>JBBPBQ010000002.1:15523548-15536464 GCA_037974755.1 Cicer yamashitae
CAAATGAGTTAATGTTAGATATATTATTAGTAAAAATATGTAACTAAAATTTGGTCAAAATTTAATTTTAAGTATAAAAATAATAAAATACAAACAAGTATTTTAAAATATTAATTGAAAATAAGTCAAACATTTCTTAAATGAAAAATATTTATCGTAATAAAAAAATAAATAAATTTGTTTAGTATTTAATGATATATTCATTATTTTACATCTTTTAAACAATGATGAATACTATAGTAAGTTTAGAAAAAAAATATTACTAATTATTAATAAATTTAATAATTATACTAAAAGAATATAGTATATAAAAATATCTCTACCAACTTTAAAAATAAAAAGAAAATTAGCTATTTATTTATTTATTAAATAAATAAAAGAGGGTAAATTAAGGAAGGAAGATAGTAGCTATCAATTAAATTTTCTTGTAACCAATTATTTTATTATTAGGACAACCGTTATGCAGACCAAAAACTAATTTACCCATCGAATGCTTTTTTTCTTTCTTTCTTTCCCTTCTTTTCCGTCTTCGTGTTTTCACTGTTGACATTCTCTGAAACCATGACTAGCTCCTCAACTTCCTCTCGCAAGGTTAGTTTATTCTCTTTTCATTCTGTTTCATCATCTCTTACATTTCACTCTTTCATTTTTTTTTCCTCAAAATTCGATTATATTTTTTTTCCAGAATCTCAGCAAAATTGCTTGCAAAAGGCTTCAGAAAGAGCTCACTGAATGGCAACTCAATCCCCCTGCTGGTTTCAACTACAACGTCAGCGATAATCTCCAAAGGTATTATTCATTTCACTCACAAATTTTGATTTACTTTTTTGCAGTTCCTTTTTTTAATTTTTAAAATCAATGTTCAATTGATGTGTTATTCGTTTTATTCTAATTGGTGAAGTAGGTTTTATGCTAATTAAATTGTTTTGGTTTGTGGTGGTTAAATAATTAATTAATAGGTTTTGGATTGTTTTTTTTTCCTCTTTATTCTTTCAATTAGATTTGTTGATTTTTTCGATTATTGAAGGTTTGATATATTTTGGTTCTCAAAGGTGGGTTATTGAAGTGATTGGAGCTCTAGGGACACTTTATGCTAATGAAAAATACCAGCTTCAGGTCGATTTCCCGGAGCATTACCCAATGGAAGCTCCACAGGTTGTTAATTAGACATCAGATTATGAATTTTCTTTACAGTTTTCATCATTTTTGTGGCTACTCTGATTTCTGTGATGGGTGGTTTATTCATAGGTGATATTTTTGAATCCAGCTCCGGTGCATCCCCATATCTATAGCAATGGGCATATTTGTTTAGGTATGTGGTAATGGTATGCTATTTGCTCATGGTTTAAGGGGAGAACAAATCTTTAGAGATTGAAATTTCATGATTTTATGTTAATATCTCGTTATAAATTGAGTTTAAAGGGAATGTACAGTTAAAAACAATTTCATACCAACATTCAATTAGAGTCCACTCTTGTAATTGAAATTTGCAGACTTAGAGGCCAATGATTTGACTATAAATATGATATTATAGAATATAATGGTGTTGTTTGATCCATGTTGGTGATCCAACCTAATGGGATAAAACTTGATTGTTGTTGAATATACTAACATTGTGAATTTGTGGGGCAACTGAGAAGGAGTTAGAAATTGCTTCTCTTGTTTTCTCTGTTTCTTCCTATCTATTATGGAGAGGATTGAATGAGAGTTAAAGCTGCAAAATGTTTAAGAAACTTTCTAAATGAAATGTGGATGTTTCTCTTAAAAGATATCTTGCATGGTTGGTCAATATTCATTGAAATGCCCTTTTCTATTCTCTTGTTTGCTTATTAGACAAATGCTACTGGATTTTATTAAGAGATTCTGTTTGTAATTTTTCTTAACATTAAGTGAGATGCATTTATTAAGAAGGGAACAACAGGGAGTGATGAGCATCAAAGTAAGGAGTGCATTGTTGGTGTTATTTCGTTTGTTCATTCAACCTTTTCTCATTTAGATATTGTTGAGTGGAATCAATCAGTTTATGTTTGTATGGTAGCATGGACAAAATATCTTGTTTTGTAAATAATTTTCTTGGAGGTTAATAGTGGGGAAGGAAATGAAGAACCATTAAATTTTGTCTCCAACTACTAGGTAGCATCAGTGAAACATATAAAATAATTAAGCTTTAACCTATTTGTTCTGTAAATTTGATGACTGGGAATATTTACCTTGTCATAGTAGATAATATTCTCATTTGTGCGTTTGATTTTTTTGTAAGAGATTATCGCTGAAATTTCATTGATTTATGTATTGATTTATTTATCTTATTATAATAAATGGTATCCAAAAATTTAAACATGATTGATTAGGGTCTGCTTTTTGGTGGTGAGCTGACATTGGATATGCTTTATGAAATGATGCAGATATATTGTATGATTCATGGTCCCCGGCCATGACTGTTGGTTCTGTATGCATCAGCATTCTTTCAATGCTTTCAAGCTCAACTGTAAAGGTGTGAATCTTTTATACACGTTGTGTGTCCTTTTGTATAATTTCAATATCTATATTCACCTTTACATGTGTGTGTATCTTGTGCATGATATATCATCCGATGTTTTTTATATTGATTTACTTAACAACTCTGACTTGATTTCTTCTGCAGCAACGCCCTGAAGATAATGACCGTTATGTAAAGAAATGTAAAAATGGCAGATCTCCCAAGGAGACAAGATGGTGGTTCCATGATGATAAAGTATAATAACTGGTAATAAGTTCACAACATTAGATTAGAGGATTTTCCTTTCAAAAAGAGAAAAAAATCAAGTGGAGAAAGGCATTTTGAAAAACTAGAATGCTTTTAAACGCTTAATAACTCTCCTTCTGTAAATTGGAATTACCCCCTCATTTGATAATATGAGGAAACAAACTCAGAATATTGTGTTTTACTTGCATGTCTGATAACTGGTCCTTTTTATTTCTTTTCTTTCTAAGGATTTTATGTTATTTGTGTGCGCACACGCACATTCGAATTGATAGAATGGAGTGGTGATTTTTGGGATCTTGAATTTGATTTCTTATTCTATTTTGTGAGCCTGAGCCATTTTGTCATGGGCTTCTCCTCTAGGTGGAGGGGAGAGATTGAAAAGTTGTTGGTTGAAGGAGGGAGGGGCATAAGGGTAGATTAGATGGAGTACCCATTAAGAAATAATATTTTGAAACATAAATTTGACACCAGTTTAGATGGTTAATTGAGTTCAGATATATGGTTAATTACATCTAGTCGATGGTTAAAGAATATAACAAGGTGTCATAACTTATTAATCATTTGCTAAATACAATTAACAACAATTTTAAACGTCATTAACCACACTTTTCAAGTGTTTAAATATATAATATACATGGTATTCATTAATCATATTTGTGTTTAAATATACACCTAAAAATTGTGGTTAATGACATTCAAAATCATGGTTAGTTGAGTTCAGTGCATGATTAATGATTTATGACACATTTTCATATATATTAACCATCTACAAAATGTAATTTTAACTACATATTTAAACTACGTTAATCATTCAAGTTGAAGCTGAAATTTGATGTCCAATTTGTGTTTCAAAATAACACAATTGTTACCCATTTTAATTTTATTGGGTTTTGAATCTTAATTATTGATTTCTTAAACCTAAATATCTGGTGACGGTGACTTCATATCCACTGGTGCACCCTTTTTTAAGTAGTACATGTGATCCTTGTCCTATACTTCAACATAAAAAAACAGGTTAGTTAAAGTACAAATTACATTTCTTGTAATTTTACTTAACCTTTAACTTTCATGCTTCTGTAAAAAAAATTCATGCTTAATTTTGTTTGTTTGTATTACACATAATTAACCGAAGTTTGGGTTAGAGAAAAGGCTAATTCCACCATGCACCTCCACCTATGGTAGTGCACAATACACAACCAAAAGTTAAACTGCAAATCTATTCCAAATTTTGCACCATACCAATCTTTTACCCCTCCTCAGTCTCCTATTTTCCTTTTCACCAAGAGCCAAACATCTCTCTCTCCCTTTGACTAGGAAGTTTTTATAATGTGTTTGGTTAGAGGTAGATGAAGGAGAGATAATATTTTAAATTATATGTGTTTGATTCAATTTTTAAGAGGAGAGAAGAGCAAAATTTCTTCAAAACTTCATTTTGTTATTTCTATTTTGGGGATTTGGAGAGGAGATTGCTAAATACATTTAAAAATCATTTAAAATCTCTCTCCTCCTCTTAAACCAAACACACTTTAAATTAAAATTTATTTCCTCTTCTCTCATCTGTTGAAACATCTTCTCTCTCTTATTGGCTGAACTAAATAGACCCATAGGTGAATAAACATAAACATTGAATAGAAACAATTTCTATGCTTTAAGAGTCTACTAGAGATACTTTTGTATCTTGGTTCTATTGTATCAAATCAAATTCATCTTTTATTTCCAATGTGAACAATGGATAGAGAAAACTCGTAATATCCCAAATTCAATTGTTGGGACATGTTTGATGTCGAAGTAGTTGTGTGCTCATTACCTAGACGCAAAACTACCATTGGTATTTGGTTCAATAGGTTCACGCATAGTGTAGCCCGCCAAAATTGAACTTCTCAAAATTAAGTTAAGGTTTGATGATGCGACAACAATGAGGTGAACAATGTTCCTATCAAGATTAGTGCAATAAATCTAGATGTCTAAAGCAAAATTTAAAATGAGCTCCTTTAAAAATTAATAATAATAAAATTGAAGACTTTTTGAGCCAAATTATTTTTACAATTTTAAACAATTTTTTTCGACGGATATAATACTAAACAACATACAAATAAATATTAAATACATTCACATGATTGAGTAATTTTTATTGAATTAATTAGTACGAAAAATTAGACAATAAAATTTATTAAAATAAAGACTAAAAATTTTAATACTAAAAAAGTAAATAGTATTAATTAAATCAAAAGTAAAAATTTGAGGTTTAAAATATTTGAGACTCAAGACGGGAACCTCACTTGCCTCCCCTTGGGTCGATTATGGTTTCTATGATACAAGGGATTTAGGAATGACACTTACACTATATTTGGTAAAATTAGCCGATAGTTATTAAATTAATTGAGTGTATAGTAAAATTAGTTGTTCAATTAACTTAAAAATGTAAAATGCATAAAACTACACTCTTAATTAAAAAAAAAATTTACCAATTAATGCTTACAATATTTTAAAAGTAGTATTTTAGAATTTATCAATCTGATATATATTTTTTCAATTTTTTTAATCTATTTTACATATTTAAAATAAATAAATAAATAAATAATTTACATCAAAATATTAATTATTTTTAAATTTAAATTATTTTTAAATAATTTAAAATCGTAATAATATATTTTATTTATTTATTTATTTAGATTATTTATTTCAATTATGATAATTGAATTATTTTAAATTATTTACTTTAAATTATATAAGTTATTTATAAATAAATTATAAAGGATAAAAAAAGAATTTTAGTTACAATAATAAAGGTAAAATTAGAAGAAAAAAAATGATAAACTATAAACTACTTAAATTAGCTTATAAAAAACGCTATATAATATAAGCTTATAAGTGGTTGTTACTAAACATAGCTTATAGCTTATAATCTATAAACTCGATTTTTGACGTAGTCAAACAGAGCTTAGCTTTGCTTAAGAGTTTAGAGAGAGAAGAGTTTTGGGGGGAGGAAAAGAGAGAGAAAAAGAAATCTTTCACCTTATCTATGAAAGTGACCTTATAAAGAATAATAAGAGAATGTTTATGATTACTATATTTTTAATTTTTAGATTATTATTATAACATCAGAGAAAGAAATTGAACAATTTATCTAATCACTCCAAAATTCTCCTCTAATACATTTTTTGAATTTTTCAAATCAAGAGGATTTTGTATTATGAAGAAAAATAAAATACCCATACCCCTCGTATCTCAAACCCCTCCCTTCATTCAATCTCCTCTTTCCTTTTTTTCTTTTCCGAATAAACCATCGATTTGGTCCCTAAACTATCATCTTCTCTCTAATTTAGTTGTTAAACTATATAAATATAAAAGTTAGTTAATGAACTATTATTAATCTATCGATTTAATCCTGAAAAGTTACATTCTCTCTCATTCTTTTAAAGTAATTGACGGACTAAATAATAGTTTAAAGATTACTTGTTATATTTTATAGTTCAGAGATCAAATTGGAGAGAGAGTGATAATTTATAAATCAAATCGATAGTTTACTCTTTTTGTTTAAAGCCTCGTCCCCTTAACACTTTCAAACATATTGTTAGGGTTTGGGTCTGTTTCGGAGAAGAATTTTAGAGGAGAGGGGATGACTTGTTTTTCTTTTTGAAATTAAACAAACTATACAATATTTCTAAGAATGAAAGGAGTGTGATTGAAATGCTATATGATTATATATCAAATTGAAATGTTATATAATCTTATATCACATTGTTTTTTTTTTTTTTTTAACTTTCAATTATGAATTTGATTAAAATAGACTATCAATGTAAATAGTTTTACACTATCAATCAATCACAACCGTTACATTATTATAGATGTTTGACTTTTATCAGAAATACTTCTAAAGTGACGTCCATGAATGACTATGATGTATTGATTTTGTAAATTTTTTTACACTGAAAATGCATGACAATTAAACTCTTCAACAATATATTAAAATATAGATTTATCCCTTCAAAAATCTAGGCTCCAAAATCCTCCTCCCAAAGAAACCTTGATTAGACTCCATTTGGGAGTTTAGAAGGGAGGAGAAGAGAGAGCTTTGAGGAAGGAAAAAAGAGATAAATCTTCCACCTGAATTTATTTAAATGAGTAAAAGAATTTGAAGAAGTTCTCTATGTCCAAAATCTCTTCCATCAATACATTTTTGAGTACCCCTAATTCTTTCCGATCCTCCTAAAATCTCAAACATGAGAGGGGGAGGGAATAACGAGGGAAATCCAAGTTATTAGTGTCCTTGAAAGATGGAGTGGAAAACAAAAACCAATAAAATAGAGGGGCTAATTACCATTGTTTTTGAAAATAAGATTGTGCATGATAGGAGCCACCTAAAGAAATAAAAAATAAAAAAATGACTGTTTTCTATTTCCACCTACTTGCATTTATTCTCACCTTTGCATTGAAGAATGAAGTCGGTCAACTAGGGAACAAAGATGTAGTTACAAGAAAGAGATACAACTACACTTTTCCTATTGTCAGTATCATTAACTAATGGGGAAATTATCCTTCTTCGTATCCCAGATCATATTATTAATTAAATTTATTAATCTCTATGTTCCTAAATTCCTAAATATAAGGATCTATCACAATATTTCATTTTTATTAAGAAAAATTGATATGTATTTAATGTGTTAATTTTATGTATTGACCATATACCTAAAATGTCATTTGTATTTGTATATATTTTAAGATATTTAGTGATATTAATTTAGGATTTATTTGGAAAAGAAATAATACATGTATCTATTAATTTGAAAAACAGGCTTATATATAAAGATAATTTTTTCATCAAATGGATGTTTATATTTAGAGAAAGAGGGAGTAGATTATAGTTTAAATTGTTGAATCTTTGCATAATTCTTTTAAAGATTAAGATGACAATACAATAAATAAAAAACAAGCATAAGCTAATAAAATTAAGATTATTCAACTTGACTACCATTTAAAAACTCACACACACAATTACAAAGATTCGTGTTCGAATCTACAAGACGATGTTCATTCTAACAATATCAACATTTGTCAGTAAGTCTTACAAATGGTGAACACCTATTGTTTTTAAAGCTTTTCTTATTATTACAACAAAGCTTAATGCATTTCAAATTAATATCTCTTTGAGATAGAGAAACATTGTAGTTAAGGAATTGATCTAGTTGTATTTTTTCAAGCCTAACATGTGTAGTACTAGTCCAAAATAGTTATCTCTGTATGCCAATCTGATAAATTCTAGCTTGAACTTATTCCAAGGAGGATACCTTGGCTCAATTTCAAGGCAAAAGTGTCTATGCATTACAGCTTTTTCATGGCTGAATGTGTCAAAGGAATATTTCCCATGGTACCTCCCAAAACCACTCTGCCCAACACCTCCAAATGGTAGTGTATCACATAAAAACTGCACATACAAGAAAATGACACTAATAGTTATACTATGAGTTTAAATTTTAGTTTTAATAGACCTGTAAATGTAAAATGTTTTATATTGTCAAACAATCACAATCAACCGCATACGTGGCTTTTAAAATAATTAAACTGATCAGATTATTATAATTGATTGACATTGTAAAAAACATTTAAACTAACAGTACGTAGTAATTGAATTCTTATACGATATACACATCTTTTACACTAATATATGCGAGTCAGGATCCGTTGACACCAAATGTTAAATTTAGTATACTTACGCCTTCAATAAATCTTTGTAGAAGGTGAATTAAATCAATTCAATCGTTGAATCATCTTATATTATATAGAAGATCATGTATATAAAACTTCAAATAATTTAGAAATTTGTTGGTATATGTTTTAATAATATTCGTAGAAGTTAATGAAAACTTTCAAATCAACTGTTAAATTGATTTAATTTGTCTTCTACAAAGAGTTATTGAAGATGTAAGTATACTAAATTTGACATCTGGTGTCAACGGATCCTGACTCATTGTTTGCATGATAAAATGAAAATTAAGTGAGGGAAGAGAAGCAGTACTTGAACCAGTGTGTCATTAAATGTGACACTTCCTGAGGAAGTTTCTGATACAATCTTTCTCTTCAAAGTTTCATCCTTGGTGAAAGCATAAATTGCAAGAGGTTTTGGCTTTGAGTTTATAAATTCAATACTTTCCTGAATTTTATTCACCTGTAACAGATGGAAAGTTAAAAATTCAAAGAGATAATAACCACAATTACACAATATATGTGAGAATTGAGAACATTGAAGAGGGTTGCTGATTCTCACTGTGATCAATGGAAGTAGAGGCCCAAAGATTTCTTCTGTCATGATTTCAGCATCTAGTGGTGGATCTAACAAGATTGTTGGCTCAATAAACCTGAAAAAGTTTGTAAGAAATTGATGAATTAAAGTAACTGTAAAATACAGCGACATTTAAAACTTTTTTTGATGTCTTGATAAGTTGTGATTGATTGTTATTATAAAATAACTTTACACTGACAATTTTATCTCTTTCTCTTAACTATAGTAAAAGAACAATACAGTTAAAAATGAAAACAGAAAACGTTTACTCGATATGAATTAAGGGTAGTGGTTATAGGAAGAGAGTACTATTACAGGTTTTTTTCATCAACTGAACCACCATGAACTATTGAATCTGCAACAAGAGGATCTTTAAGAAGATTGCACACTCTTTCAAAGTGCTGCTTGTTTATTATTCTTGACAGTACCTTTGACTCTACAGGGTTGTCACCATAAAATTTTCTGATGAACTTCTTTAATAGTTCTATCTAGAATAAAACCAAAAACTTAGTATTAGAAAATTAAAACTTTAGAATAAATAACAACTTATAATGTCTAATGAATATACCAATTCAGATGAAAACTTCTCCTCAACAATCACATAATCAATTCCTATACATGCTTGTCCACTACAGATTCCCCATTTTGCTCCTGTTATTCTTTTCACTGCCATCTTTGTAAGCAAAATAAATTAGTCCTTGAACTTTTAATAATGTGACATGCCTATATAATAACCATGCCTAAATAATAACTAAGGTTTTAAATCACGGTCGTAAACGCGTCCTGATTTTAATAATGCAAAAAAGGTTATGGTCAAATATACTCAATATGACCAAAATTGTCGTTGCAGTGACAACAAAAATCTTGACGCTGTGGCCATAACCACGGTCGCGAAAAGTTTTTTTACAAAATGTGGTGGTAAACACTTATGTGAAGTACCTTAAAATCTGAAGGATTGGAAAGGTGATCAAATATAGCAGGGCATTTTCCACCTAGCTCAAGAGTAACAGGAGTTAAATTCCTTGCAGCAGCAGACATCACTATACTCGCGACACGTGGACTTCCTGAAAAAAAATCAAATTAAGATTTATGCACATAGCACATTTATGCATATATATATTCCCTAAGTTTAGTGAAATGAATTTGGTTGTTAATGAAAATAATAATACCAGTGAAGAAAATTTTGTCCCATTTCTGTAGTAGTAGTTGTTCACATACATTTCCTCCACCTTCAATCACTTTTATGGCATTAGAATCCAAGTATTGAGGAATAGTATTGGCAAGAAAAGAAGAACATGCTGGAGCTTGTTCTGATGGTTTTATAACTACAACATTTCCAGCAGATATTGCTCCAATTATTGGATCCAATGCCAACACTGCATAATGTAAATGTATTAGCATTAGTCAAATAGTAGCACTTTGAAATGTTAATTTTTCCCTTTAGAATATATTAGTATCTATGAAATTATTTATCACTTTAGAATATCTAAAGAGTATCAATTACTACTTTTTTTTCGATAATACATTTATTAATTAGTCCTTATAACACTTATTGTGAAACAGATACATCACACTTATTGTGAAACAGATACATCGATATGTGTAAGAAGAGGTAGGGTAGGAAATTTTGTGACTTACTGATTGGAAAGTTCCAAGAAGAAAAAATGAGAACCACACCAAGTGGTTCAGACAATACTTCTCCTTTTGCTGGGAAGAAAAGTAAAGGGACATTACTCTGCAATAATATCCCCAACAGGAAAAAGAAGTTAATGTAGTTCACATTGCAAAGTCCAAACAAGGACAACTAACAGTTTATTAGTCATTTTGCAACATAGAAAACAAAATGAAATTATATATATTCATTAGGTAATGGAATAGAATCAACCATTCCAAAAGTAGATGATAAGGTTCAAATGATCTTGAGACTACAGACTTGTTTAGATTGACTTACTTTTTTAGTTTATTTACTGTTATAAACCCTCGTGAAACTTTGTGAGAACTTATGAAATTATTTTATCTTTTTTTATAGAAATAGTTTATAGTGTTTATATAATAATAAATGTTTTTTTAGATTGGGCTTATATGTACTTTCAAAATTAAGCTAAAAAAAAAGTAGATAAGGGTTGGAGTATGCACTAGTCCTTTGTCTTTTGTCCTATATCTTGATTTGTGTATCATGATCTAATTTGATCATGTAATAAGGTTGGAGTATGCACTTCCTTTAATTTAATTTTGATTACTAAAAAAAAGATAAAACAAAAGAAGGAAATTAATTTTAGAAAGGAGGTAGAGGAACCTACTTTTTTAGGAGCCATCCATTTTTCAACACTGCTCAAAGAGTTGTTTGCTGATCTTTCTACACTTCCAATCTACAAAAGTAATCAATCTGTCAAGAACTCTCAATAAAGCAATTTTAAGAAAAAAAACATAATAAAAAGAAAGAGGATTAATAGAAATTTCAAACAAGTTATTATTATTTGATGGAAGTTTATGTGACATATACCTCTTTGGATAAACAACATATTTACCTATTTGAATTGATTTAATTGAGCTTAAGTGCATAAACAAACACTTGTGAAACTATTTAGGAGAGCTTAAGGAAACATCTTATGGCATGTCCAAAACTATTTTCAATTAATTTTCGTAAGTTATTCTAAATAGCTTATGAAAACAGCTTATAGATTATAATAAAAACTATTTGACTTTATTTTATCTTGTGTTATAAAAATAGTTTACACATAAGAACTTATGCTATAAGTTGTTTATCCAAACAGACCATTAATAGTTTATAGCATAAGGGAGTATATATAAACTATTTTTAACTTAAGATAGAACAAAGTCAAACTGTTTTTATATAAACTATAAGTTGTTTTGATAAATTATAAATTGTTTTCATAAAGTATCATGGATAACTTGTATAAATTAGTTGAAAACAGCTTATGGATATGTAAAAAACTACTTTCATAAACTCTATAAAACAGAGTCACAAATATTTATAAAACTAAGTAGATATGTTTAAATAAGTCAATCTAACCGGCCGAATTGTATTTCAGATGAAACAAAAACAAGTGAAGTTTGATGACAACCTCATCACGGTAAGCTTCAACAGGGTGCTTCCCAAGATCTTGAAAAAGAGCCTTAGACATAGCATCTTCTTTTTCATGAACAAGGTCAAGTATAGCTTTAAGCTGTTTTTTCCTCCATGTAACACTTCTTGTTTTTCCTGTTTTAAAATATTGTCTCAACTCTCTTACAGTCTCTTCAATTTCCACACCAATGTTCATTTTTTTTTGTAAGATTTGTTATTTTCTTCAAAACAATATCTTACACCCTATGTTTGTGGAACACGAATATTTATGGTTCGGTGCTGGTGTCATAAATGCCAAGTTGGTTGGAATCACCTAACAATAGTAATTTGACACAATAATTTAGTCTGTATTTTCCGTTTATCTATCGCTAAGGCGGTCTAACACTTATTAAGATTTAAAGTAGATTTCAAACTAAAATTTTGATAAGATAAATAGAGATTTTTAATATTAATAATAATATTTTAATATAATTTTATTTAAATTTTACATTTTTTTTATTTTAAAAAATGTAAATTATTTTAATTAAATATGTCAATAACTGTATCTTTTATAATTTTGAGTTTTTATTTGTTGTACTACTTAAATATTTTTTTCAGGTCTAAATCTACATAAAAAACTAATTATTTTTTGGAGTCTTAAAGTTCTTGTTTTATTAGCTTTGGTCTAAATCTGATGTTTGATAAGGCAAAAAACTGAGATTATAGCTTTTAGCTTTATAAGTTATAAACCTTGTTTGGTAACCGTTATTTTACAAGTTTATAGTTTATCATTTTTCTTTTCAAATTTTATGTTTATTATTGT
>JBBPBQ010000002.1:15546325-15557022 GCA_037974755.1 Cicer yamashitae
TATATTTCAATTTTTTTTATATTTTAAATTATATTTGATAAAAATAAATTAAAAAATTATTTTCATATTTTAACGGGATCAAAAGGGCTCAGTGTTGACTATTGAACCCACTATAATTTTTAATGACAAATAAAATTAAGCAAAGAAAAATATGTAGATGAAATGTACGTTATATAATATTTATTCAAAGGTCAGCAAAATCTGTTTGATTTGAGAGATATTTTTTTTTTCTTTTCATGAGTTAAGTTTATGTCTCCACAATTTTCTTTTAAAAAATATAATTTTTTTAAAAATAAAATTAAGACATGGTAGTAATGGGTGCATATTAATTAATAAGAACGAATTCATTCAAGTCAATTATAACAAAATTAAGACATGGTAGTAATTGGCTTAAGTGCAATGAATTTTATCATTAAATATTATATGTATATATACAGATTTGTTGAATGTCTTATCAAAAATTCTTATTGAGTAAGTCAACTTTATAATAAACTTTTGACTAATATAAACCAATATCGATAGCTAGATTATTTTTCTGCGAATTTTAAATTTACTTAAAATTTTGTGTCATCGATCATAAATATATTATGTCATTAATCAACGGTTGAATTAGTAAAATTAATCGTTTATATTGAGTTATTAAGCGAAGTAACTCATCGCATTATGGAGTCAATGAGTCTCCACCTCTCTCTTTCGATATATATATATATATATATATATATATATAAATATTGGTGGGAACTATCCAACATGTTGTGAGACCTAAAGCAAAACTAATATTTTTAAAAATTAACAAATACATTATTAATATTTTATTTATTAACTATAAAAAAAATTTTTAGCAGAATTTATGGCAATTTTAAATCCATTTTCTCTATATTTTTTAAAATGAAATAAGATATTTCAACTGTTGTACCGCAACATCAATAACTCACGTAGAATTTTTTATCTTTTAGTTGAAAAAGAAAATAGTGTGTATATACATTGCACCACTCCAAGAACTCATGTTAACAACGTGCTTGCTACTTGTCTCATGATTTCTCAATATATTTCTAACGTGCTCACTATTTGTCTCGTAATTTCTCAATTTATAACTACTATTTCTCTCATCCTTAGCCAATTTATTTGTATTAAGAATAACCTTATATAATTTGCAACAAAACAAGAGGTTCTATCCTTTAACTTTGTAATGTAAAATTACATATAAAAATTTATTGAAAATTCATTTAAAAATCTATATCAATTTAACAAATACTTTTTATACCTATAAATCTCTTAAATTATATTGACGATTATATATATTTTCAATTTGAGTGGATTGTTTTGATAAATTTATGTATAGTTTATTATGCGATTCAATAAAATATTTCATTTTTTTTGTTTTTGTAATTTAGAATAATGTGATTCAAATTTTTAAGTTGACATTTATATCTTAGATTATTTATTAAATTAATATTGTATAATATTTGTTTTACAAATTGATGATAAAGTCAATTGATTCAAATTTATACAAGATTTTATCAATTTTAATATAAAAAAAAAAATTGGAGGATTTTATACGAAATAAAAATTGTATTTTTTAAGAAAAACAAAAGCGATTCCGTTAGTAGTATTAACTCTCTACCGACTCAATTGAGATATACTCGGTACATCGTATATAATTGAGATGGTATAATCTGAGTTTTTATCCGGGATTGAAGTTATCATTAAATATTATATTAATTTGATTGTAGAATATCATGTGTAATTTTCAATGAGTATTGGTAATTAATTTGATACAATTAAAAAAGATAGTATTATTTTTTGGGTCAAATTGCAGTAATATTATAAAACATCTAGAAGCAATGATAATATCATTCAATGTAATATTAATTTTGGAAACAAAACTATATTTTATATATAATTGTTTTTATAATGCTGGCATATATTATTATGCAATAAAAGTGGTGCAAAATAAATGGTATAATATCATTAAAGAAATATTAATTTTGACTGGACAATTATATTATATATAGTTAATTATTATTAGTTTGGTTAAAAGTTTTTCAGCTGGCCCATATTTTTTTATAATACAAAGAAAATTTGCTTAAAGGTAAATGATTCACTGAACAAACATTAATTTGCTCTAGAACAATGAAATGATGATTTTAAAAAATAATAAAAGTAAAGCTTAAATTTGTCAGAAAAAAAAAACTGTATAGCTTAACATTTATGACAAACAATAATTTAATCCCCTCAAATGACAATAACAATAATAATATTAATTAATAATAATTTTATGTTTATAAAATGTCAATTTAATGGTATTATAAGAGTTTACTGCTATTAATAATAATTTTTATATTTTTAGTTTTAATTTAAAATTAATTATTCATAGAGAAATAATTACCAGTTTCCTAAAAAGTTATTATTATTTTTTTATAATTTTTTATTTTGATAACAAGAAATAGTTATTAGTTTAAAACTAAATATTTTAACTATTTAAATAACAATAGTTATTAGGAATATAATAATAAATTGATTGACTACCAAATAGTTAATTATTCTATTTTTAAATTTAAAACATTAATAATAAAATAAAAATATGTTATTAAATTAATAAAAAATGTTATTAAACTAATAAAATATGTTAATAACACATTTCAGTCAAAGTAAAAATAAAAAAAAAATGTAATAAAAAAAATAAAATTGAAGTATAAAGATGTAGTCATTTGTTCTAAAAAGTATTGAAATGAAACTGCCTCCTCTCTCTCTCTATTGCTCCTCCTCCACTGATAGAGAGAATCGTTTACGCGAATATGCCGTGAACTGTGCGACGACAGTCACGAGGTTTGGAGATTTTTGTAACTTGTAACTCACACACGCTACCCGCGTTTGCCAGAAAGCACTTTTCTCATTCTCCACTAATACTATTTAGTACTTTTCAACACTCACTCATTCACCCCTCAGTTTCAGTTTAAACGCAATTCCCAATTTTCCAAACACAACTTAGATCCTTCTTTTCCGTCACCGTCATGAACTCGTTTCATCGTTGGATTCCTGAAGATGATTTTCTTCTCAAAAACGCCGTCGAGGTAACTCTCTCTCTCTCTCATTCCTTTTCAGTAATTCAATTGATTACTTTTATTTTCGAATTTTCCTTTTCAATTCCCTCTCCCGAAGCTAGAAATCGAAACCCTAGCCTATGTTTTCCTACTTCGTTTCGTGCTTATTACACTCAATTATGCTCTAAACGACACTGAATTGTTGCGTTTGGTGCAGGCTGGTGCTTCGCTCGAATCGCTGGCGAAAGGAGCTGTTTCGTTCTCCCGGAGATATTCCGTTAGGGAATTGAGAGACCGGTGGCGTTCTCTTCTCTACGATCCCGGAGTTGCATATGTTGCTTCTGCTGCCATGGCGAGGTTGGAAATCGCCAAGACTAACGGTAACGGAAACAAGGAAGGAGCCACCTCCGGTGACGCTGCTGCTGCTCGGAAGAGAAAAGCTCAGACAATTTGCAAGAGGTATTACGCCATGCGGAGGAGGCTTCACACTGAGGTTTTTTTTGATAAATTTGATATGGCTATGCAGGATGAAATGTGTTTGGAAAATAATAATAATAGTGGAAAAGAAATTGGCGTGTCTGTGTTGGGGAATATTAATGGTCATTTAGATAAGAGTGTGAATAATAGTTTGCTTAATAGTTTAGTTAATTTTGGGAATTCATTGGGGTTAGTGGATGGTGGAGCTGGATCATCTCATTCAATGAGTGAAGATCCACTTTGGAAGACAATTGAGGATGTCTCTGCCCCTAACATGCCTGTTCATGTTAAACTTGAAAACGAAATTTCCGAGTTGAAAGAGATGGTTCCCAGTGTTCCTGATGCTGCTGTGATGGCAGATGCGGGAACTCAAATTTCTGATGCTCTTTTGGACTTGCCGAATGGCGATGAGCTTATGTTTATGAATATAGGTGAAAAAGATGAGACTGCAACGGATAAGCAGTGTTGTGATAATAATGTTGATTCACTTATTTTGGGTTCTCCCTGTGACGTTGAAGGCAATGATGTGTCTGGTGTTCGTGAGCCTGAGAAGTTGGTTGCAGAAGCACAACTTGCTTTGTCAAGAAGTGAGTCATCTGCTGAGTTAGAGGTTGGTGCTAACTCGATAGGCAGCAGTCGTGGTGATTCGGGTTTCGTTTCTGATTGTGGAAATGAAGTCGAATCGTCTGCTGCGGCACGAACTTCTCTTCCTAAGCTTTGTGATGATTTTAAGTTCTGTTCATTGAACACTGAGGACCCTAATGTCCCGTTAAATGACATTGACGCTGTAAACGTATCCACTGTAGTTCCTAATACAGTGACTCCAAAACCCATATCGATTGTTAAAGAGGTGGGTTATCCAGATTCCTTTATCAGTGATCAAACAAAAAATGAAACAGATGGAAGCTTGAAGAAAAACGACATTCCTTCAAACTCTTTTGCAGCTTCACAGACAGTTCAACCAGGATTAGTCCCTAACATTAATTCAAGCAAGGAAAACCCTGTTGCCAATGTACCGAAAACTGAAAATCCTGCTAAGAACCCTATTTCTGCAGTTTCTAGACAGAGTAACAATCTTGTTGCCGAGATCAACCCAATTCAAAGCAGATCAGTTCATGCAACTATGAAGCATGCCTCAGATGGACGTCCGATACAAGAGGTTCGATCTGTCAATTACTGGATACTTCATAATAGGAAAACACTTTAGGGAACTAATTTATGATAAATTGGTAATACTCTTGTTAAGAAAAATGAATTGATGTTATATATTATTAACAGGTGATCATTGCACTGCCTTCAGTTGTTAATCCACATCAAAAGGTACCGGAACATAAGACTTTATCTGATTTTGAAGCAAAGTTATTATGCATCAATCAGGAAAGAGCCGATGACGATGATAGTGATGACAATGCTGATTATGATGACAATGAAATTCCTTTCTTTTCTGATGCTGAGGCAATGGTAAGTATTATATGTCGCATTGAATAGTAATAATTCCTCATATTTAATTGTTTGTTTATCTTTCTTATTCTTGATGTTGCTTGTTCAGATTCTTGAAATGGACTTAGGTCCAACTGATCAAGATGCAAATGCAAGTACCGAAGGTAAATCATCTGACGCTAGATAAAATATAATCATCACAGTTCTATTTAAGGTTCTTAATTTTAGAAACGGTGGCCGTTGCGCTAGGCTGTCCTCATGTGGGATCTAGGAAGTACCAAATCTATGCAATTTACCATGTAAAAGGATGGCTTAATTCTGTTTCCAAAAATGGCGGGTTTGATTCTGTCTCCAGAACCTATGGCCACTTTGTCATAAGACATAAAACCTTACTGTTGTGCCCTATGCATGGGATTTTTTTTTTTTTTTACTTCAAAGGTTGTTCAAAAGTTGAAAATTAAAGGTTTGGATTTTTGAATGTAGATGGAAATTCATTGTTTGGTTTTGATTTTTCTTTGCTTCTGTGAGTTTTCTTATAATTGAATAAAACACTCCTTTATTATAGTAATGGTTGTTTGTTGATTTATATTATTTTTTTTTATTACAGTCTTGAAATTTCATAATGAAAGAACTAAGAGGACCATCTTGAGATTGGAGCAATGTGCTCAGTCCTTTATTCGAAGAGCCATTGCATCTCGGGGTGCATTTGCAGCATTATATGGGCGCACTATGAAGAAATATATAAAAAAAACTGAGGTACATTTATGAATTTGCAGTCCTTGTTTTCCTTTAAAAATTAAAATGTATGAGGAGGAACTTTTACCCATATTGTCTTCCTCCATCTCACCATAATGAATATTGTCAATTTTTGTTATAAATATTTCAGATATCATTTAAGGCATGTTTGCATGTTGTCGTGATTTCCATACTGTGATTTGCTGTCTTTAATAGCAATGGTCTAGTATAATTAAATTACCATTATTGCTCTAGCTTTTACAATTGGGAAACAAACTTTAAATAGACTAGCATTCATTTGTGTCGTGACTCTGTCAATTCACATTTTATATCTTTCTAGGAGTTTCGGTGGTTGTTGGGATCTAAATTTTCTAATCTTTACACGCCTTCTAGATCTATGATATTTATATTTAAATTTTGATGAAGTTAACAGATTCTGCAGTGGTATTTGCAGTTCCAAAAAAAGATTTATCTTTATTAGGTTGCACTGTAATACAATGATGTCTTTTGTGTGTGCCGAGCTCTACATTAAAAATTCTGATTTTGCTGCTCCAGAAGTTTGTTGTGTTTGTACTTCTTTCCAGTTTAAACAAGGTTTCTCTTATTCTGACAATCTCTTTCTATTTACCAGGTGGTACTTGGCAGATCAACAGATGATGTAAAAGTTGACATAGACTTGGGTAAGGAAGCAGAAGCACAATATGCTACCAAAATATCTAGAAGACAAGTAAGAAATCTCAGAAACTTTATGTCTAAAATTCATTGCATGGTTGATTATATTTATATCGATGAATTGGAAGCCCCTTTAATTAAGTTCATATATTGATTTTACTGATGAATTTAAAGTCCTTTGACGTTCATACAATTCTATTTTTGGGGGAGCAGGGTAGAGTTAGGAAGGATTTGGTATTATTATTTGATACGTAATGCATGAAATGATTGCTGTCCGTCCTAGTTACAGAATCACTACTAGTGTTGGTGTACTTCTGGAGCAAGTCATATGACAAATTTTTAAAAAGCTTTTAGTTACCTATTTGGAATGTGGTGTTCTTGTGAGTGTCTTTTGTAATTAAATTAGTGTTATTTTGATGTCTTGATGTGTGTATCATTTTCATTATGCATGAGCACAACACAGAACAAGGACCAGAAAAAAAAATTGTTCATAGTGAAAATCCAGATATTTTCAATCACATTTTCTTTGAAGTTTCCTTTGCTGAATTTATATTAGAATGAACTAAGTATGAACTAATACTTATTATGTGATAGGCTTTAATAAAGATGAAGGCAAATGGCTCTTTCGTTATTAGAAATCTTGGCAAGAGTCCTATATACTTGAATGGCAAAGAAATTGCTCAAGGACAGAAGCGGAGTCTTATTGCTGGTAATTTGATTGAGGTAACTGCATTTCCTTTCCATTCTTAAGAAACTCCTGCATTACAGTAGTGCTGCGAATGAGATGTTCTTTTTTACGTGCTTAATAATTTGTGGTAAATGGGTTACATGCAGATTAGGAGCTTGGCATTCATCTTTGAGGTCAACAACAATTGTGTGAAGAGGTTTATAGAAAATATGAATGACCAGTGAGAAAGATAAGCGGAAGATGTATGGCATCAAAGGATTGTAGAATAGCATTATGAAGCCAGCCAAAAATAGAAGTCACAACAGTTATTGTTTCATATTCAATGTATTGTCGATCTAAAGTTAGATCGGAATGTACATATAGATAGAAGATAAAGAAACTATAGAGATGTATAAATGGCTGCTGCTCATGGGGGGAACTTGTTTTGATGTCATTGTCTTCAATGTTCTTATTGTTGTTTTAAACTGTTCTTTTTAGGGATCATCAATAATCAATGAATAAAATTATGTTGTTGTGGTTTCCAACAATTCTAACAAGTCTCTTTCTCACACACACACAATTTAATACTATATGGTTTTGGATGCTTGCTTTTAATTTATTGCGTGGCTTTTTCATAGCCAAAACATTCCAATTCAGGAGCATGTGTCAACTGTGAACAGCAACAAGCCTCACTCAGAAGTTTTTAAGAATATCCTTAATTGAAAAGACAATTCTTCAATACCCTCGAACGATTTATCAGAAGTTTTCTATTCCAAAAGATGTGCGCTAAAGTCACATGGCCGAATCTTGTTGCAAGTCATAATTTATTTGGTTCAATCTCGTTGCCTCTGCCCTATTTCACGCATCTCGATTATAGAACATCGAATGTCACCTTAAAACATTAATTACATGTAGTATTAAATATACTACTACTTTTAATAAATATAATAAAAGGTGTTTAGAATACTAATTTCGGCCCTTAATCAATCAAACCCCAAATCTTTAACAAGTTGAACGTAATGTCTTAAAATTTTGTTTGTATTGTGAAGGAAAAAATGTGGGTTAGATTCAATCCCCCACTTGTTTAATATTGGAGAGGTCTATTTATATATTGTACCGATATGGACCAAATAGACTTAAATTGAGATTAATTGATCATACCCAAATCACTTTAAAAACTAGACTTGATTCAACGGATCAATTAAAGACTTGGGAAGTAGGAAGCATTGACTACACATAAGTTATCAAGCCTTGGTCTATAAAGACTGCAAACTATCCAAGTCTCAGGGGACATTGTCAGCCGTCATCCTAATTGAGTTACATCGGCTCTATCAGTAACAATTTTTACTCATAACAAGAAAAACTCTCAGCAATCCATATCACGATTGAGCTACAACAACTCGTATAGTACGATAAGAACTGGACGAGAAGACTAATCAAATAACTTCAGTCACCAAATATCTCAGAGGCCAAAACGACTATAAATTTGAAGTTTATCCTCTGGGATAACACACACTTTCATAACTCTGAAACACTATTTCGTGCTATCACATTGTCTTACTTTGACATTAGAGCGTCTTTGCAAGTACACTCCCTTCACATCGGAACAAGAGGCGTACAAGAAGTCAAATTACAAAAAATCCCCCAATCCTTGCTCTGTTAGGGTTATATGGTGGCTCCTTCTAGGCTCAATTTTCCAACTTTCTTTCTGGTTTCTTCCATTTCATTAATGTCCTTCTTTAAGCTTGGATGCTAGATCTTTGTCCCGTTTTTCTTTGTGATCTGCAGTTTCTCTCTTTGCGTCTGTTTGTTTCTTGTCATTTATGGGTGTATGGTAGATGGTAAGTTTGGTGGTGGGTATGGATAGGGATAAGGTGGGAAAGCTTCTGATGGAGGAGGAAGAAAGTTTAACAGTGGATGATGCTGAGTACACTCTATAGTTAGGACCTTGGAGTTTTGATCGAAATCAAGTTATCTTGGATAAGATCTCAAACGATGAGCAACCCTCTAAGCTAGATTTACATTTCGTTCCCCTTTTGGGTGAGAATCTATGATCTCTCTCTCAAACTGAGGTATGATTCCATGGCAAAAAGGATTGGTGACATCAAAGAGAAGGCAAGCGTATGAGGAAGTCTATAAGATTGAAGGTGGCTATAGATCTTCTGAAATATCAAGGTAGGAGCTTATGGATATTTTTTAAATATGAACGTCTACAAAATTTTTGCTATGGGTGTGGAAGAATAGGAAAACAACTCAAAGAATGTGAAGAAACAGTGGAGAAGGAGGATGTGAGTTACACGAATGTGGAAGAGCAAGAGGAAGCACATGGTTCATGGATGAGAACTTCCCCTTTGCCAAATCTAATTTCAAAAATGAAGAAAGAACCTAGCTCAGGTACGTGCAGTAAATCCTTGTTCTCTTCTTCAAGCTCAAGCGAAGGTCTTAATATATATGAGGTAGCATCAGGCTAATTAGTCAACTTAGTCAAATCTGAGGTGTCATGTTGTCCAAATTTTCTCTCCCATGAAAATTTTATCATATTTCAAAAGTATTTTTAGTGAGTTAATTAATCTAAATTATTTTGATTGCTATGGTCACTTTTACAATTGACTTGGTCATTTTATAATGGTTGTTTTTAATCATATTGAAAGCCAGTCATTAATACATATATTATTATGTTATAATATATTTCTCAAAGTCTATCTATATATGCCACCCATAGTGTTTTGGCAAGTGAGATGATAAGATATTGAGATTCATTTTAATTTTCTTAAATTTTATTATATTTTTCTATAAATAAAAACCTCTTTTTTTTTTTCTTTTTCTTTTATATAGATTAACAATGATAATATTCTTGTAGTTTTGTTATCAGAGATCCTTTCAGAAGAGCCTGTTGAATCTTATGGATTTTTTTCTTAGACGAATAAATTCTTAAGGACAATGTGCCTTCACACGCCTCAGGCCTATTGTTGTTTCATGGTTATTATCTTATGTTTGTGTTCTATTTTCAGGATATATTATATATGATTGATGATGGTTCAATTAAGTCTTAGTTTATGACACATGATCGATGGTACTTGAGTAGTTCGAGGAGATCATGGTTTGAAGAGTTGATGGACAACATTTTCCAACACAATTTACACCATTCTCAAATTATTATTCTCCATTTTGTATTTATTGTGATAAAAATACACTAATAAATTATAAGGATAAATTAATAAAATCACCATTCTTTTTTTTTTCATTTATCATTTTTTTTTTCAAATACAATAGATATTGTGGGAGGAGGGAGTATATAATTCTAACCTAACTCTGTTTATAATTATAAACAATAGAAAATAATAAAAAAAATTGACGTAAAATGCAACAAATAGTGTTAGATATATTTTTTAGTTACATAATTTTTAATTCAATATTTTAAATATTAATATCTCATATATATATAAATATTTAATGAAAATATACTACTCTGCAATAAAATATAAGTAAAAGAGGATCTAAAAAGTTGATGTATCTAATCTTAATTTTTAATATAATACATCAATTTTTCAATTATAATTTTTGTTTATATTTTATTTCGAATATGGTATGTCTCTTACATTGCATTAATTCTTATGAAAATAAATAAATAAATAGTCTTTTTAAAATAATAGGACAATTAG
>JBBPBQ010000002.1:15562278-15581543 GCA_037974755.1 Cicer yamashitae
ATTATTTTACAAATGTAACTTTGTCATACTTATTAAGATATGATAGTTTATCCTATCGCACGATTTTATCTATTGTTAGTTTATTTTATTCGCGATTTTTTAAAAATTAAAATTATTTATTCAGTTGTGTATCTATTTTTTTAAAATTATTCAATTAATAATTTAATTTTTTAATATTTTTTATTAAACTATCAAAATGAAAAATATTATAAATTAATTAAAAAAGATATATAATTATTATATAAAAATAATTATATCATTTAAATATATATATATATATATATAATATAATAAACATATCATTTTTATATTCTATCATATTTTTATATCCTATCATATATATATATATATAATAAATATATTATTTTATCTAAACCGGCTCTATTAATTACATTGGTGAAACAAATTTGGAGAAATTATATATCGAGATGAAGAAAAAGACACATTTAATTTAATAATTATTTGTTAATTTATTTGAGGAGTAAAGAAACAGGTGCACTGTATTGTAGTAATCCCTCATTCAATGCTTTACCAAACTCACCATCCACTTATCTTTCAATTTCATCCCTTCACTTCTTTCACCACTCCTCACTTCTCAACTACATCCTCCTCTCCACCTTCTCTTCTCCTTTTTCCCCTAACCATCCCTCTCTCTCAGGTAAAACTATGATGCTTTGCTTACTCCCTCTTTTTTACTTTTACTTCATAAAAAATAAATTGCTGTTTTTTGTTTAATTTTCTAGTCCCAAACAGAAATGGAGTGTGTGGAAGCACAAGCAGCTTTAAAAAGCAGTTTTATCAAAAGCACGACCGTGAAACTCACTCCACAAACATTGTTAGAAGAGTTGTCAGCTTTTAATGTCCAAAACATAGCTCCTGTCGAAGATTTCTTTGTCGACGATTTCCTTAACTTTTCCGAAGAAGAAGAAGAAGAAAAAGATGAAAACTTTATCGATAAAAAACAACCCCAACAACAAAACCATACCCAAAACCATAACGAAAGCCACCAAATTTTACACCCCATAATCAACGACCATTTTGCTTCATTACCCACCACAGAACTCACCGTTCCGGTACAATCTCTTCCTCTCACATTAAAAAAGAAAACGATTGTTTTAAGTTCGTTTTTATTTATTTATTTAAGAATTTAACCAAAGTTTCAATTTTTATAGGTAGAAGAAGCTGCTGATTTAGAATGGTTATCTTATTTCGTTGAAGATTCCTTCTCAGAATTCTCCACAACAGAGAATCTTCAACTTCAATTTCAAGCAAAAGCTCCTGAACCAAAACCCACGTTTTCAACTCCGTGTTTCAAAACTCCAGTTCCGGCGAAAGCAAGAAGCAAGAGAACAAGAACCGGCGTTCGTGTATGGCCAATTTCATTCGTGGATTCATCTTCAACTTCAAGCTCAACCACCCTTTCTTCTTCCTCCTCACACCTCGACGAGTGTTCCAAGCCGCCGGAGAAAAAGGCGAAGAGAATGGGTTCGCTTGACGGAGAAGGTAGAAATGTTTCGCGGCGGTGTAGCCATTGTGGTGTTCAGAAAACTCCTCAGTGGCGAACCGGTCCACTTGGACCGAAAACGCTTTGTAATGCTTGTGGGGTTCGGTTTAAATCGGGTCGGTTATTACCCGAATATAGACCCGCTTGTAGCCCGACATTTTCGATTGAATTGCATTCTAATCATCATCGGAAAGTGTTGGAGATGCGGCGGAAGAAGGAGGTTGTTCCCGGTTCGCCACTTCCTCCGGTTGTTCCCGGTTTTTTAATTTAACTATTTTATTTTATTTTTTTAAGTTAGGAAATTAGGGGAAAAAAAGAAGGACTAGGTTTAGGAACAAGTTAAATTAATGAGTTTTTATTTATTTATTTTAGTGCGCACATATTTAGTTTTGTTATTTTTTTACTGTTTGTTGAGTGAGTGAAGTAGGTGTCACTACTAGGCATTATAACATAAGTTACTTTATGAAACTTACTAGGATTTAAATTAAAGAATTTGAAGTCCTTTAATTTTATATTTATGTTAAAATTTAGAATCTATTTTATAATATTTTAAAGTTGGTTACCATTTAAAATAAACATTTTTGAAATTAAGATCATTATGATATACTGTCAATATAAAAATTCATAAATTACAGAATTTAAATTTCATTCGATCTTTTCCCACTCAATAGTATTGAGTTTAATGCATATATATATATATATATATATATTTGAGTGATCTAATCAAGTAGATTTTTGATCTTTATAAAATCAATTTACAAAGTAAGAGTGTTATAGAATTTTAATTCTTATCCATTAAGAGAATTTGTGTTTTTTTCAATAAACTTAAAGAAATTAATATCTACTTTAGGGGTATGGGATGGTTGTGAATGAGTGAGTTTGAAAATGTTGAAGTTTGATTTAAAGTAGGGTATGGTATGGCCGTTGGAAAGCATGTACTTTATGAATGATAAAAAGGCAATGCATAAGTAGTTTAAGTGCATTTGTTGTGGCGTAAAATGGACGTACTTTATACATTGGGAAACCGAAGCATATGGTGGTTACATAACATCATGAAACGGTTCCATGAATTGAACCTTTCACCATCACTCCCAACGAAATAAATGTGCTTTCGGGCTAGGAATTCGAAACCTTTGATTTGGACTTTTATGATAAACTTAGTTTTTGGAGCTACGTAATAGACAGGGCACAACCATTGATAGGACAAACAAAAATAGAGTTTTCGATTTTTTATTATTTTATTGGCGTTTTTCATGAGTTGGCCTTCTCTATATCCTTTCAATACATCGAAAAAATATTCTCTATTTACCAATTATTTTACTTTCTTTTCGGGCCTAGGTTGAAAAAGTAAATAGCAAATTATCAAACGGCAAAGCAAGGTATTTGAATTTTTGAGTTTCCATTGCAATGTTTGGAGGCATAGAAAAATAAAATCTTTGTAATGGAATCATTGAATGGCAGGCTAACTTATATATTTTTGGCTTATTTTAATGAATAAACTAGTTGGTTATCCACAACATAGACAAGAAGAAGAGAAGCAATAGATATGCAAGATTTGCATCTTTAAGGTTTTGAAGACAAGTTTCAACGTACTCTTTCTCTTGTGATGCTTTTTTGTACTATTGATAACGGAGTAGACATCATATTTACCGTATAATTTTAATCAATTTTAAAGTCATATATCAAATTTGAATATTATTGCACTTATATACACGATCTTTATTGAGAATTTGAGTGGGTTAAGATTATGTGTTAAAGTTTAAATTTAATGTTCTATTTTTTATATGGATTATTTATTTTTATTAATTGTGTATATAAATAAATTAATGAACATTAAATAGTATAAATCAAATCAAAACTATAATAAAATTATAAAAAAATAGTTATATAACGGATTTATCCGAACATTATTTAAACATTATCAATTCAAATATTTTTTTATTATATAATTTTTTATATTATAAAAATAATTTTGGTACCCTTAAAAATTTGGAGCTCCGTTGCGTATGTCCCCATGCGGTCGCCGCTTATATAATCAAAAGGAAAATTATTAAATATATAATGCACATCAAACTTAGAAAGGTAATCATCAAATAAACTTTATTAAAAGCTCCTAGTAAAATTAATTGTTTGGTGCACATAGACTCATAGATATATTCTATTACTTTTTTTTTTTTTTGACAAAATATATTCTATTACTATAACTGGAAATTTTGGCATTGTTTTGTTATTGCACTGAGCTATGATGAAAATTTTCTAGAACCTTATGAATATGATATGTGTGTCTAAGTGTCTTTACTTCTTCCATTGACCTTTGAGAAGTGAATTCTGCTTAGAAGGCTTGAGACGAAAGATTAATTAATACATTTTGAAACAAAGAAGGGATTTCTTGGGGTTAATAAAAATGATATTTCATATATGGATGGAGATACATTTTCATTTTTTTAATGAAAAAAAAAGTATGTTTTTATGCTTCTTTATCCTATTTTAAATATTTTATTTGAGTTGTATACAATTCTTAAAAAAATATCAATTGGGTTGATTTCGACAATAAAATGAGTTTAATTTACTTAAGTACGTTTATTGATTGCAGTAGTGAAAAGGTTTGATAAGTAGAGATATACTAATAAATAATGATACATTAGTGAAAAAATAATTAATGTTATATTAATATTATAAAATGACAAATAATTTGAGACAAAAAAAGATAAATGAGAACGAAGAGAGTATAGATGCAACATTTTGTTCAAAAATATTTTTATATATAAATTTTTTGACAAAAACAACTTTTTAGATAATCGGCACCGTAAAAGGTTAGAAAATTAATTTTTTAAAAATGGTGTTCATGCATTCAAATCGAGAGAAATTATATTGTTCAATAACATAATTTAAAGTCGCTAAAAACAAAAAAATAAATCTACGAACAAATTCACAACATCCAGGTCAATAACATAAAACAATAAAATGTCTACAAAGATGAAAAAACCTATAAATATGATAAAATTGATGTGTTCGAAATACTTATGTCTCTAGAGTTGCAACATTGAAAACGTCAAAATCATTGATTGAATTTGCACTGAATCAAAGTTGATATGTCAATCTGAAACCAAACGAACACTGCTATAAGACAGGAAACTAAAACAACATTGCAACAAAACCTGAAATCAAAACAACGTCGCACTAAGATGATGATATCACAAAAAAGAACTAAATTAATATGTATGAAAATCATCTATTTAAATAAAAGCGAATGAGAAAAATGATTTAAAGAGTGATTTTATACCAAAAAAATAGCCCTAAAGAAATTGAACAAAAGAGAAGAAGGAAACCGCAACTAAGTTTTAATATAATTGCTTATACTATAATCACTTATGCGATATAATTAATTAGGGAGAGCTTAAAAGCTGACTTCAAACTGATAAAAAAACTGACTTCAATATTCACAAATCCTAAATTTCTAATATTATATTATTGATTCTAAATTTCAATTTTAAAAAATAAAACCAAAATGAATGATGGATTATAATCATCTACAATTAGAAAATTAATTAACCTCAACCTTAGTTTAAAAATAATTTTATATCTATCATAACATAGTAGGATTAATAACATGCTTAAAGTTTTTGCCGTTGGAATTGCAACACCTTATATATGTAGTTTCTTATGGATCGCGGGTTGTCCAAATCTTAGATATTTTGTAACAGATTATACGAAATATTAAAAAATTAATGAACAGTTAATTAAGTAAGAAATTAATTAAGAAGTCTTTATCTAAGGCAAACCTATATCATCATAAAAGGGGGGGAGGGCTTCACGTTGTTTTCGAACCTATGGTCAATATTTCTTCATTGGTTTAACTGGAGTGTACGTTAGGAGAGGGTTGGTTATTTAGTTAAATATATGGATTTGGTAGATTTAGTCATAGTAGGTGATCTTTCAAATTTTGAAATTCAATGCAATGAACAGTTCACTTATTATAATGAACAAATAAAAATTGTAATTAATTCCCACCATAAATTTTTATTTTGGCCATTCAGGCCAGCCTTCATTAAAAAGATGCTACCAAGGACCAGCATAGTGATCTTGGTGACTCAATATATAACTTTAAAATGTTTGTGTAACATACTTCTTCTCTCTAGTATTTTTATAAACAAAGATTCAATACATTTCATTCAAATATAAAATGGTAAAAGAACACCGTTACGTACTTTAGACTTAGATGTAACAATTGAGTTACACTATAATAAAACTAACACTTTAGTTTTGTAAAAGAACAGGGAAGAAGCTTGCAAAAATTCAAAATAGCACCCAATTCATCAAGAAGTTCATGAAGACAATTAACAATATCCACTTTTTATCTAACTCAAAAACATATTCCGGAGGCCCAATTTCCTCACCCACTGGAAAACTTTAAGAAGATATGTATCTTCACTTTCAAGAGTAGATACCAAAAGATCACTTCTCTAATGGTTGAAAAATTGTATAATAACACCTAAATATCCGTATTTAAATGCAAAAAATGTACCAATTCATTGGTAGATTTGAAAATTTGTAAAATCATTATGAAGACCGATAATACAGGTGAATTCGTGACAATAAATTCAGCATATATTAAGTTTACCTAATCTTAAAAGAGACCAAATTTTTTGAGTTCAGTTCAAAAACTTCTCTAATGTTTACTATTTTCAGATTTAAACAAACCACTCCATTTTTTTTTTTGCTTTGAACCCGTGTACGACTTTATCTTCACCATCACCGTGAATGGCCGACGAGTCACGAACAGCCGACGACCGATACCAACGATGGTTCGCAAACATTCCAGCAGTGGGTCCATGACGGTGATGTTGTGTTGCTCTGATGTAAACATTTTCGTTTTTGTTTTTTCATTTGGGGAATAGCTTGATGAAGAAGAAGACATTGGTGGAGATTATGTTATTGAAGTATTGGATTTTTGAAGGAATTAACTTTTATTTTTTTTTAGATAGTTTTAAACTTTTGAAGAACTTATATCTTTTTATTTGCTAGGATAATTTATTTAATTTAATTTGATATTAATTTAGGAGTAAGAAATTTTATGGTTATTTTTATATACTTTTGCTCTATAATTAAGTTAAAAGTTTAAATTATTAATCAATTTATAATATTATAAAAGTATATATATCATCTATATATTAATTTTAATATTATTGTAATATGAAGAGAATTCAACAAATTTTCATATTCAGCATACGTATCGAATTCACCTAAGAAAAAAATATTTATTTAAAAACTGGAGTTTAACCTTGATCAAAATAATAATTATGAACTCTAATTTCTATAACACTAACTTATTGCTTCACCATGATCTAACCTCAAATAATTACGAGCTCTGATTTCTATAACATTAACTTACGTCTTCACCATAATTTTGCACTACTCTTTCCACAATTTGTTAAGATATAACATTATTTTTTCTAATATTGAAATATGAGGTTTATTATACCAAAATTTCATCCATCACATTCCTTCAACAGAGTTTGCGTGAACCATAAATCTCTCCAAGAATAAAATTGATATTATGGCCAAATAGTGAAACATTAAATTATACATTCACTAATTCCAAAAAATAATTATTTTAAATAAAAAAACATATTTTAGAAATAAATACATTTTAAAATTGAAACTTTCATATAAATTTGACAAAAAGTATTTAAAAAATTCTTATAATTAATTAAGACCAAATCTAAGAAGCATTACTATGCAGCACTTGTTAATTTATGTTTGAGGACAATTTCTTGTATAAAGAAGGGTTGCTTAACAATTTTTTTTAATCAAAAACTACAAAAGTGAAGTGAAATAATTTGTGGAATCTATTTTGGCTTCTTATTGATTGTACTATTAATGTAAAAATTAGATACGATTAAGAATTTGGACATATTATTAAATACTTTTAAACTCAATTTATCCAGCTCAAAATTCAAATTCTCTACTCTTGATTTAATATGCTAATTGTGTAAATGCAAGATGTAGCATATTGAATTGAATTAACATGATATGGCATGTAGCAACCAAAAAAAGCTAGCACAAACAGAAACAAAAAAATGTGACATATTGGAGTACATCTGACATTAATAAACATGCTATTCTTTTAATTTAATTGTAAAATATTATTCTCTACTGCTACTGATATCAGCCGCTGAGATAGATTGCTATAAGAATTTAGACCAAACTCTTATATAGGTCTTGATTGTGACAATAGGACTCTCATTTCTTAAGAAAATTAAATAAATGAATGCATTTAATAGTGCACATGTAAAATACTATAATATCTTGGACTAATCATCATACTCTTTTCAGAATTTTGTTTACCGTATGCAAAGTCTTGTTTAAGATAATCAGATGTAATTGAAGGTAGTTATTAGCCAATTAAGTAAAACATATTTCCTTATCAGCGCATTATGTTTGTGTAACATAAAATAAGGTCCACCCCTACACCATCTACTATATACATAAAGTGAAAATACATTATGTTCAGTTAGATTTTACAAATTAAAACTCATCATAACAATTAAGGTTTAAGTTCGACATCTTTTCTATCATAGATTATTTTTATGTTTGAATATGATTTGTTTGAAATTTGATGTGATATGTTAGTTTACTTATAAACATATTTTATATTAACTTTGTTGATTAAATAATTGAATATATTTTTTAGATAAATTAATGAAGTAATCTACGATGAGATTAGGAAATATTTTTAGATCTAACATGCATTTTAGTTTTTAGAAAATTTGACTTTATATAACATCTATTTATATTGTATTTCATTATAATATCCTTAAACACTTATAAAATTGATGGAACTAGCTGGTATGCATAAATTACAAATAAATATTAGTAAATTAATGATTTAAAACAAAATACACAATTTTATTATAATAATAATTTTTTATTTTTATTTATTTAAATAGATTAAGTTAAAAGATATAGAGTTGAAAATCTCACAACCTTTTTATGTACAGTGAGGCAATGAGTTGGCGGGTTGATCGATCTGCTAATATTTTAGAAACAAATTATAATTTAGAAAGCTCACAAAAACAATTTAAAAAGTGTAAAAATAAAAACAAAATTAAAAACAATTCATAGAAATCAAAGTATGTAACTTATGAGTCTACATAAATATCAAAATTATTATTCAAACATCCATGATTTTATTATTCAAAAATCTATAATATAAGCTAACAAGACAACAAAAATATTTTTTTACTAATAAAAAAAATATTTGTGAGTTCACAAATTGACAAACTATTAGAAATCCGAGACTAAAATCATGAAGTAAAAAAGATAACATCAAATGAGTTTCTTTTCTCTAATCTATGGACCAAATATATGAGAAAAATAAAAAATAAGTTGTGAGTAACAAATAATAAAAGGCTTACTACATGCGGAAGTTAGTCTAGCAGAAAATTCTAGATTCTCACAACATGGTGAATTTGAGTTTAAATTTCTGATAAGAGAGATATCCACATTTAGTGTCCCACATGCTTTGAATACGATTAGTTTCGCTCGAGGAAACCTATAAAAAACTAAAAAAATTAAAAATAAAAGACTTACTTGCATTTTGGTCTCCTATTAAATCAAACTCACGAAAAAAGTTTTTCTATTTTAAAATTGAATTTTTTTAACCCATCAATTACCACATTTGTTGCTATTCTGATTCCAACCCATAACTTTTAATCTTAAAAATGGAAGAAGTTCTATGATACACGCGTCAATTTTACATACAACGGTATATTTGACCTTTAAATTAATAGTTAAATGATTTTTTTTTCTTTTTGAAAAAAAACTATTTTTATCATTTAAAAATTATATTAACTATATATTATTTACCAAAAGTGTCACCAAAATAAAATTTATTTATTTTTTCTGAATTTTTATCACTCATAACAGTGAATTTCCAATATATTTTATCATACAATGTAAAAAATTAGTATAATATTTATTAATAATGAAATGATGTTCATAAAGAATAAATGTACCAAAATCTTTTAATTTGTCAATGGATCATAGAAACTCCCTTTAAAATGGTGATTTTTGGTCTGAAAAATGATGTTTGCTATTTAAATTTACAATTGGGGCAGAAAATAACCATTTTTGTGAAAAAAAATTAACCATTTAAGGAGTCAAAAACCTACATAAAAAATTCGATTTTAAAATATGGAACTATCTTTTTAGTGATAAATTAGAGTGCAATTAAGTCTAAATAAAAAATAATTTTTTTTTTAAAATTTTGACCCAATGAACTAATCTAGGTACTTGACTTGATGGTCCGAGTCGTTTTGCATATTTAGAACCACAAATTAAGGAGAAAAAATATTAAACGTAATATGTGCAGATCCAGATGAGAGTTTGAATTCTGGATGACTTGAATGCAAAGACAAAACAAAGGAATATTATAATCATCATAGAGACCGCATGAGAGGATGATTAGGGTGTGAGACCTCTAACTTTAAATTGATATTTGACTAAGAATGGGATCGGATACTAAATAAAGTCTAATGTTCTCTTTTAAAAATATAAAACACATTTTGAATTCTCTTAAAAATAATTAAGTATTATGTCTTTAATTTATATCATAGACTTTTCTTCGAAGTAAAAATTAGTTCATACTTCAATTTTGTCATGTAATTCAGACACATAAGATATGAGTACCACACACTAATACGAAACCAAATATATTAATTAAAGGTAAAATACTTAAAGTGAAGAATTTTATAAAATCTTATTTAACTAAAATAGTTAGACTTTAGATCATCCAATAAACAGTTAGATCTAATATTATGAAAATGTTAATAAGTGCTCTTAAAATTAAGGGTGACAATATGATCTATTTATCCATATAAAAAATTAGATGGATCCAATCCATCCAACCTTATTTTAGAATCCAATAGAATACATATATTTATTTTAAAATATATAACTATTATTATATAATTATATTTATTATTTCAAAAAACATATTTTTAAATAATTTTTTTTCTTTTTACACAAATATATTGTTTGATTACTATTTTAAAAAATAGGTTTTGTTATATTATTTTAAAAACTGTTTTTATTTATGCTAAAATAATTAATTCTTAAATTAATTTTATTTCTTATTATTTTAAAAAATCACTATTTTTGGTAAAATAAAAACTCTTATTAAAAACTCTTGATTTTATAAAAAAAATTATTTTTTACAAAAAATTGAACTGTTTATTATTTTAAAAGAAAACTAATAATTTTAATATTATAATATATTAATTAATTATTAATAGTAGGAGTTGGTGGCCAGCACCCAACCACCGCGAGGACCGCTGGACATGTACTCCGTCTTCTGCCACCTTCAACCATCACCTTATTTTTAAATTAATAATGTTAAATTATTTATTTTTAAATTTTAAAAAAAAGTTTTTAAAATATTTTTAAAACAGTAGTTAACTTTAAAAAAAACAGTAATTAAAAACTGTTTTTTATTTTGTAAAAAAACATTATAATCTTTTTGAAACAAAAAACAATTTTTAAAATAATACAAAAAATATTTTCATACATAATTTTTTTCTTGCAAAACAACTTCTAAAAATAATAAATAAAATTATTTTAAAAAATTTAATATTTTATTATTGTAGATACTAATTTATTAGAATATTAAAAAAATTCTTAAATAGATTGGATAGATATCTATTAAAATAGGATAATGACTGGATTAGATGATTTTTTATTGTTAGTGGATGAATTGAATATTTTATAAAAATAATTAGTGCATTGTAAGTTGAATAATGAATAGTTTTGATTGATCCGTTATTATCCAAATCAAAATCTATGTTATACATCTATTTTGCCACCCCTTAATATTATCCAAGAAGCAAAAGAGATAATTTTTGTAAGAAAAAATAATGCATTTATTACTTTTAGAAGTATTTGACTTATATTTTCACAATGATTTTTTTTAATGAAATTTTTAACCAATGGCCTTAGGACAGTAAGACATTTCTTAGCACGACTTTTATCTATTTATGTAAACAAGTACTAACTATAATTTTGTTTAATTGAAAGAATAAACAATCATTTTTTTTTGTATTATTAGCATTAAGATTTATTATTTATTAATATTATTGTATTAGATTTTATATTTTATATAAATTCACATGTTTATTGACATTTTCAATAATTTAAGTATGTTGTTTTAAAAAAATTAAGGTAGGAGAAATTATTAGTTATTAAAGTGACACAAATGACTATTTTATAACTGTCTTTGAAGGGTCTCTTCTATTGAGGTTGCAATGTTAAAATTTTACCATTTAATTAACATTTTATAGACAATAAATTTAACTATGGATGATTTTTGTTTTCATGAAAACTCTAATGATTTCCATAAAAAATATAAAGTGTTAATATATGTTGGAAATATATAACGAGTGCAAGCAATATTAATGGCTGCCTTAGCTAGATTATGAGCAACCATATTGGCACTGGCGGTGCATCAACATGACAAGGGGTGTCGCGACCAACCCTAAAGATTTATTTTTTTTAAATTCGTAGGTAAAATGATCGAAGTACCCTTATTGAAATAAAAAATAATAAATTTATCAAAAATTCTAAAATCTGTATTTTCTCAAATCTCCTTCTCTCTCTCTAATGCGACAACTCATCAGTCATCATCTCCTCCCACTAGGCCATAGCGCATTTGCGTCGTTCTCACGTGTCTGCTCCTCACTTTGTCTTCATTATTACTCTACTCAACCGTCTCTCTCCTCGCGCGCGCTTTAGTCCCCTAATGTGAGTCAATCATTGACTCAGTGAGTTTGATTCGATTGCATGTCTCAATCTCATGTCAGCCTGCGCATCTCTATGATCAATTTGATACTCTGGTTGAGTTTAATAACTTATTTCAATTGATTATAAATTGAGTTTGAATCTGATTCTGTTTTTGCATCTATGATTCTGATTTGTGACTGTGAGAAAGTGAATTTGAGTGAGTTTGGAATTTCAATGAGTTTACAAAGATAAAGTGATGAGTTTTGCATCTTTGAATGATTGAATTAGAATCTTTTTTGTGAGTTTTGCTTCTTTTGAAATTGAGTGAGTAAGTTGAAATTGAGTTGTGACTTGTGACTCTATCCATGACCATGTGCTCTATGACTGTGAGTAAGTTTATGAGTTTAAGAAATAGCAATAAATGGGAATGGGATAAGTATATATATATCCTTGAAGGTACCAGATTTGAGAACTCAAAAAAGTCCAATTAGAAATAGTAACACTAACACATGTTTAAGAATCCATCCATCCATTTATCTTTTATTGAGTCTTGGACGTATATATTGCTTTAGGGACCACTTTTGGGATCCAAAAAAGTTCAATTAAAAATATTAACCAATGTTTAGGATTCACATACTAATATCCACTTGTCTTTTATTGACTTTGTTGTGCATATTATTTTGATTTATGGTTGTTGATTTATTTTAATTTTTTATTTGTATTAGAAAAGTTTGTGAGAATGAAGAAGAGTAAAAAAATTGATTCTTTTTCAAGAGGAAAATTTGTGCGACTGAAAGAGATGAAGAAATTATAACTTTTACATATGAAACTATCCATCAGAATCCAATAATTGAAGAAAATGAGAATAATCTTTCTAAGGCTCCTAGAGTTTTCAAAGATGAATTTGAGAATTTTTTAGAACGTGATCCCGGAAGGCGCCTTCAAATTTGACAATATCCACCAAATCAATTGGATACAATACGAAAAGTTTATCTAAAATGGGGTCGCTATCAACTAAATTTTGAGCAATATCCTTTTTCCGATAACGAGGTTCATCGTAGACGGTTTCAACACGCTTGGTTTAACATATTTGCTTCATGGCTAGAATATTCACCTTGTGAAGATGTTGCATATTGCTTATTATTCTATCTATTTAGCAAAAGACAAAGTGGACATCCCAAATCAGATGTCTTCATTATTACATGTTTTAGAGATTGGAAGAAAGTTAAGAATGGAAAGTATTGTGCATTTCTCAAACACACAGGGAATGATCCTTGGTCACCACACAACAATGCAATAAAAGCTTGTCTAGACTTGTTGAATCAAGATGGACATATTAGGAATGTTATTCAAATGCAAAGCTCGGAATTCGAAGAATCATAAACATCTAAAGACATCAATTGGCACTGTTTGTTGGTTAACATTTCAAGCTTGTGCTTTTAGGGGACATGATGAAACTAACGGGTTAAGAAATAAAGACAATTTTCACCAGTTGATAAAACTTTTGGCATCTTACAATGATGAAGTTGCAAAAGTTGTGTAGCTAAATGAATCATATAATTCCAAGTATACTTCACTTCAAATTCAAAAAGAGCTCTTGTATATTCTTTCTAATAGGTTGTGAAAACATATACATGAAGAAATTAGTGTGCCCAAATTTTGCATTGTTGTAGATGAAGCTCGTGATGATTCAAAAAGTAACAAATGACTCTTGTGTTAAGATTTGTTGATAAAGTTGGTTTAATACAAAAGTGATTTTTTGATGTGACACTTGTTAAAGACACTACAACTTTAACTCTGAAAGAAGAAATATGTGATATACTTTGTTGACATAACCTTCACGTTTCTAACATATGTGATCAAATGTATGATGGTGCTAGTAATATGAGAGGAGAATGAAACGGTTTACAAGCACTATTTATGAAGGATTGTCCTTATGCATACTATGTTCATTGTTTTGCTCATCCATTGCAACTTGCCTTGGTTACTGTATCAAGAGAAGTTATTCCAATTCATAAATTCTTTGAGAAACTGACTTTTGTTGTCCATGTTGTTTGTTCTTCTACTAAGCATCATGATGAGTTACAAGCTCCTCAATTAGAGGAAATTGCACATTTGCTAGAAATTGATAAGATTGTAACCGATAAAGGTGCAAATCAAATTGGTACTTTGAAATGAGCTGGGGGATCACATTTCTCTTCTATTTGTAGCTTGATAAATATGTATGAGGCAACTTGTATTGTTTTAAAAAATTTTAAAAAGAAATACCAAGTCATTCTACATGTGGGGATGTTGATGGTGCTTATAATTATTTGAAGGCATTTGATTTAATATTTATCTTGCATTTGATGAAAGACATTATGTGGATAACTAATATGTTTTGTGAAGACTTACAACAACAATATCAAGATGTAGTTAATGCCATGTGATAGTGTTTTTAGAAAGTGTACTGAATCGTTGCAAGTAATAATTAAAATGGTAGTACCGAGTATCGAACTCAACAATTGCGTTATACTATCAAATTATGTTTAATTACTAAAATTGAACAAAAAGTTTTCAAATTGATTGAAATTATATTTGAAACTAACAAGAGTAATAACATTGAACTTTTTTAATAAGAAATATGTCAAGGATGAGCTTCAATTTGAATCCAACCTTGATTTCTTATTTGATCCTAGTTACTAGATTCCTTTATTGAACTATTACCGAATCCTCTTTATTATTCTTGCCCTAATTCCTTAGCAACATAACCTTTAGCTTCAAAGTAACCCATAATTTCTTAGTGGATTTAATATTAGAATTAAGGTTTATAGTACAAGAATTTTCTTATCAAACTATTGCCTCTGCAAATCATTCAATTAGTTTCATGACTTGCATCTATCCCTAGACTATAGTATCATGAATTTCTCATCTCTAGCATTTGTAAAGTCCACTTCCGTTTCAAAATACGAATCGTAAAGCAGTTTAAAGTTGATCAAGCAATAAAAAGCATTAAGCATAGAGATGAGAAAAACAATTCAATAAATTCATTCACATAACTAGAAATCAAATCAGACAAATAAAGATTTTATTTTGTTTCATCGTCCCTAATCAATAGAGTTTAGTTACTCATAACAAAGATACAAAAGATACAAACTAAAGAAGAATTACAAGAAAGATTCATGAATGACTCTTGATAAAACTATATTCAATGGTGTTAGAACCAACCTCCTCTGAGTATCTCTCCTAGGGCACAAGTATTCAAACTTCAAAATAGCAAAAAAGATCCATAGAAAGTGAGAAAAATGCACTTTTATGCATTCTGAAGCTCTTCATGCACCCCATGGGCACTCCTTGGCTGAAGCAAAATGTCAAAATATTGTAGAAATGCGCTTGTGACGCAAGTATTTGTGCTCCAACACATATCATATGTTATCTGACTTTTACTGCATTTTCTCATCTTTTGAGTCTGAATTTGGTTCTGGTGTCTTTATGAAAGTTGTAGATGTGGATCTTAGTTTGCATTTCCACTTGATTTGACTCCAATTGGATATGGACAACTCTAGATATGGTTGAAATACTCCACATAGATCATGTTGATTTCTCACCAAAAATCCAGCACTGCACTAAAACCACGAAATAATGCAAAACTACGAAAAATCTCTACTTAATCAAGGAAATAAGAACATAAGCATTTCATTGACTTCAAGAAATAAAACCAACAAACTATATCAAATAACTCCCTAAATTAACTAATGATTAAAGATAAATAACATTAAAAACAATGAAAAATATGCATATGATGATGAGTTATCACCATGTATTTGGTTGGAACAAAAGTTTCTTATTCAAGATTTAAGAGAAGATGGTTGGGATACATTATTTACTAAAGTGAATACTTTTTTTGAAAAACATGTTATTGAGATTTCTGATCTTGACGATATTCATTCAACAATAAGATTTGGACACTCTCATCATCAACAAGGTCAGATCACAATAGAGCATTATTTTAGAGTTGAAATATTTTTTAGTGCCATTGACCATCAATTACATGAGTTGAATAACAGATTTAGCGAGAAAACAATGGATTTATTAACTCTAAGTTGTACTTTGACTCCTAAGGATAATTATAAAGCTTTTAAGATTGAAAAAAATTTGCACTCTAGTTGAAAAATATCACCCTATAGATTTCAATATACAAGAGAAGATTAATTTGAAATTCCAACTCCAACATTTCTTGGTTGATGCTCGTCAAGATTCAAACTTGAAGAATTTATCAACTATCCAGGAATTGCTCTCATGTTTGGATGCAACTGAAAAGGCGAAACATTTTTACTTGATTGATAGACTACTCCGCCTTACCATGACTTTTTCAGTTTCTACAACCACAACTAAAAGATCTTTTTCAACAATGAAAAATTTCAAGACTAGGTTAAGAAACAACATGAAAACTGACTTTTTGGCAGATAGCATGACAATTTATATTGAAAGGGAAATTGCTGCAAGTATCAGTTCTGAGTCTATTATTTATGATTTCAAGTTACTTAAAGAGCGTATAGCATTACTTTAACGTATTTTTAAGTCATGCAGTTTAATTATTTGATACTTTACTTTGTGCTTATTACAATTTAAGTTTTTGCTATACAATATGATTTGCATATTTGATTTATAAATTATTATTTTCTATTGGTCACCCCAAACTTTTTAGTCAAGCTACGACACTGCATATTGGTTTGTCTCCTAGTTGGCGATGGCTTCAAATTTTGTAGCATACTCTCTTATGTGCTTTATTCCATCATACATCAACTTTGAGTCCATCTCTAAGATAACATTCCCCATGTCAACCTCTCTCATCCAATTAATGGTCATCAATAAGCCACAAGCCTTGCCAATTCGAACATCAATGAATGATTGATTCATAGAGTTTTGGTTCTCTTACTTGGTGATTGTTCATCTGCCTCATCCCTCCCTCTTCCCCCAATTTTTGCCCACAATATCTAAAATAAGATACTAGAAATACACTTCCAGTAGTATGTTTCACTCAAATTAACATTCTCGAATGGGAGGATTCAATAGATTACCGAAATTTGAGGGGACTGATTGAGCAGTTATCCTCTTATTTATAGATATGACCTAATTAAGCAAAACTTGTTTAACTCTTTTTACTAAATAAACCAAAGCTTTAGTGTTAGCCGATCATTGTTGTCGAACCATAAAAGTGAAGCAAGAGGCCTAAGTCCAATTTTTTCATTGTATTGTATGATCAAGTAAAGAGGAGTTTTGGGAGGCCCAATATGATGTATGTAGAAAACAAAATAACCACATTATAGTTTTTAGCTTGTAGCAAAAAGGCTATAGGTCCAAAATATTAAGAGCTTGGCCCGAGATAGTAAGAGAATTGTTATTTACCCATGAGAAAAAGTTGGGTACCTCCATGAAGTAAAATTAATCTAAAATTTTAATTAATTAAAAAATTATTCATAAAAAAATTATTTGTATTCAAATAATTGATTATTGGATACTTTACGAAACTAAACTCTAAGGACATAAGGAAGTTGTCACCAAACAAAAATGTTGTAATGGCCTGAGATGTTGATTATTGGATATTATACTAAACTAAACTCTTCCTTGTTTTTTTGTTAAGCACATTAATGTTCTTCTCTTGTTATTCATGCACATGCACATGTTCATTATTCACGGGTTAAATGTGCAAATCTATACATTTTTATATATAGTTATTCATTGTTGAATATATTCACTATTCATATGTTTTTGTTTGTTCATGTGTTAAGTGTATTCATACGTTTTTGTAATCTATTTGTGTTCAAATGGACAACATAAGCTTTGTTTCTGCCATTCATGTTGGATCAGTATGATATTTTTGAGTTTAGTTGTTTTTGATTTGTAATTTTTTTTCTTTTATTTTTTCGTTTTTATGCAAATATGTACTTTTTGTTGTTGTTGTTATAATATTTGAGTTCCTAAAACATTTTATTAAGAATATCATGTTTAGTAACACATACGGATTAGGAAAGTTTATAATCTAATAAAATGGAACATATAAGGGGTTTGATTGCTTTAGGTTCCATATCTCTTTGGTTGAGAAGTAAATGGCGAAGTGATTGAAAACTTAACTTAATGGAGAAACAATTGATATTAGTTAAGTAGAAATTTATGTGAATAAATGTTTATTATCCTATTATGACAATTCGTCTAGCTAATTAGTTTAGTTATTTTAATGTATCTTTATCTATAATTTTTCTATCAAAAATGTTAAAAAAAAAAATGCAACAATGAAACTCTAGTAAACATGATTAAAAAATTAACTATTTTAAAAGGTGCCCGCCTATTATTTATTATAAGTAATACCCAACATTATTATTAACCAAACTGCATTTTATGTATATTTCCTGAAATTATGTAACCTAGTTCTATTTATTTTACTAGTTAGTTTTGGTCGATTATTAATTAGTTAGCTTTTCATCAATGATACAATTATATCAATGAAATTAAGATAAAGGTAATTTAGAATAAACCAAAACTGCATCAACAATAATGCATATATCACTCCTTTTTTATTTTCACCATAACAAAACGTAACTAAAATATTTTAAAATTTTCTCCAATAATATAATAAAAAGTACAAATATTTGATTATAGGAAAACAAAATTATTTGCCTCAAGAAAGCAGGAACTATGTCCAAACGAGGTCATGAAAACACAAATGTAAAGTAAAGCTGAGAAAACAAAAGCAAAGCCACAAGGAGTTGGAAGAATGCATAGTTATTTATCCCTTGGAGTTGGAAGACTCAATGTGATTTCTTTCCTCTGATTTCCTTTCCCTACCACATCCCCAAACCAAACATTTAAAATTTCCTTTGCCATTTCCACTGCTTCCACCCCAACCCCAACCTTCACCACCACCACCACCTCCTCCTCCACCTCCACCACCTCCACCTCCACCACCACCACCTCCACCTCCACCACCACCACCACCACCACCACC
>JBBPBQ010000002.1:15581838-15594984 GCA_037974755.1 Cicer yamashitae
ACCGCCGCCACCTCCTCCTCCACCTCTCCCATTTCCCCCTCCATTACCTCTACCACCACCACCACCACCACCTCCTCCCCCTCCACCACCACCACTATCACTTCCCTTCCCGCCATTGTTCCTACTGAGTTTCCTTTCCACTAGTACATTTTCAGATGAATACTCTGTCTTGCTTCCATTAAAATCTTCCACCAAACGATGAACTTCAGCTGTAGAGTTGATGATGTCATCCTGAAAATGTTTCCTCCCATTAGCCAAACAAGGACTTATTCCAATCATCACCACAACAACCAAAAAAACTCTCCTCATATTTTCTTACAAATAAGCACAATTCCCAAGTATGCATAACACTACCTTTTATACTCTTGCATTGCACTAATAATAGTTACACTAACAAACCTTAATTGCTACAAAGTGATAGTGATGATGAATAGTACTTTGATTTGCCTTCAAGTGCAATCTGTCCCCATTCGGCCACCATCACTTATTTTAACCACATCGGTGCTACAACAAGTACAATTCATATCATAACTAACATATTTTTCTCTCATTTCTATTCCTATTAATCCAACACACTTTATTGTCGAATAAAATATATATACTACTCAACTTGCTTTCAATCTTAAAAAACATATGCCCATTAAGTGGGAGACATTATACATGTAACAACCATCTAAGAATGTCAAATCATTTAATAAATTGGTCACTAACACATGCGGCATTTCAAAATTCGTTCTTTAAAATGGCTCCAAACTCTATTAGAATATTATAAAATATTTTATAATATGTTTCGTATTATATTAGAGTATTTTGAATATGATTAATTTATAATTATAAAGATATTTTAAAATTAATATTTTTTATTATTAATATGATTTATTTTTTATTTAGGATTGAATTTATTTATCTTTATAAAGTTAAAGAATACTATTGAGTTTTTTGTATCAAGTTAACATAAAGTTATTATCAATAATATTAAAATTATTGTTATTTTCTCTCTTTCTTTCCTCTAAAATTCTACATCTTCAACAAACTCATTTAGCGATTGATTTAAAAATTGATTTAGCAAATGATTGGTCACTCTTAAAAATGGTAGGACTACCTCTATATGGTGAGGTCTAATTCACCATGTTCACCATATCATTGATATATATTAGTTCTAATGATAAACGATTAAGTTTGATTTAGAGTCTAGCAAGTTAATTAGCTTCATTATTAAAACAAAAAATATATATAGTGTACTTAAGTCTTCACTTTTCTCAGCTAATTATGTATGTGACACTCGTTGTGAAAAATATTAGTAATTGACATGGTTGGAGACTAATTGGAGCTATTTTTTGCAAATGAATGAATTAAGTTAAGAAATTCACCACACTATATATGTATATGGCGTAAAGCACATGTAGGGTGTGGGGGTATTGTTGCCTTTTGCTTAACGATTGGAAATTAAGGACGAGCTAGCTTTACTATAGTGGCGGCGTGATGAAGATTAAATACATGTGGAGGACCTCATGATTGAGTAAGACTATACACCAAAAAAGAACATTTATTAATGTGAACTCATCAATGTTACCTAATGTTACAGAGGCTTAGAGTTTTTTTTTTTTATTTGCAATGGGAATGTTGATTAGTTGTCAGGTAAATTCTTTGGTACTATTAAAAGATAGTGGATATCGATCGATATCTCTATGGCAAAATAAATAGAAAATTTAAATTAGTTCAAAGATAAATAAAAATGGAAAAATGAGGTGGTTGTTAATGTTATCATCATCTTCTTATTCTCTCTAATTTTTTACTATAGCTTCCTTCTCAAGCCAGCTATTCCACTTGTTTTGAATATATGTTTCTATGATAAAGTTTTGGGCCAAGTGGGCCGCAGTTATTTTACTAGCTTACTTTTCAAGCCTTTCTCTTTTGCGAACTACTCTCACTCACATCACACAAGAATGTATGCAACTCTTAAACATTTCTTAATTTTCATATATCACTTTAACATATCAATTTTTATTATCTTTTTTTTTTCATCACATCACCGCTCTCTCTATTTCTATCTCTCTCAAAGAGTAGAATAAGTGCACACCAAACTTTTTCCAAATGTTTATTATATAAATAATTTTATTTCATTTTTTTTAATCACTATCATCATCATAGGTGTGAACCATTAGACTATTACAGATTGTTTTTACCATGACTTCATGTGAATTAATTATCTAGTTGGATTTTTTAATTGTTTACATTTTATTTTACTTCAATTTTTAATTCAACAAAAAAAAAATCATATAGTGTCAGTATAAACCAATTTTGCATTGACAGTTAATAGAAAAAATTGATTTTACTAATTTACTCCATAATTGTAACCACTATAATAAAACAACCACTTAATCAACAATCAACGGACATGCTCATTCATTAAATTCATTAAACCATGCATTAGTTAATTTCGTTATTTTTAAAAAAATTTTATAGACAAATGTTCGTGATTAGTACTAATTAGTCAAAGGAGGAGAAATTTATCAGTAGCATAGATCAAACCCTAGACTTTTTTATTGAAATTCTTCCAACGTCCCAATCTATACAATCATTCATCTTTGGAGACTTATTATTGGAAAGATAATTTAGACATGTCCAAAATAAATAAATCCTTTTGAGTTTAGTTTTCATGCATTTTCTGTGTAAAATATTTTATACAGTTGGCGAATCATTACCAATTATGTAGGTAACTTTATAAGTAGTTATGTCAAAATCAAACATTATTAATGATCTAATAGTTGTGATTGATTGACAGTATAAAAAAAATTACACTGACAATATATATAATTTAAATTCAATACTTTTTTAATAAAAGAGTATAAGATGGCACAAATCTATAAACATGAATGTTAAATTAAATATTTAAAAAAATATGAATACATGAATGTTAAATAAATATTTTGTAAAAAATTATGAATCCAATTATTAGTCAGTGGATTAAAATGGATGGATGAGATTAAAATACCCAATTAAAACAAACATGTGATTTGTTTCACTCTATCATATTTCCGTCAAACAGTTTCATCTTCTTTTGCGTTTATTCTCCCAAGATTCTTCACTTGGGGTTGAGGAAAGTTGCCACGTGTAACCCAAACGAAAGGATTATGGTTTGAATTCATTTTCTTCATAACTCCATTTTAAAGATAAGTAGAACAATCCAAAATACCTTATCCCTCAATCCAATAAAACAAATCAACCATGGTCGTCAAAGAAGCAAGTTCATCCTAGTCATTCCCGCTTTATCCTCAAGAGAAGAATCCAATTCTCACCAAATTATCGATTTTTTGACAGAGAAGCTTAAATAGTGGTAGTTGGATGGAGATGAAAATATCAGACATTCAAATATGAAAATAGGTGACAAAGCTAATGCAACTATACTCACCAACCCTACGATGACAGAACTCCGTTTCAGTGAATGAAATAGAAGTCAAACAAAAAACCATTTTTGGGAGGAAGGTGAAGTGAAAACAATATTGATTATTAATAAAAAAAAAAGTGTTGTTGATTAGATGGAGAAATGGTCACGTGAGTGACATAACATATAATTTAATCTCACTTATCCATTTTAATCATAAGGTTGTAAAGAGATTTTCCCACTCTCATATAAATAAAACTTTCTTACTAGATATGGTCTCTCTCTTCTTTAAGATACACGTGTAAGTTTAAAAATATTTGAGTATTTAAATAGATCTCATGTGTAATTATATATCATTTATTTTATAATATAATCATTCAATCTTTCTAAGCCAACAACTCAAAAAAAAAAAAGTTACAAAATAAATCTTACTAATAACTTTATATTTTAAAACAATTTATTACCATGTAAAACTTACAAAAAATGAAAAATGATAAGATACTTTCAATAATCGCCCTTCTTCTTAAACATCCAAAATTTCATCTCCACAATGGGTGACTATTTATGTTGTGCTAAATCTGTTAAAACGGACTACCCAACCCATATAGGGCCGACCCTAATGGATTGTGATTTTCTTTGGATCGGGTTAAAAAAAATTATTTTAGTATGGACTGATAAAATACTATCTGATCCCGGCCCTAGACGGGTTGTGGGCTGGGCGGATAACCCGCATGTTTTTTATAATATTTTTTTTGACTCATTATATTTTTGATTTCTTTACGACTCTTTTAATTGAAAATTTTCTTTGATGCCCATTTAAAAAAATTATGGTATACTACTTGCATTAAGTATGAATCAATTTGAATATTCATTTTCTTTCATGTCCATTTAAAAAAAATTATAGTTTATTTTTTATACACAAACTTAATTCAAAATTTTTAAAACAACACACAAATTAAAATAAGTTCAAATTATCCAAAACTTAGAGATATTATCGAACATAACACAAATAAATTTATATTTGTCTAACATAACTCAAACCAAATTCAAATAGAGTGTTAAATAATTCTAATGTAACCCTAAAATAAGTGTTCTTAGATTTCTTGAACAATGTTCATATTTTTCAAAGATGATTGTCCACTTAAAAAAATAAAAAAATTGATTGTTAAAAATATATGACCAACTAAAAATAATATTGTATCACAAAGAATTATATATATATATATATATATATATATATATATATATATATCCAATTAACTGACTTTTTTTTTATGGGAACCAATTTTACTATTTTAATTTTAGAAAATTAATTATAGGGATTGCAGACTATCTGTATGCAAACTAACCTAAATGAGTAACAAATTTATTCGAATTGACTAAAAAACCATATGCTAAATAGATAAAACATTACCATATATCTCTGTTAAAAAATATTTGGCATCATAGATGACCTAAGCATGCACTCAGCAAGTACGACAGGCACGGAATAAAATTTGTATAAATCTCAATTTAATTTGGCCCCCTTCTCAATTCTCTCTAAATCTGATCTCTTAATTAAGAAATTGAGATAAATCTTCTTCGAATGTGACGTCATAATTAGATTTAATGGTAGAGATTTTCATCAGAGAGAAATGCAGTTTGAAATCCCAATTAAAAGACTTAATGGAAGATTAGTAGAGTCATTGTCTTGGACTCCACTTTCAGAACTAATCCATCAGACATGATGATTTGCATTTTGTTGAATTTATCGAGAAATTAATCCAGATATTTCAATAACTTAATTATTGTCTAAACTCTCACTCTTATCCTTGTATACAAAACCTGAAGAAAGAATAAATAAAAACCTGAAGAAAGGATAAATAAAAACCTCTCTTATCATGATTAGTTATCTGCCAGCTCATTTAATGGGGTGACGATATCATGAGAAGAAAAACTATCCGTTAATCTTTCTACATAGTCAACACTCAACAGTAGTATTTTGATGGATTCAAGCGGTATCATGTTTAGGATGTCGATTGCAAGTTACTTTAAATTTTCAAATACACTCATAATATATTTTTATAGTATAAGAAATTTATATAATAAAAAAAGTTTAAATTTCGGTGGTTTTATTTTTTTTGAAATTTTATTAAATTTTAAATTTGTAAGTTATTGAATTTTTATAGGTGAATTAATTGTATTAAAATTGATAGACATTTTTATTCTTATACTAAAATTAAAATCTTAAATAATAAAATGGTTTTATTTATCAATTCTCACATTCTTATTATTATTTTTGATCCTTAAATTTTGTGAAGAAAAATAAAAAATTCAGATTATTTTTTATAAAAATCTCTTTTACAAACAATTGTTCGTCTTTATTCTTATTTCAAAAAAAAATTCGATTGATGAATAAGATTTTGTCATGCAGTAACATGTTAATCGCATCAAATATAATAAAATTTGTTAGGATTATTTTAGTTATAAGATTAAGATAAATTAATTAATATGTATAAAATAACATAAAGAATTGATTATTATCGTAACAAATATAATAAATTTTATTAATCATTATAAAAAAAGAAACCTTATAAAAAAATTAGACACCAATTTTTTTAACACCGCCCTGAATTCAGTAGATTATACTCCCGTACTCTTTAGACAAATTCAATCGTAAATATGGATCTATTATTTGTGAATGTAGGATTTTCTTTACAACTTTAAAGTTGTTTTTGCTATAAGATCAATTAATTATATGTCCATTCTTTTGCACGAGCATCTATATATTACTCAATTTTAAAATATAAGTAAGTATATAAAAAATTAATATATTTAATTTAAATTTTGGATTATATATATTAATTATTTTAATTAATTTTTATTTATATTTTGAAAAAAAACGAGTACAATGCTAATTGTAGTATATATGGATGTCCTAGACCCATATTTCCAATGTAGTGACATCAGACTGACCAATGCATGAAGCAAGAAGCTAGTGCTAGAAATTTATACTTAAAACACGATTCGATCGGATTTAATCGCAATTTTATCATATTTTCTTTTCGTAGGTGATCATTATTTATTTACTCGTGGGGTCTTTAGTTATAAAACTCTTTTATTCTTGTAATATTATTTTCTTCCCAACATTCAACATCTATTAATGATTTAATATTTTACAAAATTATTCATAATTAATTTATCATTATATAACAATTTCTTTTTTTTTTTTCTATTACGGTATCAATAATTATAATGATAAATAAAAGTAACATACTATTTTTATAAATCTATTACTACCACTTTTTTTAATGTCGGTGAAATATATTTGAGGATTTTAAAATAATAGATTGAAGGAGTGGATTTTACGTATGTGGGTTTAGATGATGTTCCGTTACTTAGACTATCAAAAAATATTTTGTTTATATATGTGAGTGGGTAGATATATCGATATTCTTTAATGATAGCAAAATTTTAGTTGGACCACATTCCCTTGTGCTAAAATATTACTTAAAATTTTAATAATAATCGATGTTGAAATAGATGAATTTATTTATTTTTATTAAACTGACTTCAATTAATTCATTGTTTTATCAAAAGAATCATTATGATTAGTGTTGTTGGCATTCATTAAAGTTGTAGTAACTTTTAAACACCTTCGCCTTAATGATAATATATATATGCAATATTTTATTTTATTTTTGAAATAGTTAATATTAATTGTTAATTGTTAGATTTTTATTAGAAAATAAAATAGAATTCAAGATCTCTTTATCACTTCAATCCATCTGTTTCTCTCTTAAAATACTTTATGACTCTCTATAAATGCAATATGTTAGAGACACCATTATGATTCCTCAATATACTGAATGGCAAAATTATTTTCCTTCTCTCTATTTGAAAGAGTACGATATTTAGACATATATAGATTTTTAATTATTAATAAGATTGACTATATGGCTGGAGTAAAAGAGTGGAGTGATATAAGGAGACCACGAGTTCCATTTTCACTCACGGCAAAAGTTAACAATATTAAAATTATTAATTACTAACATTGATTATTGCAAAAAAATTATTATTATTATTATTAATCATATATTAATTAACAAATGAAAGGATAATTAATATTGTGTCTACATCATAATAAATTACCACAGTGACTAACACATTTACAATAAAATATTAATTATGTGTACAAATATACTTTCTAATTAATACTAAGTGAATCGCTTTATTTTATTTTATTTTTTATAAATAAGTTTATTACTCCTAAGTCGACAACTTCCACTTAAATTTTTCAAAATCAATATCACCCATTTTTTATTTATGATAATTGAAAATACAATCAATAGTTAATAAAATTGATTTCGTAAAATTAATATTCTCTTTCTTTTTTCGTTTACATATGTGTGAAATACACAAATATGTACATATATATATATATATATATAGATCCAAACATATATAAAATATATATATGTTTAAGAGATCGAGGGGGCCAAAGCGACTCATGCTCCTTATTGAATCGCTGCACCCGTTGAATCTGTTACTGCTTTTGGAAGCTTATAACGTTAGTTTTGTTCTATATTTTACAAAAATTATTTATCTTAATCAAAAGTTTCTTCCATTTTTCTTCACACCACCTTCTCTTCTCTAAGGTCCATTTAATCTGTTGGATTTAAGGAGAAATTAATTTAGGGTTGTCTGAATAGGAAAAACAAATAGGGACACTAGTGCAATTTTTCATAGTTTAGGGTGTGAAGGTGCACACCTTCACCATCAACCAGATCCACTCCTGAGTGAGAGAATCACAATCAGTACACCCTGATCGGAACCAACACTCACCTCCAAGAATTCTCCTCAAACATCAAAATCGACAATATCTCGTCATCCTGCAAAACCGACACCAACCTTTCCTATTATGATGATATGCACATACATTGGGGCATATAAACCCTCACATTTACATTAGGTTATAAATCCTCAAATGTATTGTCCTTCCCTCTGTCTTTAGACCCTCATTAATGGGGACCATCATAAGTATGAGTCAAGTATTTTAAAAGTTTGTACATATTTGTCACAACGCATGATTACATATAAACATCACTTTTCAACACATATAAGGCAATTTGCAACCCACTTGCATTAATATCATGAATTCACATACTATTATCCATTTAAAATTCAAATTCATAATTCATATTAATATAATAATTTTAGCCAATCACAATAAAACAAACCTATAAAATTATGACAATTCAATATAGCTAATCACATCACCCTATTATTGTATCTAAACTCATTTTAATTCCTACGATTTCTAAAATTATTATTTAGCTCACTATTTACTATTAGGGTTGTAGACTTGTAGCTATTGCAAGTCCCAAAAAAGTGGGGGAAAATGACAATTTAATTCGTCCTACAACCTGAAATAATAATTTAGCTCACTATTTACTATTAGGGTTGTAGACTTGTAGCTATTGCAAGTCCCAAAAAAATAGGGAAAATGACAATTCAATTCGTCCTACAACATAGGGGTGGACAACATATCTAGACCCGACCGAACCCGACCGATCCAGTAGGATATTTAAGCTTACGGGCGGGTTTCTATAGGTTGGTGGGTTAGGTGGGTAAAAAATAAGGATTTAAATGGGCCTACACGATCGGGTTCGGATGGTTAATTTGGGCCGGTTAATACCCAAACTCGACCGAATTCATTATTATTATTATTATTATTATTATTATTATTATTATTATTATTATTATTATTATTATTATTATTATTATTATTATTATTATTATTATTATTATTATTATTATACAAAGTGACAGACATGTACATCCCAGGTACACAAGGCCTAACACGACCCAAATCAAATTTTTAGTTTATTTTATATAAAAAAGGCCCAATTATAAATTGAAACCCTAATCTCTCACATTTTTCACTCTCACTCTCAAACTCAGCCGCCCCACCCTCTCAAACTCTTATCTCTGATGCTCACACACAGCCACATCCATAACCTCACATCGTTGCCGCCTTCACCATCGTCACCGTCTCACCCTAGCCTTCACCATCGCCGCCGTCTCACCCATCGCCGTCTCACCATCTTCTGCTGTTTGTTTGAAAGATATTATAATTTGTGCGTGTTTTGGTTTGCTCTTCTCATCGAAGTTACTCTTTTGTATTAGGGTTTGATCTAATAGGAACTTTTTTATGAAAAACGACTCAAAAAAAGCATTAGCCCTTCAACAGGTACCCGATAAATCCGACTCGTCTAACCCGAAACCCGACCTAAACCGCTATAAAAGGGTCGAAAATGGGTCTACATGTGTCACCCGTGGGTTGATTCGGATGTGGGGATTTGAACTCGAACCCACCCGAACCCGTCCGTTGTCCACCCCTACTACAACATATTATTCACATGACTCCACTAATAATATTACATTTTACTTTAGTTTAACGGTTGAAATCACGTGAAAGAATGAATTTAAGTCTTTTGTGTTGATTTCTCTGATTCAATCGGAAAATCATAACAAGAAGAAATGTTTAACATGTCATAACGATAATAGTAACAATGTCCTAAATGAGAACTCGCGAATTTGGAAGAATAAGAACTTACCAATCATTAGAAATCGAACAAAAAAGATTTCCTATGGTAGAAAATGCTTACTATATGCTTGGTAGTGATAATAGAGATGGTGGATCAAAGGAAAGATGAAGTCTTAGAAAGTTTGAGGAAGATGACTCTTGGTGGCTAGAGTTTATATTAGATTTTTTGTATTAGGGTTTGCGAAGAGTGAATAAATATCTAATTAGAAAGATTAAATAGTGTCAGAAATTAACGTCATTACACGAAGAACATATTATATCATGTGATGTGCACTTCCTCTGGTGTTCCTAAGGGATTTTTTAGACATAACGATTTTATTTTCTAAAACACTAATGAAAAAGAATTACAATAATTGGAGTGTTATAAGGAGGTAATTTTACAGAAAGAACCTATGTTGTTCAATTTCTATCAAAGGGCTAGAAAATCTGTATGATTTGAGAAAACAAATTTAACACTTTTTTTCCCTAGGTAAGGTCTATATATGTTCCCCTAGTTATGTTTTTGCTTTTCTCTTTAATAAATCTTTAGCTTAAAAAATTCGTTATTGAAATGATTAATTGAAAAATTAGTGGGCAATGTTTGCATTGAAAATGTGATGAATGGGTAACTTGCAATTAAGCAAAACAACAAGGAATCTTTTTAATGCGACAAAAAAAAAATTTAAGATAAAAGGAAATTATGCATTTTAAAAGGATACATGTGATTGAGATTTAGTCTCCAGATTAAAGGCTATCAATTTTGGTCACCTACCATTTCTATTCACGAATAAAGTCCAATAGTGTTGGGCATGAAAGGTGTATTGGAAAAAATATAAATTTCATAGAGAATAAAAATAAAATATGAAATGAGTTTATAAAGAGTGACACATTTTACCATACAAGTCTGTTTTATAAAGATAAGTTAGACCTAATATAAATAGTTAGATATGTTATCAAAGTCTATCAATTCGGAGCCTTCACCATTTATATTCACGCACAAATCTCAATAGTATTGGATGTAAGGTAGTGTATTAGAACAAACTCAAGTGCCATATATAATAAAAGATAAGGTCTAAAATGAGTTTACAAAGAGTGAAATCTTTCACCGTACATGACAGTTTCATAGATGTTGAATTTGAAGACAACAATTGAAACCATATTCAATGGGCATCCTTAAAAAATACTTCTAATGGGTACGATAAAAACTCGCACGATGGATACGGAGTTAATTACTTGCAAAACTAAGAAAGTATGAATGCATGTATGAACACTTTAATATCCATACTGCTCCGCACCCACATACATATATACATATATATATATATATATATATATATATATATATATATATATATATATATATATATATATATATATAAGACATATCTATTGAGAATGATATTCTTATGTGAGAGTGAGATAAGATATTTTATTGACCTTTGGATCAAAATGTATGACGAAGATTAAATTGTGTGAGAAGTGAGTCAAGTGACTACTATTTTTCACTCCCAAATCTTATTTTGCCTTGTCTTTCACTACAACATCTTTCATTTCCCTAATACCAAAATTCATCTCTACTAAACCCATGACTCCTCCTCTTCCCTCTACATTCTTTATATGTTTGATTTAGCAATGGCTACCCTGCCCAACTTGTGTAAGATAAAATGAATTATCTTTGCTGCACTATACAACTTATCAAGACATTTTGAATTTCACAGTGTCTTATGAGTTAAGAACTTACAATTGCTGCTTGGTCACTGAAGAAATTTCGATTGGCCAAATTGATTGGTTTTAATTCTTTTTGACTAATTTCTTTACTTATCCAACCATTTTTTTTGGGTACGATTTTCATCCATATTATTTAAATTTTAATTGGAGGTGCCAAATATTAAACTTTATTGATTAGTTTTTTTTAATTGCAAACTATTAAATTTAATTCTTTTTGTTAATTTCATTATCTATTAATTTAGTTGCTAAATGGTAAATTTTCTGGAATTTTTGTGTGATTCATATGCTGCGATTTGTATTTTATTTAATTTCTATATATGTTAATTTCTAGAATTTTTGTGTGATTCAAAAGTGCCTCCACATAAGATTTAAACATCTTTAGTGTCTAACCAACATAACTTACCCCCGTTTCAATTTTCCCATGTATATCTTGAATGCCTTACTTGGATTAATCAAATAAATCAATGTCACTATTATATTTAATTTTCACATATGTATTTCTACGAAACATCCTTGAAGAAAGAAACATGTTTCTTTTGAAATTAATTACCCAGAAGAAATGGTGAAATTAATTATCTCAAAACAACATATAGTCAACTATTGTAATCTACAAAATTGAGAAATTAACAAACAACATAAAAAGATGGAAAAAAAACACAACAACAGCTCCTCCTATTATCTCCCATTACAATTTTAATAAATAAATCAATCAGATCGAGTCCCTTGGTGCCGAGAACAAAACATTCAGCCAAACACGATAATTTATACCTCTCGCTTTTTTCTTCTCTCAAATTTCTTTGGTTTAGTTTTTTCTGTTTGTTTCTCTCATATATTTTTTTATTTAAGATGCTTGCTTTTTTTGCTTACTCACATCCATGAGTTTAAGGTTGTTTTGTTTGTGTTTTTGTTTACAATATTAACTATTTATAGATCTTTGAAATTTAGGATTTTGAAAGGCGAGGTTTTACGGAAAAATCCAACAAATGGGTTATTTATATATTGAAAAATATGGGTCATTTTTTTTTTCGAGCATCAAAACACATATATTTGTCTTGTTTTTATTATATTTATCAATGATAAATATTTATCTCATATTTTTTTATATTATATATTACGTATATTTAATGTATCAATGACCGATATTTATCATGTGGTTATTTTATATTTATTAATTATAAATATTTATACTATATTTATCTATATTTAATAGTGGTCAATATTTATCTCGTATTTTTTTTTTATATTTATCATTGACAAATATGTCTTTCGCATTGTTGTATGTATCAATGAAAAATATTTGTATCATTTTTTTTATATATTGATGTGTGAAAAATTATAGTTAGTTTATTATAAGTATTCTAATTTTCTTTGATAAATATTTATTCCGTGTGTTTTTCAATATTTTTCAGTGACAAATATTTGTTCTGTATATTTTTAAATTTTATCGGTTCAAATATTTGTTCCA
>JBBPBQ010000002.1:15603177-15638415 GCA_037974755.1 Cicer yamashitae
TTTTTTTGAAACATGTGGTATGGTATTGAGTTAACACACACAAAGTATTTATTTAAAAAAGTTTCTCTTAATATCAAATATTTAATAAATATCAAAAGTTAAGTTAATATGCATCACAGGGCAATAATACAATAATTGATCTGTAAAAAAATAGAATATTTGAGTAAAAAAGGCAATAACACAGTATTATTAAAAAAAAAGGCATTAATTAATTAATAGATTGTATGAGTTCAGTAAAAATAAATAAAATTGTATGAATGACTTATTTTAACGAGGGGATTTCCTAAGTAGATATGCAAACATATCAAAGAGTTTGTTTGGTTCTTTATCTTCAATATTACCAATAATTAAGTATAATTGATGGATTAACCCTCTTATTAGGGATAGTGAAATTATAACCAACTTTTACCACCAAAACAATTTATTTTAATACAATACTATCAAGTCACTTTGTTGGGGTAATATAAAATATTGCTAATTATGTATTACTATAGTCATGTGAGTATGTTTTTTATTTTACTGTTTTAATAACATCTCACACCAACGTTTCATTATCAGAAAAAGAATCTCACACTAAGCTATAACCCGGCGTGAACTTAAATACACTATTTTAAAAATTAATATATATATATATATTTATATTTACTGATATTGATTAATATATATTTAATTATTTTAATTTTAGAGTATTCAATCTTAATCAGATTATTAATATGCTAATTAATGCGCATGTGCATTCAATTCTCACCGCTAATTCAAATCCATAAACAATATATTTTGACATAGACATAGAATACCCGACCAATCTTTCAATTAATTGCCACTATTCAGCAACAATATTTTTAGAGGCACAAATGAAGATACTAAGAGTTCCTTTGTTACAAATTTAAGAAAAAAGTGAATTTAGTATTTTAGATATTATTTTTTAAAAGATATGAAGAAAATTAAAAAAAAATTTGTGTTTGACAGTCATACTGAAAATCATTTTTTTAAAAAGATATTTGTTATAAAATATGGTTTTTTTAAAAAAAACTACAAAAATAACTACTGATTTAAAAAACTTTTAAGGATCCTATTAGATACTCATTGTTTTAAAGTTGTAGCGTATAGATGAAAACTTCAAGTAGTTAATTTTATTTTAAAGAAATCGTGTTTACAAAAAAAAAAATATATAATTAACAAATTCTAAGATCTCTTTGTTATAGATTATAAAAAAAAATTATATTTAATAATTATGAATGGAGATATTTTGCCTTAATGAATAAAATAAGTAAAGGTAAAATATTTTAAACACTCACCATATGAAAGAAAATTTGTATCTCTCTATTTTCTATTAAAAATAATTTTCTTTGAATTCTAACTAAAATATCAAAAATATTGTTTTTAAAATCTTAAACAAAAGACAGCAAAAAAATATTTTAAAGGAGATAAATGGTGTGACTTGAATCCTGAAAGATAAGAAGTTCACATTAATGTGTCACTTCAGTGAGTTGGTGTCAATCTCAAAATTCTTCTATACCACATTTTATTTGCCATTATAAAAAATGAAAAAAATAAAAGAAAACTTCGTTCTTTAATATTGTTAACTATGATATGAGTTTTAATAAAATATAATTAAATCTCGATTATCCAATTATATATAAAAGATTATAATTGAAAGTATTACGGGACCTATTAAAAAAATCACATTATTTTTTATTTTAATCTTAACTATATATAATTTGATGATGGTTAATAGTTACACTTTCATAAAAAACAGTAACTAACGATAATGAAACAATTGCAGGATGTGATGTTCGGAGGGACAGAAACAGTGGCTTCAGCAATGGAATGGGTGATGTCAGAGTTGATGAGAAGTCCAGCAGATCTAAAGCGCGTACAGGAAGAACTGACCATAGTGGTTGGCTTGGATCGTCATGTGGAGGAGTCAGACATTGACAAACTCACTTTTCTAAAATGTGTCATCAAGGAGACTTTGCGTCTTCACCCACCCATTCCCCTTCTCCTCCACGAGACGGCTGAGGATGCCACAATTCTCGATTATTTTATCCCCAAGGCCTCACGCGTCATCATAAATGTGTGGGCTATAGGTAGAGACAAACACTCGTGGGATGACCCTGAAGACTTCAAGCCTTCACGATTCCTCAACCTATGCTCTCCTGATTTCAAAGGAAATAACTTTGAGTTTATTCCATTTGGGTCTGGTCGAAGATCCTGTCCCGGGATGCAATTGGGCTTGTACGCATTGGACTTGGCCTTAGCCCACTTACTTCACTGCTTCACTTGGGAGTTACCAAATGGAATGAAGCCCAATGAGATGGACATGAATGATGTTTTCGGACTCACCGCTCCAAGAGCGAATCGACTTATTGCAATTCCAACTAAACGTGTGCTATATGCGCTTTGATGCGAGGAAGAAAAAAACAGTTGTGAACTATGAAGAGCTTTGGGAGGGATTTCTATTTCACTTTTTGTTATTATTGACGTTTGGGAAGAACATAAAATGGAAAAGGAAGAAAAAAATGGGGGAGAATTAGGTAAACTTTGTCCTTGTCTGTTTGATATTTTATTTTTGTTGATTATATGATAGTGTGTGCTTTTTGTGGTCATTGTCATTAGTGACTGTGTTATCGGCTTTTTATTTTATGGTTTTGATTACATTATTATTTTTAATAAACTTAAACCGCAGTCAAAGTGAAAAGAAGCGGTTGGGATAAAAAGTTGACATGGGAAATTGTGCGATTGTTATTTTTTAGTTTTATTTTTATATTTTTACTAAGGAGAGCTGTCAAATTATGTTGTGACTTGTTTGTATATTAGATTTAAAATACTAATATTAATAGTTGTGATAATAATACAAAGTAGTTTGATTCAGATAGTGGGTTAATTCAAAACTCGTGAACTTGATTTGTTATTTATTTTTTTTATTTTTTTTATTTTTCATTTTGTTTAACGTAATTTAAGACCTTTTATATGTTGATTTAGAAGTATTTCAATATAGTTTAAGTATTAAAATTTAAATTGTAAAATTTAGTCTAAGTATTGAAATTTTCTGTAAATAGAATGATATTTCATTTAGATATATATTTTTTCAAATAATTGTTTATAACCCAACTCAAATCAATCTGCTAAACAAACTACTAGATTGACAAAAATATAAATTTTTGACCCAACGCAATTTGATGAAATATGATTAGATTGAGTAATTTTAACCAAAACCGATACCCATTAGAAATATTGTGTGTACCAAATAAGTTTGGGTCTAACTGTGATTCTTAATTTTTACTGAGTGGTTTGTATATACCGTAAAAGTAATATTAAAAATCACCTATAAAACAAGAAAAAAGTTTCCTTTTTTTAATCAGTTGCATATTAAGCAAAATTATTACTAATTGAAAACTTCAAAATAAAACCAGATCTTAGATTAAAAAAAATACTGAGTAACCGTGAAGAAAAAATAGATATTTTATGACTTCGAAAATAAAAGGTAGTCCAAGCTTTTCATAGAAACAAACAAACACATGATGAGGTACAAATAATGCAGCTAGTTGTCTGTGGATTCTGGAATTTCATTCATTCACTTGTTGAATATTGAGGTTACTGGACCGTAGTATCTATTTTTCTTCCAAACCGCAATAATGATAGATAGAGAATCCGCACAAGTGACTCTGTGTTTGTTTCTACTGTAATTGTTGGTTTGTTCTCTTAATTTTTTTTCATTTGAGTTCTTTTAATTTTTTTTTATTTCGTTTGAGTTTTTTTATTTTTTTCCGTTTTATTTTGATCATTTAAATTATAAAAGTGAATTATTTTGATCTTTTATGTTGTATTTTCGTCTGAGTGTTGTATGATGTTTTCTATGTTTGTGTTACATTTTGATCATTATGTGTCTCACTTAGCAAAAAGAAGAAAGAAATATAAAAACTACTTTATGTACTCAAATGAAAAATTGACTGAAATGATTAAATTATCTAATATTTGTATCTTAAAGACCAAAGTGAAACGACAAGAAAAATGTAAGAGATTAAAATGAAATAGTATAAAAAAAACTTAAAAGAATAAAATGAAACGGAAAAAATTTAAGAAACTAAAGTGAAATTTAAAAATTATAAAGAACAAACATTGAATGAAAAAACCTTAAGGAACAAAAGTGTAATTTAAAAATAATTTAAGAGATCAATAGTATAATTTAACCTAAACAAAATTTAGATTAATATTGTATTGATAGAACTTAAACTTAATTTTTTTTAATTTATTTTTTTCTTAAATGCAATTTTGGTCTGTCTATTTTGACTAAAATTGAATTTTAATCTTCCTATTTCTAAATCCAAAATTTTAGTTTCCTCAAATAAATTAGGTTTCACAAATTCTAGAATATTTTCTAGAGTCTAGTTTGTGGCATATTTTTTTATGACATGTTATTTTCATCATTGATGTGGAATTACATTTGACTATGTGATATTATTGAATTGGACTACAAACGATGGATCATAAACTCTGTTACACCTTTTATTCAATTTCATTGATCAAATGTAAAGATATTCTTTTAAAGTTCATTGTTTCTGGTTCAAATGAGTAATGCTACATTATTAAATTTAATTTCACGTCATTAATTAATATAACACACAAAAAGAGTCTCAGACTAATTTGTGGAGAAAAATAAAAAAATAAAAAAAATTATGAAACTAGATGACTAAAATACTAAATTTAGAAATAGAATGACTAAAATCTTGTTTCAGTTAAAATACAATGACCAAAAATTCATTTAAGTCATAAACATATTCATACAGTACTATTTATGTTGCGGAATTAAGTTATAATGTGTTTGTTCTAATCAAAACTTAAAGATGATCTAGATAAAAGATTTCTTAGTGTTGGTGGATCTTAAAGAAGAATGTTATGTGAATGGTGGTGTTTGGTCGGAATCCATAGCCGAGACTATGCCCGATAGTTGAGGTGTAGTGACATGTACTCCAACACTCAAATTAATGTAATGATTGAGGTGAATGAGAGGTTAAGAAGGAGGCATTCACAAATGCATGCGTGATGGAAGTTTTCAACAAGTAGCCGCTAATGATTTGAGGTGAATCTTCAATCTTGTATTGTGTCGATGTCTTTGATGCGGCCAAGGGCAGTCACATGGGTGAATCTCATATTGTGGTCAGAGTGTCATTGATACCACACAAGACGGCGGTGTAAACTTCTTGACAAGGGTGTTGTACCTATTAGCACTTAGACACTCAAATCAATGGAAGATTGAGATGAGTATGAGGTAGAATGAATAGTATGTACCTTTTGATTGTAGGAAGAAATTATTTTAAAATATGGTCATTTAAGAAATTTTGCATCAAAATTGTTAGACAATTGCACATCATTGGTCGTGATTGCTAAATTGCTCTTAGTAGAATTTTTATGTGCCGATGAACCCAATAATAAGTGAACAATTATATATTTTTGCTCACATCTGTTTTTCTACATATGCGAGTAATCCTTTTGTTTTTGAATAGATGTGAGTCATTATTTAAATAAAAAAAAATAGATGTGAGCCATGCCTCCTCAACTAGTTTCTTCTATTTTTTAACATATGAGAGTCATGTCTCCTCGATAAAACTTAGAAGACCGGTTGATCAAAAGCATACAACCAGATCAAACATACTATATCCATCCCTAATTATAAGAACCGTTTAGTAAAAAAAAATATATATATATGTCTTTAAATATAAGTATTATTTCAATTTATTAGGTATATTTTTTAAAAACATATATCTCTTATTAATATTATTAACTTATTTTAAAATATAAAAAGTCAAGTTTGACACGTTCAAATACAAAAAATTATTTTAGTAATATTAACACATAAAATGAATACATTAACTGCACTACTGATTTTTTTCAATAAGAGTGAAAAAAGATAAAGTAGTATATGTCAATCAACTAGTATTTACACCGGTCGTGAAACCTTCAAAATTTGTTGCAAAAAAAAGTTTAAATTTCGTGTATCATCACGGTAAAAAATTTTATACTATTGACATATCATAATCAATCATGTGAGAAACTTTAAAAATAATTAAAACAAATGTCAAATATTATTAATGATCTGATAGTTGTAATTGATTGATAATATAGAAACTATCTACGCTTACTATGTATATAACTTAAAAGGAAATGCTAACAAATATACCATTAAGGCACTTGTTAACAAATTAAATATAGAAAATTTTAATCGTAAATACATTGAAAATTGTATTTTCAATTATTTAAATGTCTAAATTTTGTTGCCTTTGTTCTAAAACTTCTATTTTTAATGGCAAGATCCTAAATTAAATTTTTATTATAAAATTGAAAGTTTTAAAAGTTGGATAGATTAAAACATAGACAAAAGATTTAAGAGTTTAGTTTTTATACTCTTACCCTATAGTAGTTACTTCAAATGGTGCAGATCCTAACTTTACTATTCTTATTTTATTTAATTTTGTAGCATTTCTTATTCATGTCAAACCTAAATAATTTAAGATTACATTGAGCAATACAAAAGGAAAATTATAAACAATATATAATAAATAAAATAAACAACAACTACAAAGAATAGCACAGATGGACCATAAAACGTGTGAAATCTAACTTTTAAATACACAATATGATTCCATACCTTTTGGATTGAAGCATCCCTCCATATTTCATAAATTCTATCTTTTGGCTTGAGGCATCAATCTATATTTCAGAAGTTCTATTTAGAAATGACTTCATCAACCATTCAAATTTAAATTACCACCATTTCATGGTTGCATTTCTGCAGAGTTTTACCAACCATCCTATTTGAAAAAAACTCACCAACAATTCATACTATAACACACATAAAACACACCACAATCTTTGATAATTTTGTGACTCTTGAAAAGCCTTGTGAGCAAAAAACATGTTGCATTTAGTACCTAAATCTATGGTAGAAGGGAAACCAACATACTTTTACTACCAATTGAAATCATTCATCAAACAATGAATCAAAGATTAAAACTAAACTATTTAAACAAACGTGTTTAATTTAATTACAACATCAACACAAAAAACATGAAGCATAGTAAATAACATTGAGAAAAGTTTTCAAATAAGATAAGAACGCTTAATCATTCCAATAACATTAAGAAAAATAACATTTAGAGCTAAATTATTCCAATAAAATAGCCAAATTGAAAAACAACCAAATTGGCAACTATATACTTACTATTCATTCGAGGTAGAGTGATGTATCTATAAACACTGGTCGGTATTTTAGTGAGGAAGGTGAGAGATAATAATAGTATGTACCTTTCACTTGAGGCATTAGTCCCATTACTATTAGTCTTTTTAATAGTAATACAAGGTGAGAAATTTTTTGGTCATTGAATAATTTACCGGGTCACCCATATGATTTTGATCACACATAGAGATGATAATATATTAAGTCAATAGAAGTCTGCGGTTTAACTTATATCAAACTTAAATTAGATTTTTTAAATTCACAAGACCAAAATTTCTAAAAATAATCGATTTAATTAAAAAAATTATGCTATAATTATTAGTGATCGTTTACCCGCTCCTATTTTTACTCACATGATATTAAATACACTGCTAAAAAAGATTACTTTCAATAGTACATTTAAGTCAATTTTATACTTTTGAAAGTTAACATCCAGTAAAATTAAACTATTAAAAGGTAGCTTTCCGTAAAATACGGGGTTGCATTTGCCTAATCATATAGTATCGGGTAAAGGGAGATGAATAATCACATTCTAATATATGATCGGGTCTATTGCTTGTCTCTGTAGCTTTACTAGGTTGGGTTTTGACATTTTTATTCCCTACCTCTTTTATTATACTCTTACTCTTACATTTTACACAAACTACTTATTTTATCATGTTTTTTACAAAATAAAATTGTTGTACTCTACTATTGACCATCTTCAATTGTGTTCTGAAAAATTTATTTAAATTTTTAAAAATTCAAAACAAATTAAAATGAGTTTTTTAAAATATTATGTTCTAAAAAACTCAATATTTATATTTTTTAGAACACAAATTTTAGAAAACATAAAATAAGTTATTCAGTAACTTAAATTTTTATATATATATTTCAAGAAACGTAATTTAAGTTTTCGTAAGTTTTGGCTTGTGACTATTTGCTTCTTGTATCCAACAAAAGAGAACGAAACAATGTCCAAAGAATAGAGAAGAAAAAAAAAGAATAACCCAATAAAAAATAGATGGAAATTAGAGCGTAAGACGTTTAGGGTTAATTCTAAGACATTTATAAAACTCATAAATTTGTGAGGATAAAAGTGTTATTCATAATTCTTATTTAAAAATATTTCAGCTAATAAAATTTAACGAAAACTGTTTGATTAATTCATTTGTAAATCTTCTTTACTAATTTTATTTTTAAAACTATTAAACCAAATAAAATAAAGATTTTAATGATATATATTATCAGTATAAAATTATTTTACATTGTTATCTAATGAAAATCCAATATTTTTACCACATCATTCCATTCCACTTTTGTAAAGATATTTCAAAATTGATCGTATATCATGACAAAATAGTAGTCTACCGTTAGATGGCATGGCATTGTAAAACTGTTTTACAGTCACTATATTGTCATTAAATTCAAAGTACTACTTATTCTAAAAACAGTGACAACAAGCTTATATTTTAGGCATAAAATTCAAAAGGAAGCAACTAAATTTTGAGCGTGTACAGCAGCATCTAGATTCATTTGCTGAAATCAATTATAGTCTTTGCCTCCATGGTGCGTGTATTTATATTTATATTATTATTTCATAATACTATCATCACGTGCAAATATCCCAAAAGCATGGCCAATGAATAATCTAAAGAATATTTGTAGAATGAATAGGGCTTAAAAAAGGGCCCAATTGTTGCCTAATGGGGAGCTAGTTCCTTCAGCTCCACTAGCACTGCACTGTAATTTTGCAATTGTTTCTGACAGAACATACAACATCTTCCTAATAGCTTACTCTTGATTCCATTCCACCTGGTTTTTATAATCTTAACTGAGACATCACATAACCTATTCACATCAAGATGCGGAGAACAGCAAGGCCAACAGCAGAGATTGAAACAAGTGTTCCTATGCAGTATTTTATGACCTCATATTTAGCTGCTTCCAGTTGTGCTCTTAAAGAATGAATCTCCTGAATATCATGACACAGATTAACAACAAAAAACATAATATTGGTAATTTTCGGCATGAGCTGAAAATAAGAGAAAATTGTCTGTATGTGTTTCTTTGGATGAACATTTGATAAGTGCAATTTTGATTATAATTATTTTGTAAAATGATGTTGTTAAATTTGAGTTTGAAATGAAATGGTTTACGTTTGGATGTTTTTGCTGTAATCCAAGCAAATTTGATGCAAGACTTGGTGTAAATTTTCAACTAAAAGCAAAAGCTATTTTTATTACTTAGTCAAATAGAGATTTGTACACAACAATCTTATCTGATAGTAACCAAACATTCGTACTTTTACTAAAATAGACAATCAATTCTAATGGATTCTACCGTGAAATCAAGAGTAAACCTTCAATTTAGTCTCTAAACTATCACTCTCTCTAATATGTGGTTCCTAAACTTTAGAAATATAATAAATAGTCTTAAACTATTCTCGATGTGTCAAGTTGGTTCCTGAATTACTTCAAAATTGGACAGTGATAGTTCAGAACTAACTTGATAGGTAGAGAATACTTTAGAGACTTTTATTACATTTCTATGGTTTATGGACCAAATTGGAGATTTACTCTAAAGTCAAACACACGCTTACCCTATCAAGTTTGTTGGTCAGGTTGTTAGTTTCAGCACTCTGATTTGACAGTTCCTCCCTAGTTCTCCTGCAAATGCAATGAATCGTCAACCGTAGCAGTGAAAGCAAGAATTTCAATAAGTTCTGTAATCTTTGACAAACAGCACATTTGTTCTTTGCTTACCCCCTTTCGAGGTTCAAATCCAATCGCTGCCCAGCAGTGACTTTGTCCATTTCATACCTGCATCACAAACCATATGATTGCACCATAAAACTCTAAGAAATCCAAATAGGCACAACTATGGTGGTTGATCAAGGCCAATTGCTAAAACTGATAAAATAAAAATATACCTCAATTCACTGCGCATTTTCTCTATATCATTCCTAAGCTTCTCAGTCTCATGTTGCAACAGAGAAAAATGGTGCCCCTGAATTATAAGTTTTGCAGCATATTACATCCCCACACAAACAAAACCAATCTCACCAATAAAAACAAACAAATTAAAGAAAACAACAATATAAATTTAAGGCCAAGAAGAAAAAAAAAGGAACCATAATAGTTCTCATTATAATGCAATGTTACCAACCAAACTTAGAAAGTGTATAGACATTCTCCAACCATTACATTTACTCTCTTAAAGAATTGATTTAACAGATAAGCAACAGTAGTACGTTATCCACATGTCTATGTACTGAAGTGCTTATTTTGACAAGTATCGTCATTAATTTAACATGGAGCATAGTTGAATCTTTCAATTTGGAAAAAGTGAATTATTAATTCATATCATATTTCCCCGTATTAAATGAGATAAACCTTCAGGAGGACCACGATCAATGACCCAAAAATCCTATCATAGCAACAAACACACATGAATAGTTTCAAATAGCATAAAGTCACAAAACAGCCCATTTGGCTGGACGATCTTCAAATATATAGGCTAACCAAACTAGGAGATTTAATGAATTTTTCTGTCTCGTAGGTAAAATTTGTGTTTGCTTTCTATACTATCTGGTTTTACAAATATCGGATTGCAGCAAGCTTCGTCTAAATCCCAAAATTGAACATATGGGTCGGCATGGGGCATAAAATTATTCCCGTCGACTGAGCCTAACTCTAACTGTTTTGTTGAAAAGTAAACAAAGAGATTCACAGGATGGTTTGTCCTATTCAAATATTCACAACCAGTAAGTACAAATTTTTCTTTCTTTTCAGATAGATCCTAAAAAAGAGAAGGAAGGTTGGCATGCCAACATGCATCTATTACGGAATTCATTCGACCCAAGAGTACACTAGCCCTTTTTCTGGAATGTCCAGGGTCAACGTCATTGAATTGGTAAGTTGTCAATCCCCAAAATAGAATATGTAATTGTCAAAATCTGTTTTGGTTGTATAGGAGTACTAATAGGGATTTAGTTATATAGGAGTACTAATAGGGATTTCATTATATAGTAACCTTGTATATATATCTGATGTATTGTCAACATATTTCAATTCAATAAAATATATTTTTACCTAAATTCTTGAGATGGTAGTTTTTGGAGTCTCACTTCCGCATAAACCTGTCGTCTTCATTGCGGTTTCTTTTTTCTTGAAACCTTAGCCACCTTCATTGTGGTCCCTTTTGCTGCCTTCATTGCAGCAACTTGAGATTTCTTTTTTACTTGCTCGCTGCCATAGTGCGTTCACTATTCATGCCGTTACTGTTCACGTTCGTTTGACTGCTTTCTAGACCTCCGTTCACCGCCGTTTTCAACCAGATTGTAGATCAGTCGTTTCTCATTTTGTTTTGGGTGTTCACTTTCCGATCGGAGCACTTTTGTTTGTGGGTCATTTGAAGTTCACATGGTTTTTGCTCGGACTTTTCTGTTACAAACTTTGGCCACTATTGTTATTGCACCATTATAGCACACTTATATTTTGTGGATATTTTTTGGATGTTTGAAGTTTGTTTTGTTTGATAGATCAATCTTTCGTCTCTAACTTCGTTGGTCTGTTGATGTTATGGATATGACAGCTAAAGAAAACAAAAGTGGATTGGCCCAACTCAATGAAGATGAGGTAGAGAAGATGAGAACATTTCTTAGTAAGTTGGAGAAACCAACAAGTACTAGTTCATTGGTATATACAAGTACACTCAATGAAGATGTGGGTCTTGAAGCATATACTGATGTTGACTATGCAAGGTCAATTGTAGATAAAAGGTCAACCACATGATATTGCACTTTCCTATGTGGGAATCTTGTGATTGGAAGAGTAAGAAACAAAGTGTAGTATCCAGATCCAGTGCTAAAGCAGAATTTAGGGCAACGACACAAGGGGTATGCGAGTTTCTATGGTTGAAGATTATTTTGGAGGATCTGAAGATAAAGTGGGATGAACCAATGAAACTCTATTGTGATAATAAATATTCTATTAGCATAGCACATATCCAGTGCAGCATGACAAAACCAAGCATATTGAAGTTGACAAACATTTCATCAAAGAAAAACTCGATAGTGGCCTAATCTGCACTCCATATGTCTCCTCAACCTTGCATATCTTCTAAATAAAAGACTAAGCAACAACAACAACTTTGAAAGAATTGTATCCAAGTTGGGAATAGAGAACACCTATTCACCAGCTTGAGGGGGAGTGTCAAAATATGTTGTTTTATGGATTTGGTTGTATAGGAGTACTAATATGGATTTGGTTATATAGTAACCTTGTATATATATCTGATTTATTGTCAACATATTTCAATTCAATAAAATATATTTTTACTTTAGAGTAATGTATTTTATCCATTGGTTTAAGGGGGGTGGTTCCACTAATTTCAGAAGTGCCCAAAATACATTGTTATGAAAGTTTGCGGCAAGTTCATGTTCATTGCATACAATACAAGAGAAGAAGTGAGTTGAATGAAAGGGAAGAAAAGAAAGAGAAGCAATCATCGGAAAAGATGGGGATGAAGGAACTAAGCTAAAATTACTTTAGTTTCAGATAACCTAGCCAAACAGTTCCATTATCCATTAGGATGTTTTATTGATGTACAGGACAAAGAGAATGATGGGTATTTTGCTTTTACCTAATACTTGGGGAGCAGGATGTATTCGCTAAATGTTTTAAGTAAATGCAAAAAATATTGTTCAACCTGAATTAGTGTAGCTAGTTCATGAAAAGTACTATGAAGCATGGCATCAGCAAAGTAGGATGCCTCCAGCCTGCAATAAATATATATACAGCACAAAAGTCTTTTACGCATCCCTAGCATATTCACTACAACTACTAACTCCACGTCTTTGTGCACCAAAATCATAAAACTTCAAATCCATACATAAAACTTCCTCATACGTCATAATTAATTAATACCTGTGAGCTCTGTACTTCTGATTTGAATTTGGACAGGTTGGACTCTTGAATCATTTCAGTCTTAAAAAAAGAAACAAAATAGCTCATATTAGTACACAAATTGCAATATTCCGAATTCTAAAATAAAATCAACCACCACATTTGGCAACAGAAAGGCAAATTATACACCCCACAGAATCACAACAACAAAAAACGAGTGCATCACCAATTTAATCCCTAAAACTCTAGGAGTTAAGTAATTTGATCTCTGAAAATAACAAACTTCCAACATGATTCCAAAAAATACAGTATTTAGCAGCAAAGGGTCTTACTTTCTGCATTTCTCCTTTTGATACCAATGCCTGAGACACATTTTCAAGACTATCATTCAAAACTTCAGTTATAGCAGCAGTTATAGCCTCAGCTTGTTTTGAAGGCACTCCTTGTCCTTCTAATCTCCTAACCTAGAAAAACCACACAATTCAAACAACAAAACCCATAAATTAAAACATGAATTAATTGAAATGAAAATCATTAATTTAAAGCAAAATATAAAACAAAACAAAAGGGCAAAAAGGAAATTACAAGAGCCAATGTATCAACGAGAAACAAGTGTTTTCCATTGGATTTCACCAATTGAGTTTGTGAAAAACATCTTGTGCTTGAAATTGAAGATGAAGAACATGGATCGAAAATTGCAGTTTGAAACGAATATGATGGTGCGATTCTGGAAGCTCCAAAACCTTTTAATCCGGTTAATTGCCGCACGCGCCTAGAAATCGCGGCCATGGATAAAACGCAGCTCCAATTTTAGGGTCTGAATTCGAATCCACGTGCAGAAAATCTTCGCATGAATTAAACTACGACACAAAGGAAGAATAAAATTGAAAGAGGGAAATGAATATTAAAAGTGAAAATCAAAGGATAGAGTTTAGTTTCTCTAACATGTCGCGTTTTATCCTTTTTTTTTTTTTATCGATGTAAGAGAATGAAAATTGAAAATTAATTAAAGTAACTAATAAAAAATGATTTGTTTGACTTGGGAAATGTGAAATGGACGGTTATCTTTTTATCTTAACGAATGACCAAACCAAGGGAAGGGATGTGAGAACCTACGACACGTTGTTTTGGAGAGTTGTTGTTGGTTGCGATGAATGAATCACCAAAACCAAACCATAGCAAATAGTACAAATTCAAGGAACTCTCGTGTGTAAGGAAAGAACGTGCTGTTGTACCCGGATGGGGAATCTCTGTAGTTTACGATCACTTACTTATTTTACATAAACTGCACGGGTTAGGACAAAACGCAAAATCAGTGTCTTTCTTAATGTGGTTTGTTTTCTGTTTTTTTTTTTTTATCAATTACTCAAAAAAAATTAATACAGATAAATAATTACATTTTTAATAAGCCAAAAAAATTACATTTCCTTGTTTTTTTATAATGAAAAGAAATTAATTTTAATATTCATAATTTTAATGAGAAAGAGGGAGAGGAAGAATATTAACGAGATATCATGTTTAGTGAAGTTAACGGTGAAGAGGAATTTCAATGAAGACGAAATGTCGGTTTACTAAAGATAATTTTCTTATTTAGGTGTTTAGTTCAAGGTATTATCAATTCACATTTCTTGAAATGATATTTCTAGAAATATTATTATTAATGAGAATAACATTTCTAATCCGCATTTGGTAAGTATTTATTTTTTATAGAAATATTTATAAAATTTATTTAACTTAAAAATATTAAAAATTAGAAATAAAATATATGTGAGTGATAGTAAATAACATTCCTGAGAATAAAAAATAATTTTGAAATTTGAAACAAACATAGGAATGTTCTTAATCAAAAAAACATAGGAATGTTCAATTCCCAATCCAATATTCTCAAAAATAACATCGTCAACCTTGAAACAAATTCACCCTCAATGCTTTTAAAATTTATTAAAGTAATCTTTCTTTTTCCTATAAGTAGATAATATGGTGATTATATTAATTAATTTTGCATGTTGATTTTTACTTTTATTGTGTGAAACAATTTTCTCTAGTTACCAGTTATTAAAAAAACAGGCATTTGATGAATTAAAATGAAAGTTGTTTTTTGACGAAATAACTTTCATTTCAATATCAATAAAACTTGCAATACGAACATCAGTAAAGACTTGAGAAGTAGCATTGTTTATGGACACCGGTGCCAAAGACATGAACAACAATATTTGTTTCACTCTTAGCAAACACAAGGGAAATACGTTGAAAAAAATAGAGATTCTATATTAATCTATAATCCACAACATGATAGCACCAAACACTGAAAATTCAGTTCACGTATTAATAGAGTTATGAATGATGAATATTTGAAATTGTGTGGCCTCCCCTACCACTTAGCTTTCATATTAGAAAATGAGGAAAATAAGTTATGTTTTATATATTATTTCAATCTATAATCTATTCCTTTAATTTTTTTACTGATAAGAAAATATGAATATACATTTTCTTTGCATATGTAATACATGTAAAAAGTTAAATTGTTTACTATAAGTTTTGGTCATGCCCTCTCTTCATCCAAATTTCTGGCTCTGCTCCTGGCTGTATGGAAGAAACGCCGTTATAAACAGGAAAATATGTATCCAACTGAAGTTGGTCTAAGATTTGTTGTGTAGCCCACAGATAAGATGAATGGCCTTCAATGTAATCTGTGACATCAACCTGCAAATCAAAACAACACCCATTTTATTAAATATGATGAATATTTAAATTTCATGATATATGTCAATGCTTCATATTGTTGATAAGAGCTTGCAAGAATATTTATACGTTAACCAAGAGTAGGAAGAAGAATCTTACATTTTGGATCCCAGGAATATCAACTGGTTCAATTCCAGCTAATCCTTTTGTAAGTAGACTGTTCAAAGTAAAAATAATAATTATAATTATAATCATAATTTCAACTTTCTGTCCATTAAAACTGAAACATGTAACAATTAACTCAAAATAACTCTGCACAAATTGATCAAAATAATTAATAATTTTATTGAAATTAAATTACATAGTAATTATGCACAAAAAAGAAGTGTGGCAGACACCATAGCAATAAAGAAGTGTTAATGTCCACATACGAACGGCCATGAGACAGATTCAGGGTCCAGATCAAATAGCTGAAGTGGAGTTGATGAATATAAGGAAATATGTTCTCATCCAATACTTACAACTTCATGCATACAAAAGCACACACATCATGCTATGAATTGTTAAAACTTTCTCACGTAGGAGTAGGACTGTATGAGAGCTAATGAAGTGGTAAGTATTCGTGTTTATTCAAGCTCGAGTAATTATAAGCTCAAACAAGTTCTATTGTTTAGTTAAATAACAAGTATAGACACCCATGACTAAGCACATGTTTTCATTCACTGGTTGGGTGGAAAACATTGACATGTGGCATCCCATGTCCTTTTTAACTGGAATAGATCAAAACTCAATTATAACATTAGCTGAGCTCTTTGTAGGGTTGACGTTAATAACTTCAGGGTTGAATCAAACTGTTATTTAAATTAAGTTCTAACTTTGTAGGGCTGACATTAATAACCCACCAATAGCTTGTGTAGGTCGATGTGTGTATTTTATTGACATTTTCCTGAAGAAATGCAATTTTATTTATTATTACTATTTTACATCTACTACTAAACTCCAATCTCCTAGAGTCATATTTAAAATGAGAGACCATCACCAATATCATCCTTACATAAGTTATACCATTTCCATAGTTACAAATTTCATCTTCCGGTCTTGAGTCATGTTTATGGATTCAGTATTATAAAATAATTTTACAACATGTTCAAGCATGAAGATGTCATTTAAATACTAAATTTAACATACTCAAAAAACAATTCAAGAACAAATTTAATAATGAAAAATATATTATCAAGCTTTAAAGGTGTTAAAATCAAGTTTCATATTTTTCAAATAAGCCAAAATCAAGCTTCAGACTTGACATAAGCCAAACTTGAGCAAGTTTTTACGCACACAAGCCTAGCATGAACCTCATATTTTTTTACCACTATGTTTTTATGTACCTGGCACGGAAGGCAACTCCAAGCATCCAATCTTTCCTTGAATAAGCATTTACAAACCTTCCTGCTACCATCTACAGAATACCAGGATATTTAGAAAAACAAATCATCGTCATAAAACAGGTGAGGAAGTTCTATCAAGAGAAGAATTATATCTCCCATATAAACCTTTCTAGCAGCTTCCCAGTTCTCATCCTTGATTGGGATGGGTGCTCCAAGAAGTACAACTCTTTCTACTAGTTCAGCTGCCAATAAAAGGGTAAACCATAAAATTAATAAGAACGTCATATCCAATGGATACGCGCATGAAAAGAGTGCCCAAGGACATGAAACCGTATGCACCATCGCAAGAGTTAAAAAGATTAAGTAAGAAAAAATAAAGCTATCAATTTAATATAGAATGTCAAATAATCTAACACAATAAAGACAAACAAAGAGAGGAAGCTAGAGATACCTACCTCCATTTTCTGTTTGAGCCAAACACTGTAGGCACTTGAAAATAACTCTTGCTCCAAGAGAATAACCTACAAGTGTCACGGGCCTGAAACTCATAGATCAATATTACTGCATCATCTACAATTTCTAAGAATTAAAGTAAAAGAAATAGTAAAATACCTATTTCCCTGCAATCCTTTTAATAATACTTCGGCAAGCAACTTTCCAGCTTTGTTTGATCTGAAAAACAAATTAGGTAAGTTAAGCATATCTGACTCTGAGTGTAAACTAGGAACAGAAATTGTTCATGAAGTTTTCTGAAGCCATCACATTCATAAACACCTTTGTATCAACAAAGACAAACATAAAGAGATCTGTACATATTGTAGATCATCCAGTAAATTGTTTTTAAATAAATAAAATAAAAACTATGGGCGTCTAACCCACCCAGGTGTATAGTTCATTTTGGCAAAAGGTGAAGTTATGTGTAGATTTCACCTTAGAGATGCAAAAGGTGAGCAGCAGAATTCCAAATTCCAAGGAAGTAGAAAACAAAAATAATAATACGATCAATACGGATCAATTGGTGCTGATTGGATTTGGATATCCATCCAATCCATGAATCCTGAACAGGTTAAATTTCCTTAATAATATTCTAACAATCTAAAATACATTATTAGTTTATTTTTACCCATCAATTATGACCCAGTACAAAATATGTGCCACCCTTAGGTTAGATGAAATCTTACAAAAGCTACATCTAAGAATAGCGTATATCATATATGGCAACAATGTTCCCCCAAAAACAGATTAATTAAAATTAGTTCCGTGCAGTTGCCAGCTTCCATGACTCAGTTAAAGTTGATAGTAACTCACTAATTATCCAACAAAATCAACTGAAACCCTCGTGAAAATTTGAAATGTAATAGTAGTGTGTAGAAATTTGATGAGGTGCAAAACATAAATCTTATACTATTTATACTAATTTTCTAGGCCAAGCACTATGTAGTGTAACAGTGTGCAACTAGTAAAAGCTTAGCCCAATAACATTGCAAACATAATGACAATCCTAATTCCTAATACTCAAAGTGTCTAGCATCTTGAATTGCATACATGATATCAAATGACAAAAGCATGCAAAAGTTTTCCAACAGCCAAGCATACTTTCTAGTCTACTCAGAATCAAGAAACAAACTAAGTAAACCTGTTAATAGCTATTGTCCATTTACTGTCAATGAAATCAGTTGCTGCAAGTAATGCAGCTGGCCATGCCAGTGCAGTTACAAGTGTGCTCAAAACTGTCATCATTGCCCCTTGCTTCATCAGCTGCATTGCAAGTCCTGATGCAAGTCATGGAAATATTAGCATTATATATATATAGGTAACATAAAAGTGACAGAAACCTAAATTCCAAACCAATTACTTGAAGTAAGCCAATCCTGAATCGCAGTGCTCACAGCAATCAGATTCTTAGACTCCCATTGAAGTGAATACCTAACTTTTGGCAAGGCCATAAAAGGTCATTTTTTGTGGGACCATCAATCATAAGAGTGACAACAATACAATTTCTAGAATCAAGACAAATGGAAGTAAAAATATATATAAGGTAATATCAATAATAAGGTATTTTTTAATCAACATGTGCATCCAACCCAAGCATTCCAAGCTGAAAAGACCTTCCTTGACTGGCAACAATTGTAATGAAGTAAAATATTCACTATTTTACCTTTCCAAATTGTCATTCAATCCTTCCCATGGCCTTATAAAATCTTCCTTCTCAAAGACAAATCCGGAGATCAAGATCTCGACCCCTAGCCTCTGCAATCAAAAGCTTCAGAACAATCTAATTTGAAACAATAAACCAAGTGCCAAAGTATTATGATAAATTGATAATACAAGAAAGGTGAGACAATGTTCATAGTTCATACATGAGAATGCAGAAACACTGATCATAATTCAATTGAGGAACGTCTTGTCACAAGAAAATAGTAATATGAAAGGTATAAAAACTTACGCCTTGGTTATGGTTTTCTCCGATAGGTTTGAAATCAAACTCATCAACACCCCCTACTCTCCTAGCCATTTTGCTTCCTGTAAGTCCTGCCCCAGCAGCTGATAGAAGTAGAACAAATTGATACATTAAAAATTAAACTGTGAATGCACTCAAAGAAAGGGAAGATATATTAACATAGCATGAGAAAGTTCTGGCAATTCTAGTCACATTCGTACCACCAAATGATGCAGCAACAGCAACAGAACCAGCAACAGTTCCTGCAGCACCAGCAGCTGCAGCAAATCCACTGGCTCCAATTACTGGGATCAGAGTACCCAAAGTCGGGGCTAGAGCTCCAAATCCTGCAGCAATTGCTGGTGCAGCTAACCCTGTTGAATGGTTTAAAAAATCATATCCGTTTGGAAAATGATTTATTTATTAATACTATATATTCCATAGTACATTCGGAAAGATATTAAGGTTTCCGCACCACCAGTAATAGCCAACAAGGCTCCCCCAGTAATTGCAGCTGCACCAATAATTCCACCACGCTTAAATTTCGCCCACTTGCTTCCCTTTGTTTGAGTTTCTTCTTTCCTGGATTCTTGCTCTTTAATGAAAGCCATTGCAGAACAAGCAACCATGGTCTCAATGGCCTCCTACAAAGTGAACATTCATCGTCATGTTTAGAAGAAATGAAACCAGTAAACATACAAGAATTTGATAACCGATAATATAAAAGATAGGCTCAACTCAGATGTCAGTAACATAGAAACCAAAGTGAATTTATTGGCAACGTTCACCACAACAAAGTTTACTTCCTGACATGTCTTGTTAATCCAGTATAGACAGACAGAAACCACGTCACTCATATTAAACTTATAACAATTTGTTTCCTCGTCAATAAACTTGTATATTAAAAATATTCATCATGCAAAGTTTCAAACCATTTTTGTCCACTTGACATCAAGCCATGTTGCCAGCAACCGCAGAGCTACACAATGACGAGCATCATAACCCTTTCTCCTCCGTTTACATTCTTTGTCATCTTCACCCAAATTTGACAGACAAGCAGAGAGAAGTTCATAGAGAACCGTCACTTTCCTCTGATCACTAAGCATCATCACCTCTTCAATTGGTCTCTCATCAACTTTACTATTATCAGATCCCTGGTGTGGATCTTCAAAAGTGATTAAAGGGGCGGCATCAGTCTCATTCTGAGTTTCCAAGTTTACATCAACCTTTTCAGAATTAGATTGAACATCAGCAGTTGAATATTTTTCACGGCACCGATGCTCGTATTCATGAATTCTCTCTCTTTTAGAGTTAGAAGTCTGCAAATTCTTTTCAATGTCAAGTAATAAAGCATCAACCGCCTTTGACAAAGCAAGTTCTTGGTCTAGCCTTTGAGCAGATTCAGCAGAACCATCATCATCAGAATCTTGAGAAAGCAATCTCATGAACTGAAACATTCACATACATTATAATCATATGGGAAACAAAATCATTAAAGTGAATATGTAATTACTAATTGGTAATTGATCCCTCCATTCTAAAATAAGTGCCGTTTTAGCATATAAAAAATATCCCTAAGAGTTGTTTTATTTTTTCAATGTGACATTAACTTTTTTTTCCAATTCTACCCTAAGTTAATATTGAGTGCTAGGGGTGGGAAGAGGCCAGGCCAAGTTAGGCTTTGCAAGGCCTAAGTCTAACTTGTCAAAAATTTAAAGCTTGTGGCTTGTCATAGACATTTTTTTAGGCCCTGACTTTTATGAAAGTCTAGTACGACCTGTTAGCCTACTTAAAATTCTATTTCATATAAGTAATCAGACATACTTTTTAATAGAATAACAAGTTAATAGGTAAATGAAATTAAGTATTTTTTTTAGATTTAACATAATATTTTAAAGAATTTAACTTTACATGACATCCTATTTCAATTATATTTTATTATTATAATATATTTAAATTTAAATATGTCAAAAACTAATGTAAAATATATATGACTAAATTACTAAAAGATTCGCAAATTTATAATTTAACATAAAGTTCAAAATCTAAATATAGCAGTAATAGTAATAAAAAAATACTATTCTTATTTACTTAGGGTGACCTAAGAGACCTAAAACTTTTTTTTAATGGCATGTAGACTGTAGTCTAGCCCCCTATTGAGTGCACTACTTTCAATTTCAAGTCATAAGTCATTCATTATATTAAACTATGCATTTATGACAATGATTAATAACCAATAGTAATAAGAATAACATGAAAAAACCGAAGACCACTTATTTTGGAACAGTAATGAATAAGAAAGGAAGAATTGCCTGTCAACAAAAGAAGAAAAGAAGTGAAGAGACATACTGGTCCAACATGATGTGTAGAAGAAGAAGAACCAGCAGTTTCCTCTAATCCATACCATGCAGATGAATCAATATCTAGAAACCTATTCAGATTCAAATTCAAATTCAGACTTAAATTCAAAATCAAATTTAGAATAACCTAACTAACTAGAAGGGGAAAAGAGTGGAAGTAATACTAACTTGAAAACGGAGCGGAGCAAACCGGAATGGTAGTGGACCCAAAGATCAGGGTCATCGGAAACTGAATCATTGCTAGAACTACTAGTACTGGTTCGTTCGTTGTTGGAGAGGGAGTCATCAGAAGGGGGTAAGAGTAGCGATCGGGTTTGACTAACCTGGGATTCGTGAAGGGACAGTCCGAACAATGCTGCGGCAGCGTATCTCTGTGTCGGTGATAGAAACGACGTCGTGGTTGTGGTGGACGCCGTCGCCATTTGGGAAGTGATTATTTATTTATTACGGAGCTGAAACGGCGTCGTATTGTTGTTTGGTAATGGTAGTAGCGTTATTGAAGTGAAAAATGTAGAGATGATGATGGATGAAGTGAAATTTTGAAGGTGAAGTGAAAGGGGTTTTAAACATTACGGTGGATGGGTGGACAGTGACGTGGCGCACCGGGGAGTTTCATTTGAAGGAGTCCTGCGAATTCTGTAATTAATTCGAAACACAATTGCATCCAACTTTAGACAAGATTAATAGAAGTAATAATAAATATTAATTAAAATTATTTTTATTTTTATTTTTATTTTTATAAGAATTTATTAAAAAAAATAGTATAACCTATTTTATATTCATTTTTTTTATGGAGATATTCATTTATTATAGGTTAAATTATTAGAAAAAGACATCCAATAATTTAAATATTTATTGTAAGATATTTTAACATAATATATAAAATTTATAAATCATATTTTATTTAAATATATCACTTTCAAAAATTATTTTTATGTAATTAATGGTAAGTATAAAATAACTTTACATCAATCATATACGTGGTTTAATTTCAACCAATTTATTTGATTAAAAATATTTAAGACTAAATTTAACCTTTAAAATTATATAGACAAAAACTATACATTGTTAAAATTATTACTTTGTTAAAATAGCATTGTTAAACCTAAACAAATCAAATGGTGTGAACCAAATGATAAATTATTAAATTAAGTGACTGAATTCAAATAAATATTGAACTCTATGTAAACACAAATCAATCATAGATAATTTGAATTTAAATCTAGATTGAAACAATCTTTAATCAACTTTGTATTTGTTTAATTTATATTTTGCTCTAAATTTTTGTATTCCAATGCTTTTTTTTTTGTCTTAAAAATATATAGTAAATTTTACCTAATTAACTAATAGCACTAAACATGAAGATATTAAATTATTAAGAAAAAATGACAAAATATTAAATTTGACGAAATATATATTTATTTATGAGATTAATTTGTATGCACTTAGTGGCGAATAATGGTGTATTTTATGAGGTAGTTTTGGCTACTCTATTTTTTTTTTTTGTTTTGGAAGACATAGGACTTAAGGTGATTTTTCGGATGCTAAAATTTTCAACTTCGTATTTGACATGAGTTTGGTGGGTTTTCTCCCCAACATTAAACATGCGATATTAAGATTTCAACAAGGAAAATCACATCTTCTTAGAGCAAGGGGTTTGATAGAAGCAATTTTGTCACAAATCTCCCTTGGCACGTACCTCTTAATCTTGTCCTAATTCCATCTACCATTTGAAGCAAAATTAAATACTAAAAAAAATCAGATTCCCCAATAGGAATTACACAAGATAAATGTGATTGAAGGTTATTAAATTCTCTAATCCATTGGTCCTTCGAAAATCTTGTATCATGACCATCTTGAATTACATGTAATATTTTCCTTGACATCTTCCCAAACATTTACAATAGCTTTTCAAGTAGAAGAGGAGACATAGCAAAAATTCACATAAGAGATATTAGAAAAACCGCAATCATATTTAACTCTCAAACTTAACCCACAATTTATCTGAATAGACCTTAAAATGTCAAACTAATTTTCATCATGTAGATTTTATTTAACATCATCTATACGACTTTTCTACTCCATCACATATAGTCATAGGAATTTGGTGTTATTGAATGACATATTCAAGAATATTAGTGTAAGAAGAATGAGTTAACATTACCTTACAAAAGAAGAATGAGTTAACATTACCTTACAAAAGAAAAGAGTCGACTCTTTCAACCCGTAAACTTCTTTCAAATTAATCATATAAAATTAATTATAAGGTGCCTTTTTTTAAAATTAGTTTCTAAAATATTGCAACAAGAAAAAATAAATAAAATAAATATTGGATGGGGCAGGGTTTTGCGGTGTCATCTCGAAAGCCCTTTTCTGGCTCTGCAACTGCAATTGTGCTATCCGTTGTAATTCATTCACTCACACCTCTCCCTCTTTCTTCATTCTCAAATGATGATTCAACTCTGAACACTCAACACTTTCCCCCCTTTTTCCTAACGCCAAACCTAAGGTAACACTTTTCACTCTTAATTAATTTCATAATTTTGACACATATTGCTTTCACTTCCATTCCACACATTCCAATTCACACGCTGTATTTTCTCTCTGATAATAATTTCATTTCGTCTCTTCCACTTTCATTCACCTTACTCTAAAATCATTCTATTTTTTATTTTTTTTATTTTTACGATTTACACGAGGTTTTATTTTCTTCAACCCTGCACGCCGCACTTACTTCACTGACACTGTCGTTTATCTACTTATCCATCAATAAAAGGAAGACAAATTTTTGGAATTCCAAAACATAGCGATTTAGTGTTCTGGATTATAACAATTAATTAATGGCATGATGGTAGCAATTAGTTTGTAGTGTTTTCAATTGTGGATTGCGGAAAATAACCCTTTGTTCAAATTCCGCAATGCTATATAGTGTCACAACATCTGCTATTTGACAATACTTTTGTTGGTTTGTATTGCATTGCATAATTACCGAATGTATCTTTGTTTAAGTGATATTACTCTCTTTGTCCTGTGTTGTTCATTGGTTTTTCTTTTGTGTGTTTGAAGTTTATAGCATCAAGTTGTGATCTCTATTCTCCCAAGGCAAAAGCAGATAGGGTTTTATTTTCTGAAGTTATTTTTTTTTATAACAATGATTGTATCTGGGTTAAGTGGAACTCTCTCAAGATGCCCCCAATTACCTCCTGGTTGCCTAGAATCACGCCGTGTTCGGGTCATGGCCTTTTCTGTGGCCGGTAAATGTATACAAAGGACAGCGTTTCCCAGAGTGGAAAGGTATGCCCAATTATCATTACCTATTCAACTTGGAACTCGATGTATGGTTCATGCTTTGTTGAATGGTAAACAATTCATTATTTTCCTCACCCTGTCAATTTACAGAACAAGTTTTTCATCTCCTGGATTAAAATGCAATAGAAGACAAGTTCTATTGGTCAGAAGTGCCATGGATGCTTCATACAGTGATATGTCAAATGATTCTGCTGGTAAATTTTCTATCTTGATGATGAAGCTCAATTCTTATATTTCATGATACAGAAATTCTCATTGCAAGGTTAGGATCTTGTGAAACCGGTATGTAAGTTAAATGGAATTTTTTTCTGAAATAATAGGTATTGTAAAGAAAAACTAAACTTGAAAATGAGTCTGTGTTTATTATGGATTTTTTTCCTGTGGTATTGCCCATTGGTTTGTAAAGTTGAAGCCATCTCTTCCTTTGATAATTACTTGAGCACAATCATTCATAATTGTTGGTGTATGAGAAGCTGAACTAAAATATGTTAAAAATAAAGCGATACGTTACAAGCCCAAGAGGTAGGTGGCTAGATCATAAGGAGTTCAAGGAGGAAATTGTTTTTCAGTTTAGTTTAGTGATTTTTTCTTGGCATGTGAGGTGGGGAGGAGTGTTTTTTCAGTTAAACAACTGCTTTATGGGAGACAGACAAATAATGCCTACTGTTTGGCCAGAATGACTGTTTCTCTTCCTTCCCACCCTTGGGAATGGACCCTGTCATGTTAAGTTTTAACATGAGTCATGACCTTGTTATGTGATAATCTCTCTCTCTCTCTCTCTCTCCCCCTCTCCCTCTCCTCTCTCTCTCCTCTCCTCTCCTCTCCTCTCTCTCTCCACATGAGTCATGACTCGAAGTCCGAACCCTTTGTTTTTGTTGAAAGTATATTTACTTGCATGTCGCAGGAGGTCCTTGCTTCATAGACTCTCTCTCTCTACATGAGTCATGGCCCGAAGTCCGAACCCTTTGTTTTGTTGAAAATAAGTGTCTGTACTTCATAGATTCACTGTAATCAATACCTTAAGCATATGATACTTTGAATCACTGTAATCAATACCTTAAGCATATGATACTTTGAATCACTATAATCAACACCTTATGCATATGATACTTTGAATCACCTTATATAAAACCAACAATATATTATAGCTTAACTTATCATTTTGCTGCTCCTTTGCTACAAATGCAGCTGTTTTCCCAAGAATTAGTGTGAGCGATCCATATAAGCGACTTGGAATAAGCAAGGAAGCTTCTGAAGAAGAAATTCAAGCAGCTAGAAATTTCCTGATTCAAAAATATGCAGGGCACAAGCCAAGTGTAGATTCAATTGAGTCAGCGCATGACAAAATAATCATGCAGAAGTTCTATGAGCGGAGGAACCCAAAAATTGACATCAATAAAAAAATGAGGGAAGTCAATCAATCTCGATTTGTTCAGGCTGTCAGAGGCAGATTTCGCACTCCATCCACGACATTCATTATAAAAACTTCGCTGGCATTTTTGCTACTTGGTGTTCTGACTGTTCTCTTTCCAACTGAGGAAGGGCCAACACTTCAGGTAGCATTATCTCTGATTGCCACAACGTATTTCGTATATGATCGGCTGAAGAGCAAGATAAGAGCTTTGTTTTATGGGTATGTAAACAGTGATTTGTCTCATTCTTCTAAATATGTTAAACATATAGTACTTCACTTGACAATATTGTCTACCAGACCATGATTGAGCATTTTTCATTTTGATAGCATCACTTATTCCCATTGCATGACATTCAGATATTAATATCAATCACTGTTGTCAATTGCGGATCGCAGAAAATAACTGTTTGTTCAAATTCCGCTATGCTACAATATAGCATTGCTATAGGGCTATTTGGCAACCTTGATATCAATGTGCCCCTCTCCCTTTTAAAATTTGATGCATTTATGGTATCTCTCTCATCTCATTATGTTCTCCTTATATACATTTGTGATTTGATGCAGGGTTGGAGCATTTATATTTTCGTGGCTGTTGGGAACCTTCTTGATGGTATCAGTAATTCCTCCCATTCCTATAATTAAGGGACTAAGAGCATTTGAAGTGATCACATCATTGATAACATATGTTTTATTATGGGTTTCGTCTACCTATCTTAGATGAAGGCTAAAGCTCTGTATCTTAATTTGACTGCTGGGTTTTATAGCAGAAGACTAGTTTTTTTGTAGTGGAAGTTTACATAATGTTATGGCTTACCTTATTTAGATGTCACATTATAGTCTTTTTTGTTGAATTGGCTTTTATGTTATTTGTTGTTTAAATATTTGAATGAGCATACATACTGGAATTTTGGAGGCATGGCAATGAACATGACCAAAGCTTTTCTTGTTGTCTATACTATCAAATTATAGTTATTGACCAGTTTGTTTATTTATACAAATTAAAATGCAGAGTTCTATTGCATATTGTGAGTGATTTTTCTCGTGAAATTGGAAAGTATTCAAAAGTTTTGGTATAACCCTTCGCCTATTTGATATATTGAAAGTGAAAATACTAAAACGAATTTCCTTATGAGAAAAATAATAAAAACATAAAGGCATTATTAAAATAGATGTTTGTTGAGGTTTTGTTGACTAAGAAAATTTCAACAGACAATTCAACCCATTTCCTATGTTTAATAGGGTGCAATTTTTCCAACCCTCACATTTCTAAAAAGTTACACAATTTTTAATGTATATATTCAAACGACGTAATTTATTTTAGACAACACAAAAATTGTGTTCAAAAATTGTGTTTTATTTAAATGTATACAATCGAAGTGATTGAAAAATTGCTCCCTTTATTTTAAGGCTTTTAGACTTATCTCAGTGTATAAACCCTAAGTAAGCTTGCCTTGATTTTTTTAACTTCAATGCCCATTGACGTTTTGATGGTAATCTATTTGATTAAGATGACAATAAATGATTTTGATTTGTCATTAGAAAAACACTGTCTATTAGAAAACTTTTCTGTTTATATCGTTATTAAGATAACTTTTTGAAGATATAATAACATAAAATCACCCAATCTAAGCAGTGCCACAAGACACAGAGTATCCTCTCAGTCACAACCTTCAAAGAACAAGCTTTGTGCAACCCCTTTCAAGCAATTATCCAAATGAAATTTGACGCATACCAAAATTAGTCTTGTAAAAATTTCCACTGAAATTGACAATTGACATGAATGTGCATTATTATTGAGTACTACTTCAAGAGTTCAACCAAACATTTCAACAACAAAAAATATTAATTCATTACCCTCTGATGCTTTCAATATGAGAGTCAAACTGGAGGATACTAATCAAACATAGAGGTCTCAATGGATGCTGAATTCTCCAAATCCACCTCCTCTATGGAAAAAGCTAATTAGTCCAGTAAAGAAATAATAAGCTCTTTTTTTCATCCAAAAAGAGAACTTGCCATGAATATACTGTTTCTTTCTTTGGAAGTTTATTTCCAATACTTAGCTTGTTCAGAAATTATGATGCTTTCAAGTTTAAAGATAAATTAAAAACAGTGTTTTTGAAACCAAACATTTCCCTAATAGCTCAAGTAGTGTAATTGTGTATGATATTTGTTATGTGGAAAAGAATTCTTCTACAAACTGGTTCTCAATTATCAAAACACATTAGGAAACACTTGGATTGCTAAAGCAAGTCAACAAACACCCGTATTGTCGACACTCTTGTTGCAGTATATGAATATGCATCCAAAACATAGAAGAAAGAATTGGACAAGCACTGTTGGGGGGGAAATAACAGGATGAGGCAAAGGGGTTACTAATGAACATTAAAGGGAAGGAGTGAAATCAGCATGCACTCAGTACAAGAAATGTCTTAGGAAAGGCATTCTGTTTTACACGTATGTTCTGTCTTAGGATTGTTCAGTTAATACAAAGTGTGATATATTTCAGTTAATACAAAGTGTGATATATTTCATGGAGTCATAAGTGATTGTATCATGCACCTCATATGCAATTAATCATATAAAACTCCTGCCTTCGTCGATGCACTCAGATATCCATAAGTCCATATGTTCTTGAATCTTTTGCCTTACTTTGTGAACTGCATCAGGGGAACTGCAGTTCTTCTCATTACCTGGAAAAAAATTCACAACCGGAATTTTGGTTAATATATTACAACCATGCATTTAACAAACAGCTAGCACATTTGTATCTAGCTACCATGACATTTTACTACTATTAATTTTCATCCTTTTTTTGTAACCATGAGATATGTTAGATGATGTATTTGTGAATCATGCAATTTAGACACTGAAAGGATAATAGTAGGAAGTTAACTCTGACATAATTGAGCTAAAATGTTGCGCATACCTTCAATGACCAAAGGAGATTGAGGACATCCTCGCAAATCAGTACAATGGCCGCAATTATTACACGTGATAAGGTAAGAAGGCACTGAAACGTTTTAAGTCATTAAACAGCATTCAGTGAACAAACAAATGTATTTTGCATTGTATAAACTATATATTTTATAATTGTATCATATGATATGACTCGGAACTCTCTTCTTTCCCCCTTTTTATGTAAACAAGCCTAAGACTACTACCAGATACTGATTGAACCATAGCCTAAGATCATGTGGCTAACGTTCAAACAACTAACACATTACTTGGTGGAACTTTGATGCAAAATCAATCAGTCATTTCTCCATCAAATAAACAATCCATGTTGGATTTTAGAGAAATGTCGATTGGACATATTTCCACAGTGATGGCAAGGATAAAGAATGTCACTGACTGAACTGCAGAAAAGTTGTGCTTGCTGAGCCTCGAGGTCTGTCCTAGTCCTGGTGAGTCCCTGGGACCTAACTTACCTAAACTTTATTTTACTAAATAAATAAAATAAATAAACTGGTAGAAAAATTAAATGGCAACTCACTATCAGGGGATGAAGTTTGTTTGGAAGCGTGACGCCATGGATCTTGTGAGCCGTTTGAAAATACTATTTTTGAACCTGTCCATATACATTACATTAGGAGATATCTTAAATCAGATCGAATTTAAGATACTTAAATAAAAGCATATTTTCAGAGTAAAACCATAAAAGAAATGTATAATATGTAGCATCCAAACATGAGAAGCCATAATGAAGTTTTATTTTGAAGAATTTACTTTGAAGAATTTACCTTTTGTCACTAACTTATAAGTTATAATGGTCAGCTCAATCAAATATGTAAGTAAAAGATAAACTCATTTTCAAAATGACTTTTAAGATCAGGTTCAGATTAAATCAAGGCCATACAAAGATAATGTTTAGTTCTCAAATACCACTAATGATAACATAAAAAGAAATAACATGTGTATACAATGGAAAAGTAAGAGAGTCGTGTAAATTGTAAACACATTGTTAATAAATTTTACATATATAATTATTTAATATTAAGGGAAAAAAGAGAGTAACAAAAAAAAATTCAGGCATAGGTTAGTTACTAGACCAGCAATTTTTGTGCCTCCATAGTATAAATTAGTGGCATCGACATCAGGAAAGACGCCATCTCCAAAGACATTTTTGCAAAGGTCCAAATGGTATCTGCAATGTATGAGAAACCATTTTGTAGAAGTTAACAAGATTCCAGAGGGAAAAAATATTCAATAAAATAAAGATGTAAAAAAACAAAGAGGAGCATATCAAGCGAATACCGGAGATCAGGAACTTACTTCGTGTCAACTTTTGAGGAACGTATGCTATCATTTGAGGGAGCCACCTGAAAATACGCCACTTCAGTGCAAACTTGAAACCACCATAATCGAGATGAAGAGTCTTCATTGATTGCAGTTTTTTTCAAATATTTCTGGTCATAAGTTTGTACATTGACGCCAAAGCTTCCGACGTAGTACTCTTTGACATATTTGGCATAAGCATCCTGCATATTGAGTTATATAGCTTTAAATTATACATACATGATACATCTTGATAAAAAGATAGCTCCTTTGGGAAATGGAAAAGAGAAAACAGAAACTACTCGGTAGGAAATGGAGACCAATGAAATAAAAGGTGGTTTGTTATACTCTTAAATTTAAATAAAAAGAAAGCTCCTTTGAGGAAGTTTGATTATATTCTGGAAAAGGAGCAAGATTGAAAAGCATACCACCAAGTCGTCCCCGGCCTTCTTTGCTTCGACCAGAGGCTTGCATAATTTATCTGGATTTCCATATTGAAACTGTAGCATTCAAAGATCCAGAAAAGGGAACATGATATAATAACGGATTTGAATACAAGGAATCACAATGCATAAGAAAAAATAGCTACTATCATATGAATTACCGCTATAACAGCAGCATCAGCCAGAAAATACAAGAAGTCTCCATCAATTTCAAGCTGCAAAATAGGGAAAGTCAACATTACAGCATGGTAATCTAAATAAAAGTCTAGTAGGGAACACGATTCATGTTCTGTGGAAAACTTTAAAGTAATTTTGCAAGGAAAGAGTAACTAAGGAACAAAGCATACATCATCTGCATTAAAAAATTCCCTCAGCGCCTTTCCATCAGTTGCTAGTTTTGTTTCAATGATTTGAGTAGTTTCTTGTAATGCTGCTTTGCACTCAGCACCGGCCGACTCACCGATCTGCATGTAAGAACTTAAAATTCAATTTGCCATAACTTAGAATAAGAAGGAACTTTGAGCTAGTTTTAGCATCTAGACTAAAGACGCTAAAGTAGAAGATTGCAAAGTAAAAGTAAGTATTTTGACTATCTTCACCTGTTGATCAAATTCTGTGAAGTCTTGAACAGCAAGAACAACTGCAGAACTTGCAAGACTTCCGCATGTTAAATGGGGAAACTTAAGACGAAACCATGCACTGAGTGCTCCAGCATATGAGCCACCGAAAAAGAACCATGGATTTTCAACTTCTGTTCTATTCAGCTTTGCATTTAAAGAATCCTACATGAAAATTACAAAATGAAACCGGCAGCAATCTAATAAACTACCATACAGAACAAGCAATTATTTAAAATTTTGACATTTTCCATTGTAAAAACTTGAAATCAAGTGAAAAAACATACAGTGAGTTGAAGGAAATACAATCAATTGACAGCTAGAAAATGTTGAAGAACTATTGACGCAGAACTAATGGGTAAATAGAGTAACTACAAACATCTTGTGACAAATATCTCAAGTCATTGATCATTACTGACCTTAATCAATATTTCAATGTGACTCATAATCACACAAATCCCTTTCGGTAAATATTCACAAACCTTTTTACAATTTGGTTTCAAGCAACTTATATGTGAATCGGACCAATACCTTACGTTAATTATGCTTCTTTAGTATTCTAAAATCTTGTAACAAAGAAATGTCTGCAACTTTTTTACAACCAAATTTCTAAGGTTACCATTTTACCGACTTCACTTCTACCAAATTGTCTTCAACCATGGAAGTAAAAGAAAAGGCAAAGCTTGCCTGATAATACTGGCGAAAAGCAGCCAAATCAAAGAGTGCCTGCTTTGATGAAAGATATTTCAAATTTTCCGTTGCCAAAGAATCAAATGGGGTACTCAGCCCATAATAGCGATGTTCAAGAGAAACTACAGCCGCACCAAACTTCTTTGCCAGTACCTATAAATAAAATAAGGAACAGACATTTGTTTATATAAATATGTTTTCATCACAAAAACCCACACCATTCTTGTATTTGTTAGAAAAATGAAAAGCCAAAGTCAGTATTAGTGACCACAACAATAGATAGGATTTGTGCTTGTTACAAAACATATGATCTTAACATCAACAAGGCAACATTTTAGAAGAGCGTATTTAGACTTATCTTATGATATAAGTACTTAGTAAGTGTTTGAATGAGTTTGTAAAAACAGTTTACGATATGTCCAGACTATTTTCAGCTTATTTCCATAAGCTCTTCAGAAGTTTATTCAGAGTTTCTCCTTTATTCCTCTTCAATGACAGAAACATCTTATACATATTGTTGTGCCAACCTCCTTATAGATATCATATTGTATGGTAAACACTAACTTATTGTCGTGTAGGACTATAGGTGGTGTTCTAGACTGAGCTAAGACCCAATCCTCCTTTGATCCACTATAAGCTAAAGGGTTACCGTCAAAATCAATTTGTTCATGTCTATAAATGGAGATCCAACTCTCAGGAAAAGGTGTGCACCGGTCATTCTACCTCTTACTCTTCCAAACTTTCACTTACTTGGGCGTTGAAATGCTTGTAAACATGAATGTAGTATTTAATTTTAAACACAAGTTGTAATCAAGTAACCCAATCGTGATAAATAGAAATCACAACAGTTGTTCTATTGTCAAAGACATAGGTACAATCGGTCAAACTCCGAGATCAAATCCTGTCCACTTTATTGCATTTCTCATTATCCACTTCTCTTTCCTTTCCAGTTTCTGTTTACTATCTCTTATCAAATAAGAGTTCAATTAAACTACTTAGCTAAAACTAAACACCTCCTAATTTGTATTAAGTGTTCAATGCAGACATATGAACTAACAAAACCAATAAAAGAACCACAAGTTATTACTATTATTATAAATCTAAAAGAATTGAATTGCAACATACAGCAATATAGTCATTTACAATCCCATTGCATGGTCCTTCACCACCTATCACCAGAAAAATTGGTCCATTAGGAATCCGGAAATAGTCTAGGAATTCATAGTAACGTTGCCTGAATTCACGGTGATCCTGCAGTTTCAACAACAAAATTAATATACACAATCAATACTATATAGTATTAGCAAAATAAAAATGAAACAATACATCTTTTTAACAAATCAGAAGCATATTTTGATGTAATAATAATAAAATAACTAATTAACAGTTAACATAACGAATTTACCGTTATCTTCAACTTAACTTAAAAAAGACTATCTTCCTAAAATTGATATAAAAAAAATAAAGATCAACAAGTTCAATTTTGAGAGAGAGAGAGAAAGTAGAGTACATAGGGAGAGAAGTGATCGAGAGTTTGATTGAACCAGAACTCTTGATTGGTGAGGAATTTGCCTTGAGACAAGTTACTGAGAAGAAGATTACGAGGTGGAATGAAAGCAAATACGTATGAGAAACACAGAAATAGGAACAACAACGATGAAGCTGCTTTCATCGTCGTTGTTTCTTGCAATCTCGAGATTCACTTCAGTTTACTTTCCCTTTCAAAATGGAATACTATTTTTGAGTCTAATAATTTAATTTAATTTAATTTAGTTAATTTCCGCTCGTTCCTGGAAAATGAAATTTCACGCTTCAAACAACAATAGCATATACTAAAGGAAATTACGAAAGAAAGAGGGCTCGTGTGTGTGTTAGCTGATTTACGAATCAACATGCTCAATTTTCATACGCTTTATTCATTATTAATATAACGGGGAACACATGGTCACTTTAAAATAATATGAAAATTAAAAAGTGATTAAGCACCATTATTAACCGACTTTTTTACCTACTATCTCTTTCTTAAAATGTTTTTTTTTGGTTGATTTCAAAGTTTCAAGCAGTATTAATTATTAATTTGTTAAAATTATTTCTAAATATTTACAATAGAAAACAGAATATATAAAATGAGATAACAAATAGTTAAGTATTATTGTATGCATTGAAAAATATAAAAAAATGTATTAGTTTCCAAAATATGTATAAATAGTTTAAAAGTGACAATTAAAAAGAAAGAAAATGTTATCAAATATAAAAGGTATTTTCATATTGAATAATTTAAAGATGGCTAAAAATAACAATTTTTAAGAGTTTAATCTACATTGTCAAAAAAAGTTAAGTAACATCCTCTAATGAATTGAAAAGACAACTTATCATACTCATTAAATATTCTTAAGACAGAGAATACATATAGTTTAAATTCATTTTTGAAAAAATAGAAGTTTTTTTGTGTATGTTTATCATATTGTTTATTAAACGATCAACTATAAAAAAAA
>JBBPBQ010000002.1:15638662-15657169 GCA_037974755.1 Cicer yamashitae
TTTTTTTAATTTTGTTAGCTTTTCATTTTTATAAACAAATAAAAACTCATAGAAATAATTTTTAAAGTGTTTTCTTTCTAAAAAAAAGTATAACAAACATCTCACAAACTTTTCGGATTGTTATATTTCTCTAAAAATTTAAAATACAATATCTCAAACTTTAAAAACAAGTCTTTGTTACAAATTTCACTTTTTTTAAGAAAAGTTGATAGTGTAATTAATGTATTAATTTTATATAAAAAAATGACTAAAATATTTTCAGTATAGATGTATTTAATAATAACATTTTATATTCTAAGATAAATTAGTAATATTAATTAGAGTTAAATTTGAAAAAAATAATAAATGTATCTAATAAATTGAGAAGAGGTTTACACTAAGGGACAAACTTTTTTTGTCTACTCATAATTAAGAATAAATGTAGTATTAATTGTAATCATTATCGAATCTCCCATAACTCTACAAAATAACTCTCTTAAATAAAATAAAAAAATTTCTCTCTCCTCTCCCTTCTATCTCTTCCTCTCCTAACTTTTAAAAATTATGATTATTTATTGTGATTCCGTAATACCAAACATAGATAGAGTTAACGCTTTTTTCATAAACAACATTATTTGATAATTAGCAATTCTAAAACCTTAGAATTCCACATCCTTCAACCTCTTTACAATCAAATAGCAATTGATGTCAAATACATACAATATAGATCAAGTGGTTCATAGAAGGAGGATACAATATTTTTCCTATGTTAAATGGAGCCAGGGGAAATTTGTACATGGCCCAATCAAACTTCCTATACAAGATATTTCTGTACCAACAATCACCCTCACAAAATATGCTTCATACTGGATGTCCAACCAAAAGATTTCTTTCTTCTGCGTCTTGGTGCAAAGTTGAGGCCAAACATCTCCTTGAAAGCCTGATCTGGCTCTACTGAACCAACAAGCTTTGCAACAATTGTGGCACTCTCTCTAATGTGGTTTATATCTTCTGTTTCAGACCATAGGCGATGTGCCAATTGCAACCTCCTATGTTTTGAACTCATACGAATACCCCACTTCAAATACATGTTCTCTCTATCAGATTTTGACAACTTCCTCTGCATTTGCTTGCTCAACATTTGTCTCTCTCTTCTAAGGTATCTCTTGCTGTTTGCAAAGGAAACACATTATAAGTTTTGTTGTTACACAAATGTAAACTTATAGTTAAAACAAAGATTCAAAAGCCATTTTTAATGAAACCCAATAGGCTAAGAAATTAAAGGAAATGCACTGTCAGTGACAATCCATCACAATTTGCCAAAAAAAGAAAAACTTTTTTATTACCTTGATTCAGGGGTTCGTCCATCTTCCAAAATTTGATTCTCTTTGAGATAGGACAGCCTTCTCAGCTCTACCTGCATATAAATAGAATCTGACGGGTCCCCTTTGAATAGAAGGAAAAAGTAAGTCCTGTGGACCAATGAAACATTACAAGAATGCCAGAGTTCAATAATCTCTTTCTGCAACTGCTTAAACTCTGAAGACCAGTCCAAATGTTTTTCTTCACCAGATTGCAATGTGTTCAACCCAACATCTTTGAACATTTTTGCAGAAACAGTTGAGTTAACTCCTGTGTCTGGAACCTGCCATGCAAAACAATTCAAAGAATCGCTAGTTGAATTTTCAATACAATAACAAGGTTTTTGGGTAGCAATGTATATACATGTTGCTTACATCAGTAATGTGGTTAAGTAAAAATACAAAGGGATCTCTACATATATATGATTAGAGACATTCTCTATTGGACCAAATAGTTAATATTCACTATCAAAATCTGGGTATAAGATCAATAAGAAAGACAACAAAATAAATAAAGGAAGTAAGTTGAACAATTGAAGCATACCTCGTTGTTTTCCAGTAGATTTGAACGTCCAAGTTCTTTCTTTTCCTTTCTTACTGGAGATAAATCACAGTCATCACCAATTTCCAACTCAAACGATGATTTAACGTTTTGTATGTCAGCGACAGAACATCTCTCACAATTCCCATAACCAGCCCAAGATAACCTCTCAGCATTGGGATTATATTTTAGTATATAGGTCTTCTTTTGAAAGTCCTCAAGTCTGCCAATGTAGTCTTTTTGGGACCCTATTGGGAGGGTGTTCTGAATTATTTCGTCGTGGTCAAACCAATCTGAAGATGAGTCCTTCATGAGACTTGGTTTACAACTTCTGCTTCTAGTCAATTTCAAGGTTCTAGATCTAGATGCATTTTTTTCTACCAGCAATGGACTTATTTTATCTGAAGAGAGAAGAAGAAAACCTTGGTGCAAGCGATTCAATTCTTTGTTTTCCTTTAACTCAAATGAAGACAAGTCTTTATTTTCTTTGTCTATGTCATCAACTTTTGTCAATCCCGAGACAATTGTATTTGCCCCCGGAGATGATGCACTAGAGTTTGTGTCTTTATTTGGACTCAAACCTATTGAATTTGAGTGTGTATATGTGTTTGTAATTGGATCTTCTGACTCAATGCACCTGACTTCCTTCCAACTTTCACATACTTTATCATCAAGCTGTTCTTGAACTATATTCTTATCTGAATCATTCGTTACATCATTATAACTTACAACTGACAACCCTTGGAAAGATTTCCTTATGGGAAGACTCTTTTCCAAATCAGGGAGCTGGAAATAATTCTCTTCGGAACTAACACTAAGTCCATCTGAATATTGAGAAGCATCAAAAGATCTAACACTCTCCAAGCCGTCAAAAGTTAATAAATTTGGTTCTGTTGTTTGATTTTCAAAGTCCATTGAACTTCGCACACGTAATTTTGGATACTGAGGATCCAAACTTTCCTGAAGATTGGGTGTGAACATAAATGAGATTGAAAAGGAATGTTCATTATGACTTTTAATGGTTTAGAGTACACAAATACACTTACGAAATCACTTGAAAACATATCGTCTCCAACCACTCGAAGCATGTCCTTAATTTGAGAGTGGGCAAGGTCTCGCTGGAAAGCCAGATCCATTATCTCTTTCTTTAACTGCAAAATCAGATAGCAGTTGATATTTACAGCTCAAAAGAAAATGAACAAAAGTAAGTAAATCAGTGTCCTTATTCCTTATTACATAAAACTCATATGCTCGCTTAGCAAAAATGTTCAGTAACCATGTACATAATAGAAAGAACACTTGAAGTGTCTCCTCAAAATGTTTTTTTCCTCTTTTTCAAATATCAAACTAAGATTGGTTAACAAGTGAATATTGCCAAGCAGGGCATTACAACAATGAAGGTGTCTCTATTTGTTGAAAGTGTCTCATAGATCTTGAACACATTGAAATATTTAAGGTCAGAAAAAGATTTATCTATATAGCCCTAGTGTAAGAATGAGAGTGGAACACATTACTTTGTCAAAAAATCAGATATAATCTCTAGTGTATACTTTATATTTGACATTTCGTGACCAGATGGAAGCACAGAAAGAGAAGTCAGAATATTCTTAAAATGACTAGGACCTCAGGATATAAACCCCAATATATACAAATGAAAATGCATCAAATGGCCCCATTATTTTCCACTGGAAGGTCATAAAGTTCGAAAATTTTAGTTTTAATATGTCAAATTCTCAACATAGTTGAAATATTTCAAATGATAGAGCATCTGAATTATAAAATTTAATAAATTCACTTAGTACCATAGAGAGAACCCAACACATCAGCTCATTCATAAATGGGAGAGTATTACACAAAATTTTACTTTACTGAGTTGCAGAGAGTGAATGAAGACTTGGATTTCAGAATGTTATAAGGACCAGTAGCAAATAATTAATTGAAACAACAACCTAGTGAGACACATACTAGTACTACCTTACAAACATTATACTCTACTTTTTAAGAACAAGCATACACCTTAAGTTACATTGTGGGTAATATAGAAATTTTGAAATGATGTCATAGATGTGTAAAAAGTGTATTGCAATGCATAAAAAGTAATGTTGCAAAAATATCGATGATTACCATCTCAATTTGGAGGTCTTTTTCCCTCAGCAATGCTGCAGAATCAGATTTACAGAGGGTTGACCCTGAATTTCTCAACTCACCTTCCAGCCTAGCCAACTCTCTTTGCAATTGCTTGACTAACAATTTATCAGACATCACTACATTGACTTTTGCATTAGTTGCCACTTCTTTAGCACAGCATGCAAATAAGAGGGTGTTTCTAGTTTGTTCAACATAGCTCCGTGCAGGACTCATGGTACAGATGATTGCTGTTCTAGCATTGCCTCCTATTGAGGACTGCAGTATGCGAGTTAGCTTTGAATCTCTGAAAGGGATGTGTCCATTTCTACCCTTGCTGCGATCAAATTCATTATTTTTACTTTTGGGTAAAAGCGAAAGATACATTTAACGAAAAGGAGTATAAAACCTTCTTTTTTCTTAATATATCAAACAACACATTCAATAAATTTATGATAGTCTCAAAGAGTTTCACCTGATATTCATTCCAAATTAAAAAACTTACTAGTAACAGAATCTATTGGATAAGGATGAGCATAATAAAACTCTTAAGAATGTAAATTCATAGTAAAAGTGTGCACTAGTGTTTGGGGAATTTATGTGTAAATCATAGCGTTTCTTCCATCGCTTTTCAACATTGGATACTTGTTTGCTGCATGTAATCTTTTGTGCCAAAAGTAGAGAAAAATCTTGCAATGTCATCATTAAATAAATAAAAAAGTGTCGTTGTGCTCTTTTAAAAATCCCCAAAGGTCAATTGCATGTAGACTAAAGTCCTGAGTAACACTGAAAGAATATGGAGACATAGTATGCATTTTTGTGAGTAAAAATATGTTAAAGTGCAACCATTTCAAGGTAACCTGAGTTTGCGGATGACAGTTCCTAGAGTCAGTAAACTACGGTTTATGTGGCATCCCTCTTTCAATCTCACACCAGCTGAATTAGTTTGTGATGCCCGCTCACTTCCAGCAAGATCAATAAAATTCTATATCCAAGAAAATAAATATTATCATTTTGATTTCATATGAAGTACTCCAACGTAATAAAGTGATCCATGTTATTTTCCTTTAATATATGTGAATCAGTCATACCACAGAAGCGGCAAGAGAGCTCAATTTGTCATTTCCAAAAAATTCACGTGCAGAACTTTCAATTGTCTGAAAAGCAACATTATTTAGGAAATTTAAGCAATGAGGTTCTTGAAGATTTTGCTGCCCTTCAACATACATGGGAATTGACATACCAGTCTTAGAATTTGATGCGATCTCGAGCTTGCTTCATTCAAGGATGTCTCCCCTATCTGCCTTTGTGCTGAAAAAATTGTTGGGTGAGTATATGCAGTCAGCTCTAGCTGGACAAAGAATTGTAAAGAAGAAAAGAAACAAGAAAAACACATAAAGAAGATAATTTGAGAAACTCCATTTAGTACTTACTTTCACAGAAAGAAATAAGTTCTATAAAATGGTTCCAGTCACGCATAGTTTCCTCCGTTAGTTTCTCAACAACTGTGCCTTTCTGTTTAAAAGACAAATGGTCAGCAAAATTTACATGCACTGATGCACACTATCTTTTTTGAAAATTTGTAAAGATAATTTACCTCTGGATCATCAAGAAGTCTGAGAGGTGTACAGTCGGTACTAAGAAGGTCCCTAACAGATTCATTATAGATCTCCATTGCTGAAAACTTTAAGACAAATTCCCTTTCTTTGTGCTGTAAAAAAACAATCTAATCAAAACAAGGTTTTCAGAATGTCAAGGTGATGCAACAATGTGTTTAGTTTCATATACCTTTTCTATATAATTAAAAATGTCAGCTACAGAGTACTCAGTTATACCACTCACGGTGTATGTCTTTCCACTGCTTGTTTGTCCGTATGCAAAAATGCTAGCTAATCAAATAGTTCAACCAAACAACCAATAAGCCTCGCGAAAGATGTTAATGTAGGAGTTGATGGACATGAGTGCATAAGATGTAGGAACGCCAGTTTAAGGAAAGAAAGAAAAACTCACAATTGATGCCATTGAGAACACAAAGAGCTACCTCCTTAGCTGCTGCTTCATACACCTGCCTTGTGGGGCAATCAGCCCTAAATACTCGGTCTACAATGAAAATAAATGAAGGTGGATCAAAAGAAGGAAGCAAATAGAGTTTTTAAATTTTATAGATCTGATGGAATAAAAGCCAGATATTGTCTTCTTAGAATTGCTTAACCGAAAACAACAATGAACCACCTTCCACTTTCATGTATGGTACGATGAGATTATGTTATTACATAATTTCCTTCAATGTAGAAAATCTTTACTAAGTTATATTCAAAATCTTTCCCACTGTATTCTCCAAGTTAATCCATCCTAACTTTTAAATAAAAAACCATTCAAACAAATGAAAATATATGCGATTCGGGCGCAATGCAAGAAGTAAATTAGATGAACTACACGTTTCCATTAAATTATTATTATTCAGTAGAAAAATTGATTTGTAACAAGCTTTAATACAAACGCCAAGTAAATAAATCTACATTAGGATTTGTAAGTTAAGCCTCTTCTTACCAAATGTATAGGTTGTTGGATATAGAGACCTTTCGGAAGCTGAAAGGTTGCTCCTGTACATGATGGTAGTATCATTAATGCATTCCCATTCAGACAGATCGTTTCTTGCTAGCTCCTTATCATTCAATGGTCTCACACGAACAGAAACAAGAATTCTCTCCTCACTGCCTGTTGAGCCTTGCATTGCCTCCTCCCCTGAATTGGAACCCATTTTCTCACTTCCTTCTCAACCCCTTTTTCTCTAAACCTTTAATTCCAATTTCAGCATTCAATTTTTTTTTGGTCACATTTCAAGTTGTTTCATAAAGCTTGTACAGTTCTGTTGTTACAGAGCTATGAACACACGGGCCACCGCAACTTTCAAGTTTTCAACCACCAATCATTATCTGCAGCAAAGCAAGATCATCGAAGTTTATCACACCATATACAAACAAATAAAACAAAAGAATGCTAACATTCATGCAATTTTATATTCAGAGAAGGGAACAAATCAACAAATAGAAATTGAGCAACATCACAAGCTTCTATAACTTTGACTCCAAAATGCAGTGCATTTTGTATTCTAATGAAAAACTTGGAGTTTTTTTAGATGTTAAGGAAATAACAAACTGTCAAATTCTCCCTCGCATGCAAACTTAAATAAAATTAGAATTTGTACAATAAAATTACCAACATGATGACAAACATTGGGGATTTAAATTTTCAAAGAAGATTCTTAACCAACTTTGTATAATGAGAAATTTAGAGATAAAATTTTGAAGATTGATTGTCAGAATGAGGAAAAAATTGAATGGATGTAAAAGTATTATTAAAAAATCTAGTTTTATTTTGGAGTAGTATCATTTCACCTAAATTTAGCAAGTAAAACATAATCCAAACAAACTCTAAACAAAAATTCCAAAAATAGGACATCAATCAGAAAAATAAATCCAAAAAAACAAGCCAAAATTGCAAAGTTCCTTATTATGGCAGCGAATTTTGCATTGTTTAGGAAGAAACCGTTAAGAATCAAAACTGAAGTTCCCGAATGTCAAATCCAATTTCAAATAAGAAATATAAATCTATTATTATCGATCAAACACAAGAAAATTATCACATTTTCAGCTTAAACAAAAAAAGTGTAGATCAAATTCTAGTTAGAATCAATAATAAAGAAAGTGAAATTGTTGTTGTGAGCGTGTGTGGAAATGTGTGTGTGTTGAGTTTGCTTTTGAAATTTATGAGATGAGTTATGCCGTCTCCTTCTTAATTTGTTAGTTGCAGTCGATTCATTCTACATTTTCAGCTTTTTATTTAATTATTTATTTAATTTTCAAAATTCAAACAAATAAAACTTAACTACCATGCTAATCAAACCTCGCATTTGCATTTGGCCGCCTTTTACTTTGCATGAGAAGCCAAATATATCAAACATGTACTAATATATTAATAATTGTAAAGTTGTTGAGGTCTTTTTTCTCAATGGCCAAGTTAAATATAGTATTTTTTTTTTTATATAATAATCAAGTATAAGAAACCAATTAGTAATTAGACTTAAATGAAGATACACATAAAATATTTTACACACTGATATTCGATGAGAATTTATAATATTGCCATGTAAGCTTACGTTGCAACTGCGCCACATACTAGATTCTTATGACGTCAGTTAAAACTAGTTTGTACTAGTGATATATGTCGCTTTTTCTTAAGTAATTATCACAGAAAAATAATAGAGATCAATGAATAATTTTTTGCATGAATATGTAATTGTAATATATAACATTAAGGCATATTAAGATTAATGATGTTTAATGAAAGTGTATATGATATTAATTTTGATGTATCTCAATAATATATCAAATAATTTTATATTTTTGTAAAATGTATATGCATGGATGATTTATATGATATAAATTTTCAATTTAACATATAAATGGATATACGATAAAAATTTAAAGATTAAAGTTGTTCTTACACTGACAATCAATTATAATGTGTCAATTCATGAAATATATGTATAACTTTTCTTTTCAATTTTTTATTTATTGTGTTGTCAACATATGTGATTGATTACTATAAAATAACTTTACACGAACAACGCATCACTTTTAATCTCAAAAATTTCTAGAGCCTTAGAAGTGTTATACTAAAATAAAACCATAAATTGATAAATAAAAAATGAAAATCGAATATTATTGAATAATTTTTAATGTTATTTTGTTAAAATCATTGGATTTTAGATTATTTTTTAAAATTGAACCGAACCGATCTAAACTGTATACATATACTTTTTTTTTCTTCAAACAACATAAATAAATATTAATACTTATTTAATTTTTATTAATATGATATATTGGATTGAGTTTAAAGATAATATATTGATAACATAAATATTTATTTTTACACCCTCATTCCATTATAATCATTCAATATGCCACATTGTCCAATTTTTAAGTTAAAAGCCGTTATTTAATTAGTTGTTGTCGTCGTTGTTATTGGCTGTCAATTTTTTTTTTTGATAATACTTATTAGTTTAATTTTAATTATTTATTCTATTTTTTATATCCTAGACATATTTGATTGTTGTTACTTTGTAATGATAAATTTTAGTATAATACATGTTATATTTTACATAAAATCTACTATTTTGCCGTGTTTTAATAATATTAATATTAATCGTCTTTTTACATTTATAATTTCAACATTCTAAAATTAATTAAAATTAAACTGCTTATAATTAGATTGAATTTTTTAAAATGTATCAAACCGAATTAAACCATATAAAATTTTATTTTTGAATTACCTAATCACTGATTCAAACTGCATCACGAACAACTCTAAAAAAATAAAAATAAAAATACTATTTAAATTCAGAAAATTTGAACCTATTACTACTCTTTTTTTGGAGGAACCCATTATTACTTAAAATACTATAAGGATTAAGGAAATACAAAGTTAGTTTATAGGTTAAAGTGGAAAAATTAGAGAATAAAGTGATAAAGAGGTGTAAGTATGATTTTTATTTTCAATAAAATACTAATAATTAACAAAAATAATTACTAACATTGATCTTTAAAAAATTCTTATACTCAATGGTTTACTAGTATCACATCTAGAAAAAAAAATATTTTACTAGTATTTTAAAGTTTATTACTCAATATTTTACTAGTATCACATCTAAAAAAAAACTATTTTATTAGTATGTGAAAATTTTAAAATTTGATCTATTCAGTAAAAATATCATTTGACTCTTAGATCGATAGAATTTAACTACTATAAAGAATTATTAAAAGAGATAATTCTAATTTGAATTACTCTTAAAATAAATTCATCGTCACCCATTTAAAAATATTCTATGATTCTCATTTAATAACGTGAAGCTTTGAGTTTAAAACTTTTGAACTAATATCTATACTATTATAAACGTAATTTGTTAAATTTGGTTGGATTTTTTTCTAACTAAATATTTTTTTGACAAATTCGTTTGACTCAATTACAAACGTTTTTAGTTCGACGACTTATTTAATTCTTTTCAAATAGTTCATCGACCTACATAATAATTAAACATGAAAATTGATAGCATTTCAGCAAGTGTACTGAATCGTTGCAAGTAATAATAAAACGATAGTATCGAGTGTCGAGTTCAAGGATTACGTTTTACTATCGAGTTGTATTTAATTACTAAATTGCACAAAAAGTTTCTGAATTGATTGAAATAATATTTAAAATTAACAACAGTAATAAAATTGATCATTTATAATAAGAAAGATGTCAGGGATAATTTCACTCCGAATCCAACTTTGGTGTCTAATTTGATCCTAGTTACTGAATACCGAATTCTCTTTATTATTTTTACTCTAATGTCTTAGTGACAGAACCTTTAATTCCAAAGTAACCCCTAATTCCTTAGTGGATTTAAGATTATAATTAAGTCTTACCGTACATGAATTCTCTTGTTAAACTATTGCCTTTGCAACTAATTTAATTGGTTTCATGACCTGCATCTATCTCTAGACTACAAATTCATGACTTTCTCATCTCAAGCATTCGTAAAGTCCACTTCCGTTTCAAAATACGAATCGTAGAACATTTTAATGTTGATCAAGCAATAAAAAGCATTAAACACAGAGATGAGAAAAATAATTCAATAAACTCATTCATATAACTAGAAATCAAATCAGAAAAATAAGGGTTTGATCTTGTTACACTCATCCCTAACAAATAGGGTTTAGTTACTCATGACAGAGATAAAAAAGATAGAGATTAGAGAAGAATTACAAGAAAGATTCATGAATGATTCTTGATAAAACTGCTCCAATGGTGTTAACAACGGTCGTCTTTGAGTTTCTCTGCTAGGGCACAAGTCTCCCAACTTCCCAATAGTCAAAAAGATCCCTAAAAAGTGATAAAAACGTGTTTTAATATGTTCTGCTGCGCGTCGCGCGCTCCAGGCGCAACTGGACCGAATCCAAATGAGAAAATATTGTGGAAATGCGCCTCGGGCGCGCTTCAAGCGCACAACATTTTCTGTCTGGCATTTAGTGCATTTTCCTCCTTTTTTGAGTTCGAATTGGGTTCTTGTGTCTTCATGAAAGTTGTAGCTATGGATCTTAGCTTTCATTTGCACTTGATTTGACTCCAATTGAACATCTACAACTCCAGATATGGCTGAAATACTCCACATATGTCATGTTGATTTCTCACCAAAATTCAGCACTGCACTAAAACAAAGAAACAACGCAAAATTACGAAATATCTCTACTTAATTAAGGAAATAAGAACATAAACATTTCATTGAATCCAAGAACTAAAATCAACAAAATATATCAAATAACTCTTTAAATTAACTAATGAATAAAAGATAAATAAGATTACAAACAATAAAAAGTATGCATATGATGAAGAGTTATCAAAAATATTAATTTAAAATCTTAAACTAAAAAAACTCTTGAAAATCTTACAAGCGATTGAATGTAATATACAACAACAACCATTCACATTTCACACCAAATATAAGAATTATGCATCAGTATACAAAATGTTTTGGTGGTTTAGAATAGGGCATAAGAATTTAATTGATAAGGAGATCGCATGCTTAATTTTCTCATTAAAAAACAACAATTGTCATTTGCTAATTTAATAATAAAAAAAAAAAGAATATAGATATTTATAGAGTTAACAAGGAATACATTAAATATGAATTTTAAACAAAAAAAAGTTTAAAAAATTAAAATAACATAAATATAAACTTAAAAATTGAATTTTGAACTGAATTTTTAAAGAGATTTCTATCACAGCATCTAAAGCGTATCTACAAAGTTTGATCGCATTATGATAAAAGCCTTGATTTATTTTGATTTTATAATGACTAAATTGATTGACGAAAATATTGTGGGAACTAAAAGTCGAAGATAAAATTTGTAGGAACTAAAAACAAAAAGGATTAAAAATACATTCAATGTAAATTTATAAAATCATAAAATTTAAATAAAGAATATAAATCAAATATAGAAGAAAAAAATAGAATTTAAATCAAAATGTATTGTTAAATATAATATAAATCAAAATAAGAACTAAAAATAATATATTTTAAAAAAAAAGAATTATAAGAATATAAACTTATAGAAAAATAGAACTGACAAATATTTATAGAATCTTTATAAAAAGCATTTATTTATTTAAAAAAAAATAGTATTTGATTGAGTAAAAATAGGAAAAGTTATAAATAAAATAGTTTAAATGAATGATAAAATTGAAAGAAAAATAGCTACTTAAAACTAAATATTCTCTTATACATGACATATAGATAATATTATGGGTAAACCACCGTTATAGTCTTTGAAGGTGTAAGGTGTTGTCTCTATGGTCCATGACTCAGCCAAAAATTCAAATTACTCTTCGGATTATCAAAATAGTCCTTAAAAGATACAACTTACTATCATAAAAGCCTATGAAAAATACAATTTACTATTAAAATAATTCATAACCGTTATAGGTCAGAGACTATACTGATTGACATTTTGATGATTCAGAAATTCATTTGAATCTTTTGTTCATTCAGGGACCAAAATAACGTCTTATATTTTGAGAGATTAAAACACTGGTTTACCAATAATATTATATTGATTGTGCCTTCTTGTACTTTCTTCATACAGGGTTGTTTTTTGATCCTATATGACTGCACCGTAGCAACTATGCTTCCTTTCACGAAAATTCATATCAAAGAACCTTCCAGGAAAACTCCTACTTTCAAGGACAATTTCTTATCGAATTCCTTATATATATAGGAAACAACCTAGCAAATGAACTTCACTTCAAAGCTAACACATAAAGAAAGTTCAGCTTAGTGAAGTGTTCAAAGGGAGAATAGATGAACATGGAGATTGAAGAAGCTGGCAGCTATGAAGCACTACCCCTTCTCTCCCTGAATCATGTATCTTTATTGTGCAGATCAGTGTTGCACTCTATGAGGTTTTATGAGGAAATTTTGGGTTTTGTTCTCATCAAACGCCCTTCCTCTTTCAAATTCAATGGAGCCTGGTTAGTTTCTATACTTTCGGAAAAACCACAACTCCATCCGAAAATACCTTCGGAGGGTAAAAAAATTGTATTTTTTTCGAATGTGTACTTTGGAAGTGTACGTTGAGGTGGAAAAAGAAATTCTCATTTTATGTTCCCTATATTGTTTGAATGAGTATTTAAGGCCTAACAATTGTTGTTTTGGTGGTGTAGGTTGTATAATTATGGTATTGGAATACACCTGATAGAGAATCCAGACAATGATGATTTTGATACCCCTATGAATGAATCACGACCCATTAATCCCAAGGACAACCATATATCATTCCAAGTAATTAACCTCTGTATTCTAGTCAAATATGAATAATGAGTAAACAAATGCAATTAAGGAACTCAACTTAAAATCATTATTCTAAATAAAAGTCTTTGCAAATTGGTTTTTGTGCAGTGTACAGATGTTAGTATAGTGAAAAAGAGGTTGGAAGATATGGCAATGAGGTATGTTACTGCTGTGGTGGATGATGAAGGAAACAAGGTGGAGCAGGTGTTCTTCCATGATCCTGATGGATACATGGTAGAGCTTTGCAACTGTGAGAATATCCCAATAGTGCCCATTTCTTCATGCTCTTTCAAGTCAGTGTCACGAGGCCAGAGCTTTAAGAAGGCTACTAGCAAGTGTGGATTCATGGAAAATGTTATGATGGAAAGCTTGAGCATGGACATGATGAACTTTGCGTTTTAAATTTTGTCTTAATGTCGAAAAAGGTGAAGAAATAACTTCCTTTTTTTGTCTGTAATACCAGAAAAATGCTTGTTCACCAAAACAGGAAAAAGGTGCAGAGCATTGTTGTTAAATTTTGTGTATGTACTCAACACTATCCATAACTATATTGTATATGGGTTGCTTGAAATAATAATAAAGTTTTGAGACCGATTTGTTGCATGATACAAAACTTTTAACAATTTTTTAACAGGTGACTTTTTTAATCATCTTCTACCCTACGAATGAAGAAAATAATAGCACATCGAAATTGTATTGTTTAACAAGGTAGAGCTGGATACCAAATACTTTATGAATGAGTGGATGAGGTAGTTTGGTTAATATCACCATAACCACATTGTATTGTTTGTTTAATATCAAATGACATGAAGTAGTTTGGTTTTCCGGCTGCCAATTCTACACACTTTTGATGATAATCCAAACAGCCTACTAATATATTCACAAACCCGCTTTGAGTCTAACAGGACGACTATGTGCATGTTTTGAATTACAGCGAGTTAATTACAATGGCACCATGATTTTGTTAAAACTCAAAAGTGTAGCTTTTGTCAAAATCACAACGGGACACCATAATTCTGCCAAATTTACTACTGATCGAAATATGCACTATAGCCTTGAGTTGGCAACTTCAGTGCTATCTACAAGATAGTATAATTTTGCCGATTTAACACTTAAACACATGTTACACGGCCATAGATGCTGTCAATTTCCACATGTCAAATTTAATTTAATTTTTTATCCCACAGTTTTCCTATTTAGTTACTTTGTATCCTGCCCAAACAAGTGCAAGATGGCTATCATCCTGAGAAAACAGAAATAAAGGAAGACATACAGAGAGATCATGTTGAATAAAATAATATAAATGAAAGGTCTGGGTTGTTTGGGAGATACATTTTGAAGAGTACAAAACGATACTTAATAAGTTATTGGAATCAAAACAAACATCTGTCTAAGTATATAGATCTCTGATCTATTGAGCATATATAATTAAAAACTAATGATGCCCAGAGAAAAGCTTTATTCATGGTCCTAGATAACCTCAACTTTATAACAAGTACATAAATAAATAGAATAACATGAATAATGAAAAGCAGCAATACGTCTACTGACATTACCAAAGCCAGCTCCGCAGTGACATTCACAATATGTGGCTATGTAAACCACCACCAATAGGAAATATATCATTTATTCAGCCCTGGATTGGCCAGCACGGGAAGATAAGATGATGCCGACAATGAGTCCGTATAATGCCAACGCCTCAGCAAAAATGAGGATGAGAATCATTCCAACAAAAAGCTTTGGCTGTTGAGCATTTGCTCTACAAAATACAATTATCAGCAAGTCAAATTCCATTCATTGAAATGAAGCTTAAAATTAAATTACATTAATTCAGTCATTAATAAGTTCTGAATCAACTAGATGGAACACAAAATGCCACTTGATGCATCACATGAAACTAACCCAATTGAATTCTCAAACTAATTATACCCAAGGATCCAATGAAACCAACAATCGACTAAATAGAGTATGATTGTAGCTATGTACTACTTAGTTGATTAAACATCCAATAATAGATTGTGATAACGTGATATGTACTACTTAGTTGATTAAGCATCCAACAATAGATGTTATCACAACAAAAAAGTGTGCATTCAAACTATATCAGTAAACCAATATGATTTCTTCCATACTTCCCAGCCAACTTGGTAACCATTGTCATCGGCAGATAAAGGCACTGACTAGTTGACCAAACATAAATCTAAGCATGTATTCCTTCAGCCGATGAAGCTAAAGCAATACATATTTTGAAGGTTATCGTGATTTCTCACTAGCTAATAATTCAGGGCTCAAAGAAAATAAACTGAAACACGAAAAACTGAAAAGAAAGAAGCCATTTAGATGGGTATCAGAACGGTTGAGAGTCAAACACATGAAAGAAAATATCTTAGTGAACAAAGCATTGAAAATAATAGTGATACAAGTAGTAGCAATAATAAACTTTGGACTTGTAATTCAATCAATAATAGAAAAACAACTTTTGAAGAAGTTAACCTGGTAAGAGTAGTTATTTCTTAATCGAAGTTCTGTAAACTTGCAACCACATAAAAATTTTCGTGCCTTTGCAAAAAAAAAATGTTTTGTAAAACCAGCTAATATAAGTGGCTTCTAATTTATATTAACTGCAACCGAGCATCAAAATCCACAGATTAAATGCATGAATTAACTAGCACACCAACACAAATAATCATAACAGTACAAAGTTATAAATACACTCTGCCCAAGTTTGCATATCTCAACATGTTTAGTTTTCACATTAACAAATTTTTGAATTGATGGCACATTTGGATAAACAACTTAGCCTGTGTTTGTTTATGCAGCAGAATGCCGTTGACTGAGTGTTCTATATCACTTCTACAATTTAGAACTTCAGTAAATTCATGTTGAACCGTGATTGGGATGCCAAAAAAAGGTGACTGATTGCAAATCCAAACACCCACTTAAGCACTTATCAAACAAAAGTTTATTTATTAATTGTTTCTACAATCAAAGAGAAAACAATGGAAAACTCATAAGCTCTTTATACCCCGTTCGGTTTCTATAAACAAAATCTTGAGTAGCTTATGAAGAGAAGGTGAAAAATAGCTTGTAAGAACATCATAAATTATTTTTATAAACTCTTAACACAAGTACTTACATCATAAGATCTATGTTATCAAGCACCACAGCACAACTATATGACAACACACACGGTATAAGATTAAATAAACTCTTACAACCACAAACACATTCCAAGTAGCAAGAAAACAGTTACTAAAGCATTAGTAATTCAATTTACGAGAGTAAAATAACAACAATCTATCATCCAATTTTTTTATTGTCAATTGCTTATAACTCGGATTATACTAAACAGTGCATCACATAACAAAAACATTTGTTCAAATTTCGCTACACCATAGCGCCATATCAACGGTATTTGACAACACTGTAAGATAAGTTGATATAAAGTCTCACAACAACAACCACAAAGAAAAACAGTTATTAAAGCAATAGTAATTCAATTAGCGAGAGAAAAATAAAAATAAAAATAAAAATAAATCATCGAAACATTTGATGAGAGGAAGTGAAATACCTAACACCGGCATCACCGACGATGCCGATGGCCATACCAGCGGAGAGACCAGCAAGACCACAAGCGAGACCAGAAGAAAGATGTGCGTAACCATCAAATAGATAATAAGATTTAGCCTTTGGATTAATTCCAGTACTTATGATAACCGCAATAATCAAACCGTAGATACCTAAGACACCAGCCATAACAACGGGTACGATCGATTTCATAACGAGTTCAGGTCTCATCACTCCCATCGATGCAACACCAACGCCACTCTTCGCTGTTCCGTAAGCCGCACCCATACCTGACGTACAATAATACGACATCGTTTTATTATTTAATTCGATTAGCATTCAATTCGATTCAATTGTTGTGATTACTTACAGGAGAAAACGAGAGCCGCGGCGGCTCCGAGAAAGCCGAAGAAAGGAGCAGTTTCGTCGCCACTGAATGGAGCCATTTTTCCGATCTGTTGATCTCTGATCGCTAATTCTTTCTCTCACTCGTCTACCCTTTTCTGCCTTCGATTTTGCTTCTTGTATAATCACGCTCCCCTATATCATATCATTCTCATCTTTTACTATTTGCAAAATCATTATTTAATAAAACACATCAATATTATTATTATTATTATTATTATTATTATTATTATTATTATTATTATTATTATTATTATTATTATTATTATTATATTTATTAAAATTAAATAACTAATTTTTGTACACCCGTCAATAAAAATAAAGTATGTTAGAGTTGTTTTAAATACAATTACAAGATATATATTTATATAGCAAAATGATTGACTCGTATTTAAAATTTGTGTAAAGATATTTTACATTATTGATATATAACTATTACACACACTTCTATAAAATTTAAAACTTTGTTTTTTATTTGACAAATTAAAATTTTGATTTTAATTCTCTAAAAACATAGATTATTATGTAATATATTTTTTAATTTTAGAATATCCAGTATAACTATTATAAATACTTGTGTGCCAACGAGCACACATGTGTCCGCTTGTTTTGATATAAAATAACAGAATTTATAAAATTTTGTACAATTATTAGTTATTTGATTAGTAACAAAAAAATAAATTAGTTAAGAAAAAGATAAAATTGAAGCAAGTGATATTATACAAAAACATTATAGATATAGATATTTAATTAAATAAAGAAGAATAAAATAATTTAAATGAAGGATACAATTGAAAGAAAAAAAACTACGTCATAATGTTTTGTAAGATATTTTAATATTTTTTAGAAATAAAAAAAAAAACTTTTTTTGTGACATGATAATAATAATTTATAAGAGACTTCTAATTTTATGTTCTTCATCTTATCAATAGTGTCGAGTATAAATGCACACATCATTAATCTTAAAGTTTTTATAAATATTGCTTTTTAGGATTAAAATTTAATTTGTTACTTTTAATTGACTTTTAAAATATTTATGTGTATTATTAGGATATTTTTAATTATTATAAATGAGAAAGTCTAAGTTCATCGTCATTTTGACTATACTATTCTTATTTTAATATTTGAATAAATCTTTT
>JBBPBQ010000002.1:15657210-15713301 GCA_037974755.1 Cicer yamashitae
TAACGCTATAAGATGTTAATATTTCTTAACACATAAATATGATAAATTAGTTTTCTTTATTTATTAAGATGGAAAAAATTGCTAAAAAGGCATGAGTCACCACCATTTTTTAATCATTTATCACGTGTTATTTAAATATTTTTCAACCACAAATATCTGTTTATTTTATTTCAATATTTATCTTTTGTGTTTTTTATATATTAATTATAAATATTTATTTTGTTTTTTTATTTTAATATTTATTCAATAGTTGAAATTGAAGAGAACACTTTCTATATTTTACTATTAATTTTTTTGTTAATGTTCTCATTTCTTACGTCGATAGTTAAGGTCAGAATGAGTATATAATTAAAAAATAAATAAATAGATATAATAATAAATAATGAAAAAAGAGTATTTACTATAATAATATGTTTCTAAAAAAAGTATAATAGTAATATGTAAGAAAGGAAAAAAGAAAAAAAAATTGTGGAAAATAAAATGTTGATATTTTGGTAGTTATTTTTTTATACAGTAGTTATTTTATTCTAGTATTATAAGGTAAGTTTTTTTTTTTTTTTGGTAGTTATTGCTTTTTTTTCTTCTTATAATAGCTTATTGGCATTCTTATTTCTTAAAATTTGGTAATGGTTAAAAATAAGGAGGAACAATATTGATATATTGATGGTTATTTATTTTCTCATATAGATAGTTGAACAGATAAGTTACTTTTTTCAGAATGCAACATCTCATTGTCATATTTGTTTATTTTTAGTTAGAGTGGATGGTCACATCCTCAAGTACGACCTCCTGGCATGAATTCATTTTTATTTTCCATCATTAACGTTTGGCTCATCTTGAGAAATTTGAGGGGCGTTGTTAGTTGACTCGTAAATTATTGAATCTCTACTGTGTAAGAACTACTCTCTCTTTGAGTCTAATTAAATGGTTGATTCAATGGACATATTTTCAAATACCAGAACAACTGATTCAAGAACACGGTAATTAGCACCAAACAATCTAAAACGCAATATGTGGAAGGTGAGAAAAACAATATATTTTTCATTGCTTTTGCGCTCGTGGACGGTGAGACGAGGCTGGTTGGAGCTTCCTTTCAAAAATATTGAATAGGCATGTCACATATCTACCCGACATTTGTTTTATTTCAGAAAAGCGCAAATTCATTAGAATTACATATAATTATCCTGATAATAAGTAGTAAAGTCCTCCATACAGACATGTGTATTGTGTCTAACACATTGCACAAATTTTTATGAGGGAGATCAAGGATAAGGAATTTCAGGAAAAAAAATGTAAATATATGTAGTGCTCATGGTCTTATTAAAATAAATTTCACTTATTTTTCTATAACATATATTTTTTTTTACTTATGTAAATACAAGATACACATCAAGAGACACTTGTAAAGTCTGATACTTTAGCGAAATCGGCAAGACACCCGAGATACTTTAAGGTGGGTCGATAGTATCCCTAAAGAAATAGACAAAGATTTTTATGAAGATGAAAAAAAACTATTCGTGTTGAGTCAATTAACTAAGTGTTAAAGGGTATTTGTTATCTTCCAATCATTGGTTTGATCTAATCAACCTATTATAGGTGAAGCCAACTGTTTGCATAAAGGGGACATCAACTAGAAGCAATGTTAGCTTTTGATTATGTATACACATTAATTTGCATGAAGATGAGGTGACTAAGTCCAATATTCACCAAGTCGTGCAATTAGACGAAAGAAGTTATTATATCACAGTACACGAAACAGTAAACCCAAAAGAGGGACAACCAGTTAGTCAATTCAGAGTCAATCTTCATAGAAAATGGTGTAATTGTACAAAATATCAGACTTTACAAGTGTCTTGTTCACATGTCATAGTTGTAAAACTCTGTACCCATAATTGAGAAAGTACCATTAAACAATGGAAAATTTTGCAAAATATATACAAACTTATTTATTAACTTTATAAGTACAATATTACCATCATTTTGCAAAGAGTGTCAGTCAAAAATATTACAACTTTATAGTTACAAACATAGCCATAAACTAAAGGTGAGAAAAATACAAGAAATTTGAGGTTTGAATCGTGTGTAAAACTTTTTCCTTTTTAAAGAGATTCATTTAAACCTTTGTAAAAATAAAAGCTTTCAAAGAAAAGGAAATAAAGGAAAGAGAGAGAGAGAGAACAAACAAATTTATCATGGTTCACCACTAACACAATAGTTACGTTTAAGTCCTTCAACCTGAATTATTTATCCACTAAAATCAAAATTTTTTTTTTTAACCACAGCAACATACAACTGTCAACTTGACTATGTTCTAGTCATCTCAGACTTCTAACTGTGTATTTAAGCTTTTGAGGACACAACCACTGTTGGGTCAAGTTATAAAGAAATAAAGTTCTTATATGAAATAATAGGTAACTTTGAAATTAGAGCATATAGAATTGTAAACTCAACAATCCAAGTGAAAAGCTTTCTCTTGAAAGATTTTGAATGTGAGATCACTTGAATGAAAACAAAATTGTTTCTTGATGATTTTTCCGCACAATGGTTCAATGATTTTCTCTTTGTCTGTTTTTCGCTTTCCTCATTTTTATTCACACTTTGCAATACCACTTATGTACCTTTTTATAGTATAAGTATGATGTCATTATTTTTCAGACTGCACTACTTGTACGGATTGTACTGTTAGGACAATTGGCGTGGATTTCAAAATTGATTCCTTAAAATTGTAATTTTCACCGCCAAAATAAAATATTTACTACAAAGATCTCTTTGTTCCAGATGAAACATATTAGATACAAAGTTTGTTTAACGATCAAAGTAACTGAGTATTAGAGAATTTTCTTCAATAAACTTGTTGATTAGATAATACTATAATGTACTTTGCAGAAAAAGTTTGATAAGGCGATTGACACATATTAGAGGATTTGGCTTTTGTTAGAGCATTAACCAAATGATTGAAAATGCTTAAAACGTCATACGATCTAGTTGAATAGCTTTGTTTCTTAGTAGAGCAATAAAATGATGCGCTTAATGAGAAAACATTGATATGAGGATTGATTGAACCACTCAACAGAGTAATCAGAATATGTGTTTCTTCGGTCAGACGAAACACTAAAATCTCTTATCAGAGGATTTTCACATTAAGAAAATATGTTAAAGTAGAAATCTTTTTCACATAAACTTTGTTATAATCAAAACCAAAATTATATGTCATTGTTCTTCAAACAAACTTGGTTTTAACAATCTCTCCCATTTCACTTGGTTAGAACATAATGAACTATTACATACTATAATTGTACCCATGATCTTGTCATTATGATTTCCTCTGAATCCTTCATATCCTCTTTCATTGAGAGTTAGGCTTTGGAACATACGTCTTTCTCCCGTCATGTGTCATGAGTATCCATTGTCCAACTACAATGATGTGTGTTTCAATTTTGTTGTTAAACACATCTGCTACATAAATTATTTTGACCTTATGTACTCAAATTTGTTTAGGTTCTGACATGTTAGTGCTGAAAGGTTTCTTTTTTTTCCATGTTTTAAACATATAACAATTTCTTTTATCATGATCTCTTTTTAGATAGTAGGAATATAAAGCCTCGTCTTTGCTAAGTTTAGGGTATTCCTTTGTTTCTTGAAAACTAATGTCATGTTTATTGTTTATGCTAATACCATAGATCATAGAGGCTTATTTGCTTATATCGTTGCCATTTGCAACAAATTTTTGAAAGACATTTCATACATGATGAATTTACACTCAACTCTCTTGGGTGATTATAAAGGATCACTATTAATAGTCTGGTTTTCCCTTTTTGTCATTTCAACTTTCTTTTAATACCTTTTTTAATATGTATGTGTTTGGAAGACATTTCATGAGCTTTACTCATAAATTCATCCAACATATAAATTTTTTCATTGCGAATGAGATCAGAAAATCCTTAATCTCATCATCATCATCTATTGATTCACTTTCAGAGTCAAAGTAAACACTAATCTTCTACACCATATTTGCTTGTTCTTCTTCTTCACAAGATGAATTATCTGAATCATCTCATGTGGCCACGAGACTCTTCTTTTTCCCTCTGAAATCTTTCTTCTCGAGATATCCTTTCTCAAGCTTTGGACATTTTGATTTGAAATGTCTGGGATCCTTGCGTTCATAGTAGATTATTTGTTTGCTTTCTAACTTCTCCTTTTTGTCTCTGAAATCCTTATTGGGAAAGATTTATTCCTTATGCTCCACAGACGTTGAGCTCTCTTGGAGATAAATGATAGCTCATCATTGTCTGAATCTTCACTCTAGTGTAAAATACAAGGTAGCTCCGAAAATCAAATGATATATAATTATAAACTCGATAATACAAGGGAAAAGATTTCTCTTGAAAGGACTTTGAATGTGAGATCACTTGAATGATATCAAAATTGTTTCTTGATGATTTTCCATCACAATGGTTCAATGATTCTCTCTTTGTTTGTTTTTCACTTTCTTGATTTTTCTTCACACTTTGCAATAGCGCTTGAGTGCCTTTTTATAGTACAACCAGGATGTTTTTATTTTTATGATCGTTGCAGGGAATATCGTGTACTACTTGTACAAATTGTACTATCAAGAAAATTGGTGTGGATTTCAAAATTTATTCTTTAAACGTGCCTTTTCACTGCCAAAATAAAATATCTACTTCAAAGAATATCTTATTTCAAACAAAACATGTTAGATAAGAAGTTTCTTTAAAGATGAACTCTGCAGAAGAAGTTTGACTAGACAATTGATTCATATTAGAAGATTTGGCTTTTGTCAAAGCATTGTAAATGTCATTTTGAAATAAAATAAAAATCATTTAAAAAATAAATATTAAGATGTTCTATATTCATTAGAAATATACTAAAAAGATATACAAATTCATTGTTTATTGAAAAATCAAATTCAATCTCTAATATCGTGAAAAAATTGTCAACAAGTTTAAGGTGAGATACTGCTTTTGTTTCTTAAATCAACTACTTTTGGTGATAATTTTTTGAGTTATAAATATTATTTTGAGATAAAACTTATGTCCTTTAAAAGTAAAAAATAATGTATAATTGTATATAATACTTATTTATACCATGAAGGTAAATAAAATGGTTTTAAGTATTATATATTATTACTCAATGGGTTGTTATTTAGTTATGTTAAACATTTAAAAATCTCACACTTAAGAGCTCTCTCCAACTTCACTATCGAAGTGCTACATTGAAAAAAATACTCCCTTATACTCTCTTCTTCTACTATATAAGGAGTGCACCAATATCACATGAGACATCCAAGAGTAATGAGAAAATATATCTAAGAAGATTGATCTTTGATCCTAGTTTAAATTATATGGGTTTTAGTTTTTTTTATTATTAAATTTTACTTTATTAATATTTTAACTTAAACTTGAAGGAACACATTTGTTCATTTAAGTATTTTTTGTCATTGGTTCATTTGATTCGAGCTATCAAGTTGCCCATGACCTCGAATCGAGTTGAAAAATAAGTTTGTGGCGTACTCGAGTCGAGTTTTGAGCAAAACCAATTCTTAGAGTCCAACTAAGTTGAATCCAAGTTCAAATCAAACTCGACTCATTTCTAACCGTACTTTCTATACTCAATAACTCTTGGAGTTGCATATCCTCCATCAACATTTTTATCCTCAATCTTTACTATGCTTACCCTAATTTCTTATTGACAGGATCTTTAATTCCAAAGTAACTACTAACTCCTAGTAGATTTAGATTAGAATTAAGCTTTACAGTATAAGAATTATCTTACTAAACCATTACATTTGCAAATAATGAAATTGGTTTCGTGACCTGCATCTATCCCTAGACTACAATATCATTAATTTCTTATCTCGAGTATTTGTAAAGTCCACTTCCGTTTTAAATTACGAATCGTAAAATAGTTTAAATTTGATCAAGCAACAAAAATCATTAAGCACATATTTGAGAAAAATAATTCAATAAACTTATTCATATAACTAGAAATTAAATCAAACAAATAAAGGTATCATCTTGTTTCACTCATTGCCAACAAATAAGGCTTAATTATTCATAACAAAGAAACAAAAGATAGATATCAAAGAAGAATTACAAGAATTATTCATGAATGATTCTAGAGAATACACCTTCAATGGTGTTAGAACCAACCTCCTTTGAGTCTCTATGCTAGGACACAAGTCTCCACACTTCAAAATATCCCTAAAAAGTGATAAAATAGTACTTTTATGCATTCTACAACGCATCATGCGCTCCAGCCTCCAGCGCACGCCAAGGGCGCTCTTGGGACAGAAACATATTGTTTAAAACTGTAGAAATGTGCTCCAGCGCACAACATATGAGGTATGACTTCTACTATATTTTTCTCCTCTTTTGACTCTAAATTTTGTTCTAGTGTCTTTAGAAAATTGTAGTGATATATTTTAGCTTTTATTTGGACTTGGTTTGACTCTACTTGGATATCTAAAACTCCAAGTACGGTTTCAATACTCCACACATATCATGTTGATTTTTCACCAAATTTTAGCTATGCATTAAATAAACCAACCAATGTAAAACTACGACAAATACCTACTTAATCAAGGAAATAAGCACATAAACACCCCATTATATTCAATACCTAAAATTAACAAACTATATCAAATAACTCCTAAAATTAACTAATGACTAAGATAAAATAAGATAACTAAAGACTAAAAACAATGAAAAATATGCATATGATGTAGAATTATCAACTTCACACACTAAGAAAAGTCACTAGTAGCATTGCAATACAGATGGTAGAAACAGGAAATTTCCTTAAAATTTGAAGCATAATCTCTTACAGGAATGAGTCCCTACTTCAAAGATGAAAAATCAACTTCATTATTGTCTTGATGATCCATAAGAAACAATTTCTCCTTAAAGCTCTCCTTGAAAGTTTCCCAAGTCACCTCAACTTCAAGTACTCCCTAACAAATTTTCATATTGTCCCACCAGGCTTCAACGTCACCAATCAGCTTAAAAGTAGCAAACAAAATCTTTTGTGCATCAATGCATCCAATAGTCATGAAAATTCCTTTAACCCACTTCAAAGCTCCTTAAAGATCAAAATTTTCCTTGAACTCAACATAAAGTTTCTTTTGGAATTCAACAAAATTAGTGTGAGTAGATTGTGGCTCTCTTCGATTCTGGTTCCTTTCCAAAATCTCTACCAAGCGATCAATAACATCCCTTTCATTACTTCTATTTTTGCTGCCTTTTTTCTGAGTGTTGTTGGTTCTAACCATTTTGTTATATGAAACCAATGAATCGATAAACATTATCTGAAATACTACTAGAAACCTAACAGTCAAAGTACACATATAAGATATATAAGACTCTAACACGATTGAAGACAATTGAGCTATGATACCATGTGACACTCTTTATTCCGGATAATATTTTAAAGCATAAATATAATTATATTATAGGTAAAATTGGTCCAAAAATAAAACATATCAAAGCATAGAAAGATCACAATTTGAAAACATGCAGAAATAACAAACTCAACAGAGTTCAACCCATAGAACTTGTCACACTAACCAGAGTTGACTTTATACAACCCCAAATTTGTTAGTCGAATAACATGTCGACAACTAAACAAAAACTATTACCTCCTACATTGGCATGGCAGCTAGCCAATTACTCAATCTCTTTCTTGTTGATGATTACTTCATATTTGTCACATCTCATCATCCACACACACATTGTGTGCAAGCAGCCACATAGGATACTGATAACGTTTCAACAAGTGTACTGAATCGCTGTAAGTAATAATAAAACAGTAGTACCAAATGTCGAACTCAAAGATTTCATTTTACTATCGAATTACGTTTAATTACTAAAATTGAAAAAAATGTTTATCAATTGATTTAATAATTTTTTAAACTAACAAGAGTAATAGTATTGAACTTTTATAATAAGAAAAATGTCAGGGATGGACTTCACTTTGAAACCAACTTTGGTTTCTAATTTGATCTTAGTTACTAGATTCCTTTATTGAACTATTACCGAATTCTCTTTTTTATTTTTGCCCTAATTTCGTAGAGACAGAACCTTTAATTCCAAAGTAACCTCTAATTCCTTAGTGAATTTAAGATTAGATTAAGTTTTACAATACAAGAATTCTCTTATTAAATTATTGTATGTGCAAATAATTCAATTGGTTTCATGACTTGCATCTATCCCTACACTATAATATCATGAATTTCTCATCTCAAACATTCGTAAAATCCACTTCCGTTTCAAAGTACGAATCGTAAAATAGTTTAAAGTTGATCAAGCATTCAGCACAAAGATGAGAAAAATAATTCAATAAACTCATTCATATAACTAGAAATCAAATCAGAAAAATAAGGGTTTCATCTTGTTTCACTCATCCCTAACAAATAGGGTTTAGTTATTCATGACAGAGATACAAAAGATAGAGATTAAAGAAGAATTACAAGAAAGATTCATGAATGATTCTTGATAAAACTCCTTCAACGGTGTTAGAACTAGTCTCCTGTGAGTTTCTCTGCTAGGGCACAAATCTCCAAACTTCAAAATAGTCAAAAAGATACCTAGAAAGTGAGAAAAATACATTTGTATGCATTCTACAACATGTCATGTGCCCCAGGCGCAAACATTTTGTCGCACAACATCTGTTGTCTGGCGTTTACAACATTTATCTCCTCTTTTGAGTGCTAATTTGGTTTCAGTATCCTCATGAAAGTTTTAGATATGGATCTTAGCTTTCATCTGCACTTGGTTTGACTCGAATTGGACATCTAAAACTCCAGAAATGGCTTAAATACTCCACATAGGTCATGTTGATTTCTCACAAATATTCAGCACTGCACTAAAACAACGTAAATCTATGAAGAATATCTACTTAATCAAGGAAATAAGAACATTAACATTTCATTAACTTCAAGAACTAAAATCAACAAACTATATCAAATAACTTCCTAAATTAACTAATGATTAAGGATAAATAACACTAAAAACAATGAAAATATGCATATGATTAAGAGTTATCAAATACAAATGAAGGTGAATTATCATTCTCAAGACATAATCAAGTGGAGTAAGGTAAATTAAATGTACATTCAAAATTATTGCATATAACACATAATAATATCGCAAATGCATGATAAGAATCCTTAGCATCAACTACGTCAATATGGATCCTTCTAACTCTCGGTTGATATGTCTAAAAAAGTCAGCTACTACCCCATGAACAAGAGTATCTAGTGAGGGTGATTCAGGTTTCAACCGCTAGAAAAATAAATTAATTTAGGATTTGGCGTCAGTTTTAACCGCCAGAAAATCAGAAAAAATAATTCGATATTTGGTGGTGATTTGAACCGACGGAAAATGTTTATAGTGGTGGTTATTCTGCCGTTTCATATGAACCGCTACCAAAGTTTATAACGGCGCCAATTCTTGCATCGTTTTTCCCTACGTTGGAGATCCAAATTGTTGCATCGTTTGACCTTCGCTAAACATAGTGTTTGTTGTATTGCCCGAATGGTGCCCTTCCTTTACGTAATTCCTTTCTACAAACAACTCCCTCAAGGTCTCTTCAATCGTCAAAATTCAATTCTATCACGACAAAATCCCCTAGCATGTTCTACTATATGAATGCAACACATATAGTAGGACATAATCATCATCAAGAATCACTTTTAACAACACTCAGCTCATATATGCGACTAAGTATGCTACAACATATTGAAATTTATCATCTTCATATCAATAATATTCAACTTTATTAACTTAATCATTGGCTAATAGTCTAACCTTACTATCTAACTTATCATTATTAGTTAATTATTAACCTAATCAATCATTCAGACTTAATCTAAGTGATTGATTCTAAGGTTGTAATTGATTATTATAAAAGAATTGGTTAATTGCATCGTCCCAGTCTATTAATCTATAACTTAGTCATTAACTATTGAAGCTTATTTTTTGAGCTTCGAAAAATTGAAGTGGAAACGGTCTTGAACATGCGTTTGAAGTTTTAAACGTGTGACTAAACATAGGTTGAATGAGTCTATTTGCAACTTCGACTTTAATGACATTATATATATATATATATATATATATATATATATATATATATATATATATATATATATATATATATATATATATATATATATATATATATATATATATATATATATATATATATATATATATATATATATATATCACACTAGCTAGAAATAAATACTTGTGGATTCGGATCGCTATTTCAAATCTCAATCTCTTAGACATAATTTACCTATTCAAAATAACTTTCACCACATTAAAACACATTTTATAGTATTTTGTAAGTGCTGTTTAAATGGAAAAAAAAAAAACTGTCGAGACATTTGATATAGTAGAGTACGTATTCAAATTCATAATACCATATTTGGCGTGTTTGATTCGTCACAACACTCTTTGAAAAGAAAAAAATAATATTTATTATACTTTTTTTCTCCATTTACAAAAGTTGGGTCCTAAATATTAACTCATTGTATAATCACTAAAAAATACTTATTCCTTATATTTTTTTCCATTGGTACAGCACAATATCTCGAACTTTATTTAGATTTACTACTAACAGTGATTGTGAATAGAAATATCCACTCTTGATAAACATTATGATCAATTATCACCTCATTGAATGAAAAATCACAAGTTGATCAATGCTTATAATTTCACTGCACTAACAAATAATGTAGAATAGGGACACAGAAATCCCATCAAGGGGGTATAAAATCGATTATAATCATAGTGTGTTTGAGTAAGATTTTGGGGTCTGGATTCTATGAAATGAATGAACATGCATTTTGTAGCACTTCCAATGAAATGTGAGAATTAACAATTATAAATAAATGGTGCAAATGCAATGCAATTATAGTTTACGCCCCCTTAAAAAAAGCTTATGCGTTGTGATTCACACTATAAAAACAGGGAGTGAAGTTGAAGGCTTTGGTGAGTAAGAAAGATCCTTATAGCTATAATACCATAAAGGATCTCCGTTGGAATTCCATAAAATAATGTGTCTGTGTCTCTCTTTTTCTACCCGTTTTATAACGAATATTGTTTAAGGTTTTAATATATATATATTAAAAAAAATATAATAATTAAAAGAAAAAGAGAAGTTATTTTATTAAATTACACATCTTAATTATCAGTGGATTTTTTTATTATTATTAATTGAAAGTATAATAATTTTTTAAAAGTTGTGTATGTAGTTAACATTTACGGTAACATAGAAGAAAAAAATAATTAAAGTTGCATTGAAAATTGTAAATGATATTTACAATTTAAACTGACACTTATTATGAAACGGATGGAATGATACTTATAGTTGTATTATTTTTAGTAAAGTGATATTTTTGTTGGATTTACTTGCTGAAGTGATTTTAGTAATAGTACAAATACAAACCTTTTACTTGAAAAAAATATGTATTCATTTATTCAAATTAATATAATATATCGATCGAGAACAATATAAATACAAAATTGTTAAAATAAAAAATAAGTAATCTACGAATAAACTTACAATACTCAGATTAATAACATAAAATAAAAAAATATCAACTAATTTGATAAAATTAAAATGACCAGAATAATCATGTCTCTAAATTTGCAACGTTGACGACACTAAAGGTAATAATTGAATTTGTTCGTACTAGATCAAAGTTAATTGTCAATATGAACAAAATGAATAGTGCAGTAAAATAGAAAATAAAGAAAAAATGTCTCAAATCACTCGATTTTTGTAATAAAGAAGAAAGAGAGTTAGATGGTAAAAAAAATTGATGCGGCTGCAAGGGTATTTTGACAAAAAAGTAGATATTTTTTGACAAAAATATAAATATAATTGAACACGAGAAAAATGGATATGAGATAACATGTACTCCCTTCGAAATAAAACATAAACAAATTTAATATATATTAGTATATATTTTGGAATGAAATATACAAATATCAACTATTTCTCTACTATTTAATAATAATATCTCAAAAATCGCTCGCATTTAATTTAATATTTTTATTTCCAATGATACAATTTAGACAAAATTATACTCAGATCATTTATCTTATTTTATTTAATTAGATCCACTATTTATCTTTTTTTATCCTTTTATTTAGGTTCTTTATCTCTAAAAAAGTGCATAAGAATATGTTTGATCTTTTTGTCTTCCGTTTAAGTCTTTTTTTAAATAACGATGTGTCTTAAAATACGTCGATGTGAAATGTCACATAAGATTACAAATGACCACATTGTATCTTAACTTAATTACAAATAATGATTTAATCCTTTAATTTTTTTTTTGTTTACTGATATTGTCCTTGTTCGTTTTAAAATTCTAACATTGTTATCATTTTTTACATAGTCCATTATAAAACAAAAATTAATTTGGTGTTCTTCATCATCAAAGAAACCTAAAAAAAAGTTCATCATCTGTATCAAATCTCCAACTAAAAACACTCAAATCTTCATCAACCAAAGATAAATATTTCTTTTCTTTTCTGTATAATTTCATCTTCTCCTTTATTTGGTTTAATTTGCTTTCATTTTTTCTCCCAAAGTGAAAAAGAAAATAATATGCTATCAACTTTCGAAACATGGTCACTTTATTTTAATTTATTGTATTTATTATGATTGGAATATATCAATAATTAATAAAATATTATATTTTTCCTCTTTTATTTGTTATTTTTTTAATTAATTTATGCAAATTAGTCAAATTAATACAATAATTAGATTTAAGGAGTATTAGTCAAATTAGTCAAATTATGCAAATTAGATTTAAGGAGTATTATTTATTTATTTATTTATGTTGGGACCAAAGGAGTATTATTAACACTTTAATGAACCAATAATTTATTGATTAACCTCATTAGTCAACACCACATACACATATAGATATAGTACATAGTTTGAAGGAGGGATCCACAAAGTGGTATCTCATAAATCCAATAATGAGGTTCGCCGCATGATTCCTGACCCACGGTCGACCATCCCGCCGTTCTACGTGGACTAACCTTCTCCACATCATTGCTATCTATCATCAATAAGATTAAATAATATTAATTTTATCAAATTATTTTTATTAAGTATTAATGTATTTATTATTATTATAATTATAAAATATAATATAATTTTTGAAAATAATGTATATAATATTAATTAGAGTATATAATTAAAAAATAAAAAATAAAAAAAAAATTTCTTTTATATTTTCTTAAATATATCATATTTATTGTGAAAAAGAAAATACATATAAGTGTGTGCACACAAGTACTAATGCATTCCTCTATTTGATTTTCTCAAAACAATAATAAGAATCACAATTTTATGTGATTATTTTAAGAAAATTATAATTAGATAAAAATTAAAAAATAAAAAATTTAAAAAATAGTTTCAATAAGAAATACAATTATAAAATTAGAATAAAAAAACTACACCAAAACTTAACATCCCTTGTATGATAAAAAATCAAATTATATTGGTGTAACATTTGGGTAGTGTAACATCACTCAATAACTTTTTATAGAATAAGTTTTTTTCTAAAGTTTATTGTTTGATTAAAATATCATATCTCTGTTTTATCTATGTAAGTTTTTAGAAAATTACAAAACTATTTAATATATTATTAAAATATATAAAGATTATACATAAAGATTAATGTCTAACGTTATATATAAAAGATTTCATGTATAATGTGCTTTTATTGATGTCGAAAAAATATGGCTAACTTTTTCAGGGAGTACATATTATTAATGTATAATGTGCTTTTACAAAGGGAGTACATATTGTTAATTAGATCATTTCACTACTTTCATTTTATATGGTACATCCTTCAAAATAAAATATGAACAAAAATATATCAAATTATGTAAATCAAAAAAAGATAATTGATCATGTTTAATCTATGCAATCTCAATAATAATTATGTCTATTATATAAATTGCCACTCATAACTAATAAATTGGATCATTGGAAATAGAAAGTTATATTAAATGAAGGGTATTTTTGAGATACTATCATTAAATATAAAAGAAGTTATTGATTTTTGTTTTAAAAAAAGAGCTTTATTTTGCTTACTTCCTCTATCCCTATTTATATGACCTTTTTGATATTTTGTACACATAATAAAGAAAGTTGATAGTATAATTAATGTGTATAATTTGTGTATGGCTATCACTCCCACTATACCACAATGAGTAACTCGTTTAAGTATTTCACACATATTAAACAAAATATATAAATGAAAGAAATAGAATAATATAATTATCAAATTATTCTTATCAATTATTGATGTATTCACAATTATCATCAATGCAAATGGAAATATGGTAAATTGAGAGTTGTGCATGTAGTATTAATTAATTAGAGGGTACAATCAAAAATAATAATAATTACATTTAAAAATTAAAAATAATTATTAATTTTAGTACAAGTTTTATTTGCAAATGACTCACTCATTGTCGAATAGAGAGCACTAAATTATCCTTTTATATATAAACGCATTTAATGTTTACTTTCCAAATTCAAAGACAATTTGGTAATATTAATTAAAGATAATTGAAAAAGAATAAATATATCTAAAAGTTTACAAATAATCTTATATTTAGAGATAACAACTAAATGTGTCAAAATAGTCTTATAATTAAAGATAGAAGAAATATATTTCATTTTGAATGGAGTTCTAAAAAGTACTTCAAAAACAAAGATATCAAATATAAAAATATTATTGTGAAAGCTGTGTGCTATTTCTTTCAAAGTTTCAAAATTGTTGAGAGTGATGTATTGAACATGAGAAAAATATTTTGATTTTTTAACATATGTACTTCAGTCTTTGAAACATTTGTTGTGATAGTCCTGTCAAGCAGAGGCGAAGGGTAATATTACAATGACGAAGTTTGACTACTCTATTTCTTTTTTTTTTAGTAAATTGATATATTTTTATATTTGGCTTCCTTAAATAAGTCTATTAATTTGTAAAAAAAATGTAGAGATAAGATAGTTGAAAAATTATTACTTTGATTGATAAGGTTTCATCTTATATTGACTCTTGTAATTTCTACAACAACTAGTTTATCAATAATAAAAATCATCGAACTCAACTTTTTTAAATTATTATTGTTAGTTGTTATTTTTTTGTACTATTTTATACTTTTTCTGTCTTACGGCGGCTATTTTATTTGAAGAAGAAAGAAAAAAAAAATTCCAAAATGAATTATTCTTTTAATTTTTTAATGCACTTTTTTTCTTCTTCAAATTGTATCATTTAATTAATAATTCTCTCGTCTTACAATGAGTAATATTTTAGCAACAAAAAATTATCTTAAAATGAATGTTATTTACAATTTTTAATACAATTTTAATTATTTTTTTTTATACTATACGTCAATGATTACTGTATATAAACTTCTAAAAAATTATTATATTTTGTATTGATAATAGTGAAAAATCCACCAATAATTAAGAAGGAAAGTTTTATAAAATCATTTCTCTCTTTCTTTTTATCATTATATATTTTTTAAATATGTACAAAAACCTTAAACGACACTAATTGTGAGACGACATGAGTACTATTTACATCATTTTCAATGCAATATCTTCCATTATGCATTTATGATATTGATAAAAGTATTATTCTCTCTTTTTTATTTATACATTTTTATTAATATTCGTAAAATAATAAAATAGCTTAATTTTTATGAGAAATAGAGGGTATTAGTTACTATCACTGTCACTAATTATAAGCATCATTTGGAGGAAAAAAATTGTCTCTAAATATAAATACATTTTAAATTTACTTGATGCATTTATTATTATTATTATTCAAACATATCTCTTATTAATACTATTAATTTATTTTAAAATATAAAAAATCAAATTTAATGTATTCAAATATAAATATTATTTTAGAAACACTATTACATCAAATAATCACGTTAACTACTCTCCTAAATTTTTCTAATAAGAGTGAAAAAACGAATGTAGTAATTAATATAAAATTTAATTTTGATTGAGTTATAAAATTATTATGAGTAACTTCGGCGCTAAGAATTAAAGACGGTGAGAGGTTGCATGAAAATCATAGACAAAGAGACAAGAGAGTCAGAGTCCCAAGTTCCTGAATGAGAGACATAGAATTTGGTTAATGGCTCACTTAACAGTAAAACAGTACCTTTGGTTTCACTTTTTCTTTCTTTTTATTATCCCTTTCTCTTCTCTTTTTCCCTTTCAAAAATCTTTCCATTTTTGAGTTATACGCGTGCCCTGACTTGTGATAGCGTCATCACACCAACACCACATTTTCATATTCTCTTTTCTTCACTATATATAGGGACTGCCCTTTGGGCTGGTCCATATATTTAAGGACATGGGATTAGAATACAGGGTTAGGGACGTGTGAGCTTCACCCCCGCCAGGTTTAGATAAATCTTCTAAATTTATTATTGTACCAAATAATATTATCTCCAATCTTAAGAGACATTTCAGTTAATAAAAATTAATATATTTTATTTAAAAATTTGAATTAAATATAAATATCAATTGTCTCTCGTATTTAAGATTAGAGTTAGTATAATATTAGATTGGAATTGGAACTTTAAACTTAACTAATAAAAAAAATTAACAATCACTTTGTGTTCGGAGGCAAACACAATTTGTCAAATTCTATGATTAGTTTATGTGTTTTTATTAATTTGCTTTTGAAGAAAAAAAATTGGTTAATATTCTTTTATAGTATTTATTGTTTCTTGTTGTTTTCTTTCACTATGCTGTGAAAGTATAATATCTTCTACTAGAGTCAACTCCTTTTGATTATAGTTTTATTGTTGATTAAAAAATATATAAATTAATTAAGAATATATTAGTAAAAATATAATTAATCCAATTAAAAATTCAAAAAAAATTATAAATATGACATAAAATTTTCAAAAAAATCTTATATTTAAGGAGGAATGTACTATCTAATTATTTAACTTTTTTAGGATTGGAATTGATATATATTCCAATATATGTTTTGGTTTCATTCTCTCACCTCTTTATATATCATATACTATAACACTTTGTAAGCATTTTACTCATTCATTTGAGAGGTTAAAAAGATATATTTGTTCCGATTTTTTTTTTTATTTTTGTTTCTCATATATTCTCTTTATGAGAGGTAATTTAATTCGAGACGTATTGGACACTAAATATAGATATCTTTCTTAGCAGACATTTAAATTCAAGTTTACTACGTTGTGGAAGTCTAATTGATTTCATTACACTCAACCAGTTGAAATAGTTTTTTCCTTATAAATTATATATTTTTAGAAAGTCTAATCCTTTGAGGCAAACAGAAGCATATGTATAATTATGAAGAGTAACGTGGATTGGGAAACCCCGTTGTTGATGAATCATTCCTTTCATTCACTAACACAAGACAACATCATTAAAACAAGCCTCTTGCTGTCCGTTTCTTATACACCCTTCACAAACACATCTAGTATAACCTCCATTAACTCCTCATGTCTTTTTTTTTTTTACTAAAACCTAACTCTCATCATTTGCTTCTCTATATACCTATCTTTTATTAATAACCCCACCCATGGAAGAAAATCATTGTTGCTGAAATAATTGTTTTTTGTTTATTAACACGCGCTTATTTTTATTCCTTTTTTTTTTTTCATTTGAGTTTAATTATTAAGTATGTATATATTGCTCTCCACCACCAAATATGCTCGTGGTAATTATCTCTAATAACACTTGCCACCTTTTTCACTATGAGAATTGGCTTTTATCTATGGATCTCTTAATTTCTTACAATTTCTATAAAAATTGAGAAAAAATTTAATATTTTGAGCCCGCTTGATACAGTTATTTTTACAATAATTTTTATAGTATTTTATATTTTTGTTATAACTTTTTTAAAAAAAATTTAAAAATAAAATTTCAATATCACAAAAAAATATTTAAAGTATTTCATCTATTTGTTAAAAATTTATTTGGATAGTAAAATTTCAAAAAATATTTAAAATAATAAACTATTTTAAAAAACTACTCATACATGTAATTTTTGTCGTGTTAAAATTTTAATAATAAATATATAAATTATTAAATATCAAAATTACTTTGTTAATCGATAACAAATAAATCTATAATAACGAATATTTAAGATATAAAATTAAAATCACTTTTTGTAACCTATAATAAACGGACCTTTTGTTAAAATTTATTAAAAATAATAAGGTGTAACTTTAAAATCAGTTCCAAATTAGATGTGTCGACGTATATAATATAATTTCTTTTTTATGGCCTCTGCCTTTTTAGCTTTTTCTTCATTTGAGTATTATCTTTTATATAGCATCTCTTCCTCACACCCTTTCTATCTTTATCTCTCACCTAACTACATACATATTCACACACACACACGTTTATTTGTCTGCTACTTATAATTTATACATGATGTATTAATGGTGGTGAATTTGATGCACTATTAATAGCAGTAACTGCAATGAAGGAGTCAGGTGTCCCACCTGGATTTCGGTTTCATCCAACAGATGGGGAGCTTGTTGATTATTATTTGAGAAAGAAAGTAGCTTCTCAGAATATTGATCTTGATGTTATCAAAGAGATCGATCTATATCGCATTGAACCATGGGATCTCCAAGGTATATTGCTAAATGTTTAAGTTTTAAATAGCGATTGCAGTTGCATCGTAATCCTTCAACTGTATAGACATAAAAAACTATGATGTTACGATTGAGATTGTAGTTGTAGACTTTATCTATTATAATTAATGTGTATATAGTTCTACTTAATTATCCTATATTGTAATCCATATAGATACACCCTTTCATCAACCCTTTTGATTAGGGTTTTGAGGGTTAATTAATTTTGCTTTGGCTTTTTGTTTTTTTTTGTTGATAAAAAAAAATAGTGACTTGTTCTAGATCTTTGTTTAGGGTATATCAAATAATTGACCCGATTTATACTGCATCTTACTATTTTCAATAAATTTTAATAAAATGTTATATTTGTTTTCTACTTTTTATTGGATTTAATTTATATATACCATTAGTGTAAAAAGTTTTTATATTGTCAATCAATTACAATCGTTAGATCATTACACGTGTTTGACTTTTACTATAATTATATCTAAAATCATACCTATAAATAATTGTGATAGATTGACAATGAAAAAAAAATTACATTAACAATGCATGACAATTAATAAACACTTTTTTATTATTAAAAAATATATGATAAATGTCCATCATTGAATATCTTTTAGAGTAATTCATATTAGACAATTAATTTTATTTATATGGTTGTGGATTAATGATTTGATATAGAGAGATGCAAAATTGGGAATGAGGAGCAAAATGAGTGGTACTTTTTCAGTCACAAAGATAAGAAATATCCAACGGGGACGAGAACCAATAGAGCTACAATGGCAGGGTTTTGGAAAGCAACAGGAAGAGATAAGTCAGTGTATGAAAGAACAAAATTAATTGGCATGAGGAAGACCTTAGTTTTCTATAAAGGAAGAGCTCCTAATGGACACAAATCTGATTGGATCATGCATGAGTATAGGCTTCAAACACTTGAAAATGCACCTCCACAGGCAAGTATATATCTATATAAACATTTCATATATTAGATTAGATACATCACATTTTAATTTTTTTTTTATGTATATTTTATTTTATTAGAGTATATATTTTTAAAATTAAATACATCAATTTTCTTTAACTCTATTTTTGTATTAATTTTTTTTAACCTTATTTTTGTTTATATTTGAAACTAAAAGATGTTTGTTTGTATAAGTTGGAGAACGAGCACTATTACTTGTTTTGTAACTCCTTCTCCCGATATGTCATTTTCTCATGTTTTTAATTAAATAAATATGGTTTAGTCTCGTGTGATTTAACCATTGGCTCCTCCAAAGTCCAAACTCGTTTTATAACTTAATTATTGTTTTTGAAACAGTTTTATAGTAACTTTTTCTTTCCACTAACAAACTTTCTTGCTAGTTTCTTTAGAACTTTCGCCAGCCAGAAGTCATAGTCACTATACTTTCAAAAGCGTATAAATGACCATCTTTCTTTTACTTTTTTGCTGCATACTTTTCTGGTCAAATGTACACATCATGTATTTTTAAATTTTTAGTTAAAACAAGAATTTATAGTGAGGAAGAATCAATATTTTTTTTTAAGGATGAATGGATAAATTGGTCATTCAAATTGTAAGTGTAAGTCAAATTAATTTATAAATTTTGTAAATAGGCAAATACATCATTCAAATTGTAAAATGTTAATCAAAATAGTTTATATTTAAATATTTATCGTTATAGGTTATCTTGTGACATGTTAAATGAATATGTGACCCCTCTACATTGATCTCATATTAATATCATAACAACATGAACTAATTGTTCTATGAAATTTAAATCTTTCATGGATTAATTTGTCAATAATTAGTCGATGCACAATAACTTACAAATTTGTCTTTGAGATGAAAATTTCATTGGCAAATTTATCTCTGAAAAGATGATATTAACGTGAGATCAATGTTGATAAGTCACGTATTCAATTACATTGTCACATCAAAATATCTTACGGTAAAAATTTACCGATTGACTATTTTGATTGATATTTTGCAATTTTAAGAATGTTTTTGCCAATTTACAAAATTTAAAGATTAATTTGACCGTTACAATTTTATGAATCATTTTGTCCGTTCACTCATTTCTTTAGTAACCTTGGTCGTTCTCTAAAGATTCACCTTTAGATAATTGAGATTTTTAGTGTATGGAATCATAATCCTTTCTCTTCTTAACTCTTATGAGAATATATATTATCTTAACTTAACTAAAATAATCTCTCTTTAAAACTAACATTCTCTCTCTCAAATGCATTTTTTTCTTACTAAAAATGCTAGTATTTTATTACTTTTAATATTATATATGTTATGTTTTTATTGGAGAGACAAAGAAAGGAAAAGGGAAAAAGTTATTTGAATCTCAACTCATATATCTAAAGAGGTGGCTCAATGCGCATGAAAAATAACATTCTCTTAGAGTAACCTTTAAGAGAAGAAATTATTTCTCAAAGAACAAAATTTATTACTATTCATTCCAAGGTCACTTTAGATCACTCGTATGTATATTATTAATTTTATGATATTTTTATTAGTTGAATGTACTTCATTCGATCTTAAATTAATATAAGTAAATAATCGAATATATTTTTATTTAGGCAAAATACATTTGACTCTTTCCTTAATTATATTTAAGATTGAAATGAGTAAATTTTGTATGTTTGACTTAATTAAATGATTACATGTTTGCAAGAGCTAAAAGGGAGTACATGCATAAAAATAAAAACAATGAGTTTCACTTTTTACTTTCAAAACATCAATTAGTTGATGACATAGTCAAATCAAATATGATACAACCTACTACCTTCCTCTTTAAATCATTTGACCAATTTACATGACTTTTTATTTTTATTAATAGGAATCCAACTTCATACACTAAAGTTTACAACACTTAGACACATTGCACACCGATTAATTGCATTTGTGACCAATTTACAATGTTTAAAAAACAATTAGGTATTAAAGTTTTTAATTAAATTTATCAACAAAGTGTATTTAATTTTCAAAAATTGTCTCTCAATTATACATTGGACTCTTTTTTTTACTTAAGATTGTCTTATGTTTTAAACAATTATGAGTATTTTTGTAAATATAATAAATCAATACATCTAGTAATTAGAAAATAGAACATTATAAATGAATAAATAACAATTGGTATTTCAAAAGCTTAGAGAAAAATGCAAATAAAAAAATAAAGAAGATCCTCATTCTTAGCTTTCAAACTTAATTATTAATTATAATTGTGTCTTTGCAGGAGGAAGGGTGGGTTGTGTGTAAAGCATTCAAGAAAAAAACCAATGTCCAAACAAAGACTAATGAAAGATGGGATCCAAGCAACTTATATGATGATGAACAAGTAAGTGGCATCATCTCAAGGGTGGACCCCATTGACCTTATCATAAGGCAGCCTCAGAGGATTTCAGCTCAAAATTTCTTGTACAAGCAAGAAATAGAACCAGAAGCAAATAACTTAACCTTCATGATGCATTCAGACCAATTATTAGTACCTCTTCCTCAGCTAGAAAGTCCCTCTTTGCAATCAAAGAGACAAAATTCAATGTCAATAATATCAGAAAATAATAACAATGATGATAGTTTATATTCCAAAATCAAGAGCAAAGAGAAAGTGACTGATTGGAGGGATCTTGACAAGTTTGTGGCTTCTCAGTTGAGTCAAGAAGATAGGTGTCATGATCATACAAGCTCAGACATGGCATTGTTGCTATTGCAAAGTAGTAGGGATGAAGAAGAGAACAAGTTTAGTTCATTTTTTACTACAAGCTCTGACTGTGACTTTGGGATATGTGTATTTGAAAAATAGATTAATGAAGAAAGAAGAGATGCATGATGGAAGAGAGAATATTGGTTTTACTGCATTTGTAGTACTATATATGAATGTTTGGTGGATGTTGAGATATGCGAATGTTCAATGCTTTGAAGTCACTCAAAACTCTAATGAAGATTGATGATAGTCTTCGAAATAGTGCTCTAGCTTGGTTTTAATGGTTGAGACAATAATTCGATCAAAAGTTAGTTGGATAAGAATAAAAGAAAACAAATGTGTTCATCAAAACTCAACTTGTTGAACTGACACTACTCAATTATTATTATTGTCTCAAGCGTAAAGATGGAGAGAGTAGTTAAATTATATTTTTGAAGAGTATCGTCGATTGTCGTTAATGTTTAAAATAATTTTTAAGCATACATGAGTCCATGATAGACAAGCATCAAAGTGGTTCACCTTAAAATTTGTTGATTAAGATAATAATAATAATAATAATAATAATAATAATAATAATAATAATAATAATAATAATAATAATAATATATATGGTTTTGTATTTTGTAAACATGTGAATGGAAATGTTCGTGTGTAATAAGTTGACTTGCATGCGCCCAAGATAACTCTAGAAACTAAGATAAACTTTGATATATGGTTCTTAACCTAGAAAAACCACTTTAAAAAAAAAAAGTTTCAGTAGTACGGTGCATGCGTTGCTTTGTTTAGTACACTTTTTTATTTTTGCTATGAAAACAGGGTAATGTATTCTAGGTGTGAGTTTTGGTGGGTCCATGTGTTGTAAAGCATGCGACGTGCAAATGTGCACCATGGCTCTTATTCAACATGCTTTGTCGAATTGCACACAAATTGACCTCCCAGTTCGATATACGGATTTTTCTTCTTTTTCATTCTTTGAAGAAATTCTTAAACCTTAGTTAATATATACAAGCATTTTAAAATTTAAGTGTTTTCTCCAGCATAGCTACACCCTTCAAGAGGTCGTATATATTTACATCGAACACTGTTTAGTATCATATTTATAACCTTGTGTCTGTGTAATTTTTTTTTATTAAATAATTTAACAGCTAAACTCTAAAAAATTCTGAGTTCGAACTCAAACCCCTTATATATTAATATTCTTACTACTAACTGAATTATACTTAGAGAACTTGTGTAATTGAAAAGGTACGCATATACTTTATAGTAAAAATTATTTTTATTATCTAATAATAATTCCAAGGAGATTAATCATTTGTCGTGCAGCTTTGGCGGTTACTGTAGCAGGCTGCAGCTACTATGTGGACCAATAGGTTCCAAATGTTAACTTACAAACCTAAAAAATAAAATAACTTGTCTATTTTTTTGTTGACCCGAAAAAAAAACACTTGTCCAACCATCAGTTATTCCAACTATTTAGAAACAGAACTCTTACTCTAGTTATTTTCATCGTCATCTTTCTGAACAATAAGCCACGATGAATTAGATTGATCGACTATGCTCAAATTCATTAAAAGATTTAACTGATATAATACTTCTCTTTCTGTTGATTTTATTCGAATCTTTGCAGTATTATCAATAGCAGATTGCGGAAGATAACGGAACACTAAAAATTCACTATGTGAAATAGAAATAGCATTACTGTCAAATGGCAAAGGCCGCATAGAGGTGGAAATAAACTAATTTTTATATATATATATATAAATAAAAAAAATAACAAAATAAAAAAACAGCATGTTGCTTGTTTACAAATAAAAAAAGAGAATGCAGCCATAGCATAACTTATATATTGAAAGATATGTGTATTACATTGAATATAGGAGTAATACTCACTAAATCTTTAGTTTTATTATTTTTAAAAACCCTAAAATTCTCTTTTTCCGCCATTGTCACTATTTCAGTGGACAGATATCGGAATAGCGGCTGCTTTTATCCTAATAGCAAAACTATGATAGTGGTGCGGTTTTCATTATAGATTCATCAACATTGATCAGGTGTCTAAGCTAGCTCACCGGAACTAAGGAAATTTCTCAGCCATAGGGTGGTGATGAAGGAAGTTTGATAAAACTAGAAAGGGAAGACTGTAATCAAGCCACGTTTGAAAGTAACCCGTTATCCTTTAATGGAGGAAGTCATAAAGGTAAACCTCGTATGCAGTTGCCTTGCTGCATAATGCTGCTCAAATAGGCACAAAGTATATCAAATTGTCAAGTTACAATGCAATGAAGTTGGGAAACCTTCATCTGCGAAATAAAGTCCTAGCTGCTTAACCAATTAGAAACAGGAAGCAGTAGGAATTGAAAAAAAATTAAATATTGCGAACTTTTGTTTACTTTACTCAAAATGCAGTTATTTGTACTGACTAAATTTGTATGCTTACTTAATAGTTAATATTTTATTTGCAATTACTAAAGGGAAAGACAAAAATAAGTATTGTTCAACAAGATTAAATTATATTTCAGTTTTTATATAATTTCAAACCAAACAAAGAGCAAGACAGTAACATTGCGTTCCACAAACACATACACACATGAACAAATATTCATCTTATATTCAAGGGATAAGTCATTTTTCAACACAAAACAACATTTGTCTTGTCTTTGTCAAAACTAACACATTACAGAATTTGATCATCACCACAAACATATGATGATTGAAAGACAAATAAAAGCTAAAGAAAGAACTAATAAACTAGCTTGAATAACTTACATAGCCTGACAATTCTGAAACTATAGAGCAGAAACTTATGGCACCTGAAAAAATTCCTAGAAAGAACTACATTGAGAAATGAGATTAGAATGTATGACTAACAAACCCTATGAATACTAAACATCTACAATCCAAGTCTTGTTCCTAAGTCTGACACAAGGCTTAAAGCTGCTAAGCATGATACATTAGGCGACCTTCACTGTTTTTGAACAATTATCATCTCTAATTAAATCATGTTACACCTTGAACTCTTAGGTATGGCATAATCATCATATATTCAAGAAATAGGGTCTAATCCTTGCTACATCCAAAGTAGGACTCCTATCACTTTGCACCACCACCTATTCCCTCCAATAAAAATTCTAAAAAACCAGAGAACAACCTAGTAATCTTCAACACATGATGAATATTAATTTTTCCACAATACCATATGCTTCACAGACCCATCCATAGTATATTTCAATAACACTTAAAAAGTAGGGTTCATACATCCTTAGATGCTCACCTCAGACATTCTCATTTTATGCCAAGTGATTTTATTTTAGCCAATGCCAACACTAATATCAGAAAGTACAAAAAATAAAAATCTCCTTAAGAATACCCAAATTAACAATCACTTAGCATCATAAGGAACCAAATCAATCAAATAGATTGTTTTCTCCATTAACCATAACAGCATCCAGGGCAACCATACCTTCCAGGAAATTCAATAAACGAATAGTTTTCCTTAAAAAGGATGCTTCAATATGGGCAATAAATATTTAAAAGGATCCTACGCAGTAAAAAAACTCCAAAAATACCGTAAATGTTGTTCGGACCAAACTATAGCTCCTAATCATGAAAGTGAGCTGTAAGCAAATTCTCCAGAACCTTCATAAGAACTGCAAGGGCTCCCCGTATGCATATTCAAATATCGCACCTTGCGTATCACTTAAAAGATTAATCTACAGATTTTGCTTCTGGTAGTCCTATTAACTTTCCAAGCTCTCATGGTGTCTAATGGGTGTACATAAATATTTTTCCTATTCAAAATTATACTTGATGGATCATAAAGACGTGTATTGTACATTCAACAAACCATCCTCATATACAAGTCCCTGATCATACCATACCTAAGTAAACGAAGGAAATCTAGCCCATTCCATATAAATCTTATAAATACCTTCCTCCAAGACCTGAGAGACCACCTATCCCATACAGATTAAATAACTTAGTCTATACCACCTTTGTGATCTAATAGATAAATAGAAACAGAACATATGGAAAAGGTATAAGAGAGAAGTGTACATAAAATAAAAATGCAACTCCAAAATTGTATATTCGAACCACATGCTCATAATTGAAGATGCCCATCCCTCAGTTCCAGATCCACCTAAACATGATTGAAATACGACAACATTAGGAAAAAAGGAATCCACTGCCGCAAATTAAAATATAAAATTCATAAAAATAATCCTTACCAAAAGGTTTTTCGCACTAATAGTATCTGTGTCCATGTGGGCCTTCGCCCCTATAAAAAGATGAATATGGACCTCCACCGTGCTGCAACATGAATATCATAATCATAATACATCACAAATAATACCATTATATAATATTAAAAATAAAAATAAGCTAAATAGTGTTTACTCACATCAGAACCATAATAGTCTGGTAGGTACTGTCTGCTGCCAGCCCCAGCATAATCTGTACATCAAAAAGAGTTATTAACACCAAAAAAAAAAAAAAAAAAAAACCATGCAATTAAGTAGGACTGAAAAAGGAAGTAAAGTTTAGACCATGGTATTGGGATCCGTGAAATAGAGATGGATCGGCATAATCAAATCGGGGGCGAAGTCTATTAGGCCCCATGTAATCAGGTTCAGGGTCCTAAAAGATAGAAGTACAGTTAAAATTTATTAGTATTTTCCAGTTGTCTACAGAGACAGAGTTAAACAAATTTGTATGGGAATACAACCATATGCATAAGTAAAAATAAATAATAATAATAAAATAATAATAATAATAATAATAATAATAATAATCTTACAGTCATATAAAATGGACGTTTGGTTCCATGCATATTGTCATCATATAGATATGGATCATCGATATGCCTTCCCATAAAAGGCATGTCAAACTGTCCTCCTGGTGAGTAGGGCCTTCTTGGAGGAATAGGCTCACCGGGACCTCCATCGGGGATACCATACCATGCTCTATCGTGATATTGTCTAGATGGACCAGCAAATGCAGCACCACCTCGACTACCTGCATAATGTCCGCCCCTCATAGGCATAGCTCCTGCTTTACATTAGATAGTAAAATATTAAGATCATTCAAAAACCCTTCACATCAATGCATTGATATATCATAATTGGTAAGAGAATTCAGCTCAAATTATTGCTAGAGACTCAACAAATGACCTTGTGGACCAAATTGCCTCTGAGTGTGATGGAAATCTGGATGCATACTAAAATCAGGGTCACCATGAAGACCCATTCTTCCAATTTGACTGCGTCCCCCATGATGATAGAAACTCCTGTCCCTGTTGAAATGTCCCCGGTTACTAAAGGGTTGTCTTCCCCGCCCAAAACCTCTTCCTGTAAAATTGTGAATGGATAATTCAAAATGATGTAAAAGAGATAAGGTTCCTAGTAGTGGAAGGAGAAAAACTTATTTACCGGATCTTGGTATGGCTCCACTCCTAGCATGACCAATTCGGTAGCCACCACACATGCCACCCTTGACAGCCGGCGTTTTAGGCAAAGGGTTTGAAAGCCTGGCTCTCACTTTAACCTGAAAAACATGGCAAAATTATGAGCTGTATTGAACAAAATAAAAAGTCAACCAAATCCTAGGTAGTTAATCACAGATAGCAGTGCGTCGCAGCCAACCCCAAAAGTGGGATAGCAGGATGACTGCTATTTTTTTGACAAATTAAAATGAATAATACTACATAAACATATATTTAATGCAAAAATAAACAACTCAAACTCTAAAATATTCATAAAAGCAATAAAACAAAGGCATATTCTTCTTGCTCTTCTTCCTCCTCCTCCCCATCATCTTCAGCATATCAAAACAGAGGCAAAAAACAAAGAAAAAAAGGAATAGAAAAAAGAATTCAGAAAGAAGGAATAACTAAAAAATAAAGGAATAAGTAAGAAGACAAAGGAGAGGAATAAATAAAGAAACAAAACAGAGAAAGAAGGAAGGAAAGAAAAGAACTTGGGTTATGGACGATGGTGTTCAAAGCTGCTGGAGGGTGGTGGGCGGCACGGCTTGAAGTTGCAGGGAAGGTTCGCAAAAAACAAAATGGGTGATGGTCACGGAATACAAAGGAGGAAGAGGAACAGTAGAAGAAAGAGAATTAGGGTTATGTGCAAAATACCAAAATACCCCCATAACATTTTAAAATTAAAGGGTAATCTTGGTTTTTTCCAGAAAAAATCATGTTTACCTTTTCATGACCCAAGAAACCCGCGACCTGCGACCATCACCTTTCACACTAGATAACCTTGCACTCAATAATACCCCAAAGGAGCACTCTCCTTTCACACTAGATAATTCTCTAGTCACAAAAATTAATTCTTCAAATCTATCTATCAACTAGGCCAATTGAAGGCTATTTAAAGACTTTCTAAGAATAACCAAAATAACAACTCTTAACAAACAACTAACAAACTCATCAACTTACTAATACTAACTAACTCTAAGTATCCTATATTATATATCCTAACATAACATGTAAATGACAAGCTCATCTAAAAAGTTGAGCTATTAGGTGGAAGGCTGGAAGCTAATGAATAGGATGATATTAACACACATCACACTGGCCTTTTTATCTTGAAACTGAGATAATAGACAATTCCTCTTCAAGCCCACGAGAGTTTGTCCATACTCGAAACTAATACCCATATAGTTTGGTGCATGTTATAATTAAAAGGAAAAACTCTCCTGACATATCTATTTTTCCTCTTTTAAGAGCATCTAGATTCCACAATGACTCACCATCTAAGGTTGGAATTTTTCCTCAAAAAAAAAACACGGGTTGGATATGCATAATAGTTTCTTTCCATTCCCACAACCAAGCATTAGAATCTGAAACTATTATATAGTAAACAATATCTTTTTCATCCCCACAGCCACAGGCCACAAACATATGAGAGTGTCTTGTCTGAATTTTACAAAAATAGTTACCGTTCACTTTTCCACAACAGATAATCCACTGAACTAAATCAAGTCAAAATAAAGAGAATTAAAGTACAAGAATGTCAGATGGGAATATTTAGGATAAAAAAATTAAGACCAAAATATTGTTAAGGTGACGGAAATTAAGGTTTTGAGAAAGACAGGGGAAAGAAGGAGAGAAAGAGATCAACTAAGTGGATATTCCTTTCTAATCCTCTAATATAATAAAAAAAAACAATCAAAGTTAATAGCATTCCACACTGCCCCATATTACTGAAAAATCTTTGAAATTAAACAGGGAGAAGGGAATGCAAAGGAAACAAGAGAATAATTCTTTCAAAACATAAAACCGCAGCGAAGACAATAGATTACAAACCTTTGATGCCCCATCTTTCAATTCTGATTTATTTACACCATCAATACAAGCTACAGCAGCTTCATGTGTAGAAAAATCAACAAATCCATAATCTTTCCTCTTAGCTGTGGACATATTCCTCGCCAAAACAATTTTTATAATTTCACCGTAAGATTTAAGCAGCTTCCTCACATGATCTTCGTCCCAGTGAAGAGGGAGGCCATTAATAAATACAGATTTCACCTTTGCCATTATCTCTGGGTCTGGTTCACGTGTGGGTTCGGCAAAGGCTACCTTAGCAGTTCGCTCAGCGTGACCAAAGATGACATCAGGCTTTTGAAGCCTCTTGTATGCAAGCATGGCATCAGCATGACAAGAAAAGTCAAGGAATGCAAAGCCCCGGCTCATGCCTTGACGTTGAACATCTGGTACGAGTGTAATGTTTTCAACCCCTTCTACACCATAGTCCTTCAGCTTTTGTTTAATCTGCCACCCATACATTAAAACATATGAAATAACAAACCAGGATGGTAAATATACGCAACAGGAAAAAAAAACTGCAGGACACTTACAGCATCTTTTGTCCATGTATTGCAAATATTTCCCAAGAATAATGTGTCATTATCCTCACTAGGAGCGGTGCCACATCGTTTTCCATGTATCTGTAAACAATGGGATTTTAAAACACAATGCAAAAGAAAGACTCAAGAGCACGACATCAAGGAAAACAATAAGAACAGAAACATACAACAGGGTTCTTCATTTCAGACAAAGCTTTCTTTGCATGTTCCTTGCTAGCAAACTTCACAAAAGCATAGCCCTTATTTTTATTAGTTGAAGAACGTTTGTGCAATCTGACTTCCACTACCTCCCCAATTCTCTGAAAAACCTTTCTCAGATCTTCCTCTGTAGCATCATGGTCCAGTCCACCAACAAATATTTCATGCTCTTTGTTAATCTTTCGCTGCTTTGCAATGGCTTCCAATTCCATATGCTCTTCATCCAATGTCTCAGTTTCTTCCGGTGGTTCCTCTGGATCTTCCTCATCAAGCTCCACCCGCCCTTGTTCTCCAAGATCTAACAATTCATCTCTCTTGGGCCCATCGACACCATAATTGTTGAGATTCACATCTTTTTGCAGCTGAGCTTTTACTTCTACATTAGAGTGCTCTTCCTGTTCAATAATGTTGGTTTCCTCTCCTTTTGCTTTTTCAAGCTCCTCTTCTTTTAACTCTTCCTTCTCTTTCTCTCCTTCATGTGCTTTCAACTCTTCTTTTTCTTTCTTTCCTTCTGGTTCTTTTAACACTTCCTTTCCCTTCTCTCCTTTTTGTTCTTTCAACTCCTCCTTTTCTTTCTCGCCCTCCTGTTCTTTCAACTCTTTGTTTCCTTTTTCTCCATCATGTATTTTAAACTCTTCCATTTCTTTCTCTCCTTCCTGTTCTTTCAACTCTTCCTTTTCTTTTTCTCTTTCCTCTACTTTAAACTCTTCCATTTCTTTCTCACTTTTCTGTTGGTTCAACTCTTCCTTTCCTTTCTCTCCTTCCTGATCTTTCAACATGTTCTTTCCTTTTTCTCCTTCCTGTTCTTTCAACTCTTCCTTTCCTCTCTCTCCCTCCTGTATGTTCAAGTCTTCCTCTTTCAACTCTTCCCCTCCCTCCTTTGCACCAGTATAATCTTCATTATCCGCCATGGATATATTGAGGTCCACAATGGTGTGTCCTGATCGTTTAAAAGACAGGGAAGCATCTGGAGAAACAACTGGTTCAGCATCTGCGATGTTCTTTCCCTTTTCAACCAATTCGCAAACTTTTCCAGCAACAGGTTCATCCACTTCCATGGGATTTTGTTCCGTCCCATCAAATAATCCATCACAGCCAAAACTTTGTTCCCCCTCTTTCTCACTCTCAATATTACCTGCATCGACGGCTTTAACATTTCCCGGTTCTTCCACTTGCTCTGCTGCCTCATAACTGTCTGCAACTGGAGTTTCATCCGCTTCTGCCTCCAATTGCTCTTCCAAATTTGGAGTGACAGCAACCACTTTTGTTCTCGGTTTCCCTGGTGTTTTTCGCTTTGCAGATTTCGTAGTGGTAGCCCTGGCTAATGGTTTCTGCTTCTCTGTTACACAATCAAAGAACATATGCTAAAACAAAAAACAGTACTCCAATACTCTCAAATAGAATCAAAACTTACAAACATAAACACACCGTGATTATGAAATACAAGTGAGTAAATCCCCTCACGTTTGAATTCCATGTGTCATATAGAAATTTTAGGTTTATCTCTTCACTATTGACTATTAAGCAACTAAAAATAAACAAATATTCAAGAGATAGACACCAAGTTTCAACCTAACAAGGTCATCTGAAATTTCACAGCATCAAAGGATTCATCGATTCATAATTTAAATCCATATTACTAAATTAATACGTCATAGATGATAATAAAAGTGCCACAGCAACTAAATCCATGAATAGTAAGGATCGGACATACAAAACAAACATTCAATCCTGATTGTGAGGTTTTCGTTATTGATGATTTTCCTTCATTTTCTATTCGCGTCGAAACGAATTCAGAAACCGATGAGAGAGAGAGAGAGCTTACGAGATTGATCCGGATTGAAACCAGATGAAGGATCGGTTGTGGGCGATACCTCGATCTTCTTGGCGTTTCTTGTTTTTGAAGCAGGCGTACGCTTTGGCGGAGGGGGTTCTACGCCGGATTTGGTGGCGGATTTCCTCGGCGGCGGCGTCTTCTTAGAAGTTGTGGATTTGGAAGACGAATCGGAGTTTCGAGTTCTCATGACGAATATATATTGAATTAATAATCAATATGAAAGTTGAACTTTTGTATCCAAATTGAAGTGAAGTGAAGGTTATTCCAATGTTCTGCAAAGCTGTGAAAATCTATATTTTCTAGAACGTAACCATTAGAATTTAGAAGTATATACTTTGGTAATGGGAAGGGGGCTTCTCTTTCTCTGTAGCATTGAAACAAATTTTATTACCAAACTAACACCCTTTTCAATTTATGTACCAATGTAGCACCAATTTAGAGTAGGGGTGAGAAATAGTTTCAAGCAAAATCGATTTTCCTAAACAAGTTTGTTTGTTTTTTATTTAGTAAAGGTGAGAAATGGTGGGTGGCAAACCGATTTCCCACTTATGTTTTGTTTTTTAAAAAATAATTAAATTTAGAAATCAATTTTAACTCATTAAACATAATTAATTAAATTAATTAAGTAATTAATAATTACTAATTAAATTATTAATAATTAATCATATTTAACTAAATAAATTAAGTAAATACTTTTTTAAATCTAATTAATAGTCATATAAATTAAATTAATTAATACTTTAGTTATTTATTTTTTAAAAGTTTAATTATTAATCATTATTAATGACTAATAATATGTGGTTAATTATATTTTTACTTAGCAATGATAAAAATAATTAATGATATAATTGGAAGAAAATTAACTTAAATTGATTAAAATTTAAAAATAAGATGAAGGAGGTTTTAAAATACACACCGCACAATTTTTTATTCTTATTTAATATAATTGGAGCATTTATTCTTGTTATTTCCATCATTTCAACACATTTCATATCTCTTGAAGTGTCTAATATTTTCTCTTTGGTCCATTTTAATACTAATGCGTTTAGATGGTAGACGATCTTTTAGAACTCTCTGCATGATTGAGTTATGGCACAATTCAATTCTTGTGTATTTCCGTCAGTGTGATTCATGAGGTTATACAAAGTTGTCCTTAAGATTTTAAGTGTCTTGTGTGAATTATAAATTGGGTGTGTAATTTTTTTATAAGTCATATATATTTATTGGTTATCAAATATAGATAGTCTTCAACATAAAAGATATGGAAAAAAAATTTAGTTATTGATTGTTTTAATATATCTTGAAGTAAAATAAAATATTGTTGAAGAAAAGCTAAAGATTACGAAATCATTCAAAATTTCATACCATTCCAAAATCACAATAAAATTATAGAAAAATTAGTTATACATGTATTTATCTATGTGTAGTAGTAAAATATTCAATACTCACACACAACATTCATTCATTTATATAATTTTTTATTTTAATATATATATATATATATATATATATATTCCTAGCAAAAAAAATAGATTAAACTATTAATTAGTTATTATTAATAATTAGTTTAATTTATATGACTATTAATTAATTAGATTAAAAAGATAATTTAAAAATTATTTACTTATTGAGTAATATGACCATACACTATTATGTAAAATGGTTTTACATCAACATCCAATGAGAAGTCACGATATGTTCACACAAATTCACTTTGAATAATCCTTTTCTCTTTCAATTCTATAGAGAGAAAAAAAAGGGGGGGTGAATGAGATAGTTAAAGTTTTTTCAATTAAGTTTTGGGGTTCAAATTTAGTGATAGAAATGTAGTGGTATTATATTTTTTGATGAAAAATTTTGTCGTTTATTATTGTCTTACACTACTCTAAAGATAGTACCTTATTTCCACCAACAACAAAAAGAAAAAAAAAACAAAGATAAAAGTGATTAGGGAAGGGATTTTAAATGATTTTAAAGAGTAAAAAAAAAAAAGAATAAAATTAACTTTATGAATAACTTTCACTTCCTTTTACTCTCTTTTAAAAATTGAAGCAAATACAAAAACTTAAAATATTTTCTCTCTTCCATCTCTGTTCCACCAAACACGCCACAAGGGAAGTGAATAGAATCATGTGTATATTGTTATAGTGATAGTCATTTGGGTTGAGTTTTTATTTTTTGGTTAATTAATATAAATGGATAAATATGGAAGTGGAAATTAGAATCTACAATCTATAATATATACAGTTCTGAGAATGATTTTGAATCAATTTAGTATGTCCACATCATCATTTTACATGTGACATATTTTCTATTATTTTCTCTAAATATTTATTACACTTAAAAAAAATTTAAATATAATTCATTATAAATTATAATATAAAACATTGATGTGAAATAAAAATGATTGATATTAAAACTATTATAAGACTGATTGTTTTGTATTAATTAATAGTGTTATGTTTAAAAGATTTAATTTATATATACAGTTAATATAAATAATTTTTATACTGTTGTTGCTGAATCACAATTATCCGTTTTTAAAGATGTTTGATTTGTATAATAATTATTTTACACTATCAATTAATGTAAATTAAATTCTTATGTAAAAATGAAAAACATTATGGCAAATATCAAAACATAACAACTAAAAATCTAATATAATAATTAATTGTATTTATTTATTTTAAATGCGTTAATTTTTAATAAAAATTACAAAATTTGAAATCAATCATATCATCAATATTATTTCTAAATTGTTCTTTTTTTTCAATGACTCATTTTCTTTTCCGATAAATTTTTCTTCTCAAACATATTTTATTTGGTTTGAGTATTTAATATCTAATACTATTACATGAATTTTCAGGTATTGTTGCATAATGTTGCTATTTTCGTAATATGATTTTCTATAATATATTGTTCAAAAAATGTATTTTAGTTAAAGATCTCGCATCGAGTGCATATATATCTCCCAGCTAGCGATCATTTTCAAGTGTTAGATTCTTCCACAACATCATGACTTTTGAGTTCTCATATTTAGATTAATTTATTCAACTTTTCAAGAAGAGCTATGTATATTTTTCAAATATTCATCTATATTATTTTTTTATCACATTCGACCTCTATATTCAAATATATTTTTTTCCAAGTGAATGAATCTCTTAGATTCTTCATTGATACCCATGATATACCTTTTTTTAGTATCTATTTATTGTCAATCTTACATATTTATCTACAAGATTAAATTTATCAAATCATATTATGGATTTTTTTAGATAGGCAAATGTTAATGGTTATAATTGGTTGGGCAGAGGAAAAGATTGTTAGTGTCGAAGATTAAATCATGTATTTCTTTCACGAAACTTCTTCAACGTCTCAACTCTTACTACCGTTTGATTTAATCTTATCAACGATATTATGGATGTTGATTTTGGGTCTTGCATTAGTTACATTTTAATATTTTTCCTTGACATGTAAATATATAATTTGTATGAATTGTTTTCTCCTATTTTTTAATGTGCTAATATTGTAATATACAGTAATTTACACGATTTTGTTCTCCTTTAGCAAATTTTAGTAGACTTCACTCTTTTGTTCTCCTTCTCTTTTCTTCATCTAAGAGATGTGGTTTATCCTCAATTTTAAGTAAAAAATCATCCCATTAAATGATGATTTTCTTTTATATCATCTTTTTATTCGAAATTCTCACTTATATCTACCTTGAAACTTATATACCAAAATGTCCTACTAACGGAAGTAGGTGGGTATGCGATCGTCTATTGACATCAAATACTTAATTGTTAATTTAATAAATTAAAAATAATTAAAAAAAACTAAATTATATTAACAAATTCAAACAAAATACTTTTAATGAAAAAAAAATACATCAAATTAATGCGGTTGAATAGATGTGCCAAAACAAATAACGTGGTATATTATTTTAACAACCCCTTCCTATTTTTTCTTTTATTTGGATCTCAATAATAAAAAATAAAAACTAAAAATAATTATAAAATCAAACAAAATACATTACATTGAAGAAAAAAAATACATTACATTGAAAAAAATACATCAAATTATAATTAACCATGTCTACCTAAATATCCTCCAGTTCCACATCTAGGTCGAACTCGTCCAACTCTTTGAAACTATTTCATCATTGCAACGGTAACAACTCCATATATATAATCAAATTTTGTTCTTTTTCTATAATTTCATATCTTCTTCTTACAAGAACATTCATTTATATAATCCATTATTCTTCATATTTCATGGTGTTCAAATTGTATAAAATGAAAGATTAAAAAATGATTTATTCTTTTCCTCTATGGGTAAAAGTTTGAACCCGTTATTCTTAAATGTCATTGTAAAACAAAAATTGTTGTTATAGTTGTTGCAACTAAAAAGAATTTTGGAAGAGAATTATTTTCACGCTATTCTCCAATTTTTCTAATTTTTTTCCAGATGCTATATATAACTGCAACTTCTTTGTATGGATTGATGGGGATAAAGAACTAGGTTTGTTTAATAAGGAAACATACCAAGATGTGTGGAAGCCAAAGCTGTTTGGCAAGGTTGACAATTTTGTAAAAATATCCTCAACTAACGACAACATAGCTGATGATGTTTGGAAAGCAAAAATGATGGACAAACTAGTCTCATTATCTAAGGACCATGGAAGTGAAGAGGTGTTGAAAACAAGGTTGATGAACAAAGTTGACTCATTAGGTAATGAAGTCAAAATTTGAAGTATATTTTGACAATAATGTTTATATTTTGTATTTTGAACCATTGTTATGAGAGACATTAATTTGAATGTGTTTACGTAACATTGTTGTTGGGAAATATAAAATATTCAAATTGGTATCTGAAATTTATAACTTAGCAAATAGGTCCCCCAAAATTTTACAATTACAAGCAAATTAGACCATGAGACATTCTTTTTTAAAATAAGTGTCAAATTACATCATCTAAATGATTCCAAAAGAGATATTAAAAATTAATAAATGTCAATTACATAATCCAAAAAATAGCAAAACATTAACAAGCAAAAAATGATTCCAAATGTTTCATTTTTCAACTGATGGACGGTGGTGCATTCATGAATGGTGGTGTAGGTCTTCTGATGGTTGATGGCTTTATACCAAACTCATCAGGGTATATAGCTGGTCCTCTAAGTCCATATATTTTAACCTACAAAAATCAAAATCAATATACAAAAATCAATCCATGAAATTGTTCACTTACTAGCAATTTGGTCTCTACATCCATATTAAAAATTGCAATGCAATTCTTGAGTTATCATTCCTTTTTTAGTTCACGATGTATCTCCTTAGACATGTACCTCTTGGGATAACACATGATCTTCATGAGTGGGTCTATATTGTGAAAGGAGTATTTTAGTTTGACATTGTCTCTCTTGTGCCTCAATTTGGGGGAGAAAATTAGGGGAAAAGAGAAAACAAAATTGGAGAAATTACCTTTGGCAAGGGACATGAAAATAATTCTCATCTAAAATTAATCTTAGTTGCAACAACTTTAACAACAACTTTTCTTTCACAATGACATTTGAGAATCACCGAATTCAAGTTTTCACCAATTGAGAAAGAAGAATAAGTAGTTTTTTATTTTTTATAATTTGAACACCATGAAAAAAGAAGAATAATGAATTAAATAAATGAAATATTTTAGAAGAAGAAGATATGAAATCATCAAAGAAGAGTAATGAATTATATAGATGGAGATGTTATTGTTGCAATGATAACAAAATTTTAGGTTTTAAAAAAAAATTGAGTTTCAATTTCGTTTTCAAAATTGGACAAATTAGCCCATTGTATTTCTAAAATCGGACAAAATAGTCATGTCTTATGTGGTAATGAGTTCGCCACATAAGTAGTTAATATCCGTCCACATTAACCTCATTAATAGAGCAAATTAACAACGGATATATTGTCTAACATCTTTCAATTTCAAGAAGTAATTTGGTGATTTATTAAATAGGAATATTTTAAAAGAAAATTCATGAATTTCGAGAACTTATTGAAAATGGAACAATTGTATAACAATTTCAGACTATATAAATGAGGTATAAGTCGTAGATTATTCAAGATTTTTTAATCACAAATGGATGTTTTTATAAAATTTTATAGTATTTTTCTTGAGGAAAACAAAAAATTAAAATATTTTAAAGGAAAATTTTACATCAGAATCTCAATAACTTATTGAAAATGAAAAAATTTATTTAACAATTTTAGATATCAAAATGCGTTCAATTAATGAAATTTAAAGTGTGTACAAGGAAATTGCATATATTTTTCTACGTTTTAAAAAAGTTATATTAGTTTTGTGTTTACGTAAGACTTTATCACTTTTCTTAAGACCATCTTCAATTTAAGAGGTTTATTAATTACTTTTGAACAAAAAACTTCTAATTAAATACTAAAAGAACGGACATTCTGGCTTCTTTTATACTAAAAGAAATTAAAAAAACTAAAAAATCATTCACTTTTTCTCATAATAATTGAAAAGTAATTTTAAAAAGATGATTCACTTATGAATTCACCATGAAAATGTTACGTATGAGGACGAAAGTAGTATATGTTTTTCTGTCGTAAAATTCTGGATCCGCCATTAATAAATTAGAATGTCACACACAAAAACAAACAGCAAACAGTATGAACACTATAGAATACATTAATGGTACAAAACTTCAGACATGAGGACAAGCCGTCTTTAGTTTCTATATTTTACGTAACTGCGCATAAGATGTTAGTTAGTTAGCTCTATTGGACACTTACTGTGGCGCCTAAATTTTATCGAACTAAATGCTCTAACGCATAATATTTTATTGTTTGACTTAAAATTTTGTTGAAAGTTTTAAAATCACGAAAGTTTATTCCTCATGAATGAGTCATGATATAACTAAGAAGTTGTATGAGTTATAAATCCTATTCAGTTCTTTTAATCTAGAGAAGTTTTTGAAGTCACTATCGTACTTACATTTTACAACAACAAGAAATAAGTTAGTAACATGACCTCCTCCTTTGTCTCACTTTCCACCATTTTCCAATTTCTTGCAAATACAAATCACCATGACTTTCAATTTCCTAGTTTCTCACTGAGAATCAAATCAAATGGAACAAAAGATCAGTGAATCAAACACAAAACACTATGGCTGTGCCCTGTGTTGGTGGTTAACAGTTTCCATCGTAGCAATCCTCGTAGTTGGTGCTGGTCTTTTCACCATACTAACCAACTTTCATCATCTCTCTCATTCTCATTCTCATTCACCTCAACAACCCTCCAACATCGTTCCCAAATACGCCTCTTCTCTTCAATTAGCCCTCCAATTTTTCGACGTCCAAAAATGTATACATTCACTTTAATTTCTAAAAAAGTAATGTACTGTCACAATAGTCTTCGAAAACTGAGTGTCGTTTTTGAAGACTACTGTTACAGTACTTTACTTCAAACATTTCAATGGTTTAGATTATATTGAAATTGAGTATACTTTTTCTTTGTATGCAGCTGGTAAGGTGCAGAATAATAGGGTTTGGTGGAGAGGGGATTCGGGGCTACGAGACGGGATTGAAGCGAATTTGGATTTATCCAAAGGAATGTATGATGCTGGTGATCTTATCAAATTTGGATTTCCTATGGCTTTCACTGCTACTGTCTTGTCTTGGGCTATTCTTGAATATGGACATCACATGGATGCAGTGAACCAGTTAGATTATGCATTAGACTCCCTCAAGTGGATCACTGATTATCTTGTTAATGCACATCCTTTTGCTGATGTTCTTTACATTCAGGTATCCTTTTTGTTTTTGTTTGGATAAACAGCTTAATTAAGTTTATATAGCATAAAGGTTTATCATATTAGTGTTTATGCATATGCTATTTCTAAAACAAAGGATAAAATGAAGTCAAATTGTTTTTGTATAAACTATAAGTTGTTTTCATTAACTGTCTTAGAAAACTTATAAAATAAAATGAAAACAACTTATGAACATTTGATAATGTACTCCCGCGTGCTTATATTAGTAGAGAAACTCAAACTAGTAGATGCTTATAAGTCATATTTATCTACAATCTTTTAAATTGTGGTTTTGGTCATTGAATTTACAAAGAACTAAGAGTTAAATGTTGTAGATGCGACTTCAATCGCAATTATATTGTGGTTGCAAAGACATCAACGTTGATGTCGTAAACTCTAAATTGTTTGTAATGTAAAGATTTGTAAAGAAAGGATAGTAGTATAACTGCAAATTGTGATCACAATATAAAACCTTAATCTTGATCTTAGTCATAAATTTGTTATGATTTTGCACTCTACCATCTAAAGTTCACCATGAAGATACAAATCCATTAGAGATTTGATAATGAAATAAGATGTATCATTTCTGTTTTCCATGCAATCTATGAAGCGCATCCATAGACACCAAAAATGATAGAATCGACACTAATAATTACTTGAAAAAGTGAAAGTAATCGAACACAACTAACTACATGTGTCAGTGTCGTATAAGTGTTTTTGGGTAAATGAAGAATTTGAAATTTGTATTTTTGAGCTTGTGGTTTTTGTGTGATTGAAGGTAGGGGATCCTGAAGTGGACCACAATTGCTGGGAAAGGCCTGAAGACATGACTGAGAAAAGGCCACTAACTCAAATTAACTCATCTTTCCCAGGAACAGAAGTTGCTGCAGAAACTGCAGCAGCACTAGCCTCAGCATCTCTTGTTTTTAAGGATATTAACCTCACTTACTCTGAGATTCTACTTGAACATGCTCAGCACCTGTTTACTTTTGCTGATACATACAAAGTTTCCTACTGTGTCAGCATCCCTCAAGTTGGAAAATTCTATAACTCATCTGGCTATGACGATGAACTTTTATGGGCAAGTTCTTGGCTCTATCATGCTACAAAGGATCCATCATATCTAACTTATGTGACAGAAAAGAATGAGAATGAATTTGGCAGTTTAGGAAGTTTATCTTGGTTTAGTTGGGATGATAAGCATGCTGCAACTCAGGTATATATGAAGTGTGTATGATGCAATGCTTTTTATTTTTACCTCTTCCTTAGCTATTTATTTTATTTTAAAAGTTTAAATATGATTTTAATCCATGCAATCATAGCGATTTTTTATGTTAGTTCTTATAAGTTTTTGTTTGGATTCGGTCCCCACAGATTCAAAAATTGTTGCAGTTAGTCTGTGACGTCATACATGACCCAATAAAATCACGCCATGTGGCCAATAAGCTGACACCAGAGACTAAAAGCAACAACTTTTGAATTTGTAGGGTCTGAATCTAAACATAAAAACTTATAATGACTAAAATAAAAAAACGCTATGGATTAAAATCATATTTAAACTTACTATAAATAAAAAACTTGTTGTGAGGTGTTAATTTGGTGATAAGAGTTTGTCTTTATAATTTTAAGAGACAAAGTTCAAATCCACCTCAAAACGCAAAAGGCCTATTAGTTGTGAATGAGCTAGGTATATATTCACTATTGTGATAAATTTTCTCATGAATTTTGTGACATTGAATTAGGTTCTTTTGTCCAGAGTAAATTTCTTTGATGTTAGAGATATCCCTGATGAAGAGAACCTTGACCTTCAGAAGTACAGAGAAGCTACTGAAATACTGATGTGCAAGCTCTTACCAGATTCACCAACAGCCACAACCAACAGAACCAAAAGTAGGATTAATTTCTTCCATGTAGCCTTTTCATAGTCCTTGTGCATTCATTTTTGTAATTTTATAGAGACTAAATTGCAATATCACCCCCTTTGGATGCATGTTATTTGTTTCTCATACAAACTTTAATTGCAAAACAGGTGGACTAATTTGGGTGGTACCATGGAACTCTTTGCAACATTCAGTGGCTTCTGCCTTCTTAGCTGTTCTTTATAGTGATTACATGATGACATCTCAAACTGAATTCCTATATTGTAGTGGAAAAATGTATAAGCCAGTAGATCTTCGTAAATTCGCCATTTCTCAGGTATGCATGCATGTCTTACAAAATGACATCAATAATTTTCCATCCTTATCATTAGGTTTATTGTCATTTCATAATATCAAGGATTGTGACACAATTGCAAGGTGTCCATGATTTAAAATTTTGCTTATATGATTATATCAACTACTCGGCATGGATTCGAAGACAAGAATAATTTTAATGCATTGACAGTATAAAATATTTTATAATGTCCATCAATCATAATAAACTCAGCATAATTTTAATGTGTCACTCCATTAAATAATTTCAGGCAGAGTATGTTTTAGGAGAAAATCCAATGAGAATGAGTTTTGTTGTGGGATATGGAAATGAGTACCCTAAATATACGCATCATAGAGGATCTTCAATTCCATTTGATGCAAAAACTGGGTGTAGGGATGGATTCAAGTGGTATGACTCACCTCAACCAAATCCTAATGTGGCATTTGGAGCTTTAGTGGGTGGCCCCTTTTTTAATGACACATATAATGATTTTAGGAACAACTCAATGCAAGCTGAACCAACCACTTACAGTAATGCACTTTTGGTTGCTCTTCTTTCTGGCTTGGTTGCCACTTCCAATGTTGTTTTGTCTTTCTAGAATCCTTATGTATATGTATGATCCAATTTTTAGTTGTGGCATGTGTAAATAAATACTCACTCTACAAGATAGCAATAGCTCTGTTAGAACCCCTTCCAAATGTTTAGCTTTATAGCTTAGTTTGTTTCATGCGTTTGCAAATATAATAGTTAGCAATATTAATTTTTATTCAATTTTTTTTGACGAATTATTTTTTATTTTTTTTGTTTTGGTTTATAAAAGAGATGATAAATATTATCATAAACTCACGGATCTGCGAAGTTTTGGATTCGAGATAATATGTTCAATTTAACAATTTTAATATTTGTCATTTGAATTAAGACTTAAAGACGAATTAATTTTTATTTTATTATATATTATAAGGTTTATACTATGTTATTTTCCATAATAAATCTATAATTATGTGACAAAAATTTCAATGAGTTGAGGATGAAAAGATAGATTTTGGAAATTCATTACATATGAAAGGACTAAATATAAATTCATTTGTAAATGTTATCTGGAATGTCTCATTCAACTTGTTGTAATAAATATTATGCCATGAATTCGAATCCTAGACTTGACAGGTGTTTGTGATTTTTTTTACAATTTCATATAATAGAAAAAAAAACACACAATTTTATCACTATAAATTTTATTTATCATAAAAAAATATCCGAGCCAACCTAATTCATTGAAACATTTTTAAGATAATAATAATATTTTATCTAAATATTTAAATGATTATATTTTTATTTAAATTTTTATCTTTCATATTTTTTGAGATGTAAACTTATTTATTAAGTTAATAAAATTCATTTTATTTAACAATAAGGCAATGAGAAAATTCTAGTATCCTTTTAACTTGAAAATTGTGATGAAGGAATTGAGAGGAGACAAAAAATGACAATGAAACCGACCTATCTATATCTATTTCTATATAAAAAAATAAAAATTATTTGTGTCACAAAAATTAAATTAGATATTATTATAAATGTGAAATTCGAAATACAAAAGTATAAGGAAAAAAATAACATAAAAAATAAAAGCAGGTAGTGATCCGAGAGAGATTGGTTCTTGAGTTTTGATGTTTCTACTTTTCTTTTTCTTTACTTCACAATAATAATAAATCTAGCGTCCTCCTCCTGCTGCTGTAATACAACCACCATCATCGTCTTCTTCTTCTTCATTCTCATCCTACAAGGTTCTCTCTCTACTCCTTTTCCTTATTTTATTTTTCTATATTCTCTTCACTACATTCCTTCTTCAATTCTCTTCCTTTTCTTCTCTTTTCATCTTTTCCTTCCTTTTCACTTTCATGCTAACCTCCTCAAACCCTTATTCTTCTAGATCGCTTTATCTTAAAATTGCTTTGCTTTCTTCGTCGGTTAGTTCTCAACAAACTTTAACTCTTAATTGCAATTGCTTTTAACTCCAATTTGCCAAATTGTATAATTAAAATATTTAAGTCTAGATGATTTCTTTTTCTTATGAATTTTGCTTTCATTTTAGTTCTGGAATTCGTTGTTACAATTTAAGCCTAGTTTCACCTACCTAACATATTATTCATTGCTTTTTCATGGAGCTTTAAATTGGAATTCTAGTTTCAATGTGCTTGTTTAGGGTTTTTTGCATTTTGAAACCCTGGCCTTATATATTTATTTTGGAGCATACTGCCTCCAGAATGAAATAAGAAAGAAGTTATTTAAAAAGTTTTTGTATGATCTAAATCTAAATTTGAGACTAGATACATCAACTTTTTCAAGTATTCTTTTTTCTTATATTTCATTTCGGAGGGAGTATGTTTTAGGGTTAAATTGAATTTTTGGTTGAATTTGTGATTTTTTTTTTTTATATTTCTATCCAACATTGGGCAGGATATGGCGGCAGATGAAGATATTGGAATGTCAGGTTTGAAGTCTCAGTTGAGTCAATCAGATGAAACTTGGAAGGAAGGGATGGAAAGAAGCCAATCTCAAGTTGATGTGTTGCAAGAAAAGCTTACAGAGATAAAGGGCTCGGAGGAAGACTCAAAAAAGGAATTAGAGGTTCTGTGGCGAAGAGTCAAGACTACTTCGACCTTGTTGACGTACTTAAAATCGAAAGCGAGAATCATGGCTATTCCTCATCTAGCCCATACATCTTGTGGCATCAAAAAATTAGATGGAGTAGGGCTTGTTGACAAAGACGGGATTCCATTATCAAGTTGGTCTAGGAATGTTGATCTTTCTTCATTTGATGGCGAAGATGAAGAATCTTGGATAGGGATTAGCCATGAGCATGGTTCGTTAGACGAACAAGATGCGGTATATATAGGTGAGTTACTCAATTCTGTTCAGATGGTCACTGATGTGATGGAAGCCCTTGTGAAAAGGGTTTTGTTGGCAGAATCAGAAACTACAGTTGAGAAGGAAAAAGTAAGTTCAGGACAGGAAGAAATTATGCGAAAGTCTGTTCAGTTAGAGAATATGTCGATGAAATTAGAGGAGATGGAGCGTTTTGCTTTGGGGACAAATGGTATTTTGAATGACATGAGACAAAGAGTTGCGGACTTGGTGGAAGAAACAACTCGACAGAGACAACGGGCTGCTGAAAATGAAGAAGAGCTTTGTAGAGTGAAACAGGAATTTGTGTCTCTCAAATCATATGTCAGTAGTCTAATCACAGTGAGAGAAACCTTACTATCCTCGGAGAAGCAATTCCAAACTATTGAGAAGTTGTTTGAGCGGTAAGTATATGTTTCATTAGACATGTTATATGCAAGTGTCTTGATAATTATTTGGTATTTGAGCTGAATCAAATTGTTTGACCTAGTTGCTTCATTTTATTCTAAATTTAATTTTATCTAGTATAAGATTTTTTGTGATGACATCTGACAGGAACTGATTTATGACAACAAAAAGAAGTGAACAACTAGGATGAAGCTCTAAATACAGTTTCTAGATGTAAACAAATATGTGGATAAGAAAGTAAAAAGATATCGTAGAATTAAGAATGCCATCTCTGCCCTATGGCTTCAGACACCCCTTCATTGCTCAAATGATTGACTGCATCCCACTCCTTTCTCCATTTCACTTTATATTCATGTCCCTCTTCATGATATCAGCACGTAATCTGTAATCTCACAGTCCACATGTCCATTCTGTTAGAACTTAGAAGCTCACATAACACATTTCATCCATGTTTTGTTTTTCAAATTTGCATTTGAAAACCAAAAATTGAAAGTTCACAACCATGCTAAATGGGTACTTAGTTCTCAAATTTAGTTTTCTTCTTTATGATTGGGTTTACCCACAATACTAATATTTGAAAATCCCATCCTTTGGTTAGTTTAAGGGAATGTCATCCTCTATTAGTGCTTCTATAGAGATTAACTCTTATCTATCCAATATGTCTAGGTTTGTTTCTAAATCAGCAATAACATAGATCATCCAAATGAGTTATTTGTTTTGTGCAAGAATATCACCTTGTTGGAAGTTGACATGTTTACAATGACTTTTGATGCCTACTCTTGTGTTTTCGGTTTGGGTATAATTTTAATGTATGTGTTTTATCTGCCACTCTCTCCACACGATAACAAGCAAAAGGTATGAAATTCTAAATAACAGATTAATTTGTGGATCATTTTTGTTCGATTGGCATATGAAACCACTTTCAAAACTTTTGTTTTTATCGCGGTAATTGCTGGCTTAATGGATGCTTTAGGAAGTGTCTCTTCTTGTACAGGCTACCTTTTCCCATTGTTTGAATTAGATTATTATACGTTTATGTCGCGTTGTATTTGTTGGTTTCTTCTCGGGTGGGGTGGGATGTTTGGCATGTTTTGTGTTTCTTAATGTTCATATATTATGTAATGTAGGCAATAGCATTTGTGCATTTCGATGTTAGCGGTGTTTAGTTTTAATTAAAGTGTTCATATAGAAGGTTCATTTTCATCTAGACTAAAAAAATATGCATCTTACTCTGTGATTTTCTTTTCTCGGAAGCACAGGCTAGTTGGAAAGACTACCCAATTGGAGGGTGAGAAAATGCAGAAAGAGGCTGAAGTTCAGAAACTTATGGAAGAGAATGTGAAGCTGAGTACTTTGCTTGACAAGAAAGAGGCCCAACTTCTGGCATTGAATGAACAGTGTAAGATGATGGCTTTGAGTGCTTCAAACATGTAATTGTCATTTGTACTCTACAGAACTCGTTTGAGGTCCTCTAATCCTGAAAAGAAAAAAAAGCATTAATGGAGGAATCCATTAACATCATGAATGCCTTTATTTCATTTTCTGATGCCATTTCTGTGCCTTTTCGAGATTGAACACGGGGAATATTTTTCCTTGGAATGTAAACTTGGTGTGCTCTCATTCATGAGAAAAACAAAATATGAGATTTCTCTTGGCTGTACATGTTGGAGACTGCAAACCAAAATCGATTGAACTTCAAATTACCATAAATTTTTTAAAACCATAGGGTTAAGCCAAAAAAATAAAGCTGAACACGATGAAATAAAGGTGTTTTGTTAAACAACTTAGAAGCATCTCGGTATACACTATGAAATGTGTTTCACCCAGTCATAGCTGTAAAATATAGATAAAGATATATTAATTGCTCACAAAATTGAGATGATTTAGACTTGAGGGTGTAAAACAAGATATTTCTCTTCTTAGAGCATGATTAACTATTAAGATTTACTCATTATATTAGTTTGAACCATCATAGTTATGTAGGTCATATTTTTTATTTGAATTACATTTTTAATAATCCTATCACTTGTGACATACATTCAAAGTTAACAAGAAAAATTTCCTCTGCTCTAGGAGCACCTAGAGTTTATCTCACTGACGGATTTGAGGGCATTGTTCTGCCTTTTTTTACTCTGTAAGACTGTAACACCCTAAAACCTAGAGTCCTTACTTCCAAACCTCTGTTTGCAAGATGGTTTTGCCTTATGTAAAATTGCCTCGAAACACAAATATGCAGCGAGGGCAATATGAATGAAACAAATAGCCTTACATGACAATGATTTTGATATCATTTCTGCTCACTGATTTGTTTGGCTGGTAATGGGAGTTGATTTTGATTGGTCTAACTTAGATGTAGATTCAATTGGTATTTGTAAAAATTACTTGGAAACAGGTAGGACTTTTAGTATTACCATTCAAATGAGTTTGAGTTTTTGGTAAGTATTAAATAGATTTCAGTTTTCACTGTATTTTTAAAAAATAAAGATTTCACCAATATTATCAATCGCAAATCACGGAAATAGTAATATGTTCAAAGCTACACAATAGCACTATAGTGGCGTTATAGTAGGTTATTTGATAACATTATATACTAAATATTATATTGTGAACCAATATTGATTTATTAAAATTTTACTACACTACAGTGCTAGAGTGTCCTACAACATCTATTTAGCAACATTATAAATAAGTTTACTACACTACAGTGCTAGAGTGTCCTACACACATGGATGTTATAATACTCATTCTATATTCATTAAGTTTTATATAGTTTTATAGTTTCAAAGATTAATACGTGTATCTACCAAAATGCCCATAACTAGGATCTTAAATTCTCATGTTGAAAAGATGTTTGAACAACCTAACTCCATGCCTATTTTTGTTTTTATGTAGATTTTTTTAAGACAAGAGTAACATGGTCTCACATGTTTATTCTTTGATAGAAGCTAATACCCCCTCTCGTAGTTGCGGCTGTGTTGGAAGGTTGCTTTTGTTTGTAGTTTTCAACACAAGAAAATATAACATTAATTTTAATGGTCCAATTTGAAGAGACTTTGCTAACCTATGGAGTTTGCAATCCCAAGCATACACTAGAATGTTATTGCTAATATCTTTGGTCCAGGGTGTACAATAATAAAAGAAAAAAAAAATGAGTGAGGATGGGTGTGAGATAGTTTAATTTTTAAATGACCAAGTTTACCTTGAACTTCATGCAAAGTGATTACTCTTTGATCTATGCTAAGGTGGCCGTGGTGGCATGGAAACCTATCTTTCTTAGGGCCTTGGAACATGATAATAAAGTTTATGTTCCCATAAAGTTAGAGGTAGTAGTTATTCATACTTTAGAAGCATTTGATTTTCCTTGGTGGTCCTTTAGTTTGTAGGTTGATATTATGCGCTTGTTTGATATATGTTGCAGTCTTTCAGCTGCGCCACATCCACGTGAGCAATCTGATCTATGTGCTTGTTATTTTGACATCTTTTGAAAAATACCGCATCATATTACTCTTATCTTTATTGTTCTAAAAAATTAAGTAAATTGAAATTCATTATAGAGATGAGACAAGGGAGAAAATCTTTTCATGGTGGACGGAAGACATTTATCCCTACATAGGTGACAAATTTAGTTAAACTATCTAAAACATTCAAGTTTTAACTTCTATTTGAATGTACATATTGATCATAATTAAAGTAATATATATCTAATAAATTTCTAAATTATGTCCCCATTTGCAAATTTGCGAGGTAGGAAACAGAGAGATCGTAATGAAAGATATAAGTTGTGGGTAATGTAATTATCTGCAACAAGATAGAGGTAAATCAGGAGATAAGTGAAAATCAAGATTGATTTGTAAGCTAATAATAATAATAAGTAATTAACAATGCAATCTTTCTCGTAACATGCGCACAAAGTGAGATTTCGCTGTACTTTACAAAGGATTTTTGACTCCAAATGTGAGATTTGCTTAATCTTGTCAATGATACAGATGAAATGAAATCCTTTTGCATACTAATTGCTGGAACAACAATAAACTAGACTTATTACTAACTAATGACGTGGGTTAAAGTAGGTTAAACTTGTCAAAATTCTTGGTTATTTTGGAGTTTTGTTGGTACCGGTACCTTAAAGTTAAATAAATTAAAATTTTAAATCTAATTTGAAATAATTAGTTATAAAATGTTGACTTATTTCAAAGAGTATATATTATTGGTGTAGATTGTTTTACACCAACAACAATTACAAGTCGTTGATTATATAATTATTTTATGATAATAGTTATAATCGTGTAATAAAATAATAAAATCAACGGTTTTTATTGTCTCTTAGTGTAAAATTAATTTAAAGTGACAATGCACCTTTTTTTTTTCTTTCTATTTTAAATGTCCCATTTTTGTTGGGCACCATACATAACATTCAATCATTGAATGCTATTGTTGGAGGATCTATATTCATGCAGCCAGACCTTTGTAGTCGATCAATCGAGATCTGGTTTAAAAAACTGTAGATTTTAATTTTATAATTAAAAATATCTAGTTTGAATTTAGATTGTTTGATTTTGATCTAACGATTATCATGTCGCGACTACGTGAATGTGGGAAATGCCGACCGTAGAAAATTCAGGTCTGATTGAGAGTATCTATTTTAGCTTGTTGTACCAATGAGATTGGGGCAACAATGGAAGTAAGGGTGAGAATAGGAAACGACATATACATACGGTCTAACCTACGTCACGCCTAGACCAAATCAAATTTTTTTTTTTGTAAAATAGACAAGACCAAAGTTTATTGAAAAGTCTATTTAGCTCAAAATATTATGTTACGAGCCAGAGAAAAACCTTTTAGCCTTATCAAACTTGTCTATTTAAGAAAATATGAATACTATTTATTATTATTATTAATATATATTAGATTTTGAACTTTTATTTCCTAAAAAAAATATTTTGAACTTTTATGTTAAATTATAATTTTGTTAACCTTTTAGTAATTTAATTATATTAGTCTATAATATTTTTTGACTTATTTAAATGTATTATTATAAAATAGAATTGAAGTATAAAATCATATAAATTCAAATTCTCTAAAATATCATGCTAAACCTTAAAAAGTATACTTCATTCTATTGACCTATTAACTCATTAGTCTATTCAAATATATCTCTCATTACTTATTTAAAAATGTTAAATACGAAATATAATTTTAAGTAGATTAACATATTATACTACACTTTCATAAAGATCAGACTCAAACCTAAAAAAGTCTATGAAATGCCAGAAGCCTTATACCTTGAACTTTTTGACAGACAATACTTAGGTATTGCAAAGTCTAACTAAGTTTAGCTTTTTCTCATCCCTAAATGGAAGTATCAAATCAAATAATCCCTATGTCCCACAACGAGTGACCTCTTTTGATCATTTTATACAAATTAAGAAAAATATATAAATGAAAGAGATAAAATATTTCTTTGACTAGAATACCCTTGTTAACCGTTAATGTATTCAATATTATCATTAATGTAAAGTGGAAGATAGTGAATTAAAATGAATACATCAAATATGAAATATATGTTACAATTGAAAAAAAATTAATTAATATTACATTAAAAATTAAAAGAGTCAAATATTTTGAATTTTGTTTTTTGTTTTTGCAAAAAGATCAATTATTTTAGGAATGAAGGATTAAGTGTTAATGGATTTTAACGGATAACCTCCCTGTTGGTAGGGCTGAAAATAGGTGACACCGACCGACATGGGCCTACGGTTTAGTCTACGTCAGGTTCAAGTCGGATCAAGTTTTTTTAAACAAACAAGATCAAAACTTCTTAAAATGTCTACTTTTAAAAAGGTCAAGCTACATGTCACATAAAAAAAATATTTTAGACCTATTAGGCTTACCTATTTAAATAAATATAAATATTTTTTATTGCTATTATATTAAATTTTTATCTTTTTGTTAGATATTGAACTTTTAGTAATTTAAGCATATTAATGTTCTTTGGTTTTTGACATGTTTAAATGTATTATTATAAAATAGAATTGAAATATGATGTCATATAAAGTCAATTTTTTTAAAATGTCATTTTAAATATTAAAATAAAACGTAATTTCATTGGCGAATTAAGTCGTTAGTCTATTTAAAGACATGTCTAATTACTTGTTCAAATATGTTAAAATGAAATAGATTTTTACTTAGGCTAACATGTCATACCAAAATTTCATCAAGGCCAGACTAGTTATTCTCACCTCTACCCATTGGACATGAAAAATGAAAAATATACAATTTTTTGATGTAATTGTAAGAATAGAGTAAATGTCTAATTTGCATGATTGTATTAACTTAATCTAACACAATATTATTAATATTTTAAAATGATCAATAAAATTGACAAATCGTAAAATCGTAAAATGTTAATCAATTTTATCCATCTATTAGTACTTATGGAAATTATAATTTGAGATGGATTTAAAACTAAATAGATAATGCATGTCAAAAGGAGGTATTTGACGAATTAATATTTTGTAATTTCAAAGTATTTTGAAATATTGAATATTTGCAGTTAAAAATTCACAGCCAGATATAAAAGAGATCACTGATACAAAAGAAAATGCCAAAAAAATCGTGTCTAAGAGAAAAAGTGGCCCACATTGTTTATTGGGGAAGCAATAAACAAATGAAAGTCCAGTGGGGTTGCACTTGGAACTTGTTTTTCTCCATTCCCTTCTAATAAAGTCAAAATTTTATTCAGGTTAGTCCTACCCGTATGCTGCATTGTTTTGCCCTATAACATATATAACCAATCACTTCAACATGCCCATAACATCAATATCCTTAATAGCCAAAACTATATATTAAATGTTTGAATTTTTCTCATTTCATTAAAAAAAATCAATCAAACTTGATTTGAATCCCCACTAAAAAAGTGTGCATATTTAATATCCAATACTACTTTTAAACAAAATTATCTTCGGTCAAAGAAATTCGTGGAAAACCAAAACAAAAAATCAATCTAATTAAGTGATTTGACTAAAATAATTAATGAAATGTAGTTTAAATTGAATCGATCGAGAATATTTAAATTCGATTTATAGTTGGACTATTTCTTTTATCAGATTTTATATATATTTTTTCCGTCTCAAAATAATTGAATCATTTGATCATTTTACATATATTAAGAAAAATATATAAATGAAAGAGATAATACTTCTTTTACTAAATTAATTTTATTAGGTATTGGTGCATTATCAATGTCGTAAATGCATAGCGTAAAATATTTAATTGAAAATTATGTAAATAGTATTAATTAAAGGAAACAGTTGAAAAAAGTGCATCAAGTTCAATTGAGAAGGTAATTTATTTTAGGATAATTTTTTTACAAATAGATCAATTATTGTGGGACGAATAGAGTACTTTTCAACTCAAGTCCAAATTACTAATAATTAAAACTAAAAATGTAAATGTTTTTTTACAAGAGAGTCGAAACCCAAAAGAGAAACTAAACGACTAGATAAACATTTATGAACATTTAAAAATGTAAAAAATATATATATGGAACTCAACTGAAGGAGACTCCACTACAATACAATTAAAAGTGTCCAAAGAGAGGATAAAGTTAAAAAATCTATAGGCACTTATATTTGGCTCTCGCCATATACGAAGAAGAGAATAAGATAATGTTCTCGATAAAAATCATAACATGTTTAATACGTCGAATAAAAAAAAAAACCATCTCATTTGAATTCCAATTTTCCATTATCAAATCAAGTAGAACTTTGAAATAACTTTTTATAATATGGTGGTAAAAGTCATTCCTTTGGGCCATAACCTTACCAAGGTAAAAAAAAAAATGAATGTTATAGTTTCAATTTTCATACTTTGAACTATCCATAGACAATTTAGGTACGGTCTGCTACATGTCCCCACATCCACGTGATTCTGTTTCTTAAACTCTGTTTCTCTTTTCCACACTCACACACACCAATCTCCAACCATAAATAAATGCCTCTCCCACTCTCTCCCATGAATCACCACCTCACAACACCACCATTCATTTCTAACTCTATCACCCCAAAACTTGAATTTTCTAAGAGAGAGAGAGAGAGAGAAACATCATGGCCATTAGAAAATCCAACAAGCTACCACAACCAGATGTTATAATCAAGCAAATCCTCAAAAGATGTTCAAGTTTTGGAAAGAAAAATGGATACAATGAAGAGGGTCTTCCTGAAGATGTACCAAAAGGTCATTTTGTTGTCTATGTTGGAGAAAACAGGACAAGATATATTGTTCCAATTTCATGGTTGCCTCATCCACAATTTCAAACTTTGCTTCAAAGAGCTGAAGAAGAATTTGGATTCAATCATGACATGGGACTTACTATCCCTTGTGATGAAGTTGTTTTTGAGTTTCTTACTTCATTGATTAGATAAGAAGAAAAGGGCTTTGTCACATTTGATCATAGTGAGGTTTATTAATATAAATCCCTTTGTCAAGTTGTGGTACTAAGTCTAACTGAGTAAAGAAACTATTAATATTAACACTTCTACATTTTTTATTGTAATTGTAATATACACATGCCAAAGAGAATTTCCTTGGTAGTGCCAATTGTATTCTTAAAGAGTAAAGATTTCTTTCAATGTTACAAAAATGTTTTGGTTTTTACTTTCATTTGCTTGCTTTTGTTGTTTGATGAATTCAACTTGAAAGAGAAAGTGATTAGAAATACATAGTTGCACACATTCAAATTTGTAATATTTTTTAGTAGCAATTGGCAAATATTAGATGATCGTGTTCTTTTTCTTGATCTGAACTCTAAAACTCTTTATTAGTATTTTTTCGCTGTTTGTCTGAAATTCAAATTTGTCATCATTTAAAGAAGTTTTTTTTTTTCTTTCACAATTTCCAAATTCCACCAGGCATGTTGAATTTGAAGTTCCAATAGCATACTAGTTTTAGCTTTTTGAAAAATATCAAACAAGTATTAGGAGGCAAAGTTCTAAAAAAGGGTATGTGTAAAGAGTTTAGATGTTTTTGCCAATTGCATCGTAATAGCAATTGCGATTATATCGATTATATTTAACCGCAAATTTCCACAATTTAAAAATCAACGATTTTTTTTTTCAAGTGCGACTAAAATGTATTACATTAAGTGAAAATAAATATGTTAAACAATATAGAAGTGAGTATCTTTGTATTCAATATCTTAGTCTAATGTAAAGATTTCTTTAATATTTTAGACTCTGTTGATGACCCAACACCAAACATTCGAAACTTCTCATATATCATGCAAAAGGTTAGCATTTGAAAGAGACATGGGGTGGAGGGCAAATTATTGTTACTTACTATTTATTTGATAAGCTCAAATTTCTACATGCCAAGACAAGATTTAGGTGTCACCAGATGTCATTCTTGTTTTATTCATGTTTCACCCTTGTTTCCATTTCATTATATTTGGAATACCTAAAATGTATTTTGTAAAGTAACTAATCAAATATATCAAAATTAAGCTGACACATTTGTATTTTGATAGTTGGTGCATCGTTATAAAACTCCGAATTCTTATTGGTAGTTTGTGAAATAATGTGTTAGCTTAGTGAATGTTATGGTTAATATGTACATCTTGTGATTGATCATGAATAATACACAATTGATCATTATGTTACATCCTTTTCTATCTCTTTCTGATTATTAAAAGGAAGGCCAAATTAAACGAATAACAATGCAACAAGCAAAAAACAGTGGGAGAATTCTCCGGAATCATGATTTTGTTGACGAAAATTCGCACACGCAGTAGAATGTACTCACACGCCACAAATCTTTGATGAACACATTAGAAGAAAAATAAATAAAGAATACTTAAAGATAAAAATAATCACAGTTACATTTCACATATCAAAATCAAATAATCAGGAAATAATAGGAGATGTCTCGACTCTTCACATTCACATGATGACATAATCCTCTTTTTTATATGAAATGACATGATTTTCATTTGCAAAAGTAATAAACTAGACCTTATGTGAAATTTTCACCTATTAAATTTTCGTTCACATGGACCTCTTCATCTTTTAAATTTTCACCTATTTAATTTTACACTTATTTGAAATTATGAAGTGAGTTCTTGATAGATTTGTGAATACAATCATAGTCAACCATTGGCTTCTTATTATATCTCATATTATAATGATCTATTTCATATATATAAATAATAGGAGACTTATATAGAATATACACTATTATATAATGTCTTAATTCAGTATTTGATAAACCTACGTAATATAATAAATTAATCATGAATCATATCATATTTTGTCTCTCTTGTTAAAAAATTTATCATAAATATAAGTTGGGTTAAAAATCAGTATGATATGAAAAAAAAAATAATTTACTCAATTATCATTTTAAAATATAAAAAATGGAAATCTATTAAAATATAAATATAAGTAAAAAACA
>JBBPBQ010000002.1:15713636-15762113 GCA_037974755.1 Cicer yamashitae
ACATAATTATTTAATTACTCGTGTTTTTTAAATATAAAATTATTTTTTTATTTATTTAATTATTTTAATATTTTTTGTAATTTATAAAAATTTAAAAATATTATAAGTTAATTTAAAATCATATAATAATTCTATTATGTTAAATGAGAGATATCTATTTTCATTTAACTATTCAATCATTTTCTCAATACATTAGTAAAGAGAATACTCTTCTCTCTCATTCTCTACAAATCCTAATCTCTTAAAATATCTCATATAGTCGATTTTAATTTGGATAGACATATTCTTAATCTACATCTTAATATATTAATATGCTATATAATTTGTATCTATCTTTAATTTTTAAAATCCATCAAGTTAGAGAATCTTGATCCAAACATGAACATTTTATCTTTTTCCTTTCTGAATCCAAACATGAACATTCTCAATAATAATAATGATAATGTTTCATATATTCTTCCACTGCATATAGGACAAATAGTACACTTGTCTATACAATACAAAATATACAAACAGTACCTAAATCGTTTCCTTCTTAGCAGTCCTTTCAAAATTGATCACTACAATTAAGTTATAGACCTATGTGACAAAAAAGCATGCGTAGTTTGTCCATTAATTAGATGTACATAAATACAAAATGGGGCCCATTGTCTATGGATGAGTCTAGACAATTATAATAATTAAGGTGTGAAAACCCTTAATCCTTTACTCCTACCCTTAATTGCTTAACATAACAACATATGACAAGATATGAAACCATAGCCCCATAAAAAAAGAAAAATATCTATTTTGTTTTCCAACATGATTTAGATCCTACAGTATCTAATGGGTACGGAGTCACATCCTTTGAAACAAGTGGTCATGATTTGAGTTCGATGGTGGTCCTATAAATTTCTTTTCTAAATCGGTTACTAATTAATCAACCACTATTGTCCGGTTATGTAGTGGACAAGGGATTAGGAACTGATTTATTAGTTTACAATTATCTTAGCCTCAAAATATGTGATACTTTAATAATTACATGATTATTCGTTGAGCAGTGCTAAAAAAGTGTACGTGTCTTTTTTTTTTTTTCTTCTTATTTCTTCATTACAAAGTAGAATGTTTAATAAAGAAAAATAAATTATATCCCAATTAAATTGAAAGATGGAAATTGTGTTTGATGTTTGTACATTTATTTGTGTCTCAAGTAATATGATGTAATTCATGTTAATAATAAGAATAAAGGAGAAAAACATTATAAATTGAATATAGTAAATTTTAATGTGGAAAACTTTTTAAAGTAAGGATAAAAACCACGAGTCGTGTATATCAAAGAAATAACTTCAATATATTAAATAATGAGTACAACTAAAAGTTCAACTAGTAATATTAGAGAACAACAATCATCACCATATGGTGGAAACAAAACGATAACAGAGCACATCCACAAAAGTGGGTATTATAAACTAATTCTCAAAGAAGACAAAACTAATAATAAAAAATTATTAAAATAACAAATTCAGTCGGATGAATAACATACTAAAATTTCAGCCAAAATCGAGAACGTTTGCCGAACCAACATCCACTACTAGTATCCACAATATTTCTCCTCTATCGGTCACACAACTACATGCATGCAACTCTACTTTTAATTTCTTACGCAAAGCTACTTCCTGATTTCAGCAAGGTGGATGCTCATCCAACCCCCATATTTGCTCATTTTTACCAAAATATAGCTTTAGGTAGTGTATTAAGGAGGATGGACAAAATCAAGGGGGGATAAATATTTTCCTTTCAGCAACTAGTAGGGATTTTTAAACCATTTTCTTTTCCTTATTACTTCATCATGCACCAAGTCCATTCACAAGTGTACAACACACCATCTTCTTATATTTTCTTTTCTTTTAATTGGTGTGGGCTCCCACTTAAGGAGGTATCCACCTAACACTTCAAGGTTCATATAAGGAGCCTTGAGCATATGGAGAATGTTTGCAAGTACATGTTGCAAATAAGGTATATCAATATGGCCACAATGAATTATGTCTAGTGCCACTTAGGAATCAGATTCAATTAACACATGTTGCATGTATTGAGATTGAATAACTTGGAGGTCTGTGAGGATTGTCCATAATTCAATTCAGTTGCAAGAGTATTTGAAGAGGTAACTTTACGCATAAAAACATACACAAATTTACCATGTTGATTGTGAATCAACCCACCGCAAGCAAAGCTCCCATTACTGGTAAAATGTGATCCATCGACATTGAGTTTGAGGCGTCTAGAGGGAGGATGAGACCAACTATGTTTCTCATGTACATTGTTGATCTCTCTAGAGGCCTTGGGCTAGTGTAATTCATCCACAATATCATCAACTTGATTGTTTACCGAATTCTAGAGCTTATCTCCCAAATTAGACCGATGGAAAATATAAGCATGTTCCTATCTTTCCATAGAGACCACACCTTGACTCCAAAGAAGATAGACCATTCTCAAAGTATATTACCAATATCCTTACTCGTCAAGTGTTAGAACCAAGTTGGTTTGAAGAACTACGACTCTTACTTGTTTTGATTATAACAAAATTATTTTGTGAGAACAATTTAAAATACTAATGTTTTGATTAAATGTGCAATTCCCATATCAAGTTTATTTTGAATGACTTTACGTTGCATTATCTGATGATTGGATTAAGTTAAAGAAACACCAAGACTCCACTTTTATTTTCGTATTCTAATCTAAAATGTGCCTCAATTATTCTGTTATTGCAAACAATGCTCTAATTAGTTTGGCTATAATGAACTCAACAAGCATATGATCTCTTTGCTTGAGAAAAAACAAGTGATCATTTGCCTCTGATAATCACGTTAAGCATCTGATATCTCTCCCTCTAAAAAAACAAGTGATCATTTGCCTTTGATAATCACGTCAAGCATTTGATCGTCTAACTCTGATGAAAAGTCAATGCCCTAAAAAGTCATCGTTCTTAAAAGTCAAAGCTTTGATTAAAAGTCAACACGTAAGTTAGTCAATGTTCTAATGGAAGTAATTGGTCTGATATGACAATTTCTCAAAAAGTCAACGCTCTAAAAAAGACAAATTTGTGTAACATCTGATCAACACCCTAAATCGGTTATTCGCCTCAAGGACTATGGGACATACTCTAATCATGTAATCTTGTACTCCTTATGCTTCCATATCAAGATACGCAGATTCGATTACAAGGACTATTTCTAGACAAGATTTAATGGTGAATCAATCTTTGAAGATTTGACACGAAACTTCATGATACATGTTGATTTCTTGCAATCAGGAGAACAGCCAGAAACCCTAAAGTTTCTTTATAAAAGGAAGAGCAACCCTCTTTGAACAACACACTGCAATAAGCTCAATACATTCGTCTCTACACTCTTACTTTCTATCCTTTGTTTTGTTTAAGTGCAAAATAAAAACAGTTTTATGAGAAATCAACATTGTAAATACCCTCTTGTGAGAGTTCTTCAGAAAACCCTTAAAACCATTCTATTTGTAACCTAGCCCAATAATGACTACATTCCTCAACAACTTGATTGTATTAAGCTAGAAGGTTGAGAATACTTGAACACAGTCGGTGTGACTAGCAAGGTGTTTAGTGGAAGTTTGATTCAGTTGGTGAATTAGTTGATTAAACCCTCCAGTTTGAAGGAACTAGACGTAACTACCGTGTTGGTGGTGAACCAAGATAAATTAGTTGTCTTGTTTTGTGTTTTTGTTTTATTTGCTCTATTTTCATCACTTGGTTTTAATATTGCTAAAACATTTTTAAAATAAAACACAATCCAAACCTCTCATTTCTTGTATTTCTAGTTTTACATAAAGTTCCATTCAAACCAAGCAAAAAGGTCGAGACTAAAGAACTTACTCCAATGTTATTCTTTTATGACCCCTAGACCAAGGTTCATTGGTGTTCTTACAATCTCTCAAAATATGCAAAATTGATTATGGAGCTTCCATACATATAAGGGTGTATGCGGGTTGGGTTGGGCCGGTTTTGACAAAATCCGATACCCGAACCGATCGATTATCTTTGGGTTGGGTTGAGTTCTAAATCCGTATTTTTTTCATCTAACCAGAACTGAACCGCTCCGATCAAGAACGGGTTGAGTTGGGTTGACGGGTTACATAAATAGTAACCTATTTTTTATTTTACGGGAGAAACATATGTAACAACAACAATAACAATTTAATTGAATGGAAATATATTTAATACTTGAATGTCTCAAAAATCATAAAATTGCAATCACATCATTCACCACATTTTAGTTTACTAAGTTACCACAATTTTTTAATAGTAGTGCTTCATTTGTTTATTTATAGAGTACTTACTATTTTCAAATAAAAATACTAAAAAAAAAAGTGTTTAATAGATTTAAATGTAAACAAATTTAAACTAGATTCATCATATTTAATATTAATTTTTTAGAAATATTAATCGATTGATATTAAATACTATGATGAAATTTCTGTAAAATCTATAATAATTATTGATTAATCTGAATATTATGTTTCATATTTGAAGATGCCGTAAATTTATTTATCATTTTATCTAAATAAAAAAAGACTATAACAAAATATAACATTTAAATAAATAGTATTTAACTGAAATGAAGTTTTCTTCGCAATAATTTTTTTTTAAAAGTTTCTTGACAACCGTATTTTAATTTACCCAACATTTTATTACATAAAATTCAATTTATCATAAAAATCAATATAGTTGATAATTATTTTATAAAAAAAATGTATCTTGCCTGAATGACATAGATAATCTAGGAAAAAAATACTCTACACACCTTACTTTGATAAAGACAATTTCTAGAATAGAAGAAGAAGGTGGGCGGCGGTGCGGTTGCAGGAAGTCTGGAACAGAAGAAGAAGGTGGGGGGCGGCGGCACGACTTTAGGAAGTCTGGAACAGAAGAAGAAAGTGGCGCAGATGTGGAAGAGAAGAAGAAGGTGGATGGCGGCTGCTGAAAATCTGAAGGAGAAGAAGAATAATGAAACCCTATTGAGCTGACAAACAATTTTTTATAAAAAAAACATAACTAGTAATCGGGTCGAGTCTATGGGTCGACGGGTTCAAATTGTTGAACCCATTACACAAACTGAATATAAGCGGGTTTCAACGGGTTGGGTCGGGTCGGATCCGAAAGTGACCAGGTACGGGTAAAAATTGGGTTGGGTTGAATTGGGTGATCGGGTTGGCGAGTCGACCCGCACCCATGTACACCCCTGCATACATCTAACACAATATATCTCAAAAATCATGCACCTTTTGACTCTTTCTTCATTCATCAGAAGTTTTCAATGAGCAATATTTCATAGTGTAGCTCTTATTCTAGTTGGTCCCATCCACTTCCAAACTTTTTCAAGGAGTGGACCATGACTATCATCTCTATTATTTCTCGTGCTCAACATCTCATATGCAGTTTTTATAGAGAATTTACCAATTGATGATAGGGTCCAATGGGGCATATCAAGACCTCCAAGAGATGGAGATTGAACAAGTTCAATAGCTTCTTTCAAATACATAGGAATATATCTCAATATTTTCTCCCAATTCCATCACGTATTATCACCTTAAAAGGCTGCAGGATATTTAAGTTCATTTAGTGGGATAAGCAGACCAAATTAGACTTCAAGATTATCATACGTCGAGATCCAATGGTCTTTCCAAAATCTGGTTGAGTTCCCATCCTTAATAATCCAGGATATATTTGGACTAACATTCAGTCAAGCCTTTACAATCTCCTTCCAAATAGGAGAAGATGTTAGACTAGCAATCATAGAAGGCATGCTATACAACCACATTCATACTTTGTTTCCACTGTTTGAACCTACAATTTCTCAAGATTGGCTACCATTTTCCAAGCTAACTTACACATGTAAGCCTCGTTCAAGGTCTTCATACACCTAAAACCCAATCCACCTTCACTTTTTGGTTTACAAATAGTATACCAATAAATTAAGTGACATTTTATATGTTCAATAGTGTTACCTCATATGAAGTTTCTGCGTATTCTTTCAGCCTCCACACACATTGACACTGTCACACTAGGAGAGATACGGTTTGCATAATATTACTTGGGATACTTGCAAGAGAGAATTGAGCCAAAGTAATTTTTGAAGCCATCAATAGTGTACTTGTTTTCCAATATGAAAGCTTCCTCCTCATTTTATCAAGAACATTGGAAAAAGTATTATTGGAGATCCTTTGATGTAACAAAATGTTTCCCAAATAGAGACCCAAATCACCAGTTTGGGCTATGCCAAGAACTTGACTCTAGTTTTTTGGAAATCTTGCTTGGATCAATGGTGAAATGAAACAGTAACAAAAGAGTTGTGTCTTTCGTTTTTTGACTAGCTCATAGTAATAACCATTAGCGTTATTTAGAGATATTAATTTATTTATGTAAATGGGGAACCCAGTAGGAACTATTCATTTGAGGCTTTGTGGATGGGAAATTTTTCCCTACGGAGATATGAATAGGGGATAAAAGTCCTTTAGAGGTAATTAGAGGATGAAGAAAAATATCATATCTCCCGCCCCGCGGAGATCGATCCCATCCCTTAGTAATTTAGCAAAATACCTTGTAAATATGTTTATATGTCTTTTCACATAATATGTGTATAATTTTTTTTTTTATTGTGATTTTTATTATTGTTAAAAGACTCACAATATTATATTTATCTTATGATTGAATTTGATTTTTTGTTACTCTCCCTAAACTTAATTTTTAATGTTAATGGAGACGGGGAGTCTGGGTAGGGATGACAATTAAATCCGTAACCGTGGGTACCCACCCGAACCCGCTTGATTTGGGCGGGGGAAACCCGCTTTAATTGAGTGCGGTGCGGGTGCCCATTTTTCCCGAAATTAAAATTCGGGAGCGGAGACGAAGTTGGGTTGGTGATATCCACCCCGCACCCGCAAGTAATATTATTGTAATTTTTAAATTTTATATATATATACATATTGTAATATTAATTATAATAGATATGATTTTTAAATTTATAATTTTATATATGTGAGTGGGTGCGAGTGTGGGCGGGGAAATCCGAACCCCGTTGCAGGCGGAAATCGAGATCTAAATTTTACATCCGCTATGAAACAGAAACGGGTGCGAATTTTCGTCGATTAATCGGGTGCAGGGGTGGAGGAGGCGAAATCCATTTCCGCCAACCCTCGTTGCCATGCCTAAGTCTAGGTAGTACCACGGCTCCACGCTACGCCTTATTAAGAGTTCTATTATTATTTGTTACTATGTGATTAGAATTCCTGTCACATCCACAAATTAATTAACTACTATATTAAGGGTTAAAAAAATTGAGAGATTCTATTAGAAAGATAAAGACACAATATTTAGAAAAATTAAAAATGGTTAAACGATGTAAAATATTTAATGCATTGTCTACTTTTTGTGTTTTTCCTTCTCCAATTGAAATACCCTGTTCAATTTCTTTTAAGAGAAATGAAGAGAATTTCATATATGAAATGGATATCTCATTTATTACATATTTTTATAACAAAATTACTTGTTTGACTCGAGATTTATTTTTCAGGGTTTTTATTCCATCTTTTTAAGTTTATTAAATTAATTAGAATTTAAAACAGTGTTTTTTTTTAAATGAGAATTTGTTTTCAGTATCTTTCGAAAAGATTAATTTTGTTGTTAAAATAATATGATTTTGATGAGTGTAGTAGATGAGAGAGAAGATTAAAAAAGTTATTTTAATTAATTGATTGAAATGCTAAAATGTGAGTGTTGTCATTGATGACACATTATGAATAATTGTTGGCTTGTTGCGCTAAAAATATATTTAAAGTGTTTTTATCGCATAGTATAAAATATTATCATATTTAGGTGAATTAGTTAGTAAGTATTAAATTAATTAAAATTAATTATTATTTAGATTAATAATAATTATTGAATTGATTGTGTAATTAACTAGCAAATAGTGCGTAACAAAGAAAAAGATTAAATTTAATTAATTAATTATGACAAATAATTGTTTTGTGTATACTTTTTTTATAGTTAGTGTATTATAATTGTTTTCATTTTTATGTATAAGATATTTAAAAAAATTATAATTTTAACTAATTATTTAACGACAAAGATTTGTCACGTATATGGTTTTAATACTAAATATTTGTCCTTTGTTTCGTATTTTTTTAGAATTATCAGCGACAAATACTTGTCATGTTTTATTTTATGTATTAATGACATATTTGTCAATGGTTTTTTTAATAAATTGATCAATGACAAATATTGGCACCGTGATTTTTTATATTAATCGATGACAGATATTTATTATGTAGTAATTTTTAGACCAATATTTATCCCATATACTTTTTATATTTCATCGGTGACAAATTTTATCCTGTGTTTTTTTAATTTTATATTTATCCTAGATAAGTATTTTTCCCGTGTTTTTTTTATGTATCAATGACAAATATTTGTCCCGTATTTTTTTTTTTTACATTTATCAGTAACAAATATGTGTTATGTATTTTTTTATGTATCAATAACATATAGTAGTCCCATGTTTTTTATATATTTATCAATGATAGATATTTGTCCTATGTTTTTTATATTTCAAGTGATAAATATTTATCTCATATTTTTTTTAATATTTATTTGTGTCAAATATTTGTCTTGTATTGTTTTTATATATCAATGATAAATATTGGTCATGTGTTTTTTAAATTTATCTGTTATAAATATTTATCTCATGTTTTTTATATTTATCAGTGATAAGTGTTTATCTCGTTTTTTTTTTAAAATTTATTTGTGACAATTATGTGTAAGATATTTTTTATGTATCAACGACAAATATTTTCTTCCATATTGATTTATGTTTATTAGTAGTAAATATTTGTCTCTTGTTTTTATTTTCATTTTTCATTGTTAAATATATGTTCTGTATTGTTTGTATGTACCAATAACATATTGAAGTAAAAGTGAATGTCACGAGAAGGGAGGTTGAATTGTGACCCTTTTTAAAATTTAGTTCCTGCACTAATATTATCCTCTCAAGTTGTCCTTGGAGTGAGGATGGTTAGATGAAAATATTCCTCCTCTTATTGAGGATGATCTAAAGAAGAATAATATGAGTTTGAAATATGTATGATAAGAGTGCTAATGGTATGAATAAAATAAATATAAAGAGAGTAGAGCTTTAGAAGATTCACACATAGAATTTATACTGATTCACCTAATATAGGATACTCTAGTCGTCACAGTTTTGTGAGATTTTCACTAGTGCTCAGAAACTCTTCCTCTGATTTACATCTTTTCAACTATGTATTTTCTTAGCCTCACCAGGCTTACAAAACTGTATTTTTACTAGCCTCGACAGGCTTACAAAATAACTCAAGTGTATATCAACTTGAGGATATACAAGTAGTAATGTGTTTGATTTGTTTGTGATCAAATTACAACTTTCTAATATAAGATAGTGGTGTGAAGTTGTATATAACACACTCAATAAAAATGATCATCAGATATGTTTAAGTTTGGAAGAGTGTGCAGAAGGAAGAGAATGATGATAAGCTTGAATAACTTAGATGTTTTCTTGTAGATGATTCTCTTGATGTTTGAAGATTAATACATCTCTATTTATAGTTGCCTTTGGAGCTTCAAACATATGGGTTAGCAAAATATAGTTGTTGGAGACTTTGTTAAGTTTCCTTGAACTTGTCTTTATTTGCAAAACTGTCATTTAGCCTTTATCCTCCTGTTAAGTATGCTGAGAGGATGAGTGTTGCAGTCTATCCTTGGATCCAGTTTGAAGGAGGATGAGGCTTTCATTAATTATGACGTGACTCCTCCCTTTTGGCTTTTTCTTTTCCCAATACCTATAATGTCGTGCCTCATAAGTCAAGGACAACACTTCTTGTACTTTGGTACTTTTACTCTTTTTCCCATGTGTGAGGATGAATAGATAACAGAAGTTCATCATTTCTTCTGCATTGTTTATCCTCTGATGGGGATTCATCCTCTTTTCATGATTGTTTATCCTTTGACGTAGATTCATTTTCTCTTTCATTATTGTTTTATTCTCTAACATAGATTCATCTTCTCTTTCATTATTGTTTATCCTCTAACATAAATATTATAATTTCATCCTCTCGAAAATGTTGTTTATCCTCTGCGTCTGTCCTCAGATCTGATTTAAGTACAAGGTGGAGTTTCTATTTTATTGAATTTTGATATGTTGCTTTTTTCTTTCCTTTTTCCAACCATTTTGACCAATGTGTCATTCATGTCAAGTACTTCACAATTTTTGTACCTTTGTACTTTTCTTTATGTGTCAAATTTGTTAAAAGGATATCCTCTACGTATATCCTCATCTTGAGACTGTATTCATCCTCTGATGTAACTAATTCTAAGGATGTTCATGGATGATCATAACTCTTTGAGAGATGATTGTATGTCTTTCTTTCCAATATGTGACTGTTGGAATTTGGTGTAAACATGTTGACACCTTTTTTACTTGTTAGGTAACCTTCTAGAATATGATTTGTAAAAGACATTCTTATTATCCTCTTGATCTATTATGGATGAGAAGATTCCTTCTTGTTTCTAATACCTTTGAAAATCACGATTGATGTGCTCGTCTTACTTCAAAGGCTTTTGTATAAATTTGAACAATGTTAACCTAGTGTTTTGCACTGTTCACATACGACCTCAGTTTTATATATGCTTTCATTTTTAGCATGCATACTTGTTAAATTGTTGAGGAATTTTTTGAAGCGGGCTTGAACTTATTGACATGGGCCACTTAACAATTCAAAGTCTATTATTTTTATTTTTTTATAAAGTAGGTCTTGTATTATTAACTCAAAGAAAGTTGATAGGTGAAATCCCCAACATCATACATCAGGTGAGAAAGTAATAAGGGAGCCATATGCTCAACAACAACAATATTAAAAGAAGAAGAAGTAGATAAACGACATTGAGCTAGCATATGAGCACATTTGTTCATTTCTCTTGGAGAAAAGTAAATAGTCGTAGACCAAATTGGATTTTAAAGCATTGCGAATATGTCTTTGAGGAGAGGCATAAGCGGAGTGTAGTTAGCATGTCCTTTCTTGGCCATATTAAAGAGGGATAAATAATCGATCTCAAAAGTTGTTTTCCGAATATGGAGATCACGAGCCAAAATTATGCCACAACAGAGCGCCCACATCTCATCAAAGATGCAACTGCTAGAACTAACTTTTTAGAAGAAACCTTTAATAAAGCGACCATTATGATCATGAACTAACCCGCCATAAGTAGATGCACCATTACTAGCAAAGTGAACCCCATCAATATTCATTTTAAATTTACCAAAAAGAGGTTTAGACCACACTAGAGAACATTGTGAGTTGGTGTTGATCAGACATTGTTGACGGAGGGAAGTATGAATAAACTCCACTTGATTGATAACCTGATACCAGATGTCTCTCTCCAAGGTAGTATACTGTGGGAAAATCTAAGAATTACAATATTTCCGAAGAAGGTTAACGACCACATCAAAGATAAAAGCCCATGACCAAGGGGCCACACCAATATTGGTGGAAGAGAGATTCCATTCGATCCAAGCATAAGTCACCAAGCTAAAAAAGTTACTCCAAAGGTCCGATTTTAATACTTTGTCCTAAAAAGGTTTGACAACATCACAATCTCTAATAACATGCATAAGAGTTTCCAGAGCAAGATTGCAACGGGAGCAAATCTCATCCACAATCATGCCATAGTGACAATGCTCCACGTTAGTGAGTAGTTTTCTATGTGCCATTTTCTAGAGCGTAGTGCACATCCTGTCTGGTCCTTTCCAATTCTAGATTTCTTTAAAGAGTGGGATGTTGTCATAAGCTTGTCGATCGTCCAAGAGTACCTCATATGTCGGCTTAAAGCTAAAAACTCCATTAGATGTTGCTAACCAATAAGCAAAATCAGCCTGACCTTGAGATGGAATCTAGATAAGTCGAATGTTGTCTGTTATGGATGCTAGGAGAAGATCATTCAGCTTGGTCCAATTCCAATCATCCTTCGTGCTATAATTTGCAATAGAAAAATTATCTTCACCAATGGGAATAACATGAGAAAAGTTTAGGACTAACCTGTCACAATTTGGAATCCAATTGTCTTTTCAGAATTTAGTATATGTTCCATCACGGATAATCAAACAAATATTACTATCCCCTTGAGGCCAAACTTTGCAGATTGATTTCCATGTTTGAGACGTGATGGTTTTATTTCGCATTCTAGGTGTGTTCATCGGGCCACAATCGTATTTGGTACGCACAATATCCACCCATAGTTTATTCTTTTCAGTCACAACCTACCAAGAAAGCTTGAGCATATAGGCTTTATTCAACACATGAAGGTTTTTAAAACCAAGACCACCATCATTTTTTGGTTTATAAATTTGTTCTCAAGATATAAGGTGACATTTTCTATGTTCATCATTGCTACCCGAAATAAAGTTGTGACAAATCATTTCCGTCTCATCGTAGATAGAAACCGAAATCTCCACCGTTTGCATCATGTAGCCAAGAATGCTAGCGAGGGAGGATTGGGGCAAAGTAATTCTACCTACAAAAAAGAGACAATTAGCTTTTCAGTTTGTGAGTTTAGATTTAATTCAATCAAGAATAAATAAGAAAGAGTTTTTACTGGCATGTTGATGCAGCATAGGTGCTCCAAGATAGTGGTCGAGATCATGAGTTTGCTCTATTTCCAAAATGTTGCATATGCTATCGACCAAGTTAACCTGCAAATTGTTAAAGAATTTTTTTTTTTTTACTTTAGATGATTAATTTTTTGGTCTGATATAATACAAAAATCATCAATCATTGACTTGAAATTTACACACACAACTGCAAAATCTCAAATTTAAATTCGAGATATATATTTAACCTAACAATATCATCATTTTATAAGTTGAGCTAGAATCTAGAGATCGACTTAATATATTTAACTATTGATATTTATAAGTTCTATTAGTCAATAAATAATTACTATAATACCAAAAAGATATAATACTTTCAAAATAAATATGGGTCATAATTCAATTCAAATTATTCTGTGACCAAGACATTAAATTTGGATCATAATATTTTGAATAGCATTATGTCACACATTTAACGTATTTGCGACAATTATCTTTATACTTATTCAGATTCACAAAAATAAATTGTATGTTTTCCATCACAAAATTGGGATAGAATGAGAATTATTTCACATAATCTAGTTATTTGTTGATCCCAAATTTCATCTCAAAAAAATTGGGATATATTATGTATGAATATATCCACGAAAAAAAAAAAGCATATCTACGAATACATACAGATAAAATCTGTAACAGATACGAGACAGATAACTTAACACGTATTTGCAGATAAAATTCGATTATCCGTCAATTAACGGGAACAAGACGGATAGTAAGGTAGACATATTTGTAGATATTTGTATTCGCAATAAATATACATAAATACCCTAAATGACATCAATAATTTGCGATAAATGAACTTTTGTCACAAATTTCATCACAAAAATATGTTGGGATGCAAATTTCATCTAATATGCTACTTATTTTTTGTCTCAAATTTTCATTTTTCTTGTAGTATAGTATATACATCTAAATAATGCATATTAAACTATAAACATCATTACATGCTTTTTTTTAATCATTTTTAATAAATCATGAGCATGTTTTTTAATAAATAAAATGTCAAAAAATGATTGAACAAATCAGAATCTCAATTAACATTTACATATAATCAGATTCAAACCCGGGAAAATGTTTGAAATAATGTTTTTTAGTAAATAAAATGCCAAAAATGATTGGAAGAATCAGAGTGTTATTGGAACCACTAATAAAAGTTGTTTATGCATGTTTGTGTTATTGATACTTTAAATGGTATCCAATTTTTATCCAAAATTGAAAACAGATAGTAAAGTAAATGATAGTTATGATTATAATCAAAATCAACCAAGTGTTTTTATACTATTAATTACATCCAAAGTTATGTTATCATAACTAAAATACAAGACTACACATATCATAACCAAAGTCATATTGATGTAATTCCAAATTTAGTAGGATGTATCATTGGACTTGTAATTCCATACCTCATTCCGTGCGAAAATGTGAAAAAATTAGGCAAAATGCTTGATGAAATTTGGAACTTGTAGACAAAATGTTCTCTATGTCGTGCACAAGTCTCTTTGTGGTGTAGACAAGATATACTATCAGTTAACGTGACACTTCGGTACATTTAACAGAGCTATTTAATGGAAGAAAACAAATTTATTATGGGAGGAAGTATTTTACTAATACGTAAATTTAGAGTCCTAAATTATCTGACACTAATAATTTTGTGTCTCAAATTGGTGTTTTACTATCCACGTCCCTAAATATAAGATCCTATTACCAATTCATGGGAATTAAAAAGTTGGTTGTATTATTAAATTTGTTAAAAATTGATATTGGTTTTACAATTTTACCTTTGATGAAAGAGAATTAGTTAATATTTTTAAGGTCATGAAGTATCCTTAAGTTTCCTAAAGACATTTGTTAAGGATTAAAAACTAGAAATTTAGCATAGAAAAAAAAACAAAATTTGACATTTCAAAAGTTGAATGTACAATTTTTAATGCAATTTTATATATTTATATGCTTAACATGTATCTTAAGAACACTTGTTAACATTTTCCATATTTTTATTATAGTATTTATTGTTAATCGTAAAAAAAAAAAATAATTAAGAATATGTAAGTAAAGAAATAATAAATGCAGTTAAAAAGTCAAATAACATCTTATAAAAAATGACAAGAAAAATTATTAAGAGGGTCCTATATTTAGATACATGTTAGTGAATTTTTAAACATTGTGAATTGAGTGAAAGGAACACACGAGGTGGGTTCGGTTGCTGAAGAAGTTGTAGGGACATATATTAGGTTGATTGAATAAGTTTAAGACTTCAATTTCCACGCACATTTATTATTGCTTATATATTTTCAACTACATTCTTAATTAGACTCTTATCTAATCCACAAGAGCAAGACCTAAACTAATTTCAAATTTAAAAAACTCAACTATTGCCAAGAAATAATATAAAATGGAAGCATCAAGTATATATGTGTTCATAAATTCAAACACAATGTCTAACTTTGGTCTGTATTTGCACGAACGCATAAACATAATGTCATCATCTTCACTAAGTTTCTTTTGTTCCCATGCAATCGTGGATTTAGGTATACATACATAGTGGTCCTTAGTTGAAAGCACGATGGTTTTAGTTAGGATGGCACATGAAATGTTTTTCCAATGTCCATCGATGGAGCACAAAAACTATTGTTATATATATGTTCCCTTTATCATTTTAAAACTAGTTGACGTTCACTTTCAATTCAAACTCCATCAAGAGACGTGGTGATTCACGGTACTTTGAGGCAAAACTATACATAATTTATTTAGTGAGTCAACTTCTAATAAATGAAGCCTCTTTATAGGAACATATTGTCCCTTCTTATATAGTAGTTTAAATTGATTAGGGAGATTTATTTCGTCATATAAAAAATAAAAATATTTTAGACCTTTTAAGATTTTTTTTTAAATCTTATGTAATATGTGCAAAAAGTTACTCATCCCTTCATTATCCCATCCCGAAACTTTTCAATCCATCCATTTGAAAACCAAATTCCAGATTTCCATTATCTTAATAGATGTTGCAAAACAAAAACTACAAATTTTCGATTGGAAACGCAAAACCAATTCATTGTTGCCGAAAAGTTTGTAATTGTTATTGTGTGATATTTATTTTTCAATTGGTAATAAAGTCAGTCGTTTTAATGTTTGTTAAAATAATAGTAATTTTAGTTGTGAAAATAGTATAATGTGGAGCTTTTTTTAATTAAGTAAAAACTTTTTTTTTTGTAGAGGCTTAAGACAATTGTCTTTGTGTGGTATTACTTTTGAGTCGGCCTTGATTGTCTTTATGGAAATTTGTTCAATGAGAAAAAAAAGTATATATTTGAGATGGAAAGAAATGTAATATATATATAAAAGGAGTACAATGGTCCAACATTTTGGTGCCACTTTTATGTATTATTTCTTGCATTTTGTAAGAGCTAATTGTATATTTAAACCTTAAGTAATTAATTATTTAACCGTACAAAATTAATGGTGTGAGGTATTATAGACTAAAAAATTTGCATTTGTTCGAGACTTAATCAAAAAAAAATATTTTACAATAACTATAATTAAATTTCTTACATTTTACAATTACTAACATATTTGAGTCTTTTTTATTATTTAAAGAGCGATATTACTAATTCAATTTCACTTTGCTAGGAACACTAACGTGAGCACTACTAATTCTCAAAGCCTCTGTGTGGTTGTGTTGATCGAAGTTATGAGCAAGTTAGTGCATGGATTACTTACGGTATGACGAAATAGTTGTAAAGATTGTTAGATCTAAATGTATAAGTTTTATCTCACTAGATTTAACCGTCTTTACAACTATTATAAGGAACAATTAGGAGATCTAAGTCCCGTGGCTTGTCTCTTGTTGATTATCATAGAAAAGAAAAGAGCGGTGTTTGCTTTGTTCAACTTAAATGGAGTGCAAGAAAAAGACATGGTATTGTGTGAACTCTACCACCAACAAAGAGAAATTAATTTTTTGTTAAAAAATATAGAGAATTTACTATGTTTTTAATTATTATAAAATTTTATTTTAGATTATGATATCTTTAGAGATTGGGGATGCATCTAAAGGTGGAGAATCCAAAGGACTTTAGAGATTGGGGATGCATCTAAAGTGGAGAATCCAAAGGACATTAGTGTGAGACATTGAGAGCTCGTTTGATAGACATGATAAGAGACAGAATAAGAATAAGTTATCATATCATGTCTAAAATTAGTGTGTTGATGAACCAACATGATATGATAAATTAATCCAGAATTCTATCATATTTTGTCTTTTTAGTTGAAATTTTTATCCTAAATATGAGTTGGGATAGAAACCAACATGATGTGATAAGATCAGTAGTTTACTCAATTATCATTATAAAATATAAATTGAAATATAATAAAATATAAATATAAAAATGTAAATCTAAACAAATAAAAAAATAATTAATAGAATTTGATATTAAACTTAAAAATGAAATATTAATAATTAATTTAAAAAATATTTATGATTTTACACAAGGGTAGTTTTGTCTTTTTATATAATTTAATAAAATAGTATTCACAATTATAAAAATATGAAAGTTAATTGAATATTTAAAATAAATATAATTTGTTTACAAAGTATTCTTGCCATTTACATATAATATGTATCATATCTTTATTTACATTCTAATAAATAAAATATAATTACTTGGTTACGCATGATTTTGTTTTTAAAATTTAAATTGTTTATTTAGTAGTGTCAATGGATAGTTTTAATATAAATTATTTTATTACTTATTTAATTTTTTTTTGTTAATTTATAATATTTAAAATATAATAAGTTAATTTAAAAAAAAACTAATATGTAATTATTCACAACGGTAATTTTGTTATTTAAATATAATATATATATATATATATATATATATATATATATATATTATGTCATGATGAGATGTATATCAAATACAAGACAAAATAAAATATTATCATGTTGGTTATAATGTGTGTATCAAACACATGATATGATAATGTTTATCATGTCACTATCTTATCATATATTATCTTATCCTTATACAACTTTATATCATATTATGTATCTTTCTATATTTTGCGCATCAAACGGACCCTAAGAGTCAAGCATATTATGGCCATACACAATTCAAGGTGGCTATTAGAGTTATGAGTGTTTATGGTATAAAAATTGAACTGAATTGGATCATAGTAATAGTTTGATTCAGTTCTTGAAAACCACTTTCAAATCAAATTCTGTTCTGAACCAATTTGAAACTGGTTTATAAATATAAACAAGTTTAATATTTTAAATAAGTTTTTAGTTAAAATCGACTTTGAACTAATTCTTCGCGAAAAGAATTTTGAAATTATTTTGACAAAAAAATTTTGATTTTTATTAAAAAATTTCCGATAAAAAATTTCTATTATTTTTTCTAAAAAGAATTTCACAATTCTTTTGACAAAAGTTTTTTGATTTTTTTTATAGAAAATTTGTTCGATTTTTTTAAGAAAAATATAAGTAAAAAAATTTTGAGATAAATTTTCAAAAAGAAAATGTTTTCGATTTTTTTCTTAAAAAATTTTCAAGAAAAAAATGATTGAATTTTTTTAAAAAAAATCGTTTCGATAAATTTTAAAAAATTTCAATTTTTTTTAAATTAAGATTAGAGAAGTTTTAAAATGGTTAAACTAATTTTTAAATTAAGTTTAGTTAACTTATTTGTTTTAAATATGTGGTTTAATTATGAGCCATTTAATTGATTTTGTTTTTATTGGTGCAATACAATCTAATTTATCAATATGGTCCAATTAATCATATATTTTACACACTCTAATTATAGTATAACTATGGCAGAAGCAATAATCTAAGTCAATAAGACCAAATTAATAATGACTCATAACTCTCATGAGAAATACCAAAGTGGATATGAAACTTCACCTCCACTTCAATTACAGTTCCATCATTCATTAAAACATGAGGAAAGAAAGAGACAATGCATGGAATTAGTTGTCAATAACCTTGCAAAATGCTATTGTATACTGGCTCAATTAGGGTTCCTAGTTAGTCCTACCATTGATAGCATAAACAACACCAATCATTTTTTACCGACGAGTATTAGTAACCATATCACTCAAAATTAGTAATTGTACTTAGTTGAAACTGCTTGAATAACCATTTAAGAGCTTAATTGGACTCACCAACTTGGTGTGATTTTTATATATGAGTCTCTGGTCTATTAAAATCATATGGAAGAACTTAAAGGTATGTTTAATTCCACATATTTGTTTCATATTGATATGGAATGAAGAGGTGGGGACTTGCCAAGAATTATATAGATTACAAGTTTCTATATATTTTATCACCTTGTGAACAACATTGTAAAAGTAAAATGAAAAATTATGAGTTCCTATGGCTTCCCTAAAATAAGTTAAAGAATTAATCCTAGAATCTTTTGTGGTTTCTAGTTAAGATTGAATTTTACTACAATACATTATTAGAGATTTTAATATCTTGATACTGCTGCAAATAAAAAGGAAATATCGAAAGCTATTGGCGACCCTTTAAGGGTTTAATTTAGGCATATTATCCCTTTAGAAGACTACCAATTCACTTAATCTAGTAGCAAAGGTTGTGATCATTCTCTACTCAATAAAGAGTGGTGGAATTTTATTTCATATGCAAGTTTTCTCATTGTCGTTGCATATACATTATTAAAAGTCACGTTGTGTCGTCTACTTAGGTCAGGTCCTGTGGTCTCAATATTTAAGTTTCATAATGGAGATAGTCAATGAAAGTTGGTCAATAGTGGAAGAAAATGTCATTAAGATTTTAAAAAATAATTGTCGATTGTACCAAAAACCTAAAAGCGAGAGAGAGTCATAAAGTGGTTTGATAATTTGAGAGAATTGAAATGACAAGAAGATCGTAAATTCAACTTCACCAAATAATAAATTAACAACTAATTACTAACATTATTTATTTAAAAAAAAACTAAAAGCGCATATAATTTAGATATACACTTATCTAATAACATTAATAATAGAGATTAATAGACAAACACTTTCAATGTAAAGTTATTTTACATTGACAAACAAATCACCATGTGTCAACACATCAAATAAAAAACTAAAAATGAAATTTATGCAATTAATTGAAATGTTGACAAGCTGAGGCTGTGTAAAATAACTTTACACCAATAATATATTATTTAACCTCTTAATAATAATTTTTTTGGAGGGTATTAACATTTGTAATCTTGCCTAAAAATCATTTGTTATCTTAATCTTTAAATAAGTCAAAAAAATATTAAATCTTTTTTTTTTCTTTCTATAATCTTAAATCTTTAATTAATATAAAAATTGTTCCTTTTTAAAAGTTAAAATTGAATAGAGTTTACAAACAAGCAAAACGACTAAGAATCTGAAAAAACGACATTAAGGTAGAATAGAGCATCCGGCCGTTCACACATCCAAGTCCTATAAACGACAACAGCCACTTGTTCCCACGCCTTGGTTTCCGCTTTTAACCAAAACAAAACGCAACGCAACGCCACAAAAAAAAAATGGGAGTTTCAGAGAGGAACAACAACTATCATTACATTCTTTCACTATTCATCTTCCTTATTCCTTTCTTTCTCGACAATGCACTCTGTATTCGGTTCCCGGATCGGGTTACACAACCCGCCCGCGATCAACCCGACCAACAGCACTTGCAAACGGCCGTATTCGCTCTCGGAAGTTTCTGGAGATCCGAAGCTGTGTTCGGGTGCTTACCTGGCGTTGTTAGGACCACTGTTGGTTATTCCGGTGGATCTAAACCTAATCCTGAATATCGAAGTTTCGGTGATCACGCTGAATCCGTCCAGGTTCTAATTTTCGTTTTTTTAATTTTATATTTTCAGTTTTAGCGAAAAGATTTTGTTTATATAGCCATTGTTACGTATTTGCATTATTGACACTCGAATCGTCTCAGTTGGGCTGGTTGATTAATTAGTGAGTAGTTAATCTAATTTTTGGCCAATTTTATAATTATTTGTGTTTATTAGGATTATTAGTAAGTAGTTCCTAATTTGAATTAACTTTGAATTTAGTTAACTTTTCAATTATTTGGCTCTTCACTTGTGGTGCACATGGATAAATAATTTAATTAGTTCTTTTGTACAAGCTATTTTTGTAATCATAGAGAAATTTTAATTTAACTATTTTTGGTATAAGTTATTTTCATAAAATATTTTGAAGAGTATATTGAAATATACAGAAAACAAAGTGTGGACATGTCATAAGCTGATCCTATAAGCTCACTCAAACTCTCACACGAGTGTTTATGCTAGTAGCAGGTAGGTAAGTTCAAATAAGTTGTTTATAATCCAATCCAATTATCCCAATGTATCTTTAGTAAAAATGATTATAAGTTTTGAAGAGATTTTGAAATTAAGGTCAAGAACCTAATTACAACTGATGCGAGTAATTATTATTTAATAGACCCATGATCCTTCCAAAAGAATTCCCTAACATTTTTTGTCCTAGCTGTATTTTAGCAAGTTTGGTTTTTCCTGTACTTGGATTGTATTTAGGTTGCCAAGTTAATGATTTTGAACACTGAAATAAAAATAAATATTTAAATCCTAACTTAGTAACAGCTGAAAGTCTGTTGTGTCGAATGAATGACATCTCCTAACAAAGCTTAGTATAAGGCTTCACAGCCATTTTTAGGCATGCGCCCGACCAATGCTTGGAAAAGTTTTGCATGCTTCTTAGTAATCTCCAAAGGCCATGGCCAGACTAGTGTATTTTATCACCTGGATTGACATATATAAATCTGGAAATGAATTCTCTCCATTGAGAATCTCATGTTTTCTCCATTGAACCAATCTCTACCATTCAAACACCGCAATCTCATTTTCCTATATTATTAAATCCTCCAACTCTTGTATTTTTTAAGGGTCTAGATTTCACATAATCATAATGTCAATGTAGAGAATCCATTCCGGATGATAAGGACTATGATATTTTCTGAGTAAATTGGAATCCTTGGTCCATGAATAGTCCAGGTTTCATTTAATTCTTTATTTGATTAAGGTAGCAGTACATCATGCTTGACCAAAATCCAGAGTTCTTGATTCTGGAATTCATGTATTGTAGACTGCTAAATATTGATAATTTGTGTAGCATTCAACTGGTGGTGTGATTTGTTTTTATACCATGAACAAATATTTGTCACCCATCTTACACCTTATAATCCAATATAACTTCGTTCGTTTACTGATATGATGCGTTGAACATGGATGATTTTATTGAATTTGCCGTTATGGTTTGCAAATACAATGCAGGTTGAGTATGATCCACGGCTGATTAATTTTAGGAAACTCCTTGACATTTTTTGGTCAAGCCACGATCCCAGGCAGGTGTATGGCCAAGGTCCTGATGTGGGTAATCAGTACAGGTAGGAGGAGTATGATGCTAGCTGCACTGCTTCAGTTCTTTGTGATATTCCTTCACATTCAATCTCATGCCATGTGCTAAGTACTGAACTATACTATACTTACATTCCAACAGATCTATTATTTTTGTTAATGGAACTGAAGAATCAAGAATGGCTTCTGTCAGCAAAGAACAGGAGCAAACCAGGTCAAGAAGCAGCATTGTGACTACTCAAATTCTGCAACTTGGAACATTTCACCCTGCAGAGCCAGAGCACCAGGTATGTTATTCCAAAATAATGTTTATGTATAATTGGTGTAGAAGATAAGCATTTTCTCCTATGTTTGCATAGATCTAGGTATGAGTAACCAATACAAATTATACAATGCAATACCCTAATACAGTGTTTTTTAAAAAATATTAAGATATTGGCACAACAATGTAGTATTAAATAAAAAAAATTTCTAATTTTATATGCGAAAAAAAATACAATTAAGTTTATCCACTTCTGATCTCCCTAACCTGAGTCCTATGTGTTCTCTAGCTTGATTGGTGAGAATGAAAGTCTGTTTCGCTGTAATGGTTTTGGGGTGCTCAAGGTTGCGAGAGTGAGAATATGTTTTGAGGGAGGCATTAGGTGAGAGCAGGACTCTAATCTGTTTCTCAGTGTATTTGAGTAACAATACTTTGAGGACAGTGGGCATCCATGGTGCAAATAGAAATAAGGATTATGCCAAAAAATAGTATCGATTATGTATTTTGGATGAGTACACTCCAATTTTGGCTTAGGTGTGCATTTTTCGTTGAGCTTGAACATATTTAGCCCTAAATTCTACATTGATTAATAGATTTGTTACTGTGGCCAAAAAACATCTATATACCAATGAAAATTGAGTCCATTTTTTCATCTTATTGTAGACAATTTCAGTAGTTCACTTTTATGTCAACTGTAGTAGGTGAAAAAAGTGCTTGTCAAAGTTCTCCCATTAGATCACTGACTGATATTGCATGTTCTGTTGTAAATACATGCAGAAATTTGAACTCAAGCAAAATACCTTCCTTCTTCAGTTAATTGGGAATCTGCCTGAAGAGGAGCTTGAGAGGTCAAACCTGGCTACAAAGTTGAACGGATATGTAGCTGAGCTTTGCCCTCCAAATATTCAAAAGCAGATTGATGCAAAAATCAATGAGATTATAAAAAAGGGTTGGCCCATTTTAAGGGAATTGTAATTGGCCTTTAGGGGAAGTTGCTCATATTAAAAACAAATTGTCATTCTTTTGCCATCGTGCTCTCGGTGTATCTATAGGTTTGGTTCAGTAGCTTGTAATGTATCAGTTGCAGGGCTCAAAATACCAAATGGAGAATCAAGTATCAGTTGCAGGGCTCGAAATACTGAAAGGAGAATGAAGCATATGATTTTCGCACGGCGAGAATATGATTATACCATTTTGTTGTAATTATTGTAATTGCGATCGAACTAGAGTTTCTCTCGAGTTTGGATCTCCTTAAGTACTTAAGGGTCTATTTATGTGAGAAAGAGAACAAATTTAGTAATTAAAATATTAAATGCACTTTTTTTTTTCTCTCCTGTTCTCTCGTAAATAGACTCTCAAGTATTTGAGGAGATCTCAACCCAGTCTCATTCACCACATGAAAGGAAACATTTTTTACTTGCGTTCTCTTAAATTTATTTCCATTTTGCCATATGATGATTACATCAGATACACTAGTAAGTTCAGCGTGTCATTCATCAAGGTGAAGAATTTACTATGCTTGTACTTGTTAAATTTTTGAAGTTCTGATGTTTCTTAAGAACTTCTTTTACCCCTAAAAAAACAATGTTTATAATATAGCATTTAAATTTTACTTTTTTTTTTCTTAAATTTAGTTTACTTATTTCATTATCAATATAATTTGGTGGCGAATGAAAATCACTAGGAGGAGCTTAAGAGATAGACATTTCTACTAACTGATGAGACAATATAAAGTTTGTGTCTGTAACTAAAATGATTTTACAAGCTGGAATAATAGAATCATATTTTTTATCAAAGTAATAGAAACATATTTTGACATGTTGGATTTTACATTGAGTTCGTCATCAATAAATTGTTTACAATCAAATCAAATATGACACTTCTAAGACCATAAGCTAGAATTTAATTGAGAGCATGCAACAAACTCAAAGTTTCACCTTCTTTTGCATGGAGTTGTATCTGCTGCTAATTTGTCCTTGTCGCGACAAATCTACTTTGATCATCCCTTACACACATTCTTATTCTTGATGTGAGTTATTATTGGATTGGAGCCTCGTCAATGTTACATTTGAAGAAACCATGAGGGAAATTTTCAACAAAAAACAGATGAGGAAATATATTTGGTTTAGTCATGTTTACCTTACGAGCACGCCGCCACAAAGTAAGAAAATTGATTGTTCGAAAGACTACACCTTGCAATGGTTCAACCTTAGAGCATCTCCAACGAGAGTAAAATAAATTCGTTCGCTAGCGTGGAGTGACATAAAAATGAGTTTTTTGGGAGTTCACTGTTAGAGTTGTGTCAAACTGTAATATAATCACAGTTCTCTTAGGAAGGAACGGTATTTTCATATAATCATTACCTTTTTTTTTATTAATTTATCAATAATAATAAATTTATATCTGTTATCTCTTTTTATTATTTTATTAATAATAATAAATTTATGACCGTTATCCTATTATTATTTACTTTTATCATTTTTAGTTATTTATGTCGTGTATTTTAACATTTAATTTTTATTATTGTTATAAAAATTTTAAGTTCAATTTTATTTTAAATTTAAATTAAAATAATGTATAATAATATTAATTGAAATATTTAAATTAATATTTTAAGTTGTAATAAAATTAAATATAATTAAAATATTAATGTATAAATCAAAATTGTGGAACCTAATATGGTTTTGTTTGTGGTACAGGACCCTATTTAATGAACCCAGGTTGAGTTTACCGTTACTTGGAGATGATGTGGTACAGTGGACCCCATTTAATAAACTCATATTGAGTTCACCCGTTGTAGATGCTATATTATTCCAAAGTTTGGCGTTCCTCTTTCGCCAAATGCTTTGTGCTACCATGACATTCATAAAAAGTTATTTTTCATTTAGATGGTGCCAAAGCTACCGCAACAAAAAAATTGTCATCAAATCCCTCAGTCAAGGGCATTAGTGTATGCATCACAAGGAGTGTACCCGGATTGATTTAGATCGTTTTTTTGTCAAATATAATACCCGAACCGATTAATTTTAATTTGGTTCGATTGAACTTTCAACCTATGATTTTTCGATCAAATCTAAACCAAACCAACTTGATTATGAGCAGGTTTTGTTGGATTAGGTGAGCGGGTAATAAAGAAAAACATTTTTTTGAAAAAAAAATATAATTAAATTTAAATACTTGAACATCTAAAAAATAATAAAACTATATTGCAACATACTGATCAATATTTAAAATACATCCACAAACACAATAAAATATATTATTCAATACTTAAAAAGTTAATCTTCATTTAGATGGTGCCAAAGCTGCAGCAACAAGAAAATTGTCATCAAATCCCTCAGCTATGGGCATTAGTGTATGCATCACAAAGGGTGTACACGGATTGATTTAGGTCATTTTTTGTCAAATCGAACACTCAAACTGATCAATTTTATTTGGGTTGGATTGAATTTTCAATTTATGATTTTTTCGATCAAATCTGAACCAAACCAACTTGATTATGAGTAGGTTGGGTTGGATTAGATGAATGAGTAATAAATAATTTTGTTTTTTATTTTAAAAAAAATATAATTAAATTTAAATATCTGAACATCTAAAAAAATAATAAAACTATATCGCAACTTATTACTCAATACTTAAAATACATCTATAAACACAATAAAACACCTAAATTAATTAAATTAGCAACAATTTTTTATATATAATTCGACAACTAAATTTTAACTATACATCAATAGTAAAAAAATAAATAAAAATATATATGTTATGGAGTTGGTTGCACGGATTCGTGGATTCAAAATGTTTAATATACCATCCAAACCGAACATAATTGAATTTCAATGAATTAATTCAGATTAACACCGCATTTGAATGAATTAGATCAAAATGTGAGTTAAAATAGTTTAGAGGATTGAATTTCCAAATTTATCCCTAACCAAGAACACTCCTACCCATTACCGCCATAAGTGTGCCTTTTGCTAACATCGAGCGTTGTCAAGGCAAACAAGAAAAAGATGTCATAGATTCTCGGTGCCTTGGTCGCAACAGATATAGGAACAAGGGAAAGAGACACCTTTGATAAAAGGTTTGGCCGAGTTGGAAGAAAGATTCCTCCCAAGTCTCCACATAAAATGTTTTAACTTTTGATGAGATAGGTCAATTTCATAACTTGCACAAATCTCGAGAGACTTTTCAATTTGTTTTGATCTATTAAGTGCTAAACAATTTGTTGATTAATTTTTTTTTTTTTTATATGTGAGGTTGAATGAAATACTTGATAGACACTTTTAAACGTGTACTCTCCACTACTTACTATTTGTTATATTTATAATTATTTTGTAATTTTGTGTTATTAATTTGGGTCCTATAATTTTTTTTACAATTTCATCCTCTTTAATTCTAGTAATTATGAATTTATATTGTACAAATGTATTTTATTAACTTGAATGAATGATTATTATTTATTTTTGAAAAAAAAGTTACATTAACGGAGAATAGGAAACTATTTAAAAATAGATATGTAATGCAATTGAATAACAGAAGCATAATTTAAAGATTTTAAAATATTTTTTTCTTTAAAAGATAATTTTTCTTTTCTTTCAAAGACAAAGTGTGATACGGCATGCTGGTTTTAAAATTAAAGAGAACGTCTACTTTTCTAGTCTTGCTTCAAGAATAAAATTTTGGTACCAGAAAAACAAAATTTACACTTTAAAGAAAAACAATACACGACTTCATAGTGTTTGCACTAGATTTCTTTGATTTTATTATTTTACCAAAAAAGTTATAATTGCGAGTAATAAATAACCACTTAATATGGTCGGTGTCATTAAATTCAAATACAAAGATTCTTACAAGTAACAAGTCGCGGACTAGGTGAAACATGGTTTAATTGGAATTACGGGATTTATTTTTTATCACAACAACATTGAACCTGAACCGCAAGATTGAACTCAAATGAACGATTCAGATACATGAAGAAACATTGGTAACCTTGATCTCAATCCACTTTATAAATACCAAAAACATTAGCGAGGTAGCTCAGTTTCATTTCCTCTCTCACATCAATTAACGGTGGCAAAGATAGATTCCGATCGGAAGAGAAAGAAATCGTCGATTTCGGCGGCAGAGGAGGAAAACGGAAAGCACAAGAAAGAAACGAAGATGTCTTCATCAAACAGACAAAGCGGCGGTGAAGTTAGGGCATCGCACATATTGATAAAACACGAAGGTTCTAGAAGGAAAGCTTCGTGGAAAGATCCAGAAGGTTACGTCATCAAGAACACTAGTAGAGATAGTGCCGTTGCTATCCTTAAGGCAATGCAAAACGACATCGTTTCTGGTAAGGCAACTTTTGAAGACATTGCTTCTCGTTACTCAGATTGTAGCTCTGCTAAACGCGGCGGCGATCTCGGTCAGTACTCTCTAAACTCTCTATCATAGAAACTTTTCTTTTTCTAATTTTTGTTTTCTGATAATTAAGCATTGTATTGTAATTGTTTGAGTTAGTTTGTTGTGTGAGACTGTTTTTGAACTTGATTTTGGGATAACTGTGTTAACCCTAGGTTCATTGAGTGAGTTTGAATACTTATCGTGTTACTGTTATTGATCGATTTGTCAACTGTAAAGATGTTATAAGAATCTATTTTAGTTATATGTGAGATTGATAGTGGTAAGCAAAAATTAAAAAATTGAAAGTAATTTTCACATCACATGAATCCACTGTTGCTAGAAAGATTACCAAAATAATGTCTTTGTTTGTCATTTGAGAACAGAATAAGAATTAAAAGAACTGAGAAGTTATTGATATTTTTTCTTATTCACTAGCAAGCAATGGTTTGGGTTTTACTGCCTAAGAAGAATAGGTCCAAGAATATGATTATCTACGGATTTTAGTTTGGTTAGTTGTGAGTAACCTTATTTCTTGTGCATCCTTTCAAGTCATAAATTAAATGACAAAAGAAAAGTGGTTGGCATAACAAAGTTGACAAAATAAAGTGGCTTACTAGTTACTACACTAAGTTTAGGTAGTGATTCATTAGAATTAATTGTGATTCATGTCCAAAATAGATACACACCAGGGATTTGTATGGGTGGGGTTTTGTTTTGTATCAGATTGAGGTATGATCGCCATGTATTGTAAGATACTAATAAAACCTTGCTATTGACTAACTTGTTTGTTGCAAGCTTTTAACAGTTCACCGTATTTAACTCTCATTATGTTGCTTTTGTAACAGCAGTAGCTCCATGTTACATCTCTCTCATAAATGTATGTGTGTGCACATAGTCATCATTTTGTGTTTTTATTTTTCAGATATATGAAATATGAAATTTTTCTACATGGCAATCTTAATTTACAAAACACATATCATATATATATATTAGTTCTCAGTTCTGAATCAAGTGTGAATTCAGTGTGACTTTAACCAGTTTGTCAAAGTAATTCGGTCTGATCTTTCCTACAAGTAGGGGTGGAAGAAACAATGTTAGCCACCAAGGGGGCTGCCATCCCCCCAAATGTTTCTAAACATCCCTTAAGTCTTTTGTTACTTTTTAAATAATCTAGTTAAAAAAATTATTTTGCACCCCTAAACCTTACTATATTCTAGTTCCACCCTTCTACCAGTAAATTGGCATGTCTGAGCATCACGTGGTGATGGTATAATTGTTGGACTTCTTGATGTTGTTATGATCTAATGGAAGTTAATATTAGCTAGCTGTAGGCAAATAAAATATTGTTGGAATCCGAATTAAAGGGCTACAATTCACATGTCCATCAATACAGCTGATTTTTCAATCTGCATGAAACTGAATTTCAAGTTATGAAGATATATGTGTCTTCATGAAATCAATTTCTCAAACCTCCTATCCTTTGTACCTTAATCTCATTTTACATACCTAAAGGCTACTAACACATTCTTTTCAATCCACTCTCTTCCATTGATTGATATTTAGCTCACTCAGATCAAATTTTTGTGTGACCCATTTAAATTTCAATCAATATGAGGAAGTGCATTGGGAAGAGTGTTTAGAGAATGTGTTGCTAGCACTCCTCTAATAGGATTGGTTGTACATTAAAACATTGCATTCATATATAGAATGGAGTATAATATACGCATAAATTTTTTCATTTGAACTAAGATGATCACTTTCTTGGCTGCAGGTGCTTTTGGTCGTGGCCAGATGCAGAAGCCATTTGAAGATGCAACTTTTGCTCTTAAAGTTGGTGAGCTTAGTGACATTGTGGATACTGACAGTGGAGTCCACATAATCAAGAGAACAAATTGATTATGACACGGAGTAATCTTCATTTAGAGAGAACGGTAGCATTTATAGATGATTCCCGCGATTGTTGTTCAGCTTAAAATGTGTTGATATATTGATGATTTAGACATGACTGAGCCATGTTTTTTTGGATGATATATTGTTTTCACAAGAATTAAAAACCTGTATCTGTATGCTTGTAATTTTGAAAGACATTCATGGTGCTTGTACTTTGTACTCTATTGTCTTTGGCAGGATTCTGTCGTGAATTCCATCACCACCAAACTATAAACACGGTTCCATTGCTTCCTAAGATATGCAACTAGTCTGGGATTTTTTATACGAATATGAATACTTGATGGTAATTATTGTGAGTCTTGGAGTTCAAATAATAATTTTATTAAGAGTTGGATGATAAATTATGTATTATTAAGTTACTACTGAGTATATTATTTATTGTGAAATTAGTGCAAGGATTGATTGGGTTAATACTATTCTCATGGTCTTCAGATAGTGCTTGTAGATAAACTTCACCTAGCTACTGGATGTATTAATATTAAGATATTAAGATTTGATCGTTGAAGTTAGAGTTGTGATTGAGAGATACCCTTATGAGAGTTAGAGATGTGTGATTGTGTTATGAAATGCATAATACCTTTGAGATATATTGATTGTGCCACTACCTCGAGATGCAGTTATTATGTGTGATGTTTGTTGTACTGCTGGTTGTCTAATGCACAATCATAGTGTTCAAATGTGTGATATTTGGATCTCAGTTGAGAAAAAGTGACTTAGGATCTTGAAACCAATTCTAGCTAAAACAACTATTCCCAGCTTGCAATTCTAGCCAAAGCGAAAACGATTCTGTGAGTATAATTAGAAGTCTAGATGGACGTTGTGTATCTGTTTCACATGATTGTGAACATTTGAGTTGTTAAGCACTTAAGCAAAAAACGCCGTTGAATAAGAATTAGTATGGTGGAGGTTGCACAAATATTTGAGCAGTTCCAAGCCTGTAGAGTAATGGGTGTGGAAATATTAGTATGGTGAGGTTGCACAAATATTATACTTGTCGGGATGTATTGTTGAACACATTATTAGAGTGGGATGTAAGATAACATTCATCTGAGTACGGGTTCTTTTTGTTTTTTGGCTTCCCTACTTCTTCCAACGAAAATTATACACACTATTCATAGAAATTTATACGCATTTTATCCTATAATTGACATATTTGAGAAGCATTTAAGAGCATAAGTTAATATTCTTTGTGAGAAAATGTTTTAGTAAGTTGAATCTCAAAGGCTCACTAATCATGATATATTTCAAGACTCAAAAGACCGCCGACATAATAACTTATAGATTACCCATCAAATGGTAAACAAATGTCTTTATCTCTTATTTTATATATGATCTAAATTCATAAAACTATGTTGAATTATATGTTCATGACATAATTTAGATTTTTTATGTTATTGTTGTGATGTTCAAAACTCCTTCTATCTCATAATATAAAGAAAATTGAATTAAAAAATTCGATATATATATAATCTAAAATTTAAATCACGTGCCGAAAAACATGGAGTTATAATTAGTTCAACAAGTTTTTGATCTATAAAAATAAATTTAAATTTTATATAAAAACTTAAATTATCATAGAAGACAGTAACTTTCAAATCATAATGAAAATCTAAAATTTGACAATTCATGTAATAAATTTAATCTTCTATTGTGAAGATTTTCTAGTCTCAAATTAGATCTCTAGCATTTAAGTTTTTTTTATATAATCTTAAATTTATTAATCGTTTTTCTATTTGCATCGTTTTGTTTCAATAATCCATCTAGATATCTTTTTGTTTACATCACTCATCACATTTATTTATTCTTTCTCGTATCACTTCTTTTACTGTCAAAGAAACTAGTATGAAATTTCAGATGAACATGATCAGTATCAATACTTCCTGCTACAGCTCACAATATATGCACTGTGCAGCAAGTTTTCAAAAACTCAGATAATAGTCAAATTATTTGTCACATATTAAATTTTGATTATTTGATTACTATAATAAGGTTAGATCATGTTTTCCAAAATTAAATTGCCATGTTTTCATTATCTCTTTTGTTATTATTATGCTATGAAAATTATGGATGGGTCCCATCGGTGAATGTACTTCATGGAAGGACGACCAATTGAGTGGACCCAAACAGCAGATATCACACCAAACTGCAAAATAGAAAATATATCCAATTTGTCTAAAACACAGTACTGTCGATTTAAAGAACCGACAGACCATGTCAAAAGTCTCAAAACCTTGGACCCAATTATAAGGCCCACAATCATACTAAAACTTGGAACTCCCACACACCTAAATCTGCCACTCTTCCCATCAACACGTGAAAATACAATGTTGCCCTTTTAATCCTAAAACCTTCAACTTTTTTAACTTCTCATTTTTTCATCTCTCTTTCGAAACTTTAGAATATTCGGTAGCAAAAGTAAGTGGCACTCGAAAATTTCAAAGTTCCGAAACATAAAATTTTCAGAATATTCGACACTTTCGAAATGACAATTTCTAAAATTTTTGAAACTTTCAAACAATTCAAAACTTCTGAAATAGAAAATTCCAAAATTTTTGAAACTTTCGAACAATTCAAAACTTTTGAAATAGGAAAATTTCGAAACTTTACATATTTGAAAACCTCCGAAACTTTCGAAACTTTTCAGATTTAGAAATTTTCTAAACTTTCCAGATTTGGAACTTTTTGAAACTTTCTAGATTTAAAAACTTTCTAAACTTTTAAAATGTAATCCTTATTTCGAAAATTTGAAACTTCTAAAACTATCAATTTTGAAACTTATTATAAATTGTTAAAAGGGCAAAATTGTATTTTTCACGTTGATTGGAGGGGTGGCAGGTACAGCTGTGGGGTGTGTAGAGTAGAATCCTCCAAAATTTGGCCACCAATTCCAAGCACGACCACAAAAACTTGGAAATGTCACACTCTTCCCTGTCCTATTTCAACCTCTTCTCTGTTTCCATGTTCTTTACAGGGTTAAAAAAATGTTTTATAGGTTTTACCATTGAAAAATGCAGTGCAAGTTCCTATTAGGGGGAGGCAATGGAATTGTGCTTAATTCACTAGAAGATATGGAAGGAAAAGCAAAGGATGCAGGTGGCTTCACCCCAGGTGCCAATGTCAGTGCCATAAATGAATTTGACTGAGGACGGGTATTTGAAGTAGTTGGCATTCCATTTGACATGTGAAAATTTTGGTTGACAGGTATGAACAAATGAAGTGCAGAAGGTAATGCTTTACTAGATTCCAAAGACTGTTTTGAAAATTAATTTTCAGCCATCAAAGATATTATTAGGTTGAGCCGCGGACTAAGTCGTACTCTTTAAGATGTTTCGTAGCACTGCCTAAAATTGTGCAAGCCAGACTATCAACTACAATATTCCCAACACTGCATAGGTTTTATTACTGCATAGTAGAAAACCGTTCTAGAATTACACCCCTCTAAATATAGCAATTAAGATTACTAGTCCAGTTACACTTTATCGATTATACTGTTGCACCATAAAAAATTGTTCTAGAATTACACCTCTAAATATGGCGTCACTTGTATTATGATACTATGAACACTCCAAAATCTAAAAGGAAAATTTTTTCCGGTAAAGAGACAGAAAGAAAATTTGGGACTAAGCAAAAAAGGAATAAGAGACAAACTTGGATTTATTTCAGAGTTTTGGTGTAATTTGTGAATTGACTAGAATCCTGTATTTACAGAGGAATTTTACATTTGATCTGAGCAAATTCCACGAAAGCGGTTTTTGACCAGTTCTTTAAAGACAAATCATAGAATAAGACATATCATGCCTTATGTGGTCTTCCATAATCACAATAGTTTCATACCAAGAAGATCTACAATTGATAACATTTTAATTTTGCAGGAAGCAATCGTTCTCTTAATCTTATGCATGGAAAGAAAATCTTTATGATTTTGAAATTAGATCTTGAGAAAGCATATGATAGACTTTAATGGAAAATCATCATAGAGGCTTTAGAGCAATTGCACTTGCCTATTAACATGATGAGTGTGATTATAAATGGTATTTCTACTACCTCAATAACATCAATTGCAATATATCTAAAAAAGCAATGCATTTCAAGGTTCAACAAGGTTAAGACAAGGATATATTTGTTGTGTTCTTAACTTGGATATGTTGGGTCAGAAAATTCAAACTTGGTTGATCAAGGGAGACGATGTCCCTTGAGATTTGTAAGAGGTAATAGGCCTAATTTCTCTCATATATCTTTTATTAGTGATCTTGTTTTAATTGTCGAAGCTTTACTAGACCAATTTAACATGATCAAGGAGTTGTTGGATGACTTTTATCTTCACAAAGGACAAAAAAGTTAATCGGTAGAAACCGAAAGTATTTTTCTCCAAGAATACTAGTCATGTCAATGCAACTAACTTGACTCAAGCTATTGGCATAACTCAACTTGATGATTTAAGACTCTATTTGGGAGCCCATTTGTTGCACCAAAGGAACTCTAAGAATACCTTATCCAATGTTCTTGATAAAATGAGGAAGAAACGTTCGTCTTGAAAAACAAGAACATTGTTGATGGTCGGAAGAATTACACCAGCGTAATCCTCTCTTGCAAGTATCCCAAGTTATATTATGCATATAGCTTATTTCCCTGAGTTAATATGTGAAAAGACTGAATGAAAGAATATGCAGAAACTTCATATGGGATATCACTACTGAGCATAGAAAATGTTACTTAATTTCTAAGGATGATGTATAGAAAATGTCACTTATTTCTCAAGCTTGTTTTCGAAAAAACCTATGATAGACTCGAATGGAAATTTATCATGGAATCCCTTAACATGTTAGGATTGCCTTTGATCCATCAACAAGTCTTAAAAGATTCATTCTCCTTTATCTTGGATAGACTAAGATCTAAACTCACAAATTGGAAAACTAACTCTCTTTCATTTGCAGGAGAGTCACCCTTGCTCAATCATCATTATCTAACATTCATGTTTATGTGATGCAAACCATGTCAATTCCTAGTTCTATTTGTGACGAAACTAGGAGATTATGTCACAACTTCATTTGGGGTAATACAACTGAACAAAAAGCATACCATTTGATCTCTTGGGAAATAATTTGCAAGGCAAAGCAGGAAGGTGGATTTGGCTTCAAGAATCTCAAAGTCCTTAATCAGACATATTTGACTAAAGTTGTTTGGCAACTGATTGCGGACAGAGACATATTTTGGATTCAACTAGCCGAAACCAAGTATAATTATGGTCCATTACATAAAGTAATGTGCAACAGATTATTCTTGATGATCATTCTACAAAATTTTGGAAGGATCATTGGATATTAGGTTGTGGATAACTTTTTAACTCAATACCTCAAGTCATTCCACCTAAAGAATCTGAGTTTTCTATATCGAGCTACATAAATGGTACAAATTAGAATTGGAGTAAACCACAACAAATTTTGTTTGTGTCAATCTGTGAGATAATTCAATCCTTGAACCCTCCACATGGTTGCTAACTGTTGATGACCAATTTACTCTCAAGTCAGTCTTTAATAACTTCACAACCCATAAGACCAACGGACTTTGAGGCATGACTATACTTAGTTTACTCCCTTGTTTATCTTTCTCAAATAGATTATCTCTATATTGTATAAGACGAATTTGACCTACTCCCTTGGTTATTCTCCAAGAGAAGCAAATAAATATGTTTATTTCTTAGCTCAGCTTGGTCACAATATTCCTTTTTTTTTTTTCAAACGGTGTATCAACCCTTTTCTTTGTTAAATTCATTTTTTATGTATGACGCTGAAAGTTATTATTCTTAACTTTCGTTTTAGTTAATATAATTCATTTGTAATTTAAAAATAATATTAAAATACATATAATTGAAAAATAACAAATAAAATTGAACCTATACGTTTTTTTTAGTAAAGGGACTGAACCTATATTTTGGTCTTTTATCTTATTTATTTGTATTAGTTTGGTCATTTACTTATTTTTCCCTTCCAAATAGGTCCTTTATATCTTGAAAAACTTACAACTTAATTTTTTTTGCAAATTCTTGTTTCAAAGAAGGTGATGTGTCCGTTAAGTGAGTAATATGTCACTAACATGGTTAACGACCAACTCATGAGGTCCATCAAACTTGACTTATTCATAACAGTTTAGTCTCTTAAACATAATTCATTGTAACAACATGATCCTTCGGCCAATATTTTAAAAACCGGACCGAAAATCGAACCGACAAGAGCCATAGATAATGATTTGATCGGTTCAACCGGATGATTAAAAACTTAAAAATATAATGCAAAGTTTTATAGTTAATTAATTCAAATCATATTTGGTTGATTAAAATTTATAAAATTCACAATTTTACATAAAAAAATCTCATAACAAATACATAAAATAAATAAATAGACCAAAAAGGAAGAAAACAAATGCATTCTTGGAACATGATAATAAAGAACAGATCTATAAGAAAAGGGTAGTTTGTGTAAATGGATATGGACCCTATAAGTTAGGCCCACGTTTGATAACTTAAGCAAAGCCTGTTTGTATTGAGGCCCAACTACCCGCAAAACCAAAATAATTGTATATTGTTATTATATTTTTCTTTCACAGCTTTAGTAAATTATTTATTTTCAATTTTGATTTGGCTTCTTTGTTCTTCGTCGTCCTCCTCCTCATATATCTATGTATTTAATTTAATATCGAGAACAGAAGACAGAGACACTGAAAATATTAATAATTGTTGAGAAGAAAAAGAAGAATGGGGGAAGGTAGAGAAGGAGATTGGGAGTGCAGTAGTTGCAACAACAGAAACTACGCTTTCAGATCATTCTGCAACCGATGCAAACAACCTCGTCTCCTCGTTGATAACAAAACCCCTGCTGATTCCAAGTGGCTCCCTCGTATCGGCGATTGGATCTGCACCGGTTAGTCTCTCTCTGTTTTTTGCAACAAATTTTTGTGTGTATCATTTGTTTATTGAACATTTTGAATTTTCTCTTTCGGATTAATTATTCATGTTTATGGATGTGATTCTTAAATTGAGTGGTTTAGTTTTTACTTCTTGGAGATTTGTTGAAGGGATAAGACAAAAACCAGTTTCTTGTATTTTTATTTAGTACTGTTAAGTTGTTATGAGTGAGTGGAAAATGCATCAATCAAATTGAATAAGAGAATTAGCATTTTGTCACTTTTTCCCAAATGGCTTAGTTTACTAGTGTCAGTGTGGCTATTTTCTTTTGCAAAGAGGATTGATAGTAGTTGGTATAGTTTCATGTGTAGTTTAGGGTGTAGTTCATGGTGAAACTTTGCTTATTGTAATTTCACTAATATCCCAGGTGGTGTTGTCAAAATGTGGCAATAATGGTGTTGTAGCGCTATAGCATAGTGGATTTTGATGAATTTGCTATGAAAAACGCTAGCGGCTCTATCCTAGTTTTGCTATTAGGGTATAGCAGTTGCTATTCCAGTTTCTGATTGCCTATGAAGCACAGACCCCGACACTGTCACAAACACAGACACGTTGACACTAATGTCATAAAACATAGGACACAAACACCGATATACATTAATTTATTATAATTAAATAAAATGTTCCCAAGGGATGTCTAAAGTGTGTCAAAGTAAAAAAAATTTGGGGGACACTTGTTTGAGGTGTCGTACAAGTGTCATACGACTCACTTGTCAGACATGGCAACACGTTTATTCTCAGAGGTGTCTGTGCTTCATATGTGATAGCCGGTGTAGCGACAATAGAACAAAAAATAGAATTTTAGGGTTTTAAAATAATAAATATAAAGAATCTTCCCTGCAAAACATAGGTATTTTTATGATAGAAAAACTGAAGAATCAATGAGTATTAATCCTATATATTCACCATAACATGTAAACCTTTCAGTATATAAGCTATTCTCTGCCTCCGTTCCATGTTCTATTATATTCCACATGCCTTTAGTTATATAAAAGTGACTTATTTCAACTGTTATGCGGCTTCCGCTATATGCTCGCAATGCTATCTGCTATTTCAACTGCTATGCGGCATTCAACTATTTTCTGCCATCCGCTATTGATAACACTCCCAACTGTGTGTATTTTGTTTAAGAAGTTAAAACCCTATTACTCTCGAGGACAGAGGTATGCCATCATGTATTTGAGCTGTATTTATGTCATACATGTATAGGTTTTCCTACTTGTTAATGGTAAAATAATGCTCAAGTTTAGCTTGGCATGGGATTTTATGGTTTATGATCTTTTGTTTCCAATTGAGATGAAGACCTTGGTATCAACTAGGTTGAGATGTTTGTGCTTTTTGTATGTGTATTTTGTGTGGGATGGACGTGTTGGTGTGCGTGCGACGTGTTGGTGTGGGTTCCTTTTCCTCTGGCTCCTGTGTTTGTATGCAATGGAACAATAGGTTGCACTAACAACAATTATGCATCAAGAGAGAAGTGCAAGAAGTGCGGACAACCAAAGGAGGTAGCGGCCATGCCAGCAATTGCTATGACTGGAGCATCTTTCCCTACTTATCCACATTACTTTTCCAGGGCACCGGGAGGACCAGAACAAAAGATGAATTTTGGATTGATTGGAAACGGGGTGCCACCGCAGTTGCTGAATTTGAATTCTAATTGGCCTGTTACTGGAGCAGAAAAGTTCGGTGTCCATCCAGTTTCCCTATGGCTACCAGGTGGAAATTATAGTTCTGGACATCCTTATGAAAGTTCAACTAGTCAAAACACATCTAATTCAAAAGGGTGGCGCAATGGGGACTGGATTTGTAACTGTGGCTTTCATAATTACTCCTCACGCTCGCAGGTATGGTCTTAAATTTTATATCTAAAGGATGTTTAGCTACACAAGTAATCAAGTATTCATTATTTTTCTGATTCAATGTTGAAATAATTTGCAGTGTAAAAAATGCAATGCTTTTCCACCAGGTATGGCTTCTTTCCTTGGTGTAGATTCTAAGTGCATATTGCATAAGCTGTATCTTCTATGTACAGATACTTTGCTCTGTTGTCCGGTGGATAATCTCCCAATCTTCCCGGGACTCTTTAATATAGATACTTTTCCTTTTTTTGGTAGCAATTGATGTTAAACTTCATGCTGTTTCCACTTTTTTTCGGTGTTAAGCACTAGGCACAAAACGGTTAGCTTCTGAAGAATTGGTTTATGACTTGGATAACAAGAGATTGAACGTAGGACCTGTAAGGATTTTGTTTTTGTTACTTTCTGATCCACTGACCACCGCTTTGGTTTTTCATTTACATTGTCTTTTTTTTAATAATATTCTTCTGCTCTTACAATCTTACATACAATATTTCTTTTTTTACAGACAAATGATCAGCAGCAAACATATTCCAGTTTAGAGCAAGTAGTAGGGACCAGTGCAGAACCAAAACCTGGACTCTTCCCTGCTTACACCGCCAGCATTAACTCTAGTTCGGCAATGCCCCCATTGTTTCCACCTCAAGTTTCTTCTGCCGCACTCCTTGGAAAAGGGTAAATAATTCTTCTCCACTGAGCTTCACGCATTTGTGCCCGTGCACACACACACACAAATATCAGGACATTTGTTATCTTGTAGTTGTACATCTAATAGGTCTTCAATGATACTGTTGTACTTTCATAGACTTAAAATTTAAATTCTTTGAACTATTTGACTTTTTAGAGCTAAGCAATGGAGAAGTGGTGATTGGATGTGCACAAATTGCAACAATCATAATTATGCTTCCAGACTACAGTGTAACAGGTCATTTTCATTATGAAGGAAAAATTATGCTCGTCATTATGAATCCATCATGTATGTTTGCATCTGTCGTCACTGTTGAATAATCACTGTTTCATTATTTGCAGGTGTAAAACACACAGAGTGGCACCGATGCAACCTGTCAATGCTGTGTAATGTTGAATTCATTGGTTGTATCTAGTTTTGTTGCTTGCCCTTGTTTTGTTGAGTTTTGCTTTGAATCTCTAGCATGTACTTTGCCAGCCAAACGTTGATATTCTCAAAAGATTCATTATTTTCAAATATAGGACATAAATGGTCCATGCTTAGTAGTGGCAGTGTATTTTTCAGTTTCCGAAAGTTGTATGCTTATTATAAATACTTTATTCAATACAATATAAATGATTTTGGGGGAGTTGTGATTATTATGTTCACTTAGTTTGTTCGTGTATCCATCCTTCTCAAAGTTCAGTTACTATATTGTTACAATCTTTTGGTTCACTAGTGTATTAATGGTACTCTTCACTTGATGTTCCTGAATTCATGTGCCCAAACTGAGTTTCAATGCCGTTTGTCAATGACTGAGAACTGTAGACTTGCCGTAAAATTTGCATGGCTAGTCCAACTTTTTGTTATATGCAACCACGGTGTTCTCCACAAATGCAGATGCGGTCCCAAACGGCAACATAAAGGTTTTGAACTCTCCTCAATGGCTTTGCGACTACAGTTCCAAGTTAAAAGACCGTGATGGGAATTAATCCTCTTTTTTTTTCTCTGTTTTTAAATCTACACCCTTAAATCACATGAGTATCCATCCCCAACCATGATGTATCTACTGATATATTGATTATATTTAGTCAACCCTAGAAAACAAAAAGTGTTTGTACCCAAATGTAAAAAGAAGAGAACTAAAGGTATTATCATTGCATCTCTCATTTAACAAAAATCATTGTTTATGCTTATAAATAGTTGTAGTATTGTACATACATTCAAATTACACCCAATCTTTTGTATGCACAGTGATAACAGACAAACCAAATTCTCAATGGTTTCATGAAATTCAAAACTTGAGATCAGGAAGATCCCTTCAATACATCACTAGGTGACAGTAGAGGTGAATCCAGCTGATAAATATCAAGTGCAGGACCCACAAACCTAAACAGTATCCAAGCTCCAATCATGATAAAGATTGAAGCATATGCAAATTTATTAAGCCAAAAGAGAGCACCTTTCTCTCCAACATAAAGCTCAATTGCCTTCTCAGTTAAACTCATCTCCTCCCATTTCTTAGGAGCAGCCTTCACTTTACTGGCTTGCTGCATACCATTTGAAACAGCTCCATTCTCTCTCTGTCGTCTGGCTTGTCTTCGAGATCTTCTCCGTATCCTTAGTTCCACTGGTTGTTCATCTGTTGGTGCTTGAACTGAGTCTGTTTCGTCGTTGTTCGTGTCAGTGTTACTACTACTGCTGCTGCAGGTGATGATGGAGTGAAAAGTGAGGGAACTGTGAGGTTGAGGTGGGAGGAAATGGTTGTGTCTGGTTGATGGTAGTGAACATGAACGTCTAGTGAGAATGATATTGATGAGGGAAGGTGAGTTTGAAGAGAGGGAAGTGGTGTCCATCTCTCTCTCTTTGTTGAATGAATATGGCCGATGGTAATGTGTGGTTATATTTTTCTTATCCCTTTTAGTTATATTGTCTTTGGGCCAATAGATAATTTGGAATATGTACTACATCATGTAAACTCATCCAAAAGTAACTTGGTTTGGACTTAACTTGTGAACTTGTGAAAATTGATATGAATTGCTTTCTGCACCCCCTGCCTCCAGTTTCTAGTTTCCATAACTTCATTTTTAAAGTATGGGGATAGGGTGCAATAGAAAAAATTCCAAATCAATAAAAAATAATCGACTTTATTTGGTTCTATTTTTGTAACCTTTTATCACAATAGAGTATGAAATAAAATAATAATAATAATAATAATAATAATAATAATAATAATAATAATAATAATAATAATAATAATAATAAAATATAATGATTTAATTCAAAAATTAGGTGATCAATTTTGAGCTGATATTTGAATTAACAGAGGTCGAATTTAACTGGTTTTGTTTGATTTGGATTTAAACATGAAAAATCAAACCAATTTAATTCATCTGAATCGGATCTTTGAATTTGTCTGAGTGCTGATTTGTTTCTTACACCTCTATATAGAGATTATATATACTCAAGAACTAGAAGTTTAATACGTATTTTGGACAATAAATTCTAGAATTTTAATTATTTTTTTTATATTGGTATCTCAATTTATTTTCACAACTTTGTTTCCACTTTCCAGTGTGCTCCTAGTATATTTAATTAAATTAATTTTTTTAACAAAATTTGGAAAACATTAGCATGATCTTTTAGAGTAAAATTTAGGTGAATTAAATCCTAAAATGTCGTTAGGGTCACATAATGTTCAAGTCTCAAAGTTGTCCTTGTATTAGTAGCTAGATTCAAACCAATATCCCTTTTAGTGGTAAGTATCAAACCAATATCCCTTTGAGTTGCAAGGATATGACATGAGTTAAATATTACTCTGATCTTAAATATAAATCAAAGAAAGTTAATGTATTTAGTTCAAAATTTAAATTAAATATATCAAATTTTTTTATTTATATTTGAGATTAGAGAAAGTACTTTACAAATAAATAAACCTTTATTAGAATAATTGAATTATATCTTACTAACCACATGTCAATGAGCTTAATAAATATAGAGAAATGCTAAAAAAATGCCTGATCATAGCACTTGGAAACATATTTCTAGTATTTTAATTTGTTTTTTTTAAAATCACTTTATAAGGGACTTATTACGGGATTTGACGCTCAAATTCCCAAATTCCTTCATCTGGACCACTTTTTAATTTTTTTTGAATTTTCGATATTTTCAAAAAATCCAAAAAAATTTGTGTGACCTTTATTTGATATTTAGAGATTTTTGGTGGTATTTTTTATATTTTTTGGATTTTATTTGATAGTGTTTTCGATTTTTCATTTCAATTTTAGCAAATGGGACATTGTTGGAATTTTCATAATTGTGATTTTGCATTGTATTGTTATGATGATGCATGACTAGGGCCAGTTCTATAAATCTGCACCCCTTTGACCCTGAAATAGATAGGACCTTCCATTTACGTCGTAGACTTAATAGAGCTGCTGCTAGTGCTAACGTGTCAGAGAGAGAGTCACATAGAGAGTCAGATAGTGATAGTGAAAAAAGTGACATTTTGCTACACAATATGACTGATATGAATAATAGAACTTTAAGACAACTTACTGCACCTGATGTTACCTATAATGCATTGTGTATTGAATATCCTGAAGTTACTATACCATTTGAACTTAAATCTGGTTTAATACACTTGCTTCTAAAGTTTAATGGTCTTGCAGGTGAGGATCCCCACAAACACTTGAAGGAGTTCCATGTGGTGTGCTCTACCATGAAACCTCAAGGAGTCACAGAAGATCATATCAAGCTGAGAGCCTTCCCATTCTCACTTCAAGATGCTGCTAAGGATTGGTTATACTACCTTCAGCCAAGTTCTGTTACAAGTTGGAATGAATTGAAGAAATTGTTTCTAGAAAAATTCTTCCCTGCCTCAAGAGCTGCTTCAATCAGAAAAAGAAATATGTGGCATTAGACAGATTGACAGGGGATCATTACATGAATATTGGGAGAGATTCAAGAAATTGGTGTCTAGCTGTCCTTACCATCAGATTTCTGATCAATTGCTTATCCAGTATTTTTACGAAGGCTTGCTACCTATGGATAGAAGTATTTTTGATGCTGCTAGTGGGGGAGCACTTGTTGATAAGACCCCAGAAGCGGCAAAATCTTTGATTGAGAACATGTCCATTAATTCCCAACAGTTTACAACTAGAAGCAATTCAGCAGTTTTGACAAAGGGAGTGAATGAGATTCAAGCTTCTTCCCACAAGAATCTAGAAAGCAGACTTGATGAGCTTACATCTTTAGTAAAGAAATTGGCAGTAGGTAAAGCCTAAGCAGTGGTATGTGGTATTTGCACTTCTCTAGAACATCCTACAGATTCATGTCCTACTTTGCAAAACGATCCAGTTGCTGATGCTCCTCAAGCATATGCAGCAAACATATTCACCCCTCAAGCCAACTATGATTTGTCGTCTAACAGGTACAATCCCGGTTGGAGAACCCATCCCAACCTGAGATGGGGGAATTCATCTGCACAACAGCAACAGCAACCTAGGCAGCAAAACATTCCACATCAGCAGCAAAGCAATACACCTTCATTAGAGGACCTTGTCAAGCAAATGGCTGTCCAAAATCTTCAATTCCAACAAAGAATAGATTCTACAATTCAGAATTTGGAGACAAAGATTGGCCAACTAGCCACTTCAATTAATCAGATGCAGACTCAGGGATCGAACCAACTACCTGCCCAGTCAGTAGTAAATCCAAATGCCCCTAATGTCAGTGCAATTACATTGGGGTCTGTGAAAGTTGTTGAAACACCAAAGGTACCTGAAACTGTTGTGAAAAATAACAAGGTTGCTGAAGAAATTTTGATACCTGAAATTGTTGATGTTGAGCAAAATATACCACTTCCTTTTCCTCAAAGGGCGGTAAAGACTAAGAAAATGGACGAGGCAGATAGGGACAGGGAGATCTTGGTTACATTTAGGAAGGTGGAAGTGAACATTCCCCTCCTTGAAGCAATTAAATAGATTCCGAGATATGCCAAATTTCTAAAAGAGTTGTGCACACACAAGAGAATGTTAAAAGGTAATGAAAGAGTAAACATGGGCCGTAATGTTTCAGCCCTCATTCAGCCCATGCCCCAGAAATGCAAAGATCCAGGAACTTTTTCCATTCCATGTACCATAGGCAGTAGTCATTTTGAAAATGCCATGTTAGATTTAGGAGCTTCTATTAATGTTATGCCCACATCTATTTTTAACTCTCTTGCTCTTGGACATTTACAGAGTACAGGTGTTACCATTTAACTGGCGAACAGAAGCAATGCTCGCCCTGCTGGACTTGTGGAGGATGTACTTGTTCGAGTAAATGAATTAATATTTTCTGCATATTTTTACATTCTGGACATGGAGGGAGAGAATAATTCCAACAGGGCGCCTATCATTTTAGGCAGACCATTTTTGAAAACTGCTCGAACAAAAATTGATGTACATGTTGGAACTCTATCCATGGAATTTGGTGATAGCATTGTAAAATTTAACATCTTTGATGCTATGAAACACCCCATGGAAGAGCATTTTGTTTTTCAAATTGAATTACTTGCTGATTTGGTTGATGACACTTACCCAGATATGTTTGTTGCTGCTGATTTTCCTTCACTGTCTGATTTTGATGATACTTATATTTGTGAATTTTGCATAGATAATCAGTTGTGCTCTGTTTGTGCTGAGATTGAAGCTGCTTTACAGGTTGATCATTATGCTGATGTTGATACTTCTACTAACATTGATTTTGCAGACTTAGCTTCACCCCCTGGTATTATACCCTCCATTGAGCAACCACCGACTATAGAGCTTAAACCACTTCCTGTAAATTTGAAATATGCATATTTAGAAGGAAGTGGCAAATTACCTGTGATTATTTCAGCCAAACTTGAAGATGAACAGGAAGAGAAGCTGTTGCAGATTTTGAGAAAACACAGGAAGGCAATCGGATGGACCTTGGCTGATATTCCTTGTATTACCCCATCCATGTGCATGCATAGGATACTATTAGAGGATGGAGCAAAATCAGTGAGGCAGCCCCAAAGGCGACTTAACCCATTAATTCTGGATGTTGTGAAAAAGGAAGTGACCAAGCTGTTGCAAGCAGGCATTATATACCCCATCTCTGATAGTCAATGGGTGAGTCTGGTGCAGGTAGTCCCTAAGAAAACTGGACTCACAGTGGTTAAAAATGAAAATAATGAACTTATCCCCACACGAGTGCAGAACAGCTGGAGGGTATGCATTGATTACAGGAGACTAAACCAGGCAACCAGAAAGGATCATTTTCCTTTACCATTCATTGATCAGATGTTTGAACGGTTGGCTGGTAAGTCACATTATTGTTTTCTTGATGTTATTTTTTCTGGTTATTTTCAGATCCATATTGCACCAGAGGACCAAGAAAAGATCACGTTCACTTGCCCTTTCGGCACATTTGCCTATAGGAGGATGCCTTTTGACCAATGCAATGCTCCTGGAACTTTCCAACGCTGCATGATTAGTATTTTTGCTGATTTGATAGAAAGTTGTATAGAAGTTTTCATGGATGATTTTACTGTGTATGGTTCCTCATTTGATGTATGCTTGAACAATTTAGATAGAGTTTTGCATAGATGTATTGAAACTAACCTTGTGCTGAATTATGAAAAATGTCATTTTATGGTTGAACAGGGCATAGTTTTGGGACATGTGATCTCTAAGAATGGGATGGAAGTGGATCCTGCCAAGATTGATGTGATTTTTAATTTGCCTTACCCGTCTTGCATCCGCGAGATTCGTTCTTTTCTTGGCCATGCAGGTTTTTACAGGCGCTTTATCAAGGATTTCAGCAAGATAGCTCTTCCGCTGTCAAATTTGCTGCAAAAGGATGTTAGTTTTACCTTTGATGACAAATGTAAGAAGGCTTTTGATTGCTTGAAGGCAGCACTGACCTCTACTCCCATCATTCAGCCACCCAATTGGACCCTCCTTTTCGAAATTATTTGTGATGCATCTAACTATGCAGTGGGAGCAGTCCTTGCACAAAGGGTTGGCAGGGATGCCCATGTTATTTATTATGCTTCTAGGACTTTAGATTCTGCACAGCCTAATTACACTACCACTGAAAAGGAACTTTTAGCTATTGTTTTTGCTCTTGATAAGTTTAGATCATATTTGCTAGGTTCGAAGGTAGTTGTTTTTACTGACCATGCAACTTTGAACTTCTTGCTAAAGAAACAAGAAGCAAAACCGAGATTGATCCGGTGGATGTTGTTACTCCATGAATTTGATTTAGAGATTAAAGATAAGAGTAGAGCTGAAAATTTGATGGCAGATCATTTGAGCAGAATAGAACTGGATGAGGACCCCATCCCCATTCAAGATGACTTCCCTGATGAGCAACTGCTACAGTTGCGTGAGGTAATTCCTTGGTTTGCTGATTTAGTTAATTATCTAGTTGCTGGAGTCTTTCTTGCAGATGCATCCAGAACACAAATATACAAACTTAAAAGTGATGTCAAATACTATGTGTGGGATGATCCATATCTGTGGAAATTCTGTAGTGACCAGGTGATTAGGCGATGTGTTCCCCACCATGAGGCTCAATCCATTCTTCAATTCTGTCATGCCTCTCAAGCTGGGGGTCATTTTGGTCCTCAACGGACAGCCAGAAAAGTCTTAGACTCGGGTTTCTTTTGGCCCACTCTATTTAAAGATGCTTTTGAGACTTACAAAACTTGTGAACAATGTCAAATAGCAGGAACAACAATCACTCGTAGGAGTGAGATGCATCAACAACCTATGCTTTTCTGTGAAGTATTTGATGTGTGGGGCATTGACTTTATGGGACCTTTTCCTGTATCCTTTGGTTTTGTCTACATTTTGCTTGTTATTGATTATGTGCATAGAGTCTCTACACCTTATCATCCCCAGACTAATGGGCAAGCTGAAATCTCAAACAGGGAAATCAAACAGATCTTAGAAAAGATGGTGCAGCCAAACAGGAAGGACTGGAGCCGTCGGCTGGAAGATGCTCTTTGGGCTCACAGAACAGCCTACAAAACACCAATAGGAATGTCCCCTTATCGACTTGTGTTTGGTAAGGCTTGCCACCTCCCAGTGGAAATAGAGCACCGTGCTCATTGGGCTGTTAAGAGTTGCAACCTTGAGATGGAGAAAGCAAGTTTGGAGAGAAAGCTTCAATTGCAGCAACTTGAAGCGCTTAGACTAGAAGCTTATGAGAACTCCCAGATCTATAAAGAGAAAACTAAGTCTTATCATGATAAGATGATTTATAGGAAGGAATTTTCCATTGGCAAAAAAGTTTTACTGTTTAACTCCCGTCTGAAAATTATGGCAGGTAAACTTCGATCCAAGTGGATTGGCCCTTTTGTTGTTATTAACACTTTTCCTCATGGTGTAGTGGAAATAAAAAGTGAAAATACCGACAAAGTGTTCAAAGTAAATGGACAACGCCTCAAGCTATTCCATGAGAGCTCTGTGCTTGAAGATACTACCATAGAAGAACTCTCCTTAGAAAAACCCACCTACACTGAAGTTTGAATAGGGAGCTCCCTTTCTTTACTCTTAATTTATACTTGTTACTTTCATTGAGGACAATGTGTAATTTAAGTGTGGGGGTAGTATTTAGGACTTTATTTGTTATAGGATTTCAAAAAAATTAATAAATAAATAAATAAAAATAAAAAAATAATAAATAATAAATAAAAAATCATAAAAATGTGCATCATTGCATGCTTTTTCATCAGATTTTGTGGTTGTAAATGTTGTGAGCAAATGTTGTGAGTTTGTTTGGACTGGCATGACAGGATAGTATCTTTGCATTCTTGGTAAAATAAGTTGGATTAAATGCTAAATTGTGTATCATTTGTGATAAGTCATTAACCCTTGTGAGATTTTGAGCCTATTATGAATGGAATACATTTTTCCATCTTCTTTTTTTTCTTGTGTGATATCTCACTCATGATTGCTAGTTACGCTAGAACTTGACTTGACTCTTGTACGCATGCATATATTGAAATGATCTAGGCATTTGTTTCTTGTTAAGCTACTAGCCAAATAAGCCTACCCTTCAATTATCCATTTGTTTAAACTCATTTGAGCCTAATTATCTCATTCTTTGTTATATAGCTCATTACAAGTCTAAAAGTGAAAAACAATGAATTGACCAAATCTTGGGGGATAAAGGAGTTTTTCCTTAAATAGTGTGGGGGTGCTCAACTTGTTAGTTAAATTTGAGGTTTATAAAGAAAAAAGAAAAAAAAAAAAA
>JBBPBQ010000002.1:15762269-15780688 GCA_037974755.1 Cicer yamashitae
AAAGAAAAAGAAAGAAAAAAAAATCTGTGTATATATATCTAAAAAAAATAGAAAAAATAAAAAAAAAATGAAAAAAAAATGAAAAAAAAATAATATAAAAAAAAAAGAAATGATAAATAAAATGAGGAAAATAGTTATGTTGTGAGCAAAGAGAGTTAATAAAAGTCAATGATACTTTGTTGAGTTACTTCTCAATGTTATTTTTCTCTCTTGAGCATTACTCCTTTATCCTCTTTGATTTTTTTAGCCTTAGTCTCCTTAGGATTATCCCACCCGTACCTTGGCCACGTTACAACCTGAATAAAGACCTTTTGATCATTATGTGCATGTGTTTCAATTATAGATGGTAGAGGCTTGTCAAGCCTATGGTAGTGCTAGCTTTCATGATGTGCTCTGAGGGTAAACAGTAGCTCAGACACTTGAGTGATTGAGAGAATTTTATATCTTGTGAGGACTCTATCACTTATGATGCACTCTTTAGTTAATTTATACTCTTGTTTGTCTTGGTTGTGAAAATTATTCATGAATGTCATATTCCTTGAAGTTTGAATTTTTTTTCTTTTGCTCACCATATTGCATTCCTGAGAATATTTGGAATCGCATGCATTGCTTTGCACGGAGCGCAAAAACTTAAGTGTGGGGGAATTTGATCATAGCACTTGGGCACATATTTCTAGCATTTTAATTTGTTTTTTTTTTAAAATCACTTTATAGCTTAGAATAATTTTTTAGCTTGTTTCTAAACTTTGGGTTCAAATTGAATTATAATTTTATTATTTGCATTTTGACCCCTGCTTTCTCTGTAGGCCATAAATTGAGCTCTGCATTTTGACCCCTGCATTTTGAATTATAATTTTATTATTTGCATTTTTACTATATATTTGGGATTTCTTTCCTTTCTTGGAGTAGACTATTTTCGAACAGAATCAGAAATATAAACATACTTTTATTTTCAATTCCATTGAAGGCTAATTTCATCAGATTAATCCATAAATTCAGAGTTTCATCATACTTGGAGGTTCAGGTTATACCGTCGATTTTTGATTCATGATTCTATTTTCGTTCATCTGATTATATTGATTTTCTGATTGCTTAAACTGAATTTCAATAAGATCGATTAAATTTATTTGACAGAATTCGGTTTCAATCTATAATTTAATTGAATTATAATTCTGCGACGCTTGATCGTTAATTGTAATATTTTAATGATTGTGATGTTTAATCCAGTCAATGAAACCGAACGTAGGATTGATTGTACGCTTGTTTGATCAATTCTGTAGTCAAATAAGAATAGAATCATGAATTAGAAATTAATTAAAACTCATTGATAGAATCTGTGATATTAATCGTTTTGCCTATCTGTCCAAACTAAATCATTATAAAAAACCCCCAATTTCGAATTTCAACTCGAATAATATCATTATATTAGGAGTCCTTGCGAAACGACTTGGGTTATTACCCCTTTCTGCACTTATTTTAAATCGTATTTGAGTGCGACAGCAGATCAATGCCCCTAAATACTTGTTAGTGATCTAAATATATAAAATTTTCATTAAAAGTTGTATATTCAAATTTCAAAAGTACAAATTTTTCTCTTTTCAAATTTAAATTACTATTTTTTTTTAACAAGTAGCCTAACAAAGTCACATGTCAACATCATATCAAAGTTAAGTATTTTTCAAGGAAAAGTGGAAAACCGTACACTTATGAACATGATTTTTAGTTTATTGTAAAATAAAAATGACAGTTTAGTTTAGCATTTTGTTTTCTTCATTTCTTCCTTATGCATACATCTCTTTTATAATTTATGATTCATTTAGTGTATATTAATTTTACACAATATTTTAAAAACCAATTCGATGATCAATTCGGTAAAAGTAATGAGTTAGTGAATCATTGGTTGAACCACAAGGTCACTGATCGAACTGCATGGCTGAACTGAATTAAACCGAATGAGTTGACCATGTGAGTTGGTCTCTATAAAAAAAATATTTGTATTGAACTAAAATTGATGACATGACTCAATCTTTAAATAAATTTAAAAAATATTTAATACCTATAAAATAACAAAAACAACATTTAAGTTTTAAACAAAATTAAATATATGGGGGCACTTTTTAATTCAATTAAATACATAAAATAAAATGATGGTTTGTAAAATAAAATCATAAATTATGGTGGCGTTCTAAAATAGGTTTGAAATATATATATATTATTAGAGGTATTGGCATGTCCTCTATAGTCCATGTAGGACCTGTGTTCATCTCCTCCTTGTGCCCCTTTTAATTCATTTTATTTAATTAAAAGTCTATTTTTCACCAAACCAATCGGGTTTGAGAAAATCCCGAGTCACCGGATTTTACCGGTTTAGACCGAGTCATTTCTATTCATACCGGTTTGAGTGCATGATTGGTCTGATAGGTCACTCAAACTGTTCACCTCATTGGTTTTCGGTCGATTTGATACGGTTTTCAAAATATTGATTCTACACATAGTGGTATAAGACACTTATTAAATGACAAGATGATGAGTTTTTATTGGACGACAATATATAACTATTTTACACCGTTAGGGTCGGCCATAATCCTGTGCGACCAGAACATTCGCATATGACCCTCAATTAAGGAGGGCCTCAAATTTTTTGTATAGTATATCTGACCTTTGAAAAATTATACTTATATCCTTAATTTTGTATACTGACCACTTTAAAATTTTATATTTGCACCTTATATCCAAAATAAATATCCATTTTTTAAACAGATATCACCTTCTCTGACACTAAACTTAATTTCTCTCAACTATCATCTCCTCTTTACACCCACCACTGTGAGTATGTGAAACACCAAAGTTCAAAGGTTATAATCTTGAATCTTGATGTTAGAGTATTCTTAATGTTCAGGTTTTGTGATATACTGATTTAGGAACCCAATTTGTTTGAAATGGTTGATTTACTGATTTTAAGAACTCATTATCTATTAGGGTTTAATCAAATGTTAGAGTTTCAGATTTTAGGAACTCATTATTGATTTTATGATTTACGATGGTACATTTTGATCCAAGAAATTGGGATACTCTTGATTCTAAAATGATTGGTTTTTTAGTTACAAAATGTCTTAAAAGAAATTTTTCCATTGTAAAGGGTCATAAGGATAATTCGAAGAGACACTTTACGACTAATTGGTATACCAGAGTTTTATCAATTAGAGAGAAGTGCGACGGAGATTGACTTGTTTACTCGAAAGAGCTTGACATAGAGATTAGTGAAAGACTTAGAAAACATGAGATAAGCATGAATCATGTTAAAAATATGGTCACTTGGTATGAGTTGTGTCAAAGGCTGAAAAGGGGTCAAACTATTGATAAAACGACTCAAAGACTAATTGTGAAAGAAGAGAAATATTGGAAAATGTTTTAAAAAGAATTAATTCACAAGTGAAATTCCTTGCTAAACATAGTTTGACCTTTCGTGGTTCTAATGAGGGATTGTACGACATAGCAATGGAAATTTTTTGAGTTTAGTTGAAATGTTAGCTGAATTTGACCCAACTGTCCAAAATCATGTTACACGTATTAGAGATGATAAAGTTCACTTTCATTATCTTTTTTAGAAAGACTTAGTTTGTTTTCCTAATACATTTATTGCATATAGAATTTTGTTGAGTATTCCCATGACAATTGTTTCTGCATAATGAAAATTTTCAAAATATAAGTTGTTGAAGTCTTACTTACAGTCTACCATGGATTAGCATTGATAGCAATTGAGAATGATCTTTTGGAGACAATACAATATGAAGACTTGGTTGATGAATTTGCTTCAAAAAGTGTTAAAAGGATGAATCTTTTTAAATAGTAAGAAAGTTAGTATTAGTTTGATGGTGTTATTTACAATTTACTTATTTTGATGAATTTAAATAAAATAGTTTGATTTTTTTGTATTTCATTCGGTAAAATTATAATAATATTTTGAAATAACTTATCATTTTTAAAATTGCATTTTTTAGATTCGTTTAGGGCCTCCAAAAATATTAAGACGGTCACGTACACCGTCATGATCATTAGACTCATTAAATTAATATTTTCTTCAACTTTCATGCCTCTAAAATTTGAGTCAAGCAATGCATAACCATCAATTAGGTTTAATTTTAAACAAAATTAATTTAGTATTTTTGGCTTTGAATATTGCATAAACATATTTATTAGTTACCATTAAGATTGTTTCCCTTTCTGGCGGGTACTGCACCATACCTTTGGGGCAATCTGATTCGTCTGATTAATTTAACGCTCTAAAACAAACCACATGTTAAATACTTAAAATTTATTTATTTTAATACAAACTTAAAAACATATATTAATTTTCACTTCCACAAATCTTCTTCATGCAATCCATCGCGTGTGACCCATGTGTCATTGTCGTCCTCCACACCTTCGTCAACTGCACGCCGTTTTCGTGTCATGTACTGCCGTCGACGGTCAATCTACTAGCAAAACAGAGCAACACATTTTTAACTCAAAAATAGAGCATCAAATGGTTCATTCATTATTCCATAGTTTTTCTTTCATTTAGTTATTTTATTCCATTTTTAGGTAACATCATTTGGGTAGTTTGATCAAACATGTCGTATTCAAATGTTGATTGGAAGCCAAGAGTTGGTATGAAATTTGACAATATAGATGTCGCTTATCAATTTTGGTTTACATATAGTGCACATGTTGGTTTTAGAGTTAGATAACATGATGTGAACAAGAATAAAGATAGCACTATATCATCATGTAGACAAAGAAGTATGATGTACGGCGATGTTGGTTGTCTTTCACAATATTTTCAACGATAATTGTTGTAGAATCCGTCGTTTGTTCACGCATATCAAATTGATGTAGAAGAACAAATCACAAATGTGTTTTGGTGTGATGCAACTATGGTGTTGGATTACGAGTATTTTGGCGACGTTGTGTCATTGGACACTACGTATTGTACCTAGCTACCATGCCAATAGACCGCTTACTTTGTTTTCCAGTTTTAACCATTATAGGGGTTCGACCATTTTTGGTGCAACACTAATGTATAATGTGACAATTGAGTCATTTAAGTGGTTGATTGATATATATTTAGAAGCACACAACCACAAAAAACCAAGGATTTTTTTCACTGACCAAGATCAAGCAATGGTCGGGGTATTGGTTGAAGTGTTGTCGGAGACTCACTATTGTTTATGCACATGGCACTTGTTACAAAATGGAATTAAACACCTTGGGAACCGAATCAAGGGAGGAAGTTATCTTTTAAGAGATTTCAAGAAATGTATGTATGATATTGACATTGAAGCATATTTTGAGACATCTTTGACGACTTGATCAACCAATATAATGTTCATGAAAATAATTAGATCAAATCAGTTTATGCTTTTAAAAAAGAAAAAGGGATGCGTGTTACATGAAGAAAGCATTCACTATTGGCATGCGAAGTACCCAATTAAGTGAAAGCTTGAATGCTCACTTCAAATATTGAATGAAACCAAATGTGGATGTTATGCAATTCTTCAAGCACTTTGAATGAGTTGTTGAGGAGAAAAGAAGCAATGAGTTGAGTTGTGAGTATGAGTCCTCACATAAGCTTGCAAGGTTAATATATTATCATGTATTTGAGTTGTTTCAAAATGAGTTTAAGTTATTCTTAGTTTTATCGATATTAGAAAGAAACGAGTCTCACTCTTTATGTGAATATGTCATCACTATGGTCAACCATGAAGGATCTTGAACATTGTAATTTGATCGTGCTTGAACCTCTATTACTTGTAGTTGTAGAAAGCTTGAGACATTTGGCATACTTTGTTCACATGCATTGAAAGTGTTTGAAGCAAATGATGTTAAGGTCATTTTCGAGAAGTATATTTTAAGAAGGTAGACAAGAGAAGCTCGTTGTGGCATTGTGCAAGATTTTAGAGGAAAAAAGGTTGAAAGAGATCCAAAGTAATCTCAAACACAGAAGTTTAGACAAGTTGTCTGTAAATTCATTAGAGTGGCGGTCGAGGCATCGCCTTGTGAAGAACACCTTAAAATCGTTGATAATTATGTAGATGTGATGTGTAAGAAAATAATGGAACGCCACTCACAAGTCATAAATAGTGACATTAATGATAACCCGACATTTATGAATAATGATGTTATGCAGCCAAAGGGATTCAAGAAACGGACTGACTTAAAAGACACATGCACAATTGTCCTAAGAGTTTTATTGAAAAGAAAAAAGCTCCACTAGAAGGAAACTACATATGATTGATGAGACAAACATTCCAACCTTATATGATTGGGAGTGACTCATATAAGTAATAATTTTGGTATATTAATGATGATAATATGTTAGTGTTACTATTTTTTGGTACAATACTTATCAATTGATGAATTTTGAGTTGTAAGCATTAAGTTAATGATTATTTGTTGTGTAAAGAATTGGAAGATGTATCACATATGTTCCATATCTATTTTGCTTTATATTGTGTATTTTGCATAATTTTGTTATGCTGCATAATTTTGCTTTAATGCTCAATAAACAACATTGTTGTATTATTGTGTTATGGTGCATATCTATTTTGCTTTTTATGAATTAGTTAATTAAATGGACAAAAAAATTGTAATGAAACAATGACACTCAATTCATTATACTCAAAAAAGGTTACAAACTTATAACAAAAAAAAAATTTACAATAAAACAAGAGGTGTTGAATTCAGTATCAAATTATATCCTAACTCTACTTTACAGAATTTCTATAATCAATCTTAAATTCAAAGTATCAAATTCTTTTGAGTAATGTTGATGTCTCTTTGCCTACGTGTTATTAAAAATCTCTCATAAGGAATTACTTGTTGCATCAACGCAAGTAGAGACTACCGACTCTAACTATAATCGCAACAATATGTAAGATTTGCATCAACGCAAGCACAAACTTTACGATTAGTTGATACCCGTAAATTGTGACACTGACTACGATGGAACAACAATAGAGATACGACGAGACTGTGTTGGGACGATGGTGAAGTTGCAACAGTGTAGAGGCATGGTGGGGCGACATGGAAGCGGTGGGTGGAAGTAGAGTATCAATTTCACAAGTCCAATAATTATTGGTCCCAACCCACATATTTGAGGAGCAAAAAATTTTATAGTTATTAAACCCTAAGAAAGGAAGTCCCAAAGTTAAAAAAAATTCCTAAAATTGTGGGCTAAGTGAAAACTATAAGTCCACTTTTTCAAATTTACCTTTCGATTTTATTTTATTTTTTTCTGAAAAATAAATTTTTTTCCTCAATATTTCAAATTTTTTCCAATAAAAATGATTTACAAATCTTTTTTACTTTTTTTCTCGAAACTTTTTTGATTTGAGAAAATTAATTTTTCGATTTTTATCACAATTTTTGGATATTTTTTTTGTTGAGAAAACAAAACATTAGACCCATAAACCTCTCACTTACATAAATAATAAAATTAAAGATTTAATAGGGGATTTATATTTTAGGACTTGACGGCTTTAGATGGAATTAGCGTTTTGGTGTGGCAGATCTGTTTTGAGTGCAAGTGTTTACGTTTTTTTAAAAATAAATTGGACACGTGGCTTAATAAATTTGAGAGCGAGCAGTTCATCAGAGACGCAATTATTCAAAAGAATGATCCAGTTCCCGCGCTAAATTCAGACAATGCAATTTTCTAAGGAGCCAGTTATCAATTTTATTAGAGATGCAACATAGAATAAATTATTAGTCTTGTGTACTTAATAGACAGTAGCACAAATGGGGGCTATTTCAGAGTTTTTAGTAACTATATTACATTAATTACATGTGGATTTCTGATGAGTGGCTGCAATGGTGATATGTTGCATTCCATAAATTTTACTTATATAAAAATGACATTATTTTAGAGAATAACTTAGATGATTCTATCATATAGTAGTACTTTTGGCTTTGAATATTGCACCACACATTTTACCAGTCTAACTTGGAACAGTGCATTCATAAATTTCCAGGTAATAAAACCAAGGATATATTAATCAATTAAACAATAATGAAAGAAACAATTTTATTGGAGCATTCAACCACACACTATGGTTCCATCACTAGCTCCATTCAGATGATAAAAAAGAAACTAAATCCAAAATATTGGTGTCAAAAAGAGAGACAACCAAATCATGCAAAACAAACACTTTACCACAAATCAAAAATCAGATTTTTCTTCTTCCTCCTCATGAAAGCGAATATGCTTTCCTTTTGGAGTTGGCAACCCCTTCAAAATCAAGATCTCAGTTGAAGAAGCAATAGATTCTTCAACTACCTCTTCCACAAACTCATCACCATCATACAAAAATCTTGTATGTTTCCCAGCAAACTTTGGAACCACCTTTTCATTCACACCAATGTTGCTTAAACCTTCACAAAGTTCATCAAGTAGCAACCCTCCATCATCAACATACTCTTCCTCTTCTTCAACATCCTCATAATAATCTTCTTCTTCTTCAGCTATTTCATCCTCATCATCGTCATCATCATCATGCGAACTTGCATTGACTTGAATTGACCAAATAGAATCACCATCATCTTCTGTGGAACCCATCTTGGAATCTTCCTGAGAAGTAATATCAGAAGAGCATTCTGTAACATCAGATTTGTCTGCGAAATCCAACAGCAAGGACCTACTTAGCACATTCTTTTCAGATTCAATGTTCTCCTCATTCTTTCCAATAACTACTTGACTCATCATCACCTGCCAACAAAAATTAAATCTTGTCAATATACCAAAATCATCAAAAAACTAAACATAGATGAAATTTTTTTTGTATGATCCAAAAATTGATTAAAAAAAATATTTAACACACAATAAAAAAGAAGAAAATATTCATTTTAACAAGATGAAGGATATCTGAAGAAGGTGAAACCTCAGTCAAAGCAGTGGCAGTGTTGTTATTATTGAAGATTTGAGGGGTGTTTGCAGGAGTTGGAGCAAGAAATTGCATTGGAGAGTTAACAAGTTGAAGAAAGGGACGAATATCCATTGAAAGTTTAGAAATTTCAGCTTCTTCTTCAACTTTTTGCAAAAGGGTCTTCACTTGACCCCTCAACAAAGCCTCACCAGAACCTGGAGTGTTCTTCACTCGGCTTCCCCTTTGTTTCATAGTACTCGAATATGGTGTCTCAATCTCGCCGTTCGCAAGCCCAACGATCGGCGAATCGTTCGATATGTCAATCAGTGCGCAACGATCTTGTTGTTGTACTTGCCCTTTTCTTTGCATTGATTTCGACATATTCTTCTCCGAGTCTTCAATCTTTCCTGAAACAAGAAAAAATGGAAATAATCAAAAACCATTTTTCAAAATCAAATCTTTTTGAGAAACAAAATGATAAAAAGTCCAAAACCCATTTTCCAAAATCGAAATTTTTGAGAAACAAAATGATCAAAAGTCCAAAACCCATTTTTCAAAATCTAATTTTTGAGAAAGAAAATGATCAAAAGTTCAAATCCCATATTCAAAAATCGATTTTTGAGAAAGAAAATGATAAAAAGCTCAAAACCCATTTTCCAAAATCGGTTTTTGAGGAAGAGAATAATCACTCACTTGAAAATAGGATATTGTTGTTTACAGACAAGGTGTTTGTTTGTGATCTTGTGACTCTTCTTGAAGTGGATGATGGAGTCTCCATTGAGAGATAATACAGCGAAAATTTAGGGATATTTGGGGAACAAGATTGATTGATTGTAGGGAATGTGTGTTTAGGGCAAACGGCGAGGTTTATAAAGAAGATAGATAGCATACAAATATGACCGTTGGTGCGCCTATTAAACAATGTACAATGAACTAGCCGTTAGGTTACAGTTTTTGAAATATGGGCCCATCTATATTGGATTTCATTTCGGCCTGGTTTTCTTTAATCAGTAGCCAGCCCATTAGAAATAGACAATTTGTTGGCCCATATATATATATATATATATTTGAAATAATTGAAAGAAAAAAATAGAGTTGTTATTATGAGAGACAATATATTTCTAAAAAAACTTTTGACAAAATTAGATCTAACTTATTGAAATAAATATAAATAATATGATAATCTTTTTTGTGTTATGATTATAATAAGATTTTTATAATAGGTTAAAATCATATATTTATTTAGTTTTCTAAAGGTTTAAGTATAATGGTTAATATATTTTTGTTTGTTTTAATCCTCCAATCTTAGAGAAATGAGACTTAAGTAATTCAGAGTTAGACAAAGAGGTAAATAAAGTGTAATCAAAAATTATTTTAATTACAATTTAAATTCGAATTTTCTCAAATAATTATAATGATTAATTTATAAAATTTGACTCTATAAATTTATTTAATAAAAAATATATAGCCTTTTTAAAAGTCTTATCGCAAAATATGCTTTTAAATAAATAAATAACTTTTAAATAGCTTTTATGTCATGTTACAAACAAGATAATCTTTATAAGTTCTGAAGATTTCAATTCAACATAATCTATTTTTATCATTATTTTTTCATCATTATTTGTCTTTCTCTCAAGTAGTAGTGCTTTGGTTTATCATTATGTAAAATATCCATCGAATTTATTGAGAATTACTCGTCCCGGAGAACTTAGCTAATAACTTTTAGTGAAGTCTCTCACTCAACCACATTTTTTTTAATAAGAAATCAAACATATCTTTAAATAAGTAATCATTTTAAAAGCCTATTTCATTTTAACATTTTTGAATAAGTAATCAAACATATCTTTAAATAAATTAACGAGTTAATATGTCAATGAAATTAAATTCTATTTTGATATTTAACATTACATTTTAAAGAATATGACTTTACATACATTATACTTAAACTATATTTTATAAATATACATTTAAATATGTCAAAAACTAAACGAAATTAATATGCGTAAATTACTAAAACTTGAATATATAACAAAAAGATCAAAATTTAATATAATAATTATAGTAGTAAAAAAATATTATTTATATTTAATTAAATAGGCCGGTCTAATAGGCTTAAAAGCTTATTATGTAGCTTATAGTCTAATCTTTTTAACTAAATATGTTTTTTTAAAGTCTTGACCTTATCTTTTAAGAAAAAAGTATGGCATGGACTAGACCTGACGTAAACTAGACTGTAAGTTCCTGTCGATCGGTCTGACTTATTTCCATTCTTAATTATAAACAAGAATATTAAATTTTTAAATTAATTCTAACGAATTTACGATTCTAAGTCACATAAACTCACAAATATAAACTTTATTTTCTTTAAACGCACACTACCAGTTTAAGTAAACTCTTTTAAAATTAATAAGCTATCAATCTCCCTAGCCAGCAACGAGTTTACGAATTTAACATTAAAATATATATATATTTTTTGGTATTTTATGCATATATATATATATATATATATATATTTTACGATTTCAATGTTTGATTTTTATATACATTAACCATAATATTAGTTTTAAAATTGCATAATTATATATCTATTTAAAAATATTTATGCTTTCGACTCAGAAAATGTTTATTTTTTTCATTAAGGTTGAAATCTTGAATATATTTATAATAAATATTGTGTTGATCAAAAGTGGAAGAAAAAATTCATAAAAACTAAAAATGAAATTTTATAAGACCATAAGTATATTTAACTCTTATTTAATAGTATTATACAATGTATAAATTGATTGTAAATAAGATTTTTTAATATATTTTTTTGTATCTCATATCAAATACCATAAATAACTAATTTATTCATCAATAGATAAACTTCTTTAGATACTTGTGCGGATATGAGGTAGCACATATCATATTTAATGGGAGAGATAATAGGGAATTACAGATTAATGATGAACGTATGATTCCTCTCATTTATCTAAATGTATACTTTTGACTCCTACTTCTACTGTTTTTTTATTTATACATAATCTATACAATATAATATTGTAAGGTTCTTTTTTGTAAATTTGTCATTTGTCAATTAATAAGAGATCTTAGTTACTATAAATATTCTATTAATAGTAATAAACTTGTTTAAATTTTTAATTATTTGTTTGATAAAATTTCAATAATTTTTTAGTTATTAGTATGTGTCTTAACAATTTGAAGTAGTAATTTTTAGTAAATTTTACTATCTAATTGTTCAAAATAATTTTAAATAAAAATATGATAAAATAAAATGTAAAATAAAAATAGATGATATTGATATAAATGTTTTTCATTGAGGCACATTAATTAATATATAAACCTAAACAAAAACTATTGTTTGAATTTCAAATTAAATATATATATATATATATGTATATATATATTAGTTCTACTAAATAATATCAAGGTAGCTTAGAATAAAAATGACTTAATTTCAGTTTTAGTCCCTATATTTTTACCAATTCATGAAATTCGTCCCTTTATTTTAAAATTTTACCGTTTTGGTCATTCATTCCATTTTTTTAACTAAAAAAATAGCAATGTGACATATTTTAAATAACGTGACATATGATAGGATAATGTAAAATGATTAACACCCATAAAATCGCAATAAAACCTTATAAAAACTTAACTTTTATCTTCAGAAATTTTTTATTTTTGTAATTTAACTAATACATATGAATAATTTATGTATCTAGATGGTTTTATATCATGAAATTGTATGCAACGTTATTTAAAATATATCAAAATGTTTTTTTTAATTTTAAAATATGAGAGAATGATCAAAATTGTCAACTTTTAAATTAGGGGACTAATTCCGTGAATTGATAAAAATAGAGGAACCAAAACTGCAATGAAGTCAATAAAAATATATCATACAAGCATAAATATTTTGCATGTAAAAATATGTACATTTAAATACAAATAAATTTTTAGATGAGATTTTTATGTGAAATAAGTTTTAACTAAATTGGAAAAACAAAGATCATTCTGGTTTATTAAAAAACAACAGTCTGAAAAACGAAGATCATTCTGATTTATTAAAAACAGAATTATGGAAAAATGAAGATCATTCTAGTTTATTAAAAATAGAATTCTAGAAAAACGAAGATCATTCTAGTTTATTAAAAACCGAAATCTAGAAAAACGAAGATCATTCTGATTTATTAAAAGAGTCTGAAAAACGAAGATCATTCTGGTTTATTAAAAACAAAATTATGGAAAAACGAATATCATTCTGGTTATTTCATTTATGGGAAGAATTAAAATGAATCATTTTCCATAGTTCAGACCTTAAGATAAACACATGTCAAGAATACTCAAAATAATACTCAAGCCCAAAAAGTCTAGCTAAAGGCCCAAAGAAGTAAACAACATCAAGATCAATCTCTAGGTTGATGAGCTATGAGTAAGGACAACTAGGACAACAAGGACACTGTTGTTGCACATTTTTACAGAAAGTACATCATGCTTCTGAGACAAAGGACTGACACTAGACAACTACTAAATCACTCATCCACGTTCCCCATACAACACAAAACCAAAAACATTCTGGTTTTACAAAAGAACATTCTGGTTATTCTCTTTTAAAGACAAAATTAAAATAAATTATTTTTCACAGTCCAAACCACAATTTAAAGAGTATCAAGACTGCTCAAATCAATGGTGAAGCCCATAACTCGAGTTGAATGCCCAAAAGAGGAAAACAACCTCAAGATTGATCTCCAAATTGATGAGTTGTGAGCAAGGACGCAAGTACAATTGTACTTACATTATTCTGCAGAAAGCTCTACATAATTCTGATTTGGAACCAAACAAATTGACATTTCACAACCCATTCAGTCACTCATTCACGTTTTCCATTAAACCCAAAAACAACACCGTTCTTCGTTTGTCAAGAATGTTCTGGACAACAATATAAACACATGTTTAATTGCTTTAAAATATATCTTACACTTGGGAAGTGTGTCCAACGACTATATTCAGTTTAAACTGAACATTCAAAGTCTTTTTATCATTTATAAATTAAATATCAATTGGAAGATGAAGGAAAGAGTTCAATTTACAAATCTACCAACATTTGTTCAAGTAATACCAAGTCAAAAACTCTTCAAGCAAACTCCAACTCCTTTTCACTACATTTGTGGATCATCATTTACTGAGTTTGTCTTTATTTATCTCAAACAAGTGTTGAGAAGTTTCAAGATCTCAAACACTTTTATCATACACATCATTTGTAACTCAAGTCTATCTTTTATGTTAGATTGAGTGTGTTTGTAAAAATCCTTTCAAGGCTGAAAGGTGATTGTAAAAATTCTTACTAGGTTGAAAGGTGAAGATTGTAATTGATCAATGTGTGATCAAGAGAAAATGTGTGAAGGAGAACATTTTGGTTTTGAAGCACATAATGAAAATCTCACGGTTGTGAGAACTGGACTAGCTCGAGTTGGATGAATCAATATATTTTTTGTGTGTGATCTTTCTATCCCTTATCTTTAATTAGAAAGCTTTTAAAAAGATCTACACGTGAGCAAAACGTGAGAGATTTAAAACTCTTGGAGATGAAAATCTCATATTTAAAAATGAAAGAATCATAATCCTAATTTGGATAAAATATTGGGGACAATATTGCAATTAAGAAAAAACGACGAGTCGCAAAATTTGGAGTGACAACATTGTAAAATTAAAATAAAGAACTTAGAAAGATACATGAAACGCCAATTCTGAAACACCAATAAAAAAAACTTGATCATGGTAGCAAAATAAATGTGATGGAAATTTCACGTATTTTTCTTACCCCATTTTTTCTTAGTTGAGAGAAGCCAATAAATCATGAAATTGGGCTTGTTTGATTTCTGTTTCTAAAATTTATTATGTTTAGTTTTTAATAATTATAAAAAAAAACAAACATTATTTGATTATTTTATTTTGCAGAAATTGTCTTACAAAACTTTTTCCTTATTTTTTGTTTGTTTTCAAAATAAATAAAGAAAAAAAATGCATAAAACTTATTTAAAAAAAACAATTTTCAGAACAATTTTATAAAGTTGTCTTTAAAAAGTAAAAAACAAAAATACAATTAAATATATAGAAGAAACTCCCTTCTCTTCTGTCTTTATCTCCTTAATCACCAAACATGAGAGACTCCCTTTCTCTTCTCAATTTCATCATCTCATCATCACTATTTCTCTAGTAAAAAATACATTAAAGGATTAATTCTTCACAAATTATTGAATGAGAGACCATATTATAGTGTATTTTCGTACATATTCTCTCAACTTACATATCTTATAAAATATTTCCACTAGGTCATCTTTATTGAATAATATGAATTTGATTTTTTATTTAATACTAAAAAATACAAATAAATTTTATTAAAAAAAAATAAGAAATATTTGTTTTGAAAAACAATTATTCTTTGGTAAAAGTATAGTTTTTCAAAATAGTTTTATAAAACATTAATCTTTAAAAATTAAAAAACTTAAAACATAACTAAACAACCATGAGAAACTTCCTCTCTTTTTCTCCTCTACCAAACATGAAAAACTCCCTCTCTTTACATCTATTTATCTCAATTTCCTTCATTCTAGGTTTCCAGAAGCACGTGAATCAAGGTTTCCAGAAGTGATAAGAAGGACACACTTGCACACCACACCACACAACAACTCCCACAAGCTCTTTTACACGGATTTAATTGGCTTTGATGATAGACACTTTCCACCTTCCTTCACAAGCTACCCCACAATCTATAATTCACCATAAATGTTTATAAATAATTCGACACTTTAGCCATTGTCAGTAAAAAAAAAAAAAGAACCTCACAAAATAGTTCATTATTAAAAATAAAAATAGTTGAAAAAATAATATTTCCTCTAATTATCTATATAAAAATTAAATATATTAATTTTTATTTTATTTGTCATTTATAAAAAGAATGGGAAGTATTGGTTGGAAAAGAGGGGATGACCGTGCAAACTATAAACCGTATACACGTGAGGTAGTTAGGTAGCTGTTAATGTGTAGAATGTGGATACAATTAATTCGGAAAACAATATGCTTTACCCATCTAGTCAATTAAATTTTTTACTTTTTTTGACTAAAATCCTAGTGAGTTAGGTAAAACCATAGGTCCATAACAAATAAAAGAAAGTATCTTTGTTTTGACGATTATGGTGACTCCATCCGTAATGATTTATATTTGAGCATTTTATATATATATATATATATTAAAAAATTGTATATAACTAAATAAGAAAGTAATATTTTTATTAAATTATAATAATTAAGTATTATTTTATACACCATTATCGTAAATATAAAATAGAAGATAATGATTCGAGAGTAGGACATTAAATGTTAATTAGAAAGTATAATTTTAAAAAAGAAGTATTTATTATTTAAATGAAAATTGAAAGAATAGTTTATTTCAAAATAATTTTTTTACAAATTTAGAACGAAATTAGTAGTTTTATAAGTGATGCATGCAATGATAGGATTAAATAGATTATACACTCAAATAAGAATTAATATTAATAATTTTATTTATATATATTATTAGTATAAATAATTTTGATACTATTAATTAATCATAATTATTAAATTATTAATAATATTTAACTTTTATTATAATAATTTATAAAATCACTCATATAATTGATTATGATTTAACGATTATATAATTTTTTTTACATTGATAATATATACAAATTAAACTTTATTAATTTAACAACTAAAAATAACATTATTTAGGATAATTATTATAAAATATGTGATATTTATTGTGGACGAAAAAGGAGATAAGCAAAATGAAAGCATATACGTACTTAGCATGTGGTGTGCTTCTACCATATGAAGAGAATAAATGAGAAGAAAAGTGACGAGTCAGGGAAGGTTCTAGAGTACGCTATATATGGAAGGTAATTAATTGACGGGACTTGCGTGGCGGATTATACGACTTGAAGTGAGAAAGAAGATCCTAAGTATATATTAGAAGAAAGTGAAGTGTATTAATGAATGATTGATATTTGAATTAAATATAATTTTGATTCAAGTAAAATTTCATTTTTTGGGTTTAATCCATATAAAATAAAAATATAATTTTTATTTTTATAAAATTATTATGCATGCCTTTTATTTTCTACTTAATATATATTATTAAATAAATTTGTTTCAAGTTTATTTATAACAATGTAAAAGTTATTTTAAAAAAGTGATTTTAAAATTCGATTTTTATATCTTCATTTTCTTTATTTTTATCTTGAATTTCTTATATTTGAAAAAATTCATATTTGATTCATCTGAACTTAAATAATTCTAAATTTTTATGGAATTTTTTTTATAATGTTCTAAATATACTTGCAAAAATCATTCAAAAATTTTTAAGTTGAAAGACAATCAAACATGTTTCATTTCAACAGAAACTAAAAATGTTTCCTGAATAATTTTGCAGTGACAAAAAATTGTATTTTTATTTTACATAAACTAAAATTGAAATTTTATATGGACTAAAAACATATTTAATCTTTAATAATTATACTATAGAATAATAAGCAATGAATTGAGACATAGGGAATAGTTAATTTCAATAATCAAGTGATTGGACTTAAGTCGTTAATACACTTCAGTTAAGTAAGAATATTGACGGTGCTTGTTTCCTTCCAACTCAATTACTCGCATATCTATTCAAACATCATATCATTGTGGTTTATTGTTGAGAACAAATGAGAATTGCATGATTCAATGTGATAGAAATTATTTTAAATTCCTAGGAGCGTGGCTTGATCATCTTGACTTTGAATTTCAAGTCCACAATTCTTGGGTCTCGTCAATTGGTTGGAATGACAAACTTAGACTTTTGTTTAATTTGAAGCACTGAAATGTTGCTGTTTTTGGTAACATTTTTCAAAGGAAGAGACACTTCCTCAAAAGACTTGAAGGTTTTCATAATTACTTGATGAATATCCACAATGAAAGGTTGACCCAAATTTAGAATAATCAGTGGGAAAAATATAATTCGATAGTAGCTCATGAGGAGTGTTATTGGTTTCAACAAGTTAAGAGTAAATGAATGATGCTTGGAGATCAAAATACCATATTTTTTTGCATCCCAACTCTTTGACATTGAAATAAGAACAAAATCTAAGTGTTTTTGGATTAGAATCATACCAAGATCTATGATGATGGTGATAAGTTACAAATTATGGTCATTAAATTCTACTCAAATTTATTTACATCCTACTTTTAGGACATCTTTTGTAATAAGTGCTTGTTTTCTTACTATTTTGGATATTCATAAGACCGTGTTGGAAGCTTTAGTCACTTTAGAGGAGACTATATTTTCTCTAAAGACTATATTTTAAATATTCTTAAAAATTATATTTTCTCTTTAAATTTACAATTGGGGTTATAAATCACCATTTTTTAGATGTCAAAATTATAATTTAAGACCAAAACTATAACAAATGTAAAAAAAAAAAAAAAAAAAAAAATTAA
>JBBPBQ010000002.1:15789162-15839931 GCA_037974755.1 Cicer yamashitae
TTAAAATAAAGGACCAAATCAGAAGAAAAAAAAAAAAAAGATAAAAGACTAAAACGTTTATTGAAATTAAGTTAAGGGACTACGGGTGCTAATTAGCCTATTATTTTTGTATGTGATATACTTAAAATATATACGAGAAACAACTTGACAACCAATTGATTTGTATATAGTTTTAAGAAATCTCTCATTTTTAGAAAATATGTTTGACATTATATAGTTTTAAGAAGTATGTCTTCTTTATCACTCGGTGGAATACTTGAATTTATAAATTGCTTCCAATTATATCGATTGGTAATGTAACCTGAGAATTGTTCTTTTGCATGAAAAGTTGATCTACATTGTTGATAAGCTTGTTATGACTACACCAGTTGACTCAACCAACCCTGAAGCAACCAAGTCTTATGAGATGTACTTGGAACAATTTATTGCTACTAAATATATCATTCTAGCATCCATGAGTTCTAAACTTCATAGGCAACATGAAAATTTGAACCCTCCTGATATCATCAAACATTTTAAGAAGATGTACGGTGGACAAAGTAGGACATCTAGATATCAGTTGTCTAAAACTTTGTTCAGATCGTCATTGTTCCTAATTCATTTTCACAATTTGTTGATTTTAATATGAATAAGATCCACTTTGATCTGCATGAAATGCTTAACTTGTTAATTGATTATGTGAATCAATTTTTCACTAAAAAAGGCAAAGGAAAGTTTAATCCAAAAAGGAAAAAATTTTGACCTATGGGTGTTGTGACCAAATTCAAACACAAAAGGGTCAATATCAATTAAGTTGATGTTGAATGTTTTTTCGGTTAGGAAAAGGAGCATTGGAAGAGAAATTGAAAGAAATGTCTTGATTCTTTAAAGAAACAAAGAAAGACATTAATGAAAAATATTTTCATGATTTCTTTCACTGTTTCAGTATCAAATTATTTTATAAATTTCATCAATCTACTATAATTTTCATTTTTTATTTGAGATAATTACTCTACTTTCCATTCATTTGCAAAATATATATATATATATAATTACTCAAATAATTGTGAAATAAGAGTATAGTTGTTACAAAATGGGAAAACTCAACTAAAATGCCTCAATTGTAGCAAATTATTTGAAGGGGTGTGAGAAAAATTGAGAAATAATAAAAAGAATGTTTAAATATATTTTTGGCTCTTGTAAATATATTTCGTTTTGATTTTAGTTCTTGTAATTTTCTTTTATTTAGTAAAAAAAAAAAGTGAAATGGATAATTTTGGATGAATTGGCACATGGTGACTATGTAATTGTTGTTGACTAAACAATATTTAATATTTAAAATTAAAATTCATTTTATTTACTCATTTAATTATTTAATTAAAAATTTAAAACTAATTAATTAATTAATAAATCAATTAAATGATAAAAACTTAATAATCTTTATCTTCAACCCGAAATTTTTTAATAAAAATTCAACAACTTTCATCTTCAACCCTAATTTCTTCATCTTCAAATCACAAATTCTCATTTATAAATTTAAACCCTAAGAATGAAGTTTGTTGACAAACCATAGAGTAGTATAGTTATTATTTTTGGTTAGAGATTCAATGTCGTTGACAAACCAGATAAATCGTAAAAACATTATTAATTATGTTGCATTAGTTCTTGGATTTGTATAATGCACAAAAAGATAATTGTAAATGATTAATATTTTCAAAAATAAAATTGTAATATCATCAATTATTAAGAAGAATATACATATTATTTACTTTGTTCTTTTTTAATTGTTATTTTTTTTTTATTTTTTACATATACAAAGACAATTTATAAAGTTTATTAGTTTAGATGTTAGTATTTTTTTTAGGGATGACAAAATGGATGAATTTGAATTTGAATGGTAATAGGATTGATCAAAACAATTCATTAATCCTTTTACAACCCACTTAAAGTTCTTTAAAAAAATCCAATTCAATTCATTCATTAAAAATAAAAACATCTATTTCATCCATTATCATAGTTTCAAAGGATGGATATCAATCTAATTACTTTCTTTAATATCTGATATTATTTTAAAAAAATAATATTATTTATTATTTTAAAAAACTATATTTTCTTTTGATAGAAAATTTCTGTTTGTTTTTTATTTTATAATTTTTTTATTTTAAAAATTATCTATTCTAAAAATATTATTATTATATTTTGAACAAAAAATAATAATATTGTTTATTATATCTAAAACTGTATTTTGTTTACTAAAGAAAAATACTTTTTTTTTTATTATTTTAAAATCTGTTTTTATATTATTTTTAAAAAAATGTATTTTCTTATTATCTCAAAATAATTTTATTTGTTATTTTTTAAAAACGACAGAACTTTGGTAATCCACTACAAGCGACGGATTTCCGATGAATTTTTCGGTTGTGCTCAGCAGCATTCCGACAACTCGCAGTGGTTGGCGGCGGAGCTCCGTCGGTCGACAACCTCCAACCACCCAATATTATTATTTAAATTAATTTTTTTAATATTTAAAACAAATAATGTACTTTTAAATTAAAACAAAAAATATTTTTTAATATACTAAAAAAATTCCATTTTTGTACCAAAAAAATAATAGAAAGTCCAGATTTTAAAATTATAAATAATTTTATTTTCATAAATTACGTATATTTTAACATAAATAATGTTTCTTTTAAATTATATAAAAAAATTTGGATTTTTTAAATTATAAAAAAATTGGGTTTTAATTTTTTTAAGAAACCCATTTCTTGTAACAAAATACAGTTTTTTAAATAATAAAAATATTATTTAAAACAATTATAATAATATTTATCAAATGTATCTATTTGATAAAAATGATTGGAAGAAACCTATGTAGTGATTTAAAGACAATGAGTTGATTTTGATTTATAATAATATATAAATAATATAAGGTGCAACTAACTTTCCTAGGAATAGAAGCACTAAATATCACAACTTTACCTCCCATTCTCTTACCAGTCCCTCAAACTCATCTTTCTATTTATATCTCCATCAGACGATACACGAAATAAAGCACGCACACATAAACACCGCTCGAGTCACAACAAGAAGAAAAACAGAGCAACATTTCAAAATTTCCATTAAAACAAATGGAACCACCCAAAACTCTCAATTATCTCTCTCAGGAAAAGATCCTCCAGTCAAGTTTCATTCGTGACGAAGACCAGCGTCCAAAAGTTGCTTACAATATCTTCAGTAATGATATTCCAGTCATTTCTCTAGCCGGAATCGACGATGAAGGTGGTCGTAGAACAGAGATTTGTAACAAGATTGTGGAGGCTTGTGAGAATTGGGGTATTTTCCAGATTGTTGATCATGGTGTGGATCCAGACCTTATTTCTCAAATGACACGTTTTGCTAAAGGGTTCTTTGATTTGCCACCGGAAGAGAAGCTTCGGTTTGATATGTCCGGTGGTAAAAAGGGTGGCTTCATTGTCTCGAGTCATCTCCAAGTAACCAAACATTTTCCCTTTAAACTATATATACCCTATATATTTTAATTATTTTTGGTCTTTAAAATATTTTCAAGTTAAACTAACACATGAGCACATTTGTATAAAAAATGAATATATCAGAGAAAAAAAGGTAAGTACACCATTTGAAAAGAAAAAAAAAATATTGTAACTAAATTGAGCTAAGACATGAACACTTTTATTTAGGGAATAGATTGGGTTCGTCTTATGGAATATACAGATAATTTTTTTTAAGAGGATAAACAATTGAGTAAATCTAGTATAACATTTCTTAAGCACGGCAGTAAAATTTTTGCTCTTTTATTCTATTAAGTCACAAGCATTTGACATATTGGTATCGTTTGTTTAAAATTTTTAAAAAATATTTTCACTTAATATTTTGAAAAATGATTTTTACCATAACTTCCTTAAAAATAGTATAAGTTATTTTAAACGCATTTGTTATCAATTAAAAAAAGTAATTTTGACATTTAAGAACTTAGATATTCATTATTAATATGATAAAAATCACTTTTTTAAAATGTATCTTTCAAAAATAATTTTTATGAAGAGCTTCTCAAAATAGATTTTTATTTTAATTATTTTTAAAAATTTCATTATTCAAAAGATTTGTATTAAATAGACGAAATACTTAAAATGATATTTTAAATTTAAACTAATTTTTCATTTGAAGATTTATCTTTAATTTTTTTAAATATTATAAAATAAAATACTATAAAAATCATTTTTAACAAAATCTTAAATAGACGGTCTCATTGTTCACCTAATCATTTTTTGTTTTTTTTTTCTTTCTACCAAAATGATTAATGCTTAAAATTTAAGGAATTAAAATGGAATAAAAAAAATTAAGAGACCAAAATAAAATCTAAATGCAACTTGAAAGACATAAAATGTAATATAACCAAGACTGAGGAGTTGCTTAATTTGTTAATGATAAATCATGTTACACTATCATTTTTTAGTTAAGAAATCATAATGATAAACCATAAATGTCGGATTTTAAAATAGAATATCAATTTTATGAATTGATAAAAATAAGAGACTAAAATTATAATTAGACTTAAAGAATATTTACAAAGTAACAGTATATATGAATTAATTTTTTTTAACTAATCAATTAAATTCTTTGTTGATAATCATATCGGTATTATGATTTACACACTCTACCCACCAGCCACTTACTCGGGTGGTACTCATTCAAAATGGATGCAGGGTTACTTCATTTTTCTAACAACCAAAATATCACCTTAAAATCTTGCATCTATCATAATTGAAATTGATGAGCATTTATAAAAAAAATACTAGTACTATAAATACACTCTATGAAACATGAAAAATCTTTTAAAATTTTTGTATGATTTGTAAATTGATAGTTTTTCTCTCCAGGGAGAAGCAGTGAAGGATTGGAGAGAATTAGTGACATACTTTTCATACCCAATTAGAAACAGAGATTATTCAAGGTGGCCAGACAAGCCAGAAGGGTGGAAAGAGGTAACAGAGCAATACAGTGAGAAACTAATGAGTTTAGCCTGCAAATTATTGGAGGTGTTATCAGAGGCTATGGGTTTAGAAAAGGAAGCTCTTACAAAAGCATGTGTTGATATGGATCAAAAGGTTGTCATTAATTTCTACCCAAAATGCCCTCAACCTGACCTTACTCTTGGCTTGAAAAGACACACTGACCCTGGGACAATCACTCTCTTGCTACAAGACCAAGTTGGTGGCCTTCAAGCTACTAAGGATAATGGTAAGACGTGGATCACCGTTCAGCCAATTCAAGGTGCTTTTGTTGTTAATCTTGGAGACCATGGTCATGTGAGTTCACTTTTCCTTATTCTTTTATTGCTCTATTTTTTCGTATAATAATTTATTTATTTTTTAAATAAATTATCTCAACTTTATTTTTTAATTAATACTCCATTTTTTTATATTTATTATAAATAGAAGAAAAATTATTTTTCACCATTATTAGAATTTTATTTAATGATTATTTATAATTTTATTTAGAATATAAATCAAATTTATTAAATTATTTCTGTTTAATATCAAACACTCAACTTGTAATAGTATTAAATGATTCAATAAAAATTAATTTTTGTTTATGATAATAATGACAAAGATTTAAGGCATTTTTTATTTATAATAGTGACAAGAATGATAAATGTGCCAATATAATATCTTTCACTCACAATTATAATAGTGAACTTTTGCTAAACATGGTGACCAAATATTTGAGACATTTTTAGTGTCACAAAAAAGAGTGACTTTCTTTTTTGCTAATTAAAAATGATGATCAAGACTATCTATTTCTTTCTCAAATGGTCTAGAAAGTATATAGATGTACTTGCCTAGAAAAATCGTTGGGATATACTAAGAGCATTGGAAAACTTTCAAAGCTATTATTGTGGTTTTATGAGCTACACGTTTCATTTCTAATATTCACTTATGTTAAATTATATATCTCTTTATGTAGTATTATTAATTATATAGTGTATTAATGATTTTTTCTTCATTAATATAGTCTTATTTATTACATCTCGATCTATATAACTACTTCACTAATTATTATTCTCTCAAATTTTTTTTATAAAAAATAAACTTTTTATAAAAAATAATTGAATTATAATTTAGTCAATAAAATTAAATTGATGTATTTAATCTATAATATAAGTCAAATACATCAATGTTTGTTTGTTGACCAAATTACAACTCAGTTGTCTTTTATAAAAATGATTAGAGAGAATATTAATATTAATATTTTAGTAAATAAAATTCATTTTATCATTACACTCAATACAACTAATCATTTTATTAAAAATTGTGCAAAAATTCAAATAATAAACATAAATTTTTTTTTTATTATATTGCATAGTATGGTATTAGAAGGTGCCTTATTTTCATGATTTATTTAATTTCTCATGATTAATTAAATTTGTGTGGTAAATGTAGTATCTAAGTAATGGAAGGTTCAAAAATGCTGATCACCAAGCAGTGGTAAATTCAAACTACAGTCGTTTATCTATAGCCACGTTCCAAAATCCAGCACCGGATGCAACTGTGTACCCTTTGAAGATTAAAGAAGGAGAGAAATCTATTATGGAAGAACCAATCACTTTTACAGAAATGTATAGGAGGAAGATGAGTAAGGATCTTGAGATTGCTAGAATGAAGAAACTTGCTAAGGAAAAAGAGCTTAGGGACTTAGAGAAGGCAAAACTTGAGGGCAAGCCTTTGAATGAGATTCTTGCTTAGACTTAATTTATTGCACTACTATTATTATTTATCGTTCCTTCAACTTTGTGTTTTTCGTTGAATAATTAATTATGCTTGATTTGGTACTTATTTGATTTATATTAATTAAAAAATTAAATCATGTTGGAGGCCTCAATTAAACTACGTTCTATGTTGTCCATGACACGTGGATCATTCAAAAGTCAAAACACATTAGAGCTCCCCCAAAAGCATATCTTTTTGAAAGAAAACAATCCTCAAAAGCATATTAACTCAACAAATCTCCACTCATTTCACATTTGGCACTCTCACTAAAAACACTCTCCAAATTGTGTCTATCGCGTACTTAATTAATAATTACTATCTCGGTTTCTACAAGAGAAAATAAAAATAAAACATTAAAACTAAAGTATTATTAAATTGTTTTAATTTTTTTTTATTATTTTCACTTATATACTCTTATTAAAAACAGTGAAATATTAAATATTTATTGACAATATTAAAAAGACAAAATATTAAATAAGAGTATAAAAGTAATTTAAATAATAAATATATTTTTAAAGTCGTAATTTTTTTTTATATAAAATAAAAAAAAATTCTAAAAATATTATTATATATAAGACCGGAGGTCGTAACACAATGGGTAATTTATTTTCAATGATACATAACTAATATTACAAAATAATTAATAATGTATAAAAATAGATATGATTTTTGATCCACAAAAGAGTAAGTATTGGATATGACACAATATTGCAGGATAAATTTTTTAATGGACAACACAAACAAAACAATGTAAAATTTACTGCAATATCTTTTATGACATATATAAATATTTATGACAATAAATATTAATAGATGAAAGATAGGGGGAGAGAGATAGAGAAGAGCTAGAAAGAGATGAGACATCATCAAAGAAACATGAGATAGAGAAAACAAGAAATGAGAGACAAATATTAAAGAGAGGAGGAGAGAAAAGAGAGAACGAGTAAAGAGATAAATGAGAAAAAAAATATTTTTTTTAATGTTTGAAAAATCAGACCAGATATTAAACTCGTGGAGGCATCGATTTAAAGTTCAAATAGTCAATTGGAATTCGACTGTGGTTGAACTAATAATAATGAAATAATGTATATATGTTTTATCATTTTAATATAATGTATTAAATAATACTTTATACGTTCTATAATAAATAATTCATTTGTAAAAATAATTTGACCCAAAATAAACAAATCTTTTAATTTTCAATGAAACGTCAACTATTTTTATTTTCTAGTTATATCGTCTAATTAATAATATTACTTATGCAAAACTAATTTATTTCTTTCATTTATAATTTTTTAAATTGTGTGAAATTTTCAAATGAATAATTGATTGTGAAAAGAATAGATTATTAAAAAAAATTATATATAAATTCAAATTATGAGCTTCATCGACAGTTGTATCATGTGTGTCTCATTACACTACTCTATGTTGATTATTGTGTGGCTCATGTTTTACACTTCAATGCTCTATGTCATTAAGTCACTTCACATTTTTCTCTCTTTCCTTTTCATTCACTTACCAAAACATCACTCTCCAAATAAACTTTTTTCTCCAATTTGTCTTTCTCACCCATAAATTTATGAATCCCTCTTCACTTTTTCAGTCTAGAACACACACCACCCAACATTTCATCCTCATATTTGACTCTCCAAATTTGTAGCTATATTCAATTATTCATTATTCACGTAAGGATGAAGACTATTTGAGTAATTGATCGGTCCAATCTGTGCTCCAAAACTTAAAAACGAGGACTCTTTAAAAAAAAAAACCTTTTTTTTTTAACCATGCTGAACCAATTAACAATCGGTTTTGCAATTTATCTTCGGTTTTTTACTAGGGCGGTTTCAAGAGCTAATATGATTCATTGGTATTATAGATATAATCAGTCCACCGATGAAAAAATTGTCCCATGGTTAAACGATTGATAAGAATTACAACTTTTGTACATTCTCTTTCCCCTTAGTTTGTTCAATCCACAACAAATTTTTATATCAAAATATCACAATAGGAGTTGTAATTCCTTGTCCCAAAATCAAAGGCACCCTAAAGCCATAATCAAAACAAAAAATATCTAAGGAATTATTTTTGCATTCAATGTTGAGTTTTTTTTTTAATAACCCAAATTTGAATTTTTTTTTTATAATCAAAATACTCCATTTTAAAAATTATATATCAAACTACCTCATTTTTTGACATAGTTAGAAGTCAAAGGTGACTTCTTAAAGAAAGTTCAACTTTGCAATGACGACTTAGTGAAAGATTTGTTTTTTATTTTTATTTTTTATTTTAAATAGAGAAGTCGTCTTTCGAAAAAGTTAGCGAATATATATATATATATATATATATATATATATATATATATATATATATATATATAATTCATTAAAATTCATTCATAAAAAAAAATACAAATTTTACAAAAATTATATAAATTGACTAGAGTTGCTTGTAACATTTGGACAATGTTTTCGAGTATTATCCGTTAATCGACATAGTCCGCATTTTTTTGGCAATTTTTGTCTAACGTACATTTAAGTTTATTCATAAAAAATGGACGTTAGAGAAAAATTGCAAAATGATGGATATGTACTCTTTACAAGTCAAAGGCAAAATAACATTTATAAGATAAATTTATTTAGTCTAGAGAAACAATATGTTAAGTGTCTAATGTCAGTGAATGAAGATAAACTAACTTAGCACAAAAGGTTAGGTCATGCAAGCCTTAGGTTAATTTCAAAAATGAATAAACTTCAACAAGTCAGAGGTCTGCCCAAACTTAGTTGTAAAACTGAAATTATGTGTGAAGCTTGCCAAAAGGGAAAACAAATAAAGAATTCCTTTACCCCTAAGAACTTAGTCTCTACCTCAAAATCCCTTGATCTCTTACATATAGATCTCCTTGGGCTAGTGAAAATAGCCTCACTAAATGAAAATAAGTATGACTTTGTGATAATAAATGATTACACTGGGTGGACTTGGGTAAAATTGTTAAGAAATAAAGATGAACCCCACAAAGTGTTTATTGCATTTTGCAAACAAGTAATGAATGAAAAGGGTCTTAAGATTGTAACAATTAAAAGTGATCATGGAATAGAATTCGAAAATTAGTTCTTTGAAAGTTTTTGTGATGAGAATGAAATCTCTCACAATTTCTCATCTCCTGGAACACCACAACAAAATTGAATTGTAGAAAGAAATAATATATCCCTTTAAGAAATGGTTAGAATCATGCTAAATGAGATGGATATTGCAAAACATTTTTTAGAGAGAAAATCAACACTGCATGCTATTAGGGATGGCAATATAACCCGCACCCGCGGGTACCCACCCAAACCCGCTTGATTTGGATGGGGAAAACCCGCTTTGATTGGGTGCGGGTGCGGGTGCGGATTTTCCCCGAAAATAAAATTCGGGTGCGGGGACGGGTGCGGGGGTGATGATATCCACCCCGCACCCGCACCCGAACCCACCCCGCAAGTAATATTAATGTAATTTTTAAATTTTATATACATATACATATTGAATATACTTAATATTTTTTAAAATATTAAAAATTATAATCTTATCTCTATAGAAAATATTTTTTTATTTTATAATTGTTTAATAACAATTATTTTATTATATTAATTATAATAGATATGATTTTTAAATTTATAATTTTATATATATATGAATGGGTGCGGGTGCGGGCGGGGAAACCCGAACCCCGTTGCGGGCGGGGATGGGTGTCTAAATTCTACACCCGCTATGAAACGGGGACGGGTGCGGATTTTCCCCGATTAGTCGGGTGTGGGGGTGGAGGAGGCAAAATCCGCCCCCGACCCTCCCCGTTGCCATGCCTACATGCTATATTCAAAATAGAATCTTAATTAGGTTAATATTGAATAAAACACCATATGAATTATGGAAAGGTAAAAAGCCTTACATCTCCTACTTTAAACAATTTGGTTGTACTTGTTATATGCTAAACACAAAAGACAACCTTGGCAAGTTTGATTCCAGATCACAAAAGTGCACATAAATTTGATACCCTGAAAAAATCAAAGTCGTTCAGAAAACCTTAAGAGCTCAATTTTCTAAGTATTCAAAGTTGATGGTTTTAAGTTCTAGCAAAACACTCGTTCTAGAAAAATATTCTTAGTATGAGAAAATCATTGTAATAAATCTTCTTAGTAGACTCAAAACCAAAACAGTTTCAAACTCATTATAACCTAGCCCGATAGTGGTTTTAGTATGCTTAAAGCAATATGTCGATATCAAGTTGTATTGAGAAGACTTGACTTGTAGGGTCAATGTGTTGTGTGCCTTCAACAATCTGGGGTTGTCAGGTTGTGTGGAGAAGACTTGACTTGTAGAGTCAAAGTGTTTATGTTCCTCAAAAGTTTAGGGTTGTCAGGCTATTTTGAGAAGAGTGACTTGTAGGGTTAGGTGTTTTGTAATTCAAGTTGTTGAATTAGTTGATTAAATCATTCTGAGTGAGGGGACTGGATGTAGCCAAATTAGTGATGAACTAGGACAAATTACTTGTGTCACTTTACTCCTGCATTCCTTAGTTTTGTTACTACTTTTGCTCTAAGTCATCAAACTCGAACCAGTGTTAATTAAATAATGAAAAAGAATCAAATTTCAACAAACTCAATTCAACTCCCTTCTCGTGTTTGTACCTTCAAATTTTTAACATACATCAACTTTTAAACTATAATTTTTGTTTATATTTTATTCTGGAGAAAATAACTAATTTTTTTAGAGAATAACATAACTTTTTTACATTGAAAAAGAGAAATCTATATATAATATAAATACAAATCCATTACAAGGAAATAATTACATTTTAAAAGAAAACAATTACATGATGTTTTATTGTTAATTTCATTTTAAATGTTCATTGTTATTTTTAACTTACAAAACAAAATATATAGTCTATCTCATAACACAAAATAATTTGTATTTTTATTATAGTGGTGGAGGAAGAAATTAATATTTAATAAATTATATTGGTTTCTTAAATGTGTGAAATGCGATCACTATAATCTTGAATGTGTCAAAATTAAACATATCATCACATCTATCTTTTGTTAGTAATTCTATGAACTAAACTAACTAATGATATATTCAAGGATGAAAATTACTAACAAAATACACACTTTACTATATTTGTATGTTAAAATCATTTAGTAATTGATTAATCATAAAGTGATATAATAATTTACTATGTAATACTCAAATTAATCTATAAAATTTGAAGGGACTATGTCACATCCTCTTTCCACACACACACGCATGCATAATCTATACGCTTGAGGTATATATATATATATATATATATATATATATATATATATATATATACCTCAAGCGTATAGATTAGACAATTGAAATTGAATAAACTAAATACTAATTCTAATATGAATCATGTTTACTATGAACTGTGACTTAAAAAATATTTAAAACTTCAACAATTACAAGCGTCGTCTTTTAATAGTAAACGTTAATGATTATCTTTATTTCAATAATCGACATAGTGATTTAAATTGTACTAATTTAATAAATCAAAAGAAAAAAATATTTATATCTCGTATTAAATCGATACAAATTTAGTCGCACTATGTTATTCATAGAAAAAAGGTGGTTATGAATTATTACTTCTACAAATTATTATTGATCATTATTTAATTTTTCAATAATTTTTATGTATAGTGAAAGATTGACCACTTGTAATGTAGAATTCACGCGTCCCCACAAACCAATTTCCCAGCCTTGTAATGTAGAGTACTATAGATTATTTTTACTGGAATTAATGTGAGTCCAACTTTTTTTGTTTCAAATTGAATGACGGTAGGAATTTATATTATACTACTGTTACACATGCATGTTATAAAACTGTTTTTTAAAAATACTATCAAATATTTGGTTTTAATTTTTTTAAATAAAAATAGAGTACATAAATATCACTTGATTAATATGAGATCTCATTTAAATTGACATTCCAAAATAATCATCCATTATTTATAATACTAAAAAATATTATTAAAAATAAAAAGCAAAAGAAAATATAAAATATTTAATTTTAATTACTTGTAAATGTAAAATTAATTTGCGCCGCATATATCTTTTATAAATATGTGTACTTTACTATACGATGAGATCATAAATTTCTTAGGACAATAATGTTTGAACGGCTTAAATCTCAACCGTTCATTTTACCTACCCCTGGAACGCCACGAATTAATTGCATACTTGTTGTGGCCACAATCTGCAACTATCTAATAGAACTGGAAAAAAAAAGGGACAGACTAGATGGAACGGATCGCTTACGGCCACGTATTGGGTGCATCTCTCTCGTATTTTTTTATGAAAATTTAATTTTTTAAATTAAAAATTATTTTTTATTGTTCAAATAACGTTTGTTTCAAATTTTTGAAAAATTATTTTTTTGACTAAAATGAAAAGCTACTATTTTCTCACAATCGCATCTAGTATAGATGACAGAAATATACCACACAATTTAAAAACACGGAACTTAATTGATGGAAGAAAATGAGGTAATTATCCTACTTTTTTTTTTCTTCTGAAAAATCCGAAATTACCCTCATCAATTTTTATTGGGTTTTCTCTTTTGCGGCTCTGATATAGGTTTTCAGTAAGTTTGCTTCTCCTTCTCGATTTTTTCATATTGTTTTTTGTTGTTGTTTCTATTCCTTTTATATGACTTACTTCCTTTAATAATTTAATATAAATAATCAATTTCATTAATCCAACTGTTAGTTATTATCCTAATATAATAACGTCAATCACTCAAACTTTTATTTAATGAATTATCAAATAAACTTAAAATTTTATAAAAATTGGTGGAGTTAATACATTTCAAAATCGGTAAAAACAAAACGATGAATTTGCGACCAAACTCACAATATCCATATTAGTAGGATAAAACAATAGAATATCTACAAATATGATAAATTTGATGTGTCTGAAATTTTTATGTCTCAGGAGCTGCAACGTTGAAGATACCAAGATAATTGATTGAATTTGCACTAGATCAAGTTGATATGTCAATCTGAAATCAAACAGACACTGCAATAAGACGAGAAATCAAAATAAACCGCAAAAGGATGGTAAATCAAAACCACTTCACACTTATACGTGAAATTTAAAAAAAGAACTAAATAGATCTGAAAATCATTTATTTGAATAAAATAAAATGAGAAAAACAACTTAGAAGGGTTATTTCGATAAAAAAAAAAAAAAAATTAGTCCTAAATCATCCCTCTTAAATGAAGAAAATATAAATTGAACATAAAAAGCGACTCGGGCATTATCAATTATTATCTCTACTTAGATAATCATTATTAAAATATTTAGAAGTACGTGTATACGTGTGTTATTTAAATGTCTGTGTATACCCGTGGAAGAATACATCAACTAAAGCAATAAAAATGATTTTTATGTCTTTAATCGGAACTTGCGAGGATTTCTTTTGGACATGGAGTTATTTTTGCAACTTTCATGAATCATTTTTTTGGAGCTGGGTTCATTCTTTTTTTTAAAGAAAAAAATATACTAATGTAACTTAGTCACTTAAACAAGTTGGCTCAATTATGTGATGTGAAGCTAACTCAGTTGGTCAGCTAAATAACCTTAGAAGGAGTTTCATATAGGAGATCTCAAGTTTCTCAGATACTAACGTAATATAACTAATTACTAATATTTACTTATAAAAGAAAAGGCCAAATATTACAATGTTAATTTTTTTTATGAATTATTATTAATACTTAGTATGACAAAATAGATAAATTTAATTGAATATCAATGTAAAACTATTTTACACCTTCAATATATATCTATTAAACTCAAGAATAATATTACTATTACAATAAATTTTTTAATTTACATTTAAATATTCGTTTTTCTACTCTGTGCTGAGAACATACTCAATTGCACTAGTTATCTAGTAATTGATTGTTCACACATCCGGGTTGAACTGCAACTATTAAATTATGTTTTTCTCTATTATACACTTATACAAAATTATTCTGCACGTAGTTTTAGTCTTTGTTGAAATATTAACATATATTTTTGAATGATTTTTTTGCATATATACAAAATTATTCCCACACAAAAAGTGATATCAAAATTCGACTTCTATGTCAGTCTTTTGTTATTTTTATCTTGAGTTTGTGGTTTTTTAAAAATTCAAATTTAATACATTCGAAGTTAAAAAAAACTCTAAATTTTTATGGAGAAACTTTTTATACTATTCTAAACATACTTACAAAAACTCATTGAAAAATTTAAAAGTTGAAGGATAATTAAACATGTTTTATCCCAGCCAAGAGTAAAACTTGTTGTATAATAATTTTGTACAAACTAAAAAATGTTATTTTTCTTTTCATGTACTAAAAACGAAAAATTTGAAATTTTATAGGGATTAAGACTTATTTAACCCATTATTATTTATAGTGTTAATTAAGTAGTTTTAATTCATGTTGGAACAAATATGTTTAATTGTTCTTATACTTTTAAATTTTCAATAACTTTTTACAAATATGTATAAAATATTACAAAAAGTTACTCTACAAAAATTTAAATTTTTTAAAAATGAGATAAATTAAATATAAAATTTTCAAACGCCACAAACTCAAAATAAAAGTTACGAAAACATCGATCTAAAAATTAAATTTTGAGACCGCTTTTTATGGAAAAAGTTTTCTTTGTACACATGCATGCAACAAAATAAGTCAAAAATATATGTTAACATTCTAACAAATAGTAAAACTGCTTGTAAAATAATTTAGTAAAGATTAAAAATAAAATTTAAAAATTTTATAGAGATTAAAAACTTATTAACCTTTGTCTATCTACTTACCTATTAACCTTTGTCTATCTACTTACCAACACTCGTTTTCCACTTCTCTTTCTATCTTACATTTTTAAATTTTATTATTTTATATTCTCTCGTACTTTCTTCTTCAATTTTTATTATCTTTTTTATCTAATATTTATATAAAAATAAAAAAATACCTTAAAAAATTATGCATATCCTAAATTTTCTTTTAGGATTTGATTAGCTTTAAATTTCTTTTATAATCCTAATTTATTTAAAAAAAACTTGAGAACATATGCCATCGTATGGATTTCCCTTACATAAATTGATAATCAAATATGTGAGTGGAAGTTCAACAATTGCAACAAATAAAATATACTCACCCAAAAATATACATATAATTATAAAATCAACCCCTAGAAAAAAAATGTATCGTCTTGGGTTAACTTTCCAATTTAACCAATACCATTCATTGTTTCTCAAACTATACCACAAGAACCAAAAAGCCTAAAAAAAAGCCAATAAATCAAACACCCATGACAATGTCTTTTCTAAATGAACATGTTGATGGCCCAGTTGTTTCCTAAGTCTACATGCATCTTCCCACAATAGAGATGAAGATAAATCGAAGACCAATGAAAAACTACATGGAAATAGTTCAGAGATATGTTGGTGCATGGTTCCGGTTCTTTCAAACATGAGAGGTATATTGGTGGATTATTTCAGCAATTTTTGCTATTTAACGGCACTTATTGTGAATAAGTCGCAAATATTCATGACAAATTTTAAAAAACTATTTTTCAGCAAAAGCTTCAAGTAAGAAGTTGTAGTCTACTAGTACAAAATAATTGTCATGGACGATGGATTCAAGAAAAAAAAGAGATCAAAGACAAATATGTTAAAAAAAATTCAATGTATAAAAATAAGATTGTATCATAATCTTTCTGGTTTTAAGTAAATAAGATTTTTTTTATAAAAAAAATTAGTGAAAAATTCTCATATTTAAAAATAATGAAAGGTTAAGCATAAAATTTTATACTCTTTTATGTCGATATAAATTTTTTTAATCAATGAGTTTTTCGACATTTCAAAATTATTTAACTACATATTTTTGGTTTTCCATATTAACCATTTGTGTTTCTATAACTTATGGTGGTTAAGACTGAGTACTTAAGCATAACATAAATTTATGTTGAATTAATATAAAATATTTTATTAGACTTTGAAAATTGTCCAATAAATAAATAAATAGATAGAAGAACTTTTGGATTAAGTGGTTTCACATATAAAATTCTCTTTTTGCAGTATAAAGTTGACACTCACAAATATGTTCCAATTTAAAAGTTCACCAAATCTTACAAAAAAAAAATTAGGCTCATTATTTTAAAAAGTTCTACAAAACACTCGTGATTGTTAGCTTATTTATTGTAATATCAAACATCTAAACAATGCATTTAAAATTTGTGTTGTTTTTTTTATAAATGAATTATATTAATTATATATATATATATATTTATCTTTTTGTTAATTTAGAAAAAAATTGAAAAAATGAAAAAATGTTTAAAAATTTTCTTAAATAAGTCACCTTTGCAAACTCAAACTTCCTTAAGGAAGTCGTCATTTGCAAAGGCGACTTATAACTAAGAGAAAAAAAAAAGGTATTTTGATATATATTTTGTAAAGGAAATATAATGTTTTTTTCAAATAATGGGTAGTGAAAAAAAAACCAAGAAAATTTGGTTCTAGTTGTGGATAGTTGTGCATCAAATTTGTTTTGATTTGGTCAAATTTTAGTATAGCATATTTGAAGTAAAAATCGTAATAGTAACATTCAAATGGTAAGTCACTTCATTTGCTATCTTATTTATATTATATGTGATATAAATTGACGTTGATGATATGTATTGGATGTATTGGATTCTTGTTGGTGTATTCTTCTCTAAAATGTGTGTTTTTATGAATTACATGATTATGGAGTAATATTTTGAGATTAAATAATTTTCTATATTATATAAAATTATACTTAAAACTTGAGAAATTTCATAGAAAATCTAGCGTTGTTTCTCTTCTCTTTTATTCCCTTTTTCTTTCTTCATCTACGAGGGGTGATTTAGGGTCAGTTTTTGATCTAAAATCACTCCTCTAAATAGTTTTCTTCACTCTTTATTATTTATAAAAATGATTTTTGTAACACCCCGATTTTTAACAGCACGAGTGCATTTTTTTTTAAACAATTTAATAAAATAATACGTCGTAACACAAAACAACAAGAGTTATAAATAATTACATCATATATACAAACAAGGTAAGATAGTTTTTGGGACAATAATCTAAAGTATACAAATAGAAAATACATCGAGGCTATAAGACCTATCAAACATCACTCATACTCCTGAGGTATTCTCGGCAGACACCTGCACAGATGTACTGCTCCAAGAATGTTATCCCCCATGATCACGTCAAAAAAATGGAACATGGATCCACCAAAAAGTCAATTGTCAAGGTATGTCATAAATATAGTCATCCCAAAACAAAATAAGTACAACCACCAAAAGGGAAACACTAAGACCCTATACAACAAAAACTAATATGATCATTCATTAACAACTACAGTAACAAGAGTGACCTCCACACACCGTACAAGTTCCTTCTGACGCAGTATCTCTCCTCGAAGTAACTTCCTCCTCCTCATCATCCATAGAGGGATCAGTCTCCTAAGAGGTCGGGTCCACCCACGAGATAGGTAGCTTCAACAACACATGAATATCAAAATAGCTCACTACCTTAGAGACATTCGATATAAGAACATTCACTAAAAGTGGGAGCTCTGACTCGACCCGTATATATAGCCCTACTGGAGATAGGGTCGTATGCCCAAGCAGTCGGTGAATGCTGGTCAGGGTAACAGTCGGTAGTACGAATTTGAGTATCATCTTAGCAGTTATGACATGATAACAAACAATAACATAGCATGTATGTACATATATCATATCATGACAAACATGACTCGCATGCCAAGCATCATAATGCAATGCTTATATGTCAGTGCACATGATTCCGGAATTTCCAAACCCTCCTCGAGGGGCGTAAATCATAAATGTATCGCCTCTCACAGACCAATACTAATTACCGAGGTGCCACCTATTATAAATCAGTAATGCTTATATGTCAGTGCACATGATTCCGGAATTTCCAAACCCTTTTCGAGGGGCGTAAATCATAAATGTATCGCCTCTCACAGACCAATACTAATTACCGAGGTGCCACCTATTATAAATCAGCACGATTTACTAGAGTGCAGTTTATCACAGACCTACACGACTAAAAATCCTCGTAAGGATAAGATAGACCAATCAACTCATGGAACCATCCCGTGGCCCATCGCGGTCACCACTAAACACTTTGGCCCATCACGGTCACCACTAACTATGAAATGCATGAGCATACTCTGACTCTTTCACAACAATCATTATGTAAATGTAGCTATTAAAATACTCCCATTTTAATATTCATTACACACTAATAATTTTTCATACTTTTCACAGAGCATACTCAAGACATATTCTCATCAATAAAATTCATAACATGTAGCAACCCATATTATCAATCATGAATGCATAATCACGTCAATATTAATCATCACATATTCACACATATAAAGTTCCTATGTGCAAACTAAAAATTTGGAAGGAGCCCTTACCTCAATTGTAGCTTTTTCAACAACTATTGCTACCACAATCAAACACAACAAAAATCTCGCTCGTGCCAACACCTTCAATCAAATAGTGTTTAACTTAGTCAAATTAGTCCCTCAAACTTTAACTACCTTACAACCGTTACCTTACTCCTAACACCCCTTAGAGTATATTTCACTAAAAAAGTTTACAACGAGTAAGGACTAGTATTAATATTAAAAATACTCATTTTCAACATATGAAAACATATTTTTAGAAATCAACATCCTTCAATTTTTTAGAAAATTTACTAACAATCATTCGAAATGTCTTAAATTATTTTTCTCAAAATTTTTCACACAACCACAAATTTTCTCAAATTTGCCATAACTCTTTTTTTTTTCTTCAAATAACTACAAGTTTGATCTACTACATTTTTAAAGACTAAATGTTCAATCAAAATATTTACCTCATAACAATGTAACCACACAAAAGAATATCAATAAATGTTTTTCTAGTTTCAAAGTTATAACTCTTTGAAATAATTTCATTCCTTTCAAAATATATTAAAAAAAAAAAATTTCTTCTTTTCTTATCGACAAAGCTTATATTTTTATTCATGAAAATTGAAATCTTTAAAAAAAATGAAATTTCAACTCAAGACTTTAACCTTTACTTAATAAACTTGAAACTTTAATTAAAATCATGCAAACTTTTTTAAAAATTGAAAGTATACATATAAAAACTTGAAATCATAATTCACTAATTTTCCTTAAAACACAAGTTCAAAGATTTGATAACCACATGTATACATTCTTGAGCATCAATCATAACAACTATTTTTGAAAAGGCATAAACTAAGAAAAATCATTTTTCTTTAATCACCACAACAACATTAATATATAAGAGTTCTCTCCACCGCTAACTCGGTGTCAATGGTCTCGATTCCTTTTCAAGACTTAAAGAGCCAACTACATAAACATAAAGATTTATAAAAATTTGTTCACCACCAAATTTATCCAACCACATCATAATTCCAAAATTAAATCTTTTTATCTTTCAAGTTATATCACTCAACCATTAGAACAAAAAAATTTGAGTTAATAAAGTACTCAACATTTTTAAACTCAGTCAAGGAGTAATTAAAATAGTAACATTTTTAACTATAAACATATTAATTTCACAATCTAACTGTTTGCTCAAACTCATTACTTAGTTGAAATTTGAACTTTTTCATAACTTTAACAACTCTAAATTTTCTTGTAAAATTTCAACTTCAGTTCAAACTCATTTATTTGAAAATAACTCATTACATAACTCAAACACATCAAAAATCAATTTCTTTTTTTTTTTCTAACCATTACTAACAACATCAATAACAAGGATTAATTTTTTTTGTTTTAATTTTTAAATAACACACTAAACACCAACATCTCTCTAATTTCACATTAAACCAAATTAATTAAACAAAACCAACAAAACATCATCTCCCCTTGGTTTGAGAGGGAGAGAAGGAAAATATTTTCATTTCATTTCACTTTTCTCAACAACAACAACAAGCATCAAATGATTGTTTAAGAACTCAAAAATTTAACTCATCCCCCCACACATATAAAAATTTACAAATTTAGGAAAAAGGGGAGGGAAGTAAGTGTCTCACCTCAAATAAATTACCTCACAAGCACCACCTTGTAGAGGGGAATAACTTTTCTTCCTAACACTTCTTGAATGGAAGCTTAGATCTAGTAGAAAAATTGAAGTTTTCTTCTTCAACTAACCAACACCAACACTTATGATTTATTTTTTTGCTTACGAAAAAAAATTATTATTATTAAAATATTTAGGTATTTTACTAAAATCATAATTACAACATCTAATCACTCTTACACACATTACATTACTCATTTCTCAATCTACTTTAACAACATTAATCACTCACTTATCAATCTAATGACTCTTTCACACACACACACACACAAGCATTTGGTGGTGCATGGTGGCTTCTAGTAGGCTGCAGCCCCTTGTCACATACTCACAATAGTGCAATCTGGGTATTTATTCTACGCATAAGGTAAAAATATAAAATTTTAGATGTTCAGGTACAAAATTAAGATATCAATGCAATTTTTCAAAAGTTAGAGTATATTGTAAAAAGAAATTGGAGTCCTACCTAATTGGCATCCTGTGTCAATGTTGTAGTTGTACATGTTGATAATCGGCCCTGTATATGTGTGTGTTTTCCTATTTATACCATATTTGTCATTTAGAAACGAGTCTTACATTTGGAATGATATCACCCTTAATTTTATTGAAACAAAGAATGTCGCATATCAACCTTGTAGGAGACAATTCAAGGAAGCACGGTAGCGTGTAGATGGAGGCTCTGAGATACTTTTCTATTGATATTACTTTTGTTGGGAGAGTTCTGCACAATTGTCAAGAGTCTTGATTTTATGATTTTCTTTTGTTTTACAAATCGATTTGAATTATTGTAATTGCATGTAGTCTGATTTTTTTTCACCTTGAGAAAATTAATAATAGAAAATATTGTTTGATTTTTAAAATAAAGGAATATTATAATTTAATCGTTCTTAGAAAAATATTAAACTGCCTCTTTAAATTTAGAACTTTGTTAATTAATTAAAGGCTTGAAGAATGAGATGTTACAAGGAGGGAGAGAGAGAAGGGTAGAGAAAAACTTTTTTTATTTAAAATTAAGCAAATTATAAAATATTTTTAAAGAATAATTTCTTGGAAAAATAAACAAAGTGAGAAATTTAACCGAAACAAACTTGATTTTTAGCCATTATTATCCGAACCCATGAGCAATTAAAGATGTATTTGGGTTCTGAGTGGTTTCTCGAAAGATTTGGTTGAGAATGGTGTTGTGTGCTTGATGAATGTGTAAGGTGAGTTTGCTATATTACAAGTTACCCATCTCCCTTTGTTGTATTGTTTTGACTTTTGTATACATACAAATGTGGAAAAATTGAATTAGCTCTCTCGATCGCTTGTTTTGTTTGACGAATCTAATCAACTTATCTATTCTCCTTTTGAAGCAATACGCAAATTGAATTACGCTTATTGAAGGATGCTTTTGTATTGTTTGTTGAGCTTGTTAGCTTATTAATTTGCAGTATGTATATTGGAAAAACCCTAGCCAACATTGTATTTAAATAAGGTGTAAATATTTCCTAATTCTTTTTTTCTTTTTAAATATAATTTACAAAGAAAAATTTAATATGGTATCAAAAATTGATCAAATCAAGTCACCAATCGTTTATATTTAAGGACGGACGCAGAAATTCTATATATTTCTTTCAATTGTTGTTGTATGATATCTTATAGTGTTTGAATTTATCGAAATTATAAACATATTTTTAAATGTCTCTTTTGCTATAAAAAACTTATAGACTAAAGTGACTATCGAAAAATGAGGACTAAAAAATTTAATTAAATACAAAAATGACTAATAAAACACACATTTAAATTTGATTTTGTAATTTTAATACATTTAAAGAGTATTATAACAACATTCACATATTTATTTAAAAAAATTAAAATACAGTAGAGGCACAATCTATAATATAGATATTTTTCTTTATCACATAATTTATTTTTTAGTGTTTTAAATATAAAAAAATAATTATTTTTAAAAATTTAGTGAACAGCCACATTGCCCACACTCTTCTCTAAGTGGGTATGTCCATGTTATATTGACGCACAAGATTCCAAAATTTTGAACGTTTTAAAATATTAGTTATATATTGTCAATGTTCACAAATTATTAGATGATTTATAATGCTCCAGTGACATAATTTAGTATTTTCATCAACCTTAATAGTATTATATTTGAAAAGATGTATTAGGAAAAACAAATTTCAATTCAAGTCTCAAATAAAATAGAGACAATATCTCAAAAAAAAAATTAGGTTAAATAAGTTTATAATCTCTATAAACTTTTTTTTAATTCTGTAAAAAAATTCTCAAATTTGTTTTAATAAAACTTATTCACTTTTAGTCCTTATTTTAAATTTTTTTATTAAAAATTAATATTTTAAATTTTAAAAAAAATCTTTATAAAATCAAAATAAAGACTAAAAATAAATAAAGTACAAATTATGTTAATAATTGTACTCTATTAGATTTTTTATGAATTAAACTTGAAAAATTATAATTTTATAAGAACTAAACGTATTTAATCCATAAATGTACAGAAACATCCCTTGTAATGATAAGTTAGTTTAATATAAAAACATAATAATTTAAGGGGTGATGTTGATGGGACATAGTGTGTCTCAGTTAAGAAATACAATAAAAATTTAGGTCATCACAGCTAACACCTAAAACGAGAATTGTACAACTAAATTAATTATAAATTAAGACATTCCTCATAAAAATGTAAAAGCACGCAAACAATTTATACCAATATTTCTGCACTAAAATTGCTACAATCTAGAAGACAACTTATTGGTGGTTGGAGTTGGATTTTTATTTAGTTGCACATGACCCGCTGCAACATTTTCATTTTTTTTAAATAACCCTCTGTTTTTAAATAAAAAAAATATCAATATACCTCATTTTAAAATTTATATGTCAAACTATTATACTTTTGAGATTAGTGGAAAAAAAAATGACCTATTAAAAGACACTTTAATTTAAAATGGTGACTTTATGATGCATTGAGAGTTTTATTTTTAAAAATAAAAAAATATAATAATTATAATAAAATAATTAATAATAATATAATTCAATAAAATTGTTAAAAATACAAAAACAAAAAAATATAAACAAAATATTAGAAAAGTCAATTAAAATTTTCAATACAAACAAAAAAAAGAAGACTAAAAAGAAAAGAAGTGACTGCGCTGAGACTACTGCGTACTAGATGTGATGTTACACACCTCATGCTACCTCAGCGACTCATGCTACAACCCAAAATCCGAAACATCAAACATTGATGTTTACGGCTTCAAAGAGAATTTCTTTTTTCTTTTGTTTTTATCCAAGCAAAAAACCGAAAAAGTGTTTAAAGAAATTATTTAAACACATTTTCAAAATTATAATCTTTTCGTTTTAATAATTTATGTTGTTTTTGTCCAAAAAATAATTCATCATGTTATTAAATTCCTCAAATAATTTGTCTTGAGTTATATTTTTTAATCTATATTTATGAAAAGTTTACATTTGTTTCAATTTTGATTAGTTTGTTTTCTCAATAATTAGTTTGTTTCGATTTAAATTTGTTTATGGATCTATTTACAAATATCAAATTAGTTTAGGGACGTGTCATATTTATATTATAATATGTTACCTTAAACATTGCAAACGAGTGAAACAGAAAGATGGTCGTGCATCCTCTGTCATGGATGAGATTTATGGGAGCCTTATTCATGATTTCAGATTGATTCGATTTTTTAGTTTAGATTCTATTCTTGTGGAGTTCAACTCTCCTAATTACCACGGTTAATATATATGGTTCTAGCTTTGAAGACTACTAGTTTGTATTTCTCGCCTCTTCTTCATGATCTATCATGAATTTTGTGGATTGGAAGTGTGAGATTAGTCTTATTTATCGTGAGATTATTTAGTTTGTAAATAAATTTATAACTTTAGTCTTAATATTTTTTATTAAAAAACACTAAATCAAAGAAAATTATATTAATACATCAACTCAAACTAATAAATAAAAGAATCAAAATCTAATACAATCTCAGCATTTTTATAAAAAAAAAATCTAAAAAACGTTCGATAAATTTGTTGAAGTATTTTCAATTCTTTTAAATTGATTTTTAATTTTTATGTGGATTAATTTGTGATTTTTATTTTTATCATTTTAGATGTGACATTCATAATATATTAAAAATAAATAAGAGTCTCATATTTAATTAAAAAAAATAGAAAAGTTAATGAACGCATATATTTTATATTATATTAATAGAAAAATGAATGTTAAAAATATTATATTAAGTGGGAGAACGCATACAATCAATACCTCAAAATTTAAGTGAATATTGTATTTAATTGATTTATGTAGTTGATCTTGATTCAAAGTAATAATAACCTTAACTCTTTTTTTACCAATAATCATCTAAGGAAAAAAAACATATCCAACCTCCTCCCATGACCCAATAGAACATTTCGTCAAAAATGATCCAAGAAAAAATTCATAGTCAAATATCTATCAATAATTTTTCATATTTTATTTAATATTGTAATTACTCAAATGCCCTTCCTTTGCCATCGATAATCCTATAAATAAGGTGCAACAAACTTTTCATGAAGCACCAAATAACACACAACTCTATTCCCCACTCTCTTTCCATTCCCTCAAACTCTGCATTCTCTTTGTTTCTACTCGACAGTGCACACAAGGAAAGAAAAAACAAAACAAAAACACATTTTTCCATCCAAACAATTAATGGCACCAGCTCAAACTCTCAAATATCTCTCTCAAGAAACTACCCTCGAGTCAAGTTTCGTTAGGGACGAAGATGAACGTCCAAAAGTTGCTTACAATAACTTCAGCAATGATATTCCAGTCATTTCTCTCGCCGGAATCGAAGATGTCGTCGGTGGCAGCAGAATAGAGATTTGTAACAAGATTGTGGAGGCTTGTGAGAATTGGGGTATTTTTCAGATTGTTGATCATGGTGTTGATCCAGAGCTTATTTCTGAGATGACACGTTTTGCTAAAGGGTTCTTTGATTTGCCACCGGAAGATAAGCTTCGGTTTGATATGTCCGGTGGTAAAAAGGGTGGCTTCAAAGTCTCTAGTCATCTCCAAGTAACAATTTCTTTTTCTCTACATATTATACAAATATATAACAGATATTTATGATATACAAATCTTTACACAATGTAACTTATCATAATAAAGTATATAAATTAAATTTTAATTTATAATATAAACTCTCTTTATAATATAATTTTTTTATGAAGAAAACTATAAGGGCCGGTTTGATGGACCGGATAGGATAGACATAGGATAAGGAGCGGATACAGACAGGATAGGATATGGGTAGGATAAAGAGTTATGATATCCTGTGTTTGATGTGCACATGATAACAAACTTGATAAAATTAGTTTATCATATTCAGTGTTTGATACACAACAGATAACAATATGATATGATTTATATTTTAATAAAATGACAAATTTGTCCTTATAATCTACTTAATTTTTTTTTTCTTTCAAAATAACATTCTTATAATTTTTTATAAATAAACAAAAGTGCTAAAAAATGTAAATAATTTATGAAGTAATTTTATATACTTGAAAAAATTGTGATTTCTCAATCCATCACAATTGAAGAATGACTCACTATCATAAAAATTGTGATTTCTCTATCTATCACAGTTGAAGAATGACTCACTATCATAAAAATGTAAATAATTTATGAAGTAATTTTATATACCTGAAAAAATTGTGATTTCTCTATCTATCACAATTGAAGAATGATTTAGAGTTTGTTTGATTCAAATCCCAAAAACTCAATTTTAGTATTTTAAAATTTAAAAACTAAACAATTTATTTGGATTACTTGTTTTTAAAAATTATTTTGTAAAACTATTTTTAATATTATACTTTTTAACCAAATAAATGGTGTTTTACTTTTTATTTTTCAGTTTTTTTAATTCTCTAGTCAAATACTGTTTTAAAAAATTAAAGTTAGCAAACAAATTTTTTTAAATTTTCTTTTTAAAAATAATTTTTTAAAATTTATTTATAAAATAATTTTCAAAAACTAAAAAGTAAAACACAATCAAACAATCCCTTACTATTATAACATTATCTCGAAAAGAAAATAATTATTATTTTTCATCAGAATAATATATATATATATATATATGAAAAAAACAAAATCAACTTAAAGTGCCACAGGTGGAATCGAACACGACTCACTGATGAGGCTGAGATAAACGCGAGCAAACAATGATATGCGATTGAGAACGGATTATTTTAACCCACCTATGCGATTGAGAACGGATTATTTTAACCCACCTCAAATTAAGGATAAGATAATGCGGCTGCAACCTGGTTATTTAAAAAATTTGATTAACTTATCAAACAAAGGATTAGGGAAGAATGTCTCGTTATCCGCTCCATCAAACGGGCCCTAAAGGTACTTAAAATCCATTACATCAAAAAACAAATATATAGTAATTTTTCGATTTTTGGCTACCCATTGTATATGAATGTGTAAGATGAATTTTAAAATAAAATATTTTAAAAGTCATAATAGTATTTTTAGTAAAACTATTAATTAATTATAAAAATTATCAAATTATTTTAGAGACCTTTTACAATTACTTTGATGACTTTATTCTTGATTCACCCTGTATTTTTAACAACTATATATAAAATAAAAATCACCTCATCATTTTGCATTCTTCATAAATGAAATTTATGAGCATTTATAAAAGGGAGATAATTACAAATAGAAAATGTCCATGACAGCATGTGTCAATATTTTTTGTTTTTGCAAGGACACAACATGTCATATTACTTAAGTATGAAATAAAATATTCCTTATTAAGATTTCAAGTATGAGCTTTAATAAAATTCTCCATTATGTTAGAATATCTAAAAATCTTCCATGTGATATCTAATAGCATATATTCTCATAATTATGTTTTTTTATAGGGAGAAGCAGTGAAGGATTGGAGAGAAATAATGATATACTCTTCATACCCAATTAGCGAAAGAGATTATTCAATGTGGCCAAACAAACCAGAAGGGTGGAGACAAGTAACAGAACAATACAGCGAGAAGCTAATGGGTTTATCATGTAAGCTTTTGGAAGTGTTATCAGAAGCTATGGGTTTAGAAAAAGAAGCTCTTACCAAAGCATGTGTTGATATGGATCAAAAACTTGTTGTCAATTTCTACCCAAAATGCCCTCAACCTGACCTTACTCTTGGGTTGAAAAGACATACTGACCCTGGCACCATCACTCTGCTTCTACAAGACCAAGTTGGTGGCCTTCAAGCTACAAGAGATGATGGCAAGACGTGGATCACTGTTCAGCCAATTGAAGGTGCTTTTGTTGTTAATCTTGGAGATCATGGTCATGTGAGTTCACTTTTCCTTATTCTTGTGTTCTCCGTCGGAACTACAAATTTCATTTGACGAGGGCAATAAAATAGTATATATATTTTGACCAATAAAAAATATTATTAACAATTATAAAATATATAATTATAATAATTAAATAAATTTAAAATACATAAAGAGTTTTTACAAATTATAATCGTCATCTATAAGATTTTATATTAAAAAAATATTTAATAATTTTTTCATTATCAACACTATCAAAAAGAATTAAGTAGAAATGTGAAAAGATTAAAAATGTAATTTTAACTTGTGTGAGTGTAGAAAATGTGTGAGTGGTGAGTGGACTTTATTGGACCTAAAACTATAAGGTTATATGAAGATTTAAAATAAAAACAATAGTATTATCAAAATAATTTTTTGTATTTAGGGGCAAGAGCCCATTACTCACATATTGGATATGTCATTGTTGTTGTTACTCAGTAATATTGAGAACAAACAATTCAAATTGTAATCAAGTTTTGAGTTCCAAAAAATTGAAATATCAAATTGGAAATTTGAATTGTTCAATCTGATTCTAGTGACATGTTGACTACATGAGTGTTTGGGATTTTAGAGGGCAACCAATCCAAATTCATATCTATTTAAGGTTGTCTTTAAGATTTTAAATGTCATGTCCAAATTATAAATTGGGTCCTCTCTTTTTTCTATAAGTCATATATATATATATATATATTGGTTATTAAACACCGATAGTCTTCGACATAAAAGATGTGCAAAGAAAAAATTACTTATTGATTGCCTTAAGACTAATGTTATTGGAACACAAAACTTGACATAAAATGACACAAATATAATACTGAAAATACAGTGGAGTAATGTTTTATTTTTCATAAAATGTCAAAATATTGTATTTGTATCTATTTTATATCAAATTTTGTGTTCTAATAACTTTACTCTTGTTTTAATACACCTCAAAGTGGAATACAGTATTGTTAAAGAAAGGATAAATATTACATAAGCATTGAAAAATACATGCCAATCCAAAACCACGATAAAATTATAGATAAATATAATTATATATATATATATATATATATATATATGTATTTTTCGATGTAATAAAATGTCAATACTAGCGAGAACATTCGTTAACCTATATATTTTTTATTTTAATATATATATTATATATATATATATATATAAGCAAAAAGAAACTTGGTGCCCTAAAAAGTTAGGGCCATGTGCGGATGCTCCTCTTACACATCCTCATAACCCTCTTTGTACCTATTGCAAATAACGTGAGAGAAGAATGTATTTTTGTTCTACAAATTAAGGGTGTATTTGCCTTTTGTTAGTGCAGTATATTTTTTATTGCATGGTACCTTAGTTTGATGATTAATTTGTGTGGTAAATGCAGTATCTGAGTAATGGAAGGTTCAAAAATGCTGATCACCAAGCAGTGGTAAATTCAAACTACAGTCGTTTATCTATAGCCACGTTCCAAAATCCAGCACCGGATGCAACTGTGTACCCTTTGAAGATTAAAGAAGGAGAGAAATCTATTATGGAAGAACCAATCACTTTTACAGAAATGTATAGGAGGAAGATGAGTAAGGATCTTGAGATTGCTAGAATGAAGAAACTTGCTAAGGATAGTTATAAAGAGCTTACACATTTAGAGAAGGCAAAACTTGAGACTAAGCCTTTGAATGAGATTCTTGCTTAGACTTTTTCTTTTAAAAAGCCAAATAAAGATTTCATTAAATAAAAACGATGACATAAGATATGCCCAATCCGATACATAATTTAGTTTGTTTGCATGATATGAAACAGCCCAAAACAACAAGTAATTTACGAAGTTATAACTTAGCGTTCCCTCAACTTTGTGTGTTGAGATGAATAATTATGTTTAATATGCATGTCTTTGTGGAGATAAATATAAGAGGGATTAAGTTACTTTAGGGATATTTGTAAAAATAAATGTTACTCTATTAGAGTAACTTTGCGTTGAGTTAATAATTCGCTATATATATATATTGTATTTCATCCCTTCAAAAGTTTATTATTGTGATATTATAGTCATGATTAAATATATAAAAATTCCTATTTATCTTTAACCCAAAAAACACAGCACAATTATAACTTCATTTTCATCTTCAATCCACAAAAAAATAAAATATCTTCAACTTCTCATTATAACCAACATCAAGAGAAATAAGCTTTGATGAGTTATGAAAATTAGTATTAAAATGAGTTTTGCTTCAATAAAAATTAGTGATGAATCTCAATCATACGTAACATTATAACGTGTGTTTTTGTGCGGGTGAACTAGAGAGAGAAAGAGAGAGGCATAACTAGAAGCCGCAAACATGACTACTATGGCTTGAGATTTTCTACATTTACATCATCTATCTTTGATGATTTTTTATCTATCTCTCTCTTAATTAATTATTTTCTCTTATCTAAATAAATTTTTATCAATTTATTTTAATCACTAATTTTATTTTAAAATACATTAAAGTCACTATATATCAAAGGTAGATAATCCATTTTCGACTACTACAAAAACTGTAAAGAATGTTTCTCCACATGAGTTTATCAAAGCTAACTCAACTCTTCTCAAGCGATTTGAGTCGATAAATAGATATTGTGAAGACGGTAAGATTTAAGGAGTTGCCTCTTAATGATCCCTAGTGGTACTATGTTAGATATGCTTCATTCAATGGCAAGAAAAGTCTTCAAGTTTATAAATAGGTTGAAAACATAAAATGATAGCATATAAACTTGTATCATCAAAATAGAATTGTTTGGTAATAATTTTTTCTCACGAGGTTATAACATTTTTTTAACATTTAATTAAACATGTTTTTAATTTATGACATTTTAAGTTTAATGTCTATAATAAATTTATTCACTTATATAGTCCATATTTTAATTTTACATATTTTTTTTAGAGATCAAAAGTATCAATATTTAATAAAAAAAATTCAAAATAAAAACTAATCAAGACAGAAATTCATTTAAGAAAGAAAAGAAAAAAAAATGACAATATTCGGATTTATTGGTACGAGATGATCGAACGGTAAATCGTCACCTCCTCGGCTCCTCCACCTTTCTTCCGTTCCCGCTACTCACTCCTTCATCGATTGAATGAAGATAGTAAGTTACAACGTGAACGGTTTGAGACCGCGTATATCGCAGTTCGGTTCTCTCCGGAATCTTCTTAATTCATTCGACGCCGACATTCTTTGCTTTCAGGTTCTCTCCAATTCACTTCTTTTTCTCCTTCCATTTTCCTCTGTCTCTATCTCTATCTCTATCTCAACAACCACATTCTCACCTGCAGGAGACAAAACTCAGGAGGCAAGAACTCACAGCGGATTTGGTTACGCTCGATGGTTACGAGTCCTTCTTTTCTTGTACCCGAACTTCTCAGAAAGGGCGAACCGCTTATTCCGGTAACCCTCTTTCTTTCATTTCCCTAACCAACTTAACATGTTTTATTCAATAATCTACTTTCATTCGTTGCCAATAACAAAACTTAGGTTTCAAATGAACCACTACTTTTGCTGCATAATTATTATGTTATTAGACATGATTAATAATTTAACAAAACAGAAGTAATTAAATTTAACGACGTGACGTGTCGTGTCATCAATATGAATGCTATATAGGTTTTAATTTACGAATTTGGATTTCCCACTGTTACAGTAGCAGGACGTCGAAACACGGCGGAGATTGTTTATACTTAACTTACTGATGTGTAATCTGAATTGTCTGATTTCAAATCAACGTTTGATCGCCTACTTCGTCAAACTGTGTGAACCTGCTACTGCAAGCAATCCAATTCCTTTAATCTACTTTTTCTTTCTTGGTGGCTTGTGGAAATTAAAGCTCTAGTCTAAATTGTACTAATTTTAAGACAATAATTTTTATTTTAAACACCAAAATCGAGACAAGACACGACATTCACGCTGGTATCTAAACACTTTTAATAATTTAAGAAAACAGAAGTAATTGAATGTAGCTACATGTATTGCGTTGGTGTTGGAGATGGTTTCAATCTGAGGTGTCGATGTTGCATAGTTTTTGACCTATGTGGTTGTCTGTGGAAACGAAAGCTATAGTCTTAATTACTACTAATTTTTAAGCATTGAATTTCATTTGAGTGTGCAGGTGTTATTACATTTTGTCGTGTAAAGTCTGCTTTTTCGAGTAACGAAGCAGCATTGCCCTTGGCAGCTGAGGAAGGCTTCACTGGCCTAATGTCTAACTCTCAAACAAGTCAAGACAAATTACCAATCTTCATGGAACATCTTGAGGATTTTTCTAAAGATGAGCTTCTCAGTGTTGATAGTGAGGGAAGGTGCATTGTCACTGATCATGGTCACTTTGGTATGTGGCCTGTCTGTATATATGTCAATTATCAACACATATCTACTAAAATTAAAAAAATTGAACCCTGGCTCCTTTGTTTACTTAGTTTCCCTTTTTAGACATATGAAGTGATTTAAAAGTTTGTGCATGTGACTACAAAGAATGATACATATGTTGTTCGTAAAATAAAATAATAGTTGTTTTGACGTTGTTGTGTTTGCATCTATATAGTTCTTTTCAATGTTTATGGGCCTCGAGCTGCAAGAGATGACACGGAGAGGACTCAGTTTAAGCAAAAGTTTTACAGGATACTGCAGGTATTTAAAATATTTATATATATGGAGTTCGTGAATGATATGATACTTTGCACTTTGCATACTATTTTTTATGCTTCAAACTGCAGCTTTTGTTCTTCTGCAGATATTGGCTGATATCTTATGCTGCAATAGCTAGTATTATTTGGTAAATATAGTAGTAATTAAAAGTCATGTTGATAATTTGGAACTAGAATTTGAAATTCTCCAAACTTCTTAATGTTGTGTAAGTTTGAAATGATTCATCCAATTGTATAATTTCTGATAAAATGTAGCCTGAAAACTGTTTATCCATTATAATATCTTTTGGGATTTTGGAAACTCTAAAGCTAGTGTAAAAAAATTGTTTTATTATTATTCATTTGTGTTTCCCATAAATCAGCATGATTCAATGAACATTGAAATGGCAAATTCAGGAAAATCGATGAATGTTTTTAAAATTGGGATATGTTAATATTGTAGTTTATGTGCTTACCTTTGATGCCTCTAGTTTTCCAAATTTTCACTTTTATTTTGTTTTTCTGATTGATTGATGTTGATAGTCACTTTTGATAGAAAAGATTGGAGTCTCTCCTACATCAAGGGAGGAGAATATTTGTTGTTGGGGATCTCAATATTGCACCATTTGCAATTGATCGGTGTGACGCGGGACCTGATTTTGACAATAATGAGTGAGCTATCTTCCAGATTCCGTTATAGTATCTTTAATTTCGAATACACGAATAATTTTTGTAACCCTTTGCTTGAATTCTCATGTAGGTTTAGAAGATGGTTCAAATCGATGTTAACTGAAAATGGAGGCCACTTTTCTGATGTCTTCCGAGCAAAGCATCCTGATAAGTAAGACTGCTTGGGTTACCTGTTATGTTGAATATCAAATATTGATAAGTTGGAAATTCAATTGTTGATACCATCCTTATCATCGTCTTATCCCAAAGAGGATAATATTCTAATTCTATCTTTTCTGAAAATGTTTTCTTGTCATTTTTTCCCAGTATTAATATCTTGTTATCTTCACTTGGGATTATGTTGCTTTCAAATTGAAGTTACCTTTTCAAAATTTTCAACTTCAGAGTATGAAAATGGATTGTTTGAAAGCAATGAACTATGTTTTTGCTTCAAATATTATTTTTATATTGTATTGCTGTCACATTTCTCTGTGTGTTTGGCTTGTGTCATATGCACATCCTTCACATTTTGCCATCTTCCTTCGTTTGTGTTTTCAACATTTTGTGTCTAAGTCTTCACTCGTCAGTACCATCATTATCAAAATGGTTTAGTCATAATTGCTCATATTGAATTTTTTTACGCAGAAGGGATGCATACACCTGTTGGTCACAAAGTTCAGGTGCTGAAGTGTTTAACTTTGGGAGTAGAATCGACCATATTCTATGTGCTGGTTCATGCTTGCATATATCAAATGACCTGCAAGGCCATAATTTTGTAAGATGCCATGTTAAAGAATGTGAAATTCTAACACAGTACAAACGTTGCAAACCAGAAAGCACACCGAGGTAAGTTACAAATATTGCATATTGAATATAATATATTATTGCAACTTGTGTTGTCTATGAAATATGAACCTGGATGGACGACTTTATTTGGTCTTGCCATTCAATTCTCTATGTTGTGGAATTTCACACTGCACGTTTATGGAACTTCAAATACATTTTATACCTTTCTTTTCTAACTCCTAGTGAGGTTTTTCACCGCTACTGTGTCAAATGGTTCAAGCTTTGCACAAATCTGTGCTGCATGTCTTCCTGGAGGCTAGGATATAGGTTTTAACTTTGATTTGATGATCTGCACAGTGCCCACAGGTGGAAGGGAGGACAGAGCGTTAAACTTGAAGGATCTGATCATGCTCCAGTTTGTTTGACTTTAATGGAAATTCCTGAGGTTCCTCTGCATAGTACTCCCTCTTTATCTGCTAGATATATTCCCATGGTTCATGGCGTACAGCAAACTCTAGGTACCAAAACCTTGATTTATCTTCGGAATAAGATGGCAGTTTTTGTATGTAAGATATTAATGTTTATATTTTTCTGAACCTTTTTAATTGCAGCGTCGTTTTTGATGAAAAGACGAGTTTCTGAATCGTACGAGGTGGCACACGGAGACATTTCAATGGTCAGTACTCGCGAGAGAATAGATGAACCAGTTGACAAAATTGGTTTGTCTACCTCTGAATGTGATTTTCTTCCAAACAGAGATTCAGAAGGTAGCATTTTGGAACCAAATGAACTTTCCACAGGTTCTTCTCAGAAGATTGTTTCTAAATCAGGAAGTGTATATGAAAAATCAAAAATTCGGAAATGCAATGAATCCAAGAAAAAAGCTAGAAATAGTCAATCGTCCCAGCTCTCACTTAGGTCATTTTTCCAGAAAAGCACAAATCTCGACAATGGTGTCAAAGACTCTTGTATTGGTTTCTCAAATAATCAGGCAGAACCCTCACATCCCAATCCTCAATTAGTTGAAACTTCTAAAGTGTTGGATCATAGTAATGCTGTGCAAGACGAGGTGAATGCCGATGCATGTGATCAGGATTCAGCTGAACTAAATGATAGTTCTAGAAAGGAAGGAAAAAGTAATGTAGCTTCAGAAGAGTGGCAAAGAATACAAAAATTGATGCAGAGCAGTATACCTCTTTGTAAGGGACATAAGGAACCTTGTATTGCTCGGGTGGTAAAGAAACAAGGAGCTAATTTCGGTCGCAGATTCTATGTTTGTGCTCGTGCTGAGGTAATCTGTTTCGATCAAGTGGTTTTGTGCATTGTGCTTCTATCTCTGAAAATGATTCTTTGCACTGCACTGCGATTCTTGTGCTCTTATGACTCATTTGTTTTATAACCAAATATTTTGAATCCTGCAGCTCTGTAAGGGTTGATCAATTCATTGTTAGTCCTTAAATGGTTGGAGGGATGAAAAAGTTAAGAATTTGAAGTTTAAATGACTAAATTTACAGTCTAGATCTAAGTACTAATTCTACTCAACTTAATAACTAGCACAGTTGCACCGTCCAATAGCAAAGTTATAAGCAGCTCAACACTTGTTTTTGGGGAGGGATTGGGCTCTAACTTCTAAGGAGCTATATATGTTATGTGTCTGCGATGAGTTTACATTATAGCAATAACTGCCGGCGGCTTAATAATCTGTTTTGAACCTTGTCTCATCTTGGTATTTCATTCCATAGTTTGTGTATTATTATCACACTATGCACTAAGTGGTGAATATTAACATGTTTTCATCTTTGCAGGGCCCTGCATCTAATCCTGAAGCAAACTGTAGCTACTTCAAATGGGCTACTTCAAAGTCTAGGAATAAATAACATAGGCGAATAACCTTTAAATCAAGAGATGATTCAGATGCTCGCCTTATCCAAATTCTTTTTCTAGTGACAATATGGAGCATCCAATTCCTTATGCCTTCCTCACCTAACATGGTTGGATCCTACCGCTCTATCACGCAAATTGAGGCAACCCGATAACTGGTGGTGATTTATTTACTGAAGATTCTGCTTAACATGTCCCTGCACCATGTTTGTTATGAAAAGTGCTCTCTCAAGATTGGTGGTTTTACGACTACTTGGGGTGTAAAAGTTCCTCACCCTTTATTTTCTTAAGGTTAAAGGTTTAAATGCCATAAGATGAAAATGGCCGTTTGAAGTGGTAGAATCTTGTTTGTCTATTTCATAAGGAGAGGAGGGCAGTCACATTGACATATGACTTTTAGGTGATGTTATGCGATTAAATTAAGGTATGAGAATTGTTAATTTCAACTAATAATAGTGTTGAAGAAGGGGTATCAGAGAGTCAATTGGTAGCTCTCTTTGTAATGTTGCTAATGTTGTATCCTTTAACGATAGAAAAGCTAGTCAGTTAAAAATATAGCATGTTCTTTGACCAAAACATAGTGTTTTCATAAGAAATTTAATTAGCATTTTTTGTGTTATGTATAATTTTTAAATTCTTGGGTGCAACATTAGTTAGGAAGGGTGAATGGATTGATAATCTTAAATGAAAAAAATAAAATTATGAATCATGAAGTGGACAATAAAAAAAAAAACATACGGTCATGTTTGTTATTGCACATTTTATAGATTTTCGATAGACCTCATGCATTTGATTTGAATTTTTTTTCCTTAAAAGCTACGTTTAAAAATAAAGTTAACGTTGTTTAATATGTTTAAAAGTGAACCAAAGGTCAATTTAAACCTCTATCTTTTTTATACTAGTTTTAGATGAACCTCTATCTTTTTATATTAGTTTTATATGTATTTACAGAATATATTCGATAGTCAATAATGAGATGTATGTTTTTCGTAGATTATATAGTTATACTTGAAGTTCTAACAAATAATAACACTATTTTGTGAATTTTTATTTGATATCTACATATTAAAATATAATATTTCAATTTTAGTCGGACTTAGAGGTATTCAACTAAGGTGGTTTCATATCTCATCCACAATGTTTTCAAAAACTTCCAAATACATGTCTCAATTCTTCAATCTTTACATATATTTTACACATTAGAATTGATTAATTCAGACAATTTAAAGGCTTTTTGAGAACATTTGAGAGTTTGTGAAGTAACGAACCTCCAAAAAAGAAAATATAGAAGCGATGCAAAATTCCTTTGAATAACTTATTAAGTTCATTTTATTGTGTCATATTACTCAGCAGAAACAGTAAGATTCAGCAGAGAATTGTATCATTTTACTCAAAGCAGTAACTAGGTGCTGAAAAGTTATGTTGTTATCATACAATCAATGCAACTTATCAAGGCTAAAGATATCTTAAAACTCAATGCTTATTAAACAAATGAAATGACCTTATCACATTAAAACATAGACATAGATGAATGACATAAGTATAAAATGCAGGAGCAAATTACTAGAAGGAAAAATCAATGCTGGGAATTCACACATATCATGCATTTACAGCTATTTTAAATTAAAAGGAAAACTTATTAAACAAAATATCACTTGTACAGTCAACAATTTGAGATCATAAGTTTCATGAACTTCTCAATCTTCGTCATCGGAACTTGCCTCATCACTACTATAATCACTACTATCACTTCCTCCTAGATCCAAATTAACATGCTGCACTTGAATAACATCTGGCTGCTTGGGCTGAGGAATGTGAGGAAGTAATTTTGGTTCCTCAAATCTTGGTACTGAAAGGGAGTCCATAGGAGGCAATGCCACAGGATCCCCTGGTTTCCACCCAGGTGGGGGCTTAATTGGTATATCAATAGGCAATTGTACAGGCATTCCAGGCTTCCAACCAGGTGGAACAGAAAAATTTAGAGGTAGCAGCCCTTGAATTGTGGACAAATTCGAAAGTGGATTGGTATCCACAGGATGTACAGGTGGAGGCTCAATAATAGCCTCAACTGTTTTCTCCTTAGTTTCAACTGCTCTAGGCAATCCAATATCAAGGTCTGCAAAATTATATAACTGTGAAGCTCTCATTTGTTCTTCTTGTGGTGCAGGTGGCAATGCACCACGAAGAGGAGCCGTTCCTGCTCCAAATTCTGGTGGTGCAAAGGTTGTGTAACTTATTCGATGGGCATACGATAGTATATCTGACAGCTTCAGCTGAGAAGAGACAGTTGAGGTGGTTAAAGAATCATCTTCACTTCCATCTCCTGATTTGAATCGCTTGGTGCTACGGCGATAATCAGAGTAATCGTCAACAAGAATGTCAAGCTCCCGCTCAGCATCTTTGAGTTTGTTGGCAAATGCAAGAAGTGCCAAATCTTTTGAGCGAATTTCGCGGTCAATCTTCTGCTTAGCATCTTGTAGATCAATAATTTCTTGGAGTTCAGAAACAGCTTCAAAGATTTGGGTTTGAAGTGCGGTGAAGAGTGAAATAATTTCTTTCGTGGTGGAAGGCGAAGACTCAAGCGAGGAAGATGAATGTGCTTGGCTTTGGGAAGAAAGGAATGCTGGGAGCGATCCACGGAATGCAGTGACCCAAACAGACCTGTTGGGTGATACTTCAAAGAGTTTAGAAGCTAATGAAGACATTTGAAAAAGAAGTGCTTGTGCTCTAGGGAGGGGTGGTAAAAGAGAGAGTAAAGCAGATGAAGGAGTTGCGGACTGGCGGTCTTGGTGATGATGGGTCTGTGAAGGAGGTAGCTTTGGAGGGTTGGGGTTCAGAATTGATGGTGAGTTAGGGTTTGTCAGACCTAACCTAGCAGGGGACTGCACAATTTGGTGTTGAAGCATTTTGTATCAAAGCCTTTTGTCTTTTTAGTACTCTTGTATCTCTAAATAAAAAATCAGGCAGCAGATAGGAGAGCAGGGCTGCACCAGAGCCACCCAGTCATTATATCTACTGTGCAACAGAAGAACATAAGAACAATCATTCAGTATATAAAACTTCATATGTACAAGTGATATCCTACTTTCTTAAGACATAAATCCAAGTCCAAAGAAAGTATAATAATTTTTTAAATTATCCCCTTTCATGTTTGAAGTTAAATTGAATTATTTGATTTTAAAAATTTTATGATACAGAAATGAAAGTAGTGAATGTTTATTTAGTTTGACATACAAAATTATGAAGTAAGCATGGCTAAAGTGCAGGCAACAACTGATGTTAGAATAATTCACAAAAATCCTCCGTATAACATATAAACTAACAATTTTTTAAGATCCAAAAATCTGTGCAATAACCAATAAATGGAAGTAGTTAAGCTTAAGATATTGCCCAGTTACATCAGGATGCAATTTGATTCTCTATATGTAATTCAATTAAATTATATAGTAGGATTCTGTGATCAATTAGATACTTCTAATTTAACAATAACAACAAAAGCTTGTTCCCTTAACCAAAAGAAAATAGATTCCTAATACCAAGACTTTTAAAATTCACAATAACAAAAAAAAAAAATCATTCTACACAAAATTTAGCGTAATCCTATGAAAAATCAACTAATCACATCAACATCTTCAAAATTCCTGCACTGGAAATCAACTAATCACGTCAACATTTAACGTAATCCTATGAGAAACCCGATTTTTGAAGTCCAATTATCAAACAGAAAACCTAACCTTAAATGTGCGATATAATGAACCTCTTCGTTTTCCTCCTCTTGAAACCCCTCATTGTCAAGATGATCGATCACTACTTTTATGGTTTTGAATGACGACGGCGACGGCGATGGTGGTGAGCAGTTGAGAGAAGCTTCCAAAGCTCAAAAGAAGAAGGAAGAAAGAGACTATAAATTCACTTTGTTTGCTTTCCGCAATATATTTTTCGTTGGAAATTTATTGCCAAAAATACATCTATCCTGGTTTAAAAGTGACGCAAAAAAACAAATTAATACAGTGATTAGCACAAAGAACAAGTCACAGCTTCAGAAAACAACACATACAACATCATAATTTTGTCAACAAAAAAAAAAGAGGGAAAAACATAAATCGATACCTTTTCGCAAAGGATGATTGATGTAGCAGATGAAGCAAAGGAGAGGGGCGCGTTGGGGTTGCAGGAACGAAGAGGACAAGGAGAAAGTCGATGGAAGTGAGAGAGAGATCGTGTCTTCTCGGGTTGCAATAGGTTTATTGTAACCCGGCCCAAATAGAATAGAAATAAAAAATTGATTAGTGGAGGATAGGATAAGATAAAAAATTTATCAAAAAAAGAATAGCATATGATAAATTAATTATATTATGTCTTCTTATTGTAGAAAAATATTTTGAAAATCATAAGTAGTTAAATTAAATTAATTAATTATGTCTTCTTATTGTAGAAAAAAGAATTGTTAAAAATGAGAAGTTATTTTTAGTAGTTTCTTAAAAAGCTATTTTTTATAATTGATTTTTAAAAATAAATGATTTTTTTAATGGCAGTTAAACACAAAACAGTTTATATTTTCCTTTAAAATCTCTAAAAATAATCTCTAAATTATTGAGTACTAAAATCACTTTTTTTTATATAGTTCAATTTTCTCTAAATAGTTAATCTCCAAATAGGCTCTAAATTTTCATTTAAATACTTTAATTTTTTTTATTAATTTAGTTTTTTAAGATACATTCATTTTAGATTGTTAGTCGTCTGTCTCATTTTCAATAATAATTAATTCAATTGAAAACATTTAATAATTAAAAACTCTACCAAACCTTATAACAATATGTCTCGTATACTAATAATTCTTAAAACATTCATAAAAATTTATAAATGATCTATATTTTTTGATTTTCTTTACAATCATTTAGATATGTGTGTAGTCTTAAAATATTGGTAATAAAGATTTATCAACATAATCAATGTCATTAACGTATTTCAGTTGCAAAGTAGCTTCAATAGCCAATTTGCTATGATGTTTCCATTAGATCTTAATATTTCATAACACAAATTTGAAAAAATTGTAAAACTTAAAGGATCACATGCATAATTTAATATAATTTTAATGTTAATTGTGCAAAATGAGTGCAACTTAAAGGAATAAATTGCAAAGAAAAAACTTAAAGGACTTATTTTGGTGTAACTTATTTTATTTTTTTTTTATTTTACTTTGGGTCATTTTTTAAGGGTGAAATAAGTTTTTGGTCCCTATGAAGTTTCAACATTTTAGTTTTTTTCCTTATAAAAAGTTTTGTAGTTTTTTGGTCTTTAAAAATTTTCTGTTTATAATTTTTATCTCAACTTTTAAGTCAACCCATTCGTACATGTCTCTTGAAGAGAAAATCTTTAGTTGCGTTGTTTGATTATGGGGCCACACATTCATTTATTGCTTATGATTGTGTTAAAAATTTGAAATCGCATGTGTTGCACTTAACCTGTGATTGGTTAGTATCCACCCTAAACATATAATCAAATGATGTGATTTATATTATGATAAAATGACAAATTTTTTTCTTTCAAAATAACATTCATATATTTTTTTTATAAATAAATAAAAAATACTAAAAAAATGTAAATGATTTATGAAGTAATTTTATATACTCTAACATTAGATATAGCATCGCATCATTTTGTTCTTTGTGAATTCATATTTACCTATATATAAAAGTATCAACATTATTATTATTATTATTATTATTATTATTATTATTATTATTATTATTATTATTATTATTATTATTATTATTATTATTATTATTATTATTATCCATCAACACAAAATAATAGAATAGCAATACTTACACAACATAGATGGCAGAGGAAAATTATTATTATTCACCATCAATCTATTTTTTGAAACATCAATCAAAGTTTATTATTAGTAATTATATAAAAAAACAATTAACATAAAACTCAAACATTAGAGAAAAGAGTAAATATAAACAAAAAACAATCGAAAATCCACTTAATCAAAGTTTATTTTTTCAAACTTTCAATATAAACACAATCAAAAAACAATCATCACTTTATCTTGTTGTAGAATAAAATAAATCAAAAAACAATCAAAAACATCACGTCCAATATGAAAGAGGAAATCAAACTAAGGTCAACAATCACAAAATCAACCGCAAAAAACAATGATGAAATAAGAGGAAATCAAAAAATTATTTCATTAACACAGTAAAAAAAATCAAAGGAAATTAGGGCAAATATGAAAAGAAAGAAAAATATTACAAAACGGTATCTTGGGAGAGCGGTGGTGGTGGAGAAGCAGCATAGAATATGCGGTGGACAAGGGGATAGAGAGGAGAACACGGTATAGAGGGAGGAAGAGAGGGAGAAAATATTTCTTAACTTTTATCAATTTAAGACAATTATAAATTATGAGAGGCAATTCTAATTGGTAAATAAAAATTGATTTAAATGCAATTTCTTTTTTCATTTTTCTTTAGTTTATCCTTACCGAATCTATCATAAAAAGTAAAAAAAAAAAGAATAAATAAATCAATTAAATTCTAAGAGGCTTGGAAGAATGCTTCTTTAGGAGTTAAACTTCCATTTGTCCATATTTCGAGAACTAATCATGTACTTCTATATTATTTGGACATCGACATCATAATTGGAATGGATTAAATGAGAGCTAATCATGTACTTCAATATTATTTGGACAAAACTGTCGTGTTTGGAACATAAATCTTACAAGGTCTCTACTAAACAATTTAGATCCTAAGTTCGAAATGGAACTCAAGTTTTCGGGATGCTATAGCCGCGTTAATTGAGAAGGATGTAAAGATGAATGAACTACCGATTATTAGAGAATTTTTAAAAATATTAATGAAATTTCAAATAGCATATTAACGTAACTTAATATTTATGAAAAATATTAATGAAAAGTTAGTTTATCATAAAAGTAACTCTCTTTTAAATTTTAATAAAAAAATTTATATTATTTTATATTTACTAATTAATATAGTCACTAATTTTATTAAATGCTTCAAATTCAATACAATATGTGGTCCGAGAACAACTTTCAAAAACAGTTCGCAAGTTCTTGTTGCTTTAACTGCAACTTATAATTTTCAACAACAAAAAGTAAAAATCAACTTATAACTGCAAAACAAAAACTGTACAGTAATCTTTGTCTAATATTTCATGAAAATTTTAATTTATCCCTTTATTTTTAAATTATAGTAAATAATATACTGCAGTTACAAGTGAAACTCTTCTTTTAAATGTATTTAAAGTAGAAATCTTGTTTTATAAACACACTAATACCAATAAAAGTATCATCAAGTTGCTCCTCTTCAATGGTTTGTTTTTGTGATAAAACGAGATGTATTTGACTTAATAAATTTGAGATGTATTTGACTTAATAAATTGTGAGTTAGATTTTTATCGACATCCTCTTAGGAGAGATAAAACGTAAATTTATTAATAAATTTTCAATGAAACTTAAAGTTTTCTTTAGTTAAATTGCGATACCATTCCCTTACTTAATTTGTTAAAAAAAAAACTTCAAAAGCCCAATTATTCGTATGAGTATAGGCACATTAGTATAATATGTTAATTAATATTATAGCAATGTTATTGAAACACATAATTAGACACAAATACAATATTGTATATTATAACACAAATATAAAACATGATCTTTATACATTTTATACACTATTGTATTTGTTTCATTTTATATCAAGTTTTGTGCTTTAATAATATTACTCTTATTTTAAAAATACATTATACAAATTTGTCATTAACTTTCACGAATAATATTTAGGTACACCTGAAGTCAAAAAGAATAATATTTAGGTACACATTACCAGTTTCTTCTCAATAATTGAATAAAACTTTTTTTTTTTAAAAAATTGAATATTACCTCCATTCCAAAATATAAAATTCTCTTATCTTTAAATTTTTCATGTACATTAATTATTTTTACTAACATATTAATAATTATGTTACTTTTTTTTACAATATATAATAAATACTATTATAAAAACATAGATAATTTCTCTCTCTTCTAGGATAGATTAACTAGTAAAATAATTTAAATTGTCAATGAATTTACTAATACAACTAACTTTTTTAATTCATGTGATTTAGTCAACAAATTCCTATATATGAAAACGGAGGTAATAACTAATAATAGTCATGTCTAATATGTGATAAATTGAATATATGATTATCTTTAATTTAAAAACTGTTTAATATGTGATAAATTGAATTATTATGATCGGACAATAAAAAATAATTTTGCACAATCTGTATACTATTTTTAAACTCAAATAAAATTGGTTATCAAACTAATCTCTCTAAGATTTAAAGAAGAAATTAAAGACAAATTTTGTTTATTTTTTGTCAACATTTTAATCAACATCGCCAAAGTCACAAAAGTTCAAGGTCGGCTCAAGGGACTATATGATATATCATTAAAGTTAGAATTTTAAGCCTAAGAAAACACGTCTACTTACCCAAAAAAAAATTGCAAAATTAAATAGTTTATGATATTATAAATTATGTTATAATTTTATTTTAAAAATTATATGTTAATTTAGTCGGTAAAATGTAAAATTTTGAGTCTTATATTCATGGTTCAAATCTAGAATATGCCATTATTTCTACCTTGACAAAGTTCCAAGACTGATGGAGTTCCGGTAGTGAGCTTTGAACGAGAGAAAAATAAAAAATAAAAGTGAAGAAAAAATAATAATATATTGAGGGTCGAAAGATCAAAAGTTAAATACCTTAAATAATTAGAAAAGTATTTTATAAACACATATACACCCACACAAATAAGAAGAAAAAATATAAAAAATAATGTGTTAATAATATAAAAAAAAGATAGATGTAGAAAAATGAGTTTAGAAAAATTATATTTTACAATTATACAAATATTATGATTGAAATAATTAACTAGATAAGTAATAAATAAATTTAAAAGTTAAATTTACTTATGAAACATCCACCAACATATTAGAACTAAGAATCGACAAATTTCCAAGATTCCTAATAATTCACTTAATTAGTAATGTATTCCATGGCGATCTAATAATTGCGTGGGATAAAAATAAAAAATAAAAATTGCAGAAACTCAGTCCGGTCTCACTCGAACGAATCAACTCACTACCAACACTGATCCGTTTCCCAATTCCGGCTATTGTATCCAGAAAATATCGTCGCCGTCAACGGTTGCCGTTGCCGGAACAAGCTTCTATCATAACTGGCACGCTTCTCAGGATCTGACAACGTGGAGTACGCAGCATGAATCTTCATAAACTTATCCGCCGACGAGTCCTTCCGATCAAACGCCGCCACGTCAGGATGAGAAACCCTCGCGAGTCTCCGGTACGCCGCTTTGATCTCTCGATCAGAAGCGACGGCAGCAATTCCGAGAATCTCGTAAAGCGTCGACGTGCAGGAAGCCATGCTTTGATGAACCTGCAGATACGAAGGCCGAGTGGCGGTGGCTGTTGCAGAGATGAGTACTTTCCGGGATCTGACGTGGCACGGTTGTGGTGAAATGGTTTTGCCGGAGAAAGTGGTGCTGAGAGGTGTGGGAAATGATATTGAGAGCATGATAAATACGACGTCGTTATTGTAAGTTGAAGATGATGAGGATCGGGTTGTGATATATAGGAACAGTGGGGTCCACATAATAGTCCCAAAATAACTATCGTTGTGCTGTGTTTGCAGTTTCAATCGTAAAAGAAAAACAATCAATCTTATCCATTCAGCGTTGGATTTTTATTGCTGCTGACTCATGACGTCCTCTGGCTTATTCAGGTGTCATAAATAATCTTAATCACATTATTTATGACTCATAATGAAGTAGTACTTCTTTTTATCTTAATTAATTAATTAACCATCCACACTTATTTTAAACTGATTTTAAAGATAGAAAATGCTAAATGTGAAATTTTTTATTTGGAAATTTTCTGTATTTTAAATTTTAATACAAAAAATCACTTTAATTTTTATTTTAATTTCTTAACGACTGTCCTTAAATATGAGATACTTTTATTTTATAGATGTATTGTTATGAATTGAACCAAGGCCTAGTCCCAACGTTCTTGGCCTTTCAATTTCAACTCTAAAGATACTTACTTGTTTTGGCCCTAATTCCAACAATTAGGAACAAGCAAAAGTAAGGATTGCGGTGTAATTTCCGTCAAATTGAAGTGTTGTTTTCTATATCCTAGTTAATATCTTTCACTCATTTAAAACTAATAATTACTTGTGTCGGAGTGCTTCTCATAAATAATTAGACATTGAGAAATTAAAATAATACAATAACAACACAAAAATAACATGGAACTCCAAAATGGATGGAAAAAATTACAATTATTGTTTAATGACAACTAGAGAATAATATTATATAAAAATTATTACTATATATAGATTTCTCTCAAACTCTCAACAGTTCATATTACACCTACATTCTCCAAAGCAAATATGTGTACTATATCTCACAACACTGAGAAAAGAAAAAAAAATCAAATACAAGTTTAAAGTATTTCTTATTCTCTCTCATATCGTCTCTATCTACTCTCGTGTCTTTTTCCCTCTCTCTATTCTCTCATGTCTCTCTCCCTCATTCTTATCCATCCCCCCTCTATAATATTTTATGTCTCTCTTCCTCTACTCTCCCATGCCTATTTCTCTCCCAATTATCTCTCTATTTCTCTATCTCCCTTTTTATCTCTCTCCCATCTCGATTTATTATCTCTCTCTACATCCATTTTTCTCACCCCCTCTCTTTTATTAATATTTGCATTCATAAACATTAACACATATATAAAAGATATAATAGTAAAAATTATATAATTTTGTCTATTGCATAGACATTTCAAATAAAGTGCAGTGCAAAACTTATAAATTTCAAAATGTAGACTACTCATGAAGATCAAGTGTTGTCTCAAGAGGTATTTGTCCAAGGAAATGCATCATGAACTAAAAAAAATGAACGATAACTCAATGACTGTATTGTAAAATTTTCAGGGACTGATTTGTGTATATTAATTCTATTTTTGCATGTTAAAATATATGGACTTAGAGAGCCAATTATATACTCTTATGGGTTTTGTATAAGGCCACCACCCATCAGGGGACCTACATCACCATTCATGAATACACTACCCCCCATTAAGAGACCTACACCACCACCTCCACCCATTAGAGCACCACCACCCAAGACATGACTAGCTCCTGGACCACCATTCATCAGAGTGTCATTTCATAAGTCTAGTTCAAGAACAAATGAACCAAGTTTTATGTATATCATTCCTAATCCAGGGATGCGACCTCCAAATTCAAGGTAGTTAACATATGAGTTAACATTTGAAGAATAAAGCAATTGAAATATGTAACATTTTGAATCATATTTTTTTTGTCCTGTTGATACTTTGCTATATTTTGAATGATGTAATTGACACTCATTACTTATTAATCTCTCTTTTGGAATCATTTAGATGATGTTAAGGTATATTTCACATGATGTAATTGACATTTATTACTTATTATTTGACACTTAATTAGAGCTACACGAGAGTCATTAATGCATTTTGGTATTTAGTTTTTTTTTTAAATGTCTTAGGGGCTAATTTGTTTGTAATCGTAATGTTTTTGGGACCTATTTTCTTGTAAGTTATAAATTTCAGATATCAAATTGAATACCTTACATTTTCTAACAACAATGTTATAGAAACACATTCAAACTAATGTTTTTCATAATAATGACTCAAATTATAAAATATAAACATTATTGCCAAAATATACTTCAATATTTTTGACTTCATTCCCTAATGACTTAATTTTGTTCATGAACATTGCCTTCCACACCTTTTCACTTCCATGGTCCTTAGATAATGAGACTAGTTTGTGCTGAGGCAAAATCCCAAATCAAGTGTTTTGAGGTTAAACAAACAGTTAGTTAATCACTAATTATGATTCTGATTACATTGTTGTTTAACATATGTTTTTGAGTGATTTATTCAAAGATATGCGATCAAATATATTCATGCAAAGATCCCATGTCTCTTTGTGAAATAAATCAAGAACATCGCTGCCCTTATCATGTCTTACATATTACTTAAAGTTGTTCTTGAAAGAATCCTCAAAATCAATATCAAAATGAACTAGAGAATGATCAGAAGAACATTATGGATGTTCCCTATTAAAGACAAAGGCAAGACATATCATGACATATAATTTTCTACAGTCCATACCACACGTTAAAAGTATCAAAATTGTTCAAATCAATAGTCAAGTCCAGAACTCGAATTGAAGGTCCAAATGAGGAAAACAACCTCCAGATTGAGCTCTAGATTGATGAACTCTAAGCAAGGACAACAAGAACGCAAATACACTATTGCTGCACCTTTTTTTGTAGAAAGCTATGCATGCTTCTGATCTAAAAGAGTGATATATCACAATCCACTCACTCACTCATTCACGTTCTCTATCAAACTCATAAACTAAAAAATTATGAGTTTATGAAAGAACAATCTTGACAAAATAGAACATGTGCTTTATAGACTTTAATTAAGACTAACAACCAACTAAGGTTTTCTAAAGGCTATGTTCAAGCTGATATGAGTATTTTGAACCTCTCTTCACCTATAAAAGGAACATCAAGGAGAAGACAAAGACAATAGTTTCAAAGGCAATCAATCTACACTAGATCATTCATACTCAAGTAACAAAGCTCTTCTCTTAAGTAAAACTCCAGTTATCTCATTACGTTCAATGGTCATTTTACTGAGTTCTTGCTTATAAAATCAATCTCAAACAAGTATTGAATTTTTTTTAGATCCTAAACACTTTTATCATTCACATCATTTGTAACTCAAGCCTATATCTTAAGTTAGTTTGAGTGTGTTAAAAAAATCTATTTAGTTATTGAAAGGTACTTGTACAAATCATTTATGGACTGAAAGGTGACTGTAAAATTCATTTCAAGGTTGAAAGGTGAAAATTGTAATTGATCAAGGGTGATCAAGAAAGATAGTCCGAAAGCAGAACATTCTGGTGTCAAGTACATTAGTGGAAAATCTCACAGATTGTGAGGACTGGATGTAGCCCACCTTGAATGAACTAGGATACATCTTTATGTGATCTTCTTATCCTTATCTTTATTTATTTTTCACTCACTGATCGTATATCACCTAGAACTAATTTATTTTATTTACTTCTAACATATCCAAAATGTTCTAGACATTCTGTTTCAACCAAGATTGATCTTGAGTTAATTTAAATTAAGTACGGGAATTAAGATTTTAAAAAGGGATCACAATTCAAACCTTAATTCCTTGTGATTGATATTGCTACTTCAGTTTGTCTCATCTTGCTTGCTTTCCAAACATCATTTGCTCCATTGTCATTAGTTGATGATTTTCTTACCAAATTGTCAACCTTGTCCAACATCTTTTGCCTTCCACACATCTTAGTCTATTTCTCCATTATGCAAAGCCAGCTCCTTAGCCTCATCAACACATATAAAGAAGTTGCAGTTAAATATATCATTCGAAAAAAATTAGAGAAATTGGAGAAAGGACATGAAAAAAAAAAATCTTCCAATGTTCTTTTTAGTTGTAGTAACTCTAACAAAAACATTACTTTCACAATGACATTTGAGGATCGGTGGGTTCAAGCTTTCACCCATGGAGGAAAAAGAATAAATGGTTTTTGATTCTTTTATTTTCTATGATTTGAACACCATGAAAGAGGAAAAAGAATGGATTATATAAATGAAGGTTCTTGGAAGAAGAAGATATGAAATCATGGAAGAAGAACAAGAATGGATTATATAGATAAACATGTTAAGTTGCAATGATATGACAAAGTTTCGGTTTTTTTTTTTTTTATTTAAAAAAAATGAGTTTCAATTTTATTTTCAAAATCAGGTAAATTAGCCCACCGTATTTCCAAAATCAGGTAAATTAGCCCATGCAATTAACATTCACGTCAACCTTATTAACTGAACAAACTATTGAAAGGATTATATTGCCCAACATCTTTCAATTTCAGAGTATTATTTGTCTAATTCTGAATTTCAAAAATAAATGTTCGACCCCTACAATTTCGAGAAACAATTTTGATAATTTACTAATCTTTATTGTATTTTTTTTTCGTTTTTCTTTACAATAAATTGTTTTCTTTCATCTTCAATATTAATAATCATATTTAGCTAACTCTTATCTTTAAGAGAAATTCATTGATAACAATATAACACCGTGACTCGTATTCTAAAGAATACACCTCTCATTAGTTTTACCCAAAATTTTTCTTTTAATTACTTTTTTATTTAAATTTATTTCTTATTACTTAATTATGTTTGGCATTTATAATTTATAGTATTTATAAAAAAATTAAAAGAAAAAAAAAATATATATA
>JBBPBQ010000002.1:15840287-15853326 GCA_037974755.1 Cicer yamashitae
TATAGAATGTTGTTAATGTTTTCATTTAATATATGAAATCAGTTATATGTATTAACCAACACAATTTATTTTCTCATATAACAATTCCTATTATTTTTTATACAGTGGATAAATTAATAATTTTACAACCATTGTGTACTATTTTAATATTTTTCATTATGATAGAGAACGTAACATCTTAAATATTAATTACAATTAATAAATTTTTTCTCTATATTTATTTTGAATTATTTAAAATCTTACAGGTACAACTGTAGAAACATAATAAAAAATTAAAGCAAAAATTAATTATATTAATTCATTTTAATTGCATTAATTTTAAATATATGGTTTAAATGAAATAAAATTGTTAACAACTTTATTTGTTGATTTATTCTCTTCAACAATCTTATTTCCTCATAAACAATTCCTATACAATCGTTAAATTAATAATTTTATAAGCATTGCATCTTATTTTAATATTTCTCATTGTCATAGAGAAGGTAACATCTTAAATATTAATTACAATACATAAATTTTCTCTCTACAACTTTTTTTTGAATTAAAAATGAGTTTCAATTTTGTTTTTATTAAATGAGTTTCGATTTTATTTTTAAAATCATACAAATTAGTCATTTTATTTTCAAAATTAAACAAATTACGTCATTCTCTTGCATGACAATGAGTTTGCTAACATAAATAGACATTCACGTCAACTTTATTAACATAACAAACTAATGAAGGAATTATATTGTTCGACGTTTTTCAACTTCAGACTATTATTTATCTAATTTCGAATTTCATAGATAAATGTCCGACCTCTACAATTTTAGAGGATAATTTTGATAATTTACTCATTTTTATGGTATTTCTTTTGTTTTTCTTTATATTAAATTATTTTATTCCATCTTCAATTTTAATAATTGTATTTAGCTGACTTTTATCTTTAAGAGAAATTCATTGATAACAATATAACACCATGACTCGTATTGTAAAGAATACACTTCTCATTAATTTTACACAAATTATCGTATATACATTTATAACTAGTTCTTCGCAATCCATCTCACATACACTTCTCATTAGTTTTACCCAAAAAATTTCTTTTAATTACTTTTCATATACTAAATTTATGCAACGCTCCGTTTCATTTATAAAAAAAATAATTAATTAATTAATATTAATAATAATAAATAAATAAAACAAAACTACTCCACTTCACTTTATTTTCCATTTCACCTTTTCTCCTTCTTCTTCTCTCACTCTCGGCAACATCAACCTCCCCCTTTTTTATTTGTTTTTCTCTTCTTTTTTTCCTTGCTCTTTCTCACTCCACAACACAAATTGCTCACATACACTATCTCGAGCCGGTCCAACGGATTATGAGACCTAAAGCGAAACTATTACACCATGTCTTTTCAAAAGTTAATAAATAAATTATTAATGTTTTATTTAATAATTATAGAAAATTTATTTAGCAGAATTAATGACATTTCAGATATATTTTCTCTATATTTTTTAAAAAATGGAATAAGACATTTCAACTATAGCAACATCAAGAACTCGTGTAAATTTTTTTTATCTTCTAGTTGAAGAAGAAAATAGTGTTTATATATTGTACCATGATTTCTCAATTTATAACTAATATTTCTCTCCTACTACCTTGATTACCCAATTTACTTGTATTAAGAAGAGTATTAAATAATTTGCAACAAAAACAAAATGTTGTATCAAAGTCTTGAGAATAAACCAACCATCTTTCGCGTGTTTCTTCATTGGTTAACTTTTGAATGTAAGGTGATGAAGAGAAGTGTCTTGAAGATTCATCTTTAAGAAAATCTATATAACACAAATTTATATGTTAGATTATTTATTAAATTAATATAATTAATATTGTATAATATTTCTTTTACAATTGATAATAATGTCTATTGATTTAATATTTGTTGAAATAATGTTAAATTTATATAAGATTTTATCGGTTTTAGTTTTAAGAATATTAAAATGTGAGACATTTTTATTAAATAAAAAAAAAATTGAGGCATTTTTATTAAGTAAAAAATTTTGTTTTTTAGAGAGTTCTAAAGCGTGTGCTTTAGTGGCCTTACTTTGGGCCGGCTAACATTCAACCCTTAAAATGTATTTAACATCTCCAAAAGCATAACTTCTCATAATCCTACCAATGCTCTTGATTAGGATTTTGGGGTTAGGGTTAGTGAGTTAAGGAAGGAGAAGAGTACCAATTCTTTGAAAGGTGTTTATTGAGACTCTTTGAGGTAAATACACAACTCTATTGCTAAGAATGAATCTCTAGAGAAAAATGTAGTTTTGTTAAAAAAAATCTTATTTATGTTTAGAATAGATTTAAAGGATTTTTATGGTTTCCTAGAGTTAGCTAAACTTTAGAATAATTTTTCTAAAGTCTTGAAAATATTTTTAATACTCAGATTTGTTAGCTGAGGTCTTGCCTGCTACTTTGGGAGTTGTTGGAGAACAAACTTATGCGATTTTCCATAGTTGTGAGTAGACGATTGTCACATATTTTTATTTTGCTATAATTATTATTTTACTCGTTTTCTATGTTAAAGTATTTATTTAAAAATTGGAAAAACACAACCTTTGAATTTATCTCGATTTCGTCATTTAATTATTTTCATGGTTTTTGTTATATAATATAATTGTAGTTTGATTTATTTATGAGTTATAAAGCATTTAAATATCGAATTGATGTACAATTGAATACGTTTTCTATGCTCCTTTTTTTTGTAAGGTCTATTAAGTCGTGATGTATTTTGCAACTATTTTGAGTCTAGAATTTTTTTTTTTGAAAATGTATTAAATATTTAGATTGTGCTCTTTGGAATATAACTGAGTTAAACGTTTGAAATAGGATTTTAAAAATTTAGAAACGTTGGGGTTACAAAGGATACTTTGTCGAAATCTAGAGAAATATTATATAATTTTTTTAAAGGTTATTTAGAACTAAAGAAATTGCTTAATTGTTAAGTTAGTTGATAGGCTTGTCAGACTAGGAGCATAGCTTATGCGCCGGTAACGGCGTTCGTTTTTCGGGTCGTGACATTTCTTACATATTCATTATGTTTGGCAATTATAATTTATAATATTTGAAATAAAAAATTCTTATTATTTTTTATACAATCATTAAATTAATAATTTTATAAACATTGCATATATTTTAATATTTCTCATTATGATGGAGAAGGTAACATTTTAAACATTAATTACAATAAATAAATTTTCTCTCTACAACTTTTTTTGAATTAAATTTATTTAAAATTTTAAGATATATTTCTAGAAACATAATAAAAAATTAAAGCAACAATTAATTATATTGATTCATTTTAATTGTATTAATTTTAAAGAAATTGGTTAGATGAAATAAAATTGTTAACAATTTCATTTGTTGATTTCTTCTCTTCGACAATCTTATTTCTCTTTTAAAATTCATGTTTTGTATGAGGTGCGATCTCTCTTTGACGCATCAATTATTGATACGTTTTATTTATCTTTGTTATCTCACAAGCATATTGTGTTTTCGCTTCAAGTGCTAGATTATTTTAGGAAAGTGGCAACACTATTATATTTTTTATTTAATTGAAAATATTTATTTCATTTTTCATCATCGTGTATGTACACTTTTGTCTTTTTTTAATTAATATTTACATTTTACCGTTTAATAAACTAGAGTAAAAACATTTGAAATAAACTATTTCGATTGAAATGTGTTGGTTATTTTATATTCTCACTTTTTTCCTTTAGCAAAAGCTCTTACAATGATATAATATATATAATTTACATTCAAATATTTTTTTGATGTCCTTAATAATATTTCATTACTGTTTTTTCAAAATTTTCAAAGAACTATTCTTACAACATTTGCATCCTCATTTTTTAAATAAATGTATTCTTATAACATTTGCATCAGCATTACCTATGCTTTTTAAAACAAAATTTAGAGTGAAATACATAACATTGTAGAAATAACATCATATATAGGTTGGTACCCAAAACTACTACATCTAGACTTTTGGAGGTTATATTCAAATTTTAAAAATAAGTCCCTTAATAAAAATAGAGTGCAATTAATAATTTTAAAAAGAAGTAAAATAAGTTTTTAGTTCTTATAAAAAATTATCAACTTTTTAGTCTTTAAATTTTTTTATTCACTTTTAGTCCCTACTTTGAAAATTTTTTGTAAAAATTGACACTTTTAATCTCTAAAAAGAGTTCCTATAAAATTAAAATACGGGCAAAAAGTAAATAAATTTGTTTTAGGGACTAAACTTGAAAGATTATAATTTTGTTGAGACTAAAAACATATTTATCACAAAACAATTCACCCTCATTTTGTTCTATTATATAAAAAAAAAAAAAAAAAATTGGAGACCCTCATCAATTAGAGACTTTGTGCAGTTGAGCTAAATACACATGAGCATCACCGCTCTTTCTAGACTCAAATATAATAAAAAAAATTGCCACAATTAGTGGACCTAAATATAAGCAAAATTTAACCAAATTTTCTTCCTTTAATGCTATTATTATCTAAATATCCCCGAACATAATAATTTTTTATACAAAAGTAAATTAATAGTAGGGGTAAATTAAGAATATAATAATTTTTTATGGTGTCAAGAAAATTAAATATAGTTAACCACTACTCTTAATATATATATACACATGCTATGCATGCGTGCAATTATTTGTTTTTGTTTATAATTATGAATAATAATATATTAAAAAAAAAAAACTAAAGACAAAGTTCGGTAGACCAAAATTCAATTAAATTACGAGAGAAGGATAAGTAGATGCCTCATTAAAAGTTTTATAAAAAAAATTCAAAAGAATAAAACCACGATGAAGAGCATAAAAATGCAATGCAATACAACCACAAAAATATGGACGAACCACCCAACATTAACGAAAACCCACTCAACAAATTATCTGAACCGAAGATTTGGAAGATTAATTTTAAAAAAACGAAGGAAAGAGAGTATGATATTCCAGCAATGAAAACCTCGATGCAACATAGTATAGGAAGCAAACCTATCAACATAAGTGTGACATTCTCTATGAACATGAGGAATACGAAAACTCATTCGCGTAGCAAGCCTATCCGCATTACCTATGTAACACTATCTCAGAAAAAAAAAATGTTGTTTATGTCTCAACATAGTACATGAAATCAGTTACACGTATTAACCAACACAGTTTATTTTATCATAATAATTTCTTTGTTAAAGTTACAATTTTAATATTTCTCATTATAATAGAGAATGTAACATCTCTAATAATATTCTGATAAAAAAAAACATCTTAATAATAATAACAATAAATAAATTTTCTTTATAAATCTATTTTTGAATTAAATCCATTTCAAATCTTGCGCATATAAATAACTAGAGAAACATAATTGTAACGTTGGAACTTCAATAAAGCGAAATTATAAAAATTGAGTTTGAAATTATGAATGTAATTAAAGTTTCAAAGAAATACTAATGAGACATAACATCTCTTCAAAATTCATCAATTATTGATACGTTTTCTTTATTTTTATTGTTCTCGTTATTTTTATTGTCTCATATTTATAGTGTTGTCATTTTCAAGTGTTGGGTTCTTCAAGAAACTGAAGAGAGAAAAACACAAGAAGGAGGATAATTGAATTATGTTTTTAAGGTTTTAAAAACTTTTAAAAGAAATGATAAAATAATAACCGTGATAAAGCAAAAGTAAGTAGAAAGATAAAGAGAACAAACAAAAACCAATTTTTCTGGTTCATAACATAATAGCTACCTCTAGTCTCCTCACTTTGAAAGATTTAATCTACTAATTACCAAAGTATCACACGTCCACTGAACACCTTCTAATCAAATTAATTGTGTTCAAGTCTTCTCAACTTTCTAGTTTAATACTGTCAAGCTATTGAATGCATCATTCACTACTGGACCAAACTACAAACAATGTTTAAGACGGTTCTTTGAAAAACTCTCACACGAGAATGTTTACAAAATATGCTCTCATAATGTATTTTATGTTTCTCAGCACTTAGAGCTAATACAAGAATTTTGTATGAGTTGCTATATGTGACGACAATAGGTTTTTCACTTGTGTATCTTACAGATCACAAATCTTTTTATAGAGAGCCTTTAATTCTATTAGGGTTTATGATTGTTGTTGTGATTGCATAAAATCAACATGTGAAATAATAACTTGTATCGAATCTTTAAAGATCTAGAATCATCATTAAAAATTTGTCCAAATCCATCTTCGTAATTGATTTAGCTTATCTTGATGGAGGCGACATGAAAATCATATGATCACATTTTCAGAGGATTTCATGCGCTTCTTAAGAGGATAAGTCCACTATGAGAAGCAAATGATGTTGGAATGTTGGCTTCTCATCAAAGCATTGACTTTTTCATATTATTGACTTCAAGCGTTGACCAGATGATCAACTGACCTACCAGATTTATCAGATGCAGAATCACTAAAGTGAGCTTGTAATCAGATTAAACAGAGGCGCATTGAGAGTGCACTTAGTAGAGTCATACACAATTTCAATAGATTCTTCAAAGCGTTGCATTGATTTCTATGTTTATCTTATCTTTTCATTAGAGGATCCAACGTAAATATTTTAAAGTTCATGACAGGGATCTGCGCACTTAAATAAATTTATTAGTGAATAAATTTTTCTCACAAAATAGTTTTTCTTATCATTAAAACAATTAATGGTCATTGTTCTTCAAACCAACTTGATTTTAACAAGAACTCTGCGACAATATGACTTTTGAGTTTATCTTTTTTTATTTTATCATTTGTTCTCCTCAAGCAATATAGGGAAATTATTAATAATAACGATGACACTAATAATCATTTTACAATTGTCTCATATGGAATTCAAACCCCGTCTCTTGAAGTTACAATGTCAAACTCTTAACACTAAACTAACACTTTTGAGACGTGTTTTTTAATGGAATTGTTATAGGGTCAATGAAGGTTCTATAATGTAACTCTTACTTGTCACAATATAAGTATTTGATGAGTTTTTGAAGAATTCACGTTATAGCCTTATTGGAAGAATGTTATTTAAGGATAATTTAAACATTATACATACATCGCAATATTTCCATATATTAACATATATATATATATATATATATATATTTCATTTAGTTTCTACAACTTGTTATTTTAGTTTATTAAGTCTTTATTTACTAAATAAAATATGAATTGACATTTACATAGTTTACCTCCATTTTATATTATACTATTTCATAATTGCATCGATCAAAAATATGTTTGAGGTTAACTTTTAAATTATAATAATTGCACACATAGTTATATATTATCATAAAAATTTAATGTTATTTACAAATATAATTAAACATATGTCACATTTTTCAAGTCTCAACTGCTTCCATTTTGATTCACTTTGCATGTGCATTAGAATGCTCTCTAAAGAAAAAAAATTAATATTAGACAATATTAGTTAGACACTTTTACAAGGCAAAAAACATCTTCCTATAAGCATTGCATAAACATACCTTTGCAACATCTAATATTCATACCTTCATGTGATCCACCAATTGACATCAAGGTGACAAAACAAGGGAGATTGCACAAATGCAACAATCTAGTCAAGGAGATTTGAAAATTAGTGAATCTTCGAACCACATTTGTTTGAAAAACTATGACCCTTACTTGTTTCGATGATAACAAAAATTATTTTATGAAAATAATTTAAAGTACTAATGTTTTATTTAAGTGTGCAGTTTCCAGATCACATAATTTTATGACTTTACGGTGCATCATCTGATGTTTGGACAAGTTAAAGGAGCACCACGAGTTTTCTATGGAAATCATTTTTAAGTCTGATGAACGCGCACTAAAACGCACCTTTGGTGATTTTTTTGTTGCAAGTGATGCTCTGATTAATCTGGCTCTGATAACTGTGTCAGACATATGATCGTCTGCCTCTGATAAATGCGACAGGCATATGATTGTCTGACTCTGATGGAAAGTCAACACTGAAAAAGTCAAATTTGTTTATCCTCTACTCAACATCTTGAATATATTAATTGTTTGAAGATATGTTTGACATACTCTAATTATGATAACCTCTGCTCTTTCTATCTCCGTATCAACATACGCAAAATTAATTATATGAATAAATTTACACAAGTTTTAATGGTGAATCAATCTATGAAGATTTGATATAAAATTTTGTGATACATGTTGATTTCATGCAATCAGGACAACGACCAGAAACCCTAAGGTCTCTCTATAAAAGGACGTATAACCCTTATCGAATAATACAAACACACACTACGATAAGCATTAAGGTCTTTGCACTCTTATTCTTAACCCTATTGTTTCATCTAAATGCTGAGAGATACTCACTTTCTAATAGCATAGCTTTGTAAACACACTTTTGTTTCAAAAAAACCCATAAACACATTATGTTTGTAACCTAGCCTAGTAGTGGTTGCACCACTCACAACTTGACTGTAATAAGCTAGAAGATTGAGAAGACTTGAATACAGTCAGGTTGACTAGTAGGTGTTCAGTCGACATGTGATTCAGGTTGTGCATTAGTGGATTAAATCTTTTGTGTTGAAGGGATTGGACATATCTATCGTGTTGATGGTGAACCAAGATAAATTGACTTGTGTTGTTATGTGCTTACTGCCTTATTTGCTCTGATTTATCACTGTTAAAAAACCTTCTTTTTTTTTAAACAAAACACAATTCAACCCACTTCCATTTCTTGTGTTTTTCGTTCTGTAATTGGTATCAGAGCTTAGTCTCACAATTGAGCATTTAACCGTGTTTGAGTAAAAATCTGTGTTATTATGACTAACTCTAGTGATGAAGTTACAGGTGGAAACGTTAATCATCCTCCTCTATTTCATGGAGAAAAATTAAATACTAAAAGGATATGCTCAGAAGTTTCTACATCTCACATGATCCTGAACTTTATAACATAGTCAAAGATGGCTATGAGGCCCCAAAAGACATTGTTGGTGTTGAAATATACAGAAATAATCTCAATGCTGATCAAAAGAAACAACAGAAGATGCATCATAAAGCAAAAACTTTTATGATGAATGCTATCACTTTTAAAGAGTTCGAAAAATGCAGCAACAAAGAAACAACAAAGAGTATCTTTGATGCTCTGGTTCTCAACTGTGAAGGAAATAAGCATGTACATGAAGCTAAGGCAAATATTACTTGATAGGAAATAAGCATGTCCCAATCAAAGGTTATGATGTTGTCTTCGATCAAAAGTTATGTAAGGCAATAAGTCAAACAAATTAATCCATACTATTTACTGGTCAAAGGAAAAATAATATTTACAAAATAAACTTATTTGATTTGGAAAAACAAGATATAAAGTGTCTCATGTATGTGAATGAAGAACAACTGATTTGGCACAAAAGACTAGAACATACCAACTTGAGATTAATCTCAAAGTTGAAAAAACTTAATCTAGTCAAAAGCTTGCCAAATCTAAAATATGAATCAGATGTTCTTTATGAGGCATGTCCGAAAGGAAAACAAGCAAAATCATATTTTTCTTCAAAAAATATTGTTTCCACTTCTAGACCACTTGAACTTTTACATCTTGATTTATTTGGTGTTGTAAAAATAGTTTATGTTAGTGGTAGAAAGTATGGACTTGTTCTTATTGATGACTATTCCAGATGAATATGGGTAAAGTTCCTTAAACACAAAGATGAGTCACATAAAGTTTTCACTACTTTTTGCAAACAAGTGCAAAATGAAAAAGTTAGTTGTATTGCAACAATTCGTAGTAATCATGAGTTAAATTTGAAAAGAATGAAATTTTACACAATTTTTCTTCTCTTAGAACACCTCAATAAAACAGTGTTGTAGAAAGAAAAAATAGATCTCTTCAAGAAATGGCACGTACCATGATTCATTAAATGAATGTTGTCAAGCACTAGTGAACATTGGATGTTATATTCATAATAGAATCTATATTACACATATTCTTAATAAGACTCCTTAAGAAATGTGGAAAGGAATAAAATCTAAAATTTTATATTTTCATCAATTTGGTTGCATATGCAATATTTTGAATACCAAAGAAAATCTTGGCAAATTTGATTCACGATCTCAAAAGTGTACCTTTTTGAGATACTCTAAAAGTTCTAAAGCCTATAGAGTATACAACAAAGAAACACTGATTGTTAAGGAATCAAATCATGTCAAGTTTGATGACAAAAGCTTGACCATAAAAAGTCAAAGTTAGATGTAGATTTTGCAGATTTACTGATATCAAAGGAACTAGAAATATTAGAAGAATCCACAGAACCATCCAAAACGAATCTAAGAAAAAACTTGGGCTCTAGCAGACTCGTAGCCAAGACATTCGCTTCGTTATAAGCACATTAACAACTATGCCAAAACGCATTTCATGATATTTTACTGAAACTATACTTATATATGTAATATATATTACATAAATATTACTGTGTGGATACCTATATATATAAAATAATAAAACTTTGGAGTGGCCATTGCCACCCTCCGTCCCTAAGAAGATCTGCCTCTACTTTCAGCTGCACCACATCCACACGAGCAATTTGCATAGGATGTCAATTTGCTTTTATGAGTCCATGAAGACGATCTCATTTGAGTTTTCATGGGTACATGGATTGGAGAGACAATCGCTCCAATGGAAGGCTAGGCATGGGGATCGTGTGTCTTGCTTTGCGAAGTCCCCACCCTTGAAAATATTGCAATAATATCATTTTTTTTTTTGTTATTTTGACATTTTTTGAAAAATAACGCAAACATATTACTCTTATTTTTATTATTCTCAAAAAAATTAAGTAAATTGAAATTCATTATGGAGATAAGACAAGAGAGAAAATCTCTTCATGGTGGACAACAGAGGAAATTTATCCTTACATAGGTGACAAATTTAGTTAAACTATCTAAATTATTTTTTCTTAAGTGTTCGCAATATTCAAATTTTCACTTCTATCCCTACATAAGTCACGACAATTTTTCGGTGGTGACATTGACTCTGAGTTTGAGCTATACAATGTGTTGCTTTTAAAAAACGACCTAACATTTACATTATAACGTAGTTGATCCATATCATAGATATTCGATTAAATTTTACCGTAATTATTGACTCCCTAACACAACTTTATATTTTTTTCGGGTATGAGATTGACTATGTATAGTAAAGTTATGAATGAGTTCGTGCATTTTTAATGTATTTGTTTTATCGATGCATATCCAATCATTATATAATTAGGCAAATATTAGTGGAGATATTTTAGATATTAATATAAGTTAAATTATAGTGAAATATGATTGAATATATATGTAAAATATTTAATATTTTAGGTGTTTCAGTGGTAAAAAATTAGTTTTGTAACTTCAATGTACTGAATTTAAATTCTTTAGGAAATAGTTGTAAACTGGTCATTAATGTCATTTTGATTAATAATTTTTTTTTTTTTCAATTTTTTTAAAACAAAAAAACATGTGTAAAATATTTTAAAACATTTTCAAGAGTAGGATTATAAGTCCTTTATAGAGTAGCTTTATTATGGGGAGATGTACTAAAGATAATGTCATTGTTTTGGCAGAAGATGCTCCATCATCTACACATAAAGAAATTAGATTTAGACTTTAAAGTTTGATTTTGAGAAAACTTATTATAGAGTTGACAAGATATTTCTTAAGAATCATATGTATGTTTTTTCCTTTCTAAGAGTATTACTTCGTTATATTTTACATGTCACATCGTCCTCGTCTATCTAACAGTGGCAAAGCTACCTGTATCAATCGGATAACCTTTGATTGTGCTGACTTCATAATTGGCCTATAACTAATTAGGCCTTTATATATCAAGTCTTGTAGTTATTACTTTCGTATCATTAGTTACTTTACTCATCAAAGCTATATTTGGTTTAAAAAAATTCAATGAAGCTATGATTAATAGATGTCATTGTTTAAAACTTGACACATAAAAATTTGCTAAAACATTGAGCTTAAAATAAGGACCAACAACAATTCTACACCAAAGTCGCCAGGAATACAATCAGAAAATCACATGTACTATCAAACTAAATATATTATAGTCACAGTAGATTCATCGTCGTCTTGTGACAAGAAAAACTGCACCGCAATTTGAATTATCGCCTAATTGAAATAGCAACTGAATAGATACTAAGCACAGACTCGATCTGACAAAAAAAAAAAATAACAAACAGGGAGGGAAGGTAATATTTTAAAAAAAGGTCATGTTAACAATTGCTTGTTATAGAAACCAAAAAGGAAATAAAATATAACTTTTGAGTAAAAAATCACAATTTTTACAATTTTAAAGTATGAATTACACAAATTTCAATACATTTTTTCTTCATTTAGAGTTTTAACAAGTGCCTTAGGCACTTGTTAGCATTTTCCTTTAAAACAAGTGGTTAGTTCGAATTTTAAGAGTGGAGGGGAGCAAAATCAACGATTTTTGCTCTCACTTCATTTTGGTGGATTTGGAGGGAGAGAGACAATATAACTTAAAATTTCTCTCCTCCCTTGAATCAAATGCAAAACCATTAAAAATCTTTTTTCTCCCACTTTTTGAACAAAACATGTCTTTACTTCTTCTCTTTCCTCTCCCCTCCCCTTAATAAAAATCTCTTTCTTCCCCTATGTTGAACCAAACACACCCTAGACTTTGTTTGGAAATTTAGAGGGGAGGAAAAATGAGGACTTTGGAGGGAGGAGAAAATAGAGAAATAGAGATAAATTTTTTACATTTTTTAAGAAAGTGACTTTGTAGAGAATGATTACGATTAATATATTTTTAAATTATAGAGTATTATAATAACATGAAAATGATTTCAAAATTTTGTCTAAATCCTCCAAAATCTTCTTACAATATAGTTTTTGAGTTTCTCCAAAATAAGGGAATTTTATATTATGAATAGAAACAAACTTCTCAAAGTCATCTCCTTCTAAAACTCTAAGTTCTTTCCTTTTTTTTTTTTTTTCCTTT
>JBBPBQ010000002.1:15861174-15894983 GCA_037974755.1 Cicer yamashitae
TTAACACTCAAACCTTACAACTTTGAGTTTATTCTATAGATATTCACACTAACTTTTTATTTTATAGTTTTTTTTTTACCATCCATTTACTTTCACTTTTTTTTTTCATAACTTTGTTTCACATATTTTGTTGTATGCGTTTATGATTAATATATTGTTTTTTTAATGGTCCTTAACTTTATATTTGTACTTAATCTTTACAATCTTGATTTTTATCGAATTTTTTATTAGAAAGTATTAATTTGCTTTTTCTTTCCTATCATTTTTTTTTGCAATATGCTATTGTGTATTTTTTTTAATCTTCTGAGAAAGGCATTGGCTCCAGACATAGGTGTTCATGAATTTTTTAATTTTATTTTGGGTCATTACACATTCTTTTCTTTCAGTTTGTTAGTTTTTAAATTTCACAATATGGGAACTTTATTGTTGATGAGTTTTCTATATGAAATTGCAGAAGTAACATCTTACTTCTGTCAAGACAAACAATTTGTTTCATGTAATTAAGCTCCAACTATAATTTAAAACGATAAATATTTGATTACATTAGATAAATATTTATCAATGATAATAAAAAATTATGAGATAAATATTTAGTATTGATACTTAAAAAAAACAAATAATAAATATTATTATTGATAAATATTAAAAAAATGAAATAAATATTTATCATCGATGTATAAAAAGTACTGGAAAAGTATTTGAAAGTGATAAATATAAACGATCACGGGAGAAATATTTATCACTGATACATAAAAAAAACACGAAACAAATATTTGTCACTGATAAATATTAAAAAATTCAGAATAAATATTTCATTAATAAATATTTAAAAAAAAAAATAACACGTATTTTTTACTGATGCATACAAAAATACGAGATAAAATTAGATCATTATCAAATATTTTCTCACTCATTATTCATTTCAATTTTATTACTAATTATTAATGATAACAAATTAAATCATTTATCTATAATATAAATAAAAAATAATTCTTTATTAATTTTTATTTGAGAAAAAAAATATTAATGACACGGTACCCCGTGCAGAATCACGGATTCACGGCTATTTTACTAGTTAACACCATGAAAATATATTTTCAAGTTCCTTAAATATAAATCTTTAATTAAATCAACATACTTTTCGTGGTTTAAAAAGTTTGGTTAACCAATAAGCCCCCTTAACAATCAACATTTTGTTCGCCCCACTACTTATATTCTAATAAGATGAGATTAGATATGTATTAAAAAAAGAGTTGACACATAAATTTGAAAATAAACTGTGATAATAATATGGATGGTCAGTACAATTCAAATGAAAACGGTTGATTAAATTATTAATGAATATAATAATAAATCACAATTGATCAATCATTCGGATAACATAATTAATTATAATTTTAAATGTTATTAACCACGATTTTAAACCTTGAAACAAGGTGAGTCTAGTTGCCAAAACTCGACGGATTTTATTGTGTTCAGTTCAACTCGCTTGAGCCAAATTGAAGTGCAATCACTATGATGCTCACTATCTAGTTAGAGCTGTCAAAACGGGCTACCCGGCCCATTTAGGACCGGCCCTAACGGATTGCGGGCTTCTTCGAATCGGGCTAAAAAACCCTGTTTTAATATGGGCTGTTAAAATACTACCCGAGCCCGACCCTAGACGGGCTGCCGGCTGGGCGGGTAGTCCGCATATTTTTTTAAATTTTTTTTATTATATTTTTAATTTTCTTGCGACTCTTTTAATTTAAAAATTTTCTTCATGCCCATTTAAAAACAACTTAGTTCTACATGCCTATTTAAAAACAACTTATATGATATTCTAGATCATTAAAAATACACAATAAAATAACACACAAACTAAGTTCGAAATTCGGATTTTCCAATTAAAATAAACTCGATTCAAACAACACATTATCCAAGACAACACATTATCCATACAACACACAAATTAAAATAAGTTCAAATTGCCAAAACAACTTAAAAAATACAACTTTTTTTTAAGACCAATTTTACTCTTTTTATTTTTTTAAAATTGATTATGCGGGCTGCGGGCTACCCGGTACCCATACGGGCTAACCCTAATGGGTAACGGGTTTATTCGGACCGGGCTAAAAAGCCCTGAAAAAATTCGGATTGAAATTTTTAAGCTCAAACCCTATGTTTTAACGGGCTGGACGGGCCGGCCCATTCGAGTTAGTCCATTTTGACATGTATATATCTAGTTACTTTTTCTTGGAAAGTGGATTCCAAATTCTTGGTGGAGGAATGTCCTATCAGCTCCATTTGTCCAGCTTAAGGAAGTTTGTTTCCCATTAAAAAAAACAAAACCACACTTTACAATAAATGTTAATTTAAGATTTTTGTATATATGATAAGAAATACAATAATTAAGAAAAAAATATATTATTTATCAAATTATTTATTTTAATTATTGATAATTTTTTTACTATTATCAATGTAAATTATAATAATATTTTTGAAGTTCTGTATATAATAATTATTAAAAGATAGTATAGTAAAAAAAATAATTAAAATTATATTGAAAATTGTGAATAATATTTATTATAAAATAATTTTTTTTTTATAAAATAACACTCGTTGTGACATAGATAAAATATATTTAAATACTTAAATATCATATCTATTTAAACATAATTTAGATAATTAATAAATTTTGAACACCTAATATTGTAGTTAATGATTAATGAATTTTGCCATATTAATATTTTCATTTAAATATCTACTTAACGCAATGTGTAGATATGTACCATTATGCCATTCATCATTAAAAATTGGCAAAACACATTCGCCTGTCATCAAGTTGTTTAACTACATCAGATTAATCCTTTGAGTGATTTTTTGTCCCAACTAGATTCTTTAAATCACATTATATGTACATCGCTACTAATTTATTTTAATTAAAAAATATCATATTATGAATACCACCAATAAAACTCTAATATCTTTGGAAAAAATTAAACTCCATTTCAGTTATTCTCACATAATAAAATATATTATGTAGAGAGTTCATTGTGACTTGAGTTCAAGTTTGTAATTATGTAATTGATAGGTTATACATAAAGATTATTGTAAATATTTATTGAGATTGATTGTTATATGTGACTTTAATGGGTATTCATATCCAAACTATTCTAAAGAAAAATTCAAATAAATCTAAAAACTTAATAACCAAACAAAATTAAATAGTATTTCACTTTTTGAATATTCTTTTTGTAAAATTCACTCGAATAAGATTAAGAGTAAATATTCATTTTGATTCCTTAGAAATTTTGATAGACTCAATTTAATTTTTGAGAAAAATAAAAGTACTTTTTAGTCCTTAAGAAAAATAAATTGGACCAAAGTATTTCTTATGTAAACCACAAGTTAGAAAATTGAGTTTTTTTTTCCTCCGATTATTTATCAACTTGATTATCGCATATGTAATTTCTATAAAAAGGAACAATTAGGTCCTTGACAATAATAAAAAATAATTAATTAAGTTTTTGATAGAGACTCTAAGCTTGTTCATTTAATTCTTGTCAGGGACTTAATTGTCTATTTTTAATTATTGTCAATGACCTAATTGTCAATTTTATAGAAATTCCATGTGGCATAATCAAGTTGATGGGTCATCGAACAACTCAGCAAAAAAACTCAATTGATTCACATAAAGACTAATTTAGCCCGATTTATTTTTCTTAAGAACTAAAGAGTTTTTATTTTTATTTTTGTCAATCATTAAATTGGATCTTTCAAAATTTCTCACGAACCAAAATGGACCTTTACTCTAAGATTGAATAGGGGCAAACTGATAAAATGGAGGTGAGAGTGGGCTCCAACCCTCCTGCTACTTAATAGGTTTAAATATGTCTTTGGTCCCTCCAAATATATCATTTTTTTTATTTTAGTTCATGTAAGTTTTTTTGTTTCGATTTAGTCCTCGTAAAATAAGAGACAATCAATTTTGGTTTCAAAAAAAGAGCTGATAAACCACTATGACACGTGGGCCTATAAATACACACCAACACATCATCTTTTATGATATATTAAAAATTAAAATATTTAATATTATTAATTAATAAATTTATTCATTGATCATTTAATAATTAGTGTTATTTTATTAAAAAAATATGAATAGAAATTAAAAGAGGGGTTTAGGGGTTTTTTAAAAAACTCGTCATTCTCTTAATGTTGATTTGATGTTATGGACCAAAGTCAATCGTTTCTGATTTTAGTGGGACTAAATCCAAACAAAAAAATTTATAGGGACTGAAATTAAAAAATAATATATTTGCAAGGACCAAATACATATTTAAACCTAATTAATATATATCATATAATTATAAAAATTATTGCATTTATTTATTTATTATAAATTTATTGCATCTGTAAATTATAATTACTTAACTATTAGTATTTATTATATCCTGTAAAAAAAACATCATATGTTATATTGTTTATATATACACACACTTTTTAACAATTAATTTATTTTGTGATGTTTTTTTTTTACAAATAAATTTTCATATTCAAATTGATAGCGTACATCAAAAAGTTGATACAATCGAAGAAGATCAATCTTTTAATAAACTCGCAACATTGAGATTAATAATATAAAAGACAAAATCGTAGTGCCAACAAATGTTTGAAATATTCATGTATTTGGATCTGCAATACTGACGATGTTAATGTCATTGATTGAATTCGTAATAGATTGAAGTTGATCTAACAATCTAAACTAAATGAACATTGCATCATGACACAAAATCAAACAATGTCATACTTAGACGACGAACACGAAAAGAAAAGAAAATTAGGTGGAATCCATTTATTTATATAAGAAATATATATATATATATATATATATATATATATATATATATAAACAATATAAGGGTTATTCTGAGCCAAAAGTTATTTAAAAAAAAAAAAACTATTCTATCTTATAGATAGATGAAGAAGAAGATGGGAGGTTTAGAGAGAGGGCAATTAGGGTTTAGAGAGAGTATTCTTTTTATGTAATGTTTATCAATACATTTTTTTATCTCATGTTTATTGATACATATTTCAGCCGCCTATTTGATAAATATCAAGATTCATCGCATGGGTCAAATTTAGGATTTATTTTTTTATTTTGGCTTAATTGCACTTTTGGTCCCCCTATTTTAGGTGAAAAGCGAAAGTAGTCCCCCCATTTTGTTTGTCCCCAGTTTTAGTTCCCCAAACAGATTTTGAGTCCAAATCATGATGAGTTGTCGTTTTTTTAATGACGTGTCAAAAAAACGATGACGTGGCAGATGTCTATGTGGATTAAAAGTGATTATTATATTATTTCAAATTTAAAAATACATTTTATGTTTTAAAAAAACTATTATTACATTTATTGTTCAAAATTTTAAAAGAAAAGCAAAAAATAAAAATTCAGCTAGGCAACCCTAAAATCAAACGTAAAAAATCAGCCCCAATTTCAGCCAGGCATGTGAACCATAATTTCATAAATCAGCCTCAATTCTACATAATAACTTCTGTTCGTGTTCCGTTCGTCTTCGTCATTCGTCTTCCGTTCGTTCGTCATTGTCTTCCCTTCGTGTTCGTCATTCGTGTTTGTCATCATCTTCTTCTTCACCGTTCGTGTTCGTCATTTGTATTCTTCTTCTTCCTCATCCTTTTCAGCGGTGTTTCAATGGCGAGTGGAGGTCATTTCGAGTTCTCTCCATCTTCATGGACGAAAGAAGATACAGAGTTTGGTGCTAGGTATGTGATTTTAGGGTTTTCGCTTTGCTTTATTATTAACATTATTTAACTCTGTATTGAACTTTGATTTTAGGACCAAAATTTTGTCTCTACAGTGTTAGCAGAACTGTATGCCTTTATGCCTTTTTAATAATGTGGTCCATATGCTTTATTGTATTATTTTGTGGTCCATGTATAGTTTGTTTTAGGCTTAGTTTGACTGAGTTATTCAATGGTTTATTTTGTGTAGGCCAGCTAAAGTCCACAGAGTTAGGCTAAGAATTAACCATGGGGGTAGTTTTGTAAACCACCCAGTGAAGATGTACGTTGGGGCCCAAGTGGATGAGATGAATTGGTCTTGGGATGTAGACTTAATGCCCCACATGCAAATTACTAAATTGGTCAAAAGTTTGGGATATATGAGTATTAAATGTTTGTGGTACCAACATCCCAAGTACTCATTTACACGCGGACTTAGACCTCTCAACAATGATGATAATGTAGTAAAGTTTGCTGAAGATGTCAAAGGGTTCAACGTAATTGAAGTCTTTGTGGAACACTCTATAGACAATCCTATTGTTAGTGATGAAAGTCCAATTCAAGAGCTAGTTGAAGCTGAAAAACTCCAAGGTGAAGGTGAACAAGTTCAAACTGAATCAATTCAAGCTGAAGCAGTTCAAACTGAACCAGATCAACCAGAATCTGAAGCAGTTCAAACTGAACCAGATCAACCTGAATCTGAAACAGTTCAACCTGAACCAGATCAACCAGAATCTGAACCAGTTCAAACTGAATCTGAAGCAGTCCATGATGAAACTGGACAAGGAGCAGGTGAAGATTATCTGAGTGAAGAACATGAAGATTATATTGCTAATTCAGACGATGAAGATGATGATATCGGTGAGTTCTATGAGGGTGAGGATTGGGGTTGGATTTCTGAAATACCAACTGAGATATTTGTTAACGTTGTAAGTGATGAAAATTCATCTGAAAAACATGCAAACCCAAGGGTAAACCCAGGGCCTAGTTCTGCAACTGATTTTGAAGAAAATGATGTGAATTATGATGATTTGGATACTCCACCAGGAAGTGAAGTTGATGAAGAGGATGTTAGGAAATTTCCTAAATTTAACCAACGTGAAAATGGTGATGAAGTAAGGTTTGAGTTGGGCCTAAAATTCAATACAAAAGAGCTGGTTAAGAATGCCATTAAAGATTTTGCAATGGATACTAAGAAAAACTTGTATTTCAAAAAGAATGATGGAAAGAGAATCATTGTTAGGTGTGAGCCAGAATGTCCATTTTACATGAGGATTAGTAAGAGGACTTCAAACGAATATTGGCAATTAGTGAGTTTCACAGATGATCATACATGTCATAGGAGGGCAAAAAATAGACAAGCTAAGACTGAATGGCTTGCCAAGAAATTCGTTCCTATGTTGAGACATACACCTGAAATGAAACCCAATGGATTGATTGTTGAGGCTCTTGATAAATGGGGTGTGAAGTTGTCTACATACCAAGCATATAGAGCCAAAGTAAGAGCCATAGAAATGATTCAAGGTGCTCAAAGGGAGCAATATGCACACTTGAGAGAGTATGTCGATGAACTTAGGAGATCCAATCCAAACTCTACGGTTATTATTAAGTGTGGTATGACTGATGTTGGACCAGTCTTTGAGAGAATATATGTATGTTTGGAGGCTTGTAAGGTTGCGTTTGCTAATACATGTAGGCCTTTAATTGGGTTGGATGCTTGTTTCTTGAAGGGAGAATATGGCGGTCAGTTAATAGCTACAGTAGATAAAGATGGGAATAATCAAATGATTCCCATTGCATATGCAGTTGTTGAAGCGGAAACAAGAGACTCATGACAATGGTTTCTGGATCTTTTACTGGAAGACCTCAACAATGTTCAGCATAGGCAATATGCATTCATTTCAGATCAGCAAAAGGTATGTATGCTGAATTTTCTGAATTAAATTAAATTATGCAATCTGAATTATTGATTTGAATCTGATTTGCATTATTGCATTATTGATTTGAATCTGATTTGAATCTGAAATGAACTGAATTTGCTGAACTTGCTTATCTGAATTTGCTGATTTGAACTGAAATGAATCTGAATTGAATATGCATTATTGCTTATCTGAATTTGCTGATTTGAATCTAAAATGAATCTGAACTGAATATGCGTTATTGATTTGAATGTGAACTGAATTTGCATTATTGCATTATTGATTTGAATCTGAAATGAATCTGATTTGAATTACATCATTAATCAAGAGCCAAACTGAATTACATCATTAATCATAATCCAATCATTACAAAACACCGTTAATCAAACTGAATACACAACTGAATTACAATAATACCAATTACATTACAATTTAAACCATAATCCAATCATTACAAAACACCCCTAATTATCATTACAAAACACCCTTAATCCAATCATTTTAATTACTTCAATATTACAATAACCAAAAGAACAATAATCAAGAGCCATGAAAGTGCCAGAAAACTTCTCATTAATTTCAACTTCAACTTCAGTTCATCATCATGATTTTTTGTCACATTGTCTTTCTTCTTGAATTCATCAATCCTTTTCATCAAAGACATAATAACTTCTTTTGCTCGTTCTGTCATTGGCTCATCAAACCAATCAAAAAAATTGCAAGATTTTTTACCCTGTAACTGAAACAACATAACAAAAAAAAATTGAATCTTCTTTCAATAAATTTTCATAATCTCGAAAAAATACAACAAAAAATAAAATTCAGAATTTTGACAAATAGTTACCTTATAAAATCCATAACCATGAAACTTTCGACTTGGATTTTCAGTCGTCCAAGAAGTACACAAAGGAGATTCAAGTCCACACAAACATTTTCTCCTTCTAATTCTCAAATGAGAATTGTTGCTTATAACTGAATACGAATTAGAAGACATTTTTTTTTCCCAAAAAACACAACGAACAAAAGAAGAAGAAACGAACCAGATGACGAATTTAGAGTCATTTAAATTATTTTTCACACAATAATTGTAATTATGGATCAACTAAATAACAATTAAAATAATTGTTTATTCACAAAAAACATAAATATATTTTAATGATGCATATACTTTTATAAAGTATGCAAAATTCAATGAAAATAATAATTTAATGATGATAAATATATATAATTTTTTAAATGTCAAATTTTTATTTTCTGAACATCTAAATAATTATTCAATTGACATAATTATATAAATAATTATTCATATATGAGTAATCATTTCAAAAAATATTAATTTTTCTTTTATAAAAATAATCATTTAAAATTTAATCTAGTAATTATATGCTATATTTCATTTTCTTTTTCAATCCATTCTATATGTAACTTATTCTCTAAATTGTGCGCTGTTAAATAGTTTATTCACTATTTGCAATTTATTTTCAAACATAACTAAGTATATAACTTCAACTAATATTTGATTATTTATCAGATGTATAATTAGTATGTAATTTTATTTAACTCCAATGATTTAATATATTAGTAAAAAGATATGTATTGAACATGACAATTGCAAGAGATTAATGTAAATCTCTTTATTAGTTTTAAGTAAGTTTATAGTCTTGCCTACCTTTTGAATGAACCATCGTCCCTTCATCCTAAATTTTAGAAATAAAAAAATCATTTCATTTTATTTAATAATTTATATAATTAAGTTGAAACATATATTTTAAAAAAGATATACCAAATTATCTATAAAGTATATTTTTTTGTCGACAAAAAATCTTATGATGTATTTTTGGCTTAAATATAATTATGTCTTTCATCTTTTATCTAATATTCGTTTTTATTTTTTCATCTTTTTTTTTATGACTTAAATATATTTGATTCGTCCATGTAAGTTGTGTCTTTCTCATTTTTGTCCATATAATTTTTTTTTCAATTTAAATCCCGTAAGTTCAGTTTAGTTTTAAAATCATCTCTATTGTTAGTTGTTATTAAAATAATGCTTATGTGGCAAACAAATGAGTGATGTGGCAAATGAATAAATTAAATAATAAAAAAATAAAATTAAGTAATTAAAAAATAAATGGAAAAAAAGAAATAAAGAAAATTTGAAGGTGTTATGTTTTAGTCCCTCAATCCAAAACTAATAGGTTTGGGATTAGAGTTCTCTCCTCATTTCTTTATCGTTGCATCATGATCACTAGATCACCAATATCGAATCTTCAACCTCAATTTAAACTTGTAATCCTTATATAATTCTTCCATTTTGAACTTATCAAACTTTGGTACATTCTCATTGTTTGAACCATTTGGATCACCAGTACCTATATCATCACTAACATAGCATGCATGAATGAACTAGGTGATGTTGGTGATTCGATTCGATATTGGTGATCAGATAACGGTGATGCGATGATAGAGAAAAGAGAAGAGAACCCTAATCTCCAAATCTATTTTCGATTTTGGATAAAATGACTAAAACATAACACCTTCAATTTTTCTTCCTTTTTTTTTAATTTCTTTTTTAATCAATTTAATTACTTAAATTACAAATGCGCAAACACAAGATGATTTTAAAACTAAATTGAACTTATTGGTTTAAATTGAAAAAAAAAACTTATAGGGACGAAAACGAGAAATGCGCGAACTTACAAGAACAAATTAAATATTTAACCATTTTTTATTCATTTTTCTCCTATATCTTTTATAAATGATGTATTTTAGTCATTTTCGTCGTAACTCTTTTCAAACAATTGTTAATTATTGAGATCAAATATTTGATTAGTTATAAAGTCAAGTGTGCAATTTTAATAAGGATAAAGTGAAAATACACTAATCTCTAATAAATGTCATTCATTTCAAATAGCTTACATAAGTTTCAATGAATGCATGAAATTTTTTTCAAGTGCAAGCCTATTATTAGGTTAAATTGATGTTTTTTTGGAAAAAAAATATTATACTACATATATATTGATAATTATTAGAAAATATTGCCATGACTGAATGTTGTTGTAACATTTAATATAATTATTATAAAAACTAAAATACACCACTTATAAAAGATAAATAACATCAAAATACAGATAAATGAACAAAATGAATTTATGTAAAAGATAAAAGAAAAATATTATATTTAAACCTATTTTTTTCTTACGAAAATATCATTTCATTTAAAAAATCATTAATTTATGGATTTAATTTATAAATATTCAATCAGTAAAAAAAAAATATAATTATCTTTTATTATTTTCTTAAAAAAAAAAAGAATATATATAAAGGCTGTGGGAGGGCTATTGCTATTAGGATTCTACCAGAGTGTTGTGTTTAGGGTTTCTTCGGGGTTCGAATCAAATGGCGGAGGAGAGATTCACGGGTGTGGTGCAATGGTTCAACAATGTCAAAGGCTTCGGTTTCATCAAACCCGATGACGGTGGTGAAGATCTCTTCGTTCATCAATCTTCCATCAGATCCGACGGCTTCCGCACTCTTCTAGATGGAGATCGCGTCGAGTTCGCCATCGCTACCGGCGACAACGACAAAACCAAAGCTGTCGATGTCACCGGCCCTAACGGCGCTCCTCTTCAGTCCAGGCAGGACAACTACGGCGGAGGAGGCGGTGGTCGAGGATTCGGCGGCGGATTTAGAGGCAACGACAGGAGGAACGGCGGCGCCGGTGCTGGTGGTGCTGGATGTTACAACTGCGGTGATACTGGTCATATCGCAAGGGAATGCAACCGGAGCAATAACTCCGGCGGTGGTGGAGGTGGAGGCGGCGCTTGTTATACTTGCGGTGCATTTGGTCACATCGCGAGAGATTGCATGCGTGGAGGAAACAACGGTGGTGGAATCGGAGGCACGTCTTGTTACAGATGCGGCGGGATCGGACACATAGCGAGAGATTGCGCTACGGCGAGAGTTGGAAGCGGCGGTGGCGGCTGTTATAAGTGCGGTGAAGTCGGTCACATAGCTAGGGATTGCAGCATTGAAGGAGGAAGGTTTGAAGGCGGAAGATTTGGTGGCAACAACAACAGCGGCGGCGGTGGCAATGGAGGAAAGAACACGTGCTTTAACTGTGGAAAGCCAGGACATTTTGCAAGGGAGTGCGTTGAAGCTTCTGGTTGAAGGGAAAAGGTTGAATAGTACATATTCTCTTTTTTTCTTTTTTGCACATTTAACTGATTATTAGTATTTCTCTTTATATATTATTATTCTTATAATTTTGGGTAAGCAAAATTATACTACATAGGATGCTATGGTGATGATGACTGGTTTTTGGTTTTGACTCTGTTACTGGTTCATAGCCAATTGGGCTTTCTTTTATGGTTGATTTGAATTTGAATTTACGCCGATAATGCCCTATTAGACCCTATTTACGATTAATTAACACCTGCCTTTCTTGTTAAAGTTTTAGATGGTTGATTTATTTGTAAGAATTGTTCTTGTGATTGCGATTTTGAGGTTTAATAAAGTGTTAATGAGAAAGGAGTTAATGATAATGAGTGATTGTGGAGTTTCCCATTTTCATTGTTGGCAAGATGAACCGTTGTCTCTGTCCACGATTTACTAGATGTGTGTTTTTTGGACTTGGACTTGATTGTTGGTTCTTGTTAACATTCACTTTGGATTGAGATTTGCTACAATAGGAACAAAGATAGACTGAATTTGAACAGTGTGGTTGCGTTTTGATCTCTGAAAAATGCGATTTTGATGATGTCTTGAAAACATGAGAAGTTGTCTGTCTCATACTGGTGTAGTTTTTCAACCCTCACATATTTTTGAGCCTGTATTACATTATCTAAGCTTGTTAGTGGTCTCCATTTCACTTCACGTGCTTATTTAATGGATTTCTAACTGTGGGAAAGGTATGCCTCCTTTGTTTCCCCCTGAAACACTATCTGGACCATGGTACTAGTTTTACACAGCTGTTATAGTTTTTGCAAATCATTTAACCTTCTGTTTTGACAGGATGATACATTTTAACATACCCTTAAGTGTGATTGAAATGTTATATGATCATCTATCATGTTTTCTTTCAATTTTCTTAGGATTCCAAAATATAAATTTAGCTATCTAAATCCCTCAATCCAAATGCACCCTTAAACTGTAAAATTGCTTTTGTTCTCTTGCTTTTGTTAATCATGCTTTGGTCACAGTTTGTAACTCCTGCACAAAAGCTTGTGCACATGGATTAGTCTAATGGAAAAGTTAGTCTTACCTGTTCAAAATCCTTAAGTACTATGCAATCGATTGTCAGTTTACTACCACGATGGTTGCTTAAGGTTCAGGAGAAAACAAATTTCAAACCAATAGATATTGTAACTAATGTTCATTAGAGACTTGGATCACCGATTTTATTTCATTATTTTTGAAAGTTTACAAACACAAATAAATCTGGTACTCCAATAAAGTTGAGAAACAAAACTCACAAATCTTATTTACCATGCTCTAAACTGGATTTCCTTCTCACAAGCCCCTGTAACTATAGTGGTCCACAGACTATCACCAAAGGAGTGAAACTTAATGAGGGAAAATGCTCTTAATTTAGGGGAAACCCTAGCATCTCTCTGCCCGCATGTACCTGTAGTATGCCAGTTTTAGTCTTTCTTATTCACTCTATAACTATCAAGAACTTAAGCAAATCTGATACTGTGTCTTATCTGCCTTGGTGCTTCATTTGTGTCACTGTCTACATTTCTTCGATCAGCTTCGAACTTGCAATATATGTATATGGGCTTATTCTCGCTCATCAGTTTGTGGTGCACTGGTGCTAGTATCATTTCTCTGATGCAGAACTCATGCGAGACATTACTCAAAATCCCTTCTTTCTATCTACCTCTGGCCTCAGGCCACACCCTTTAATACTAGTCACTAGCATTTGTTCCATTGTGAGTTGCAGCTGAAGTGAATGTCACAAACTCATCACATCTACTATACAATTAAATCTTGCAATTTAAAATAATAACTCATGAGTCATGAGATCTTCATGTTCATCCTCTGTAATTTGATCTGCACCATGTTCATTGTCAAAGTAGGCTTTACCATCATCTTCCTCTTCAACTTGGCCTTGAACCCTCAGTTTCATTAAATTTGTGGCACCCTAAATTTTCTATATGCAAGCATTCGGCGCCTTCATGTTCATCATCGTTCTTAAGGTTCATTAATCATCCAATGAAATATCATCACGGTCAAACTCTTCTGGCGTTTTTGTTGGCTGATTTTGATTTAGCCATAATGAAGACAACACTGTTTATTGTATTGTGCTTCAAATGTCTTCTTCTCGTTCCATAGACTCACAAGATAACTTTTAAAAGCAAATTGCTTATACAAAAAGAGTTTAATCCGAATTCTTTATCTGATTATAAAATTAATTTATATATAAGTGCTTATTGATAAATGTTTATTGAACAAGTGGTTAATTAATTTGTATATTCAGATACTCTTAGTTAATTAGTTAGGAATAGTAATTAGATGAAAATAAGACAAATATTAGTTAGCTGATAACCCCAAACTCTGACATCTAATCGAAATCGAAGTAAAAACGAATTGGCAAGTACTTGTAAATGGATAAAATAAACGTAATGACAATTACTTTCCAAACACTTCCTAGTTTTATAGTTTTGGGCTTCTAAAATGATCTGATAGACTTTCAATTGATAGCTTCTTTTTTCATTTCGACGTTTCTAATAAATAATAAATTATATTTGTTTAAAAGTAAAGTATAGTTTGTTCTTAAATTTTAGTTTAATTGACAAATATCGATATTATTAGGTTAAATGTCTTGTTTTAGATTCGAATTAGTGACCTTACAGTTTTTGTTGTGTGTGAGTTTATGATGATATTCATCTTTTTTAAGAAAAAAAATAAAATAAAATATATTTTCAAACAAAAAATTGTTTTTGATTTAAAGTACACTTTTAGTATTAGAACCTTATTTTCTCGGATGTACAGTGTTGTATGGTTAATCTCTGCTAGCCGTTTCACCCTTATATCCAAGAACTAGTCACCTACCTGATATTTTTTTATTAAAAAAATCACATTCTACCACATTGAATTATCAAAACATTTTTTCCCAGTTTTTTAATATAAACAAAAAACCCAATTTGGATTTTTATGAACATCGAAAAATTCAATTACCTAAATTCTTTTTTCATTTGTTACAATTATCAAAGATTGCACTGTCGCTAAATGTCTTTTTCTTAATTTTTGTTTTTTGTTTTTTAAATATGAGCTGAGTTTTGAGACAAATTTGGCACCATATTGAGGATGGTTTTCTGATAAAAGTTTTAAAATCTTTAAAAACTAAAATCAATTTTGAGTTTTTCAAATTTTAAATATTTTTATTCTCTAAAACTTTAGTTATTTTAGATTTGAACATACAAATTAAAAAGTAATCAATTTAAATAGATATGAACATATTGACCCTTATTTATTTTTTAATTTACACTTTTTTTCTTAAATTCCCAATATTTAATCTCCAATACTCCTATAATTCAAAACTCTTCACATTCCATTTTTATGGGTTGATTGTGCTTCTAGTTAGCACATTACATGTGCCAATTAAATGAGTCTTGTAACATAATAAATATAAATTCATTTAACATGTATTCCCTTTGTATTATAATAAAAAAACTCATTTGTTGGTCCAATTATAAGCATAAAAGATATGTCTTTACTCTATTTAATTACATTGAAGGAAGAGATCCTCTCCATTTCATAAAATAAATGAAAAACTATATTACAAATGTTTTGAGTGTATCAAAGTCTAATTATATAAATAAATGGTATAATTTTTAAAACATGATCATAGCAGATACAAGTTATAACTTTTTCAAAATTATACTGTGATTTTGACAACTCTACTATGATACTAAATATAAGTTTAAAACACAAACAATTATGAAATCTATTCTAGGATTTTGAATTTTAGGAGAAAACTGTTTTTAAATTAAGTGAAAAATTAATTTAACTCTATTTTTTACTTTATTTTTAAAATTAACTTTGAAAATAAAAAACAGACTACTCTGCATATAATTTTAACTTTCATATAATAATTTTGTATTTCAAAAAATTTAAAATTTGAGATTTTAAAGATTTATTTTTCATCCAAAAATTAATACGTCCCAAAAATGAGAAAACAGTTAACAGTAAAATTGGAATTTGATATGAGTTGTGGGGGAAAGATGACTAGGTGTGGGATACCTTTCATTCTTGTAAATAACAATCCTCCCTTCTTATTTTCCAAATTTCTAATATATATATATATATATATTTGTGAGAAAAAATTTGCTAGTAATTTATAATTATTAAATTTTGTCAAAATAATAATAATTGCTACCACCATTATTCATTTTTTACATATAGTTTAAAGGTTATTCAAATCGGACCGGACATTTAACCGGTGTAGATACATGTTCACAATTTTTAAAGTACTGATCAGAATTGAACCGATATTAATAAAATATTTAAAATTTATTTTTAATATATTATACAAATTAGTAATATACAAAAATCAATATAATATTTCTGACTTCACTAAAAATAAATCTTTATGATTCTTTTTAGTATTTAATAAAAATTAGAAAAAATAAGTGAGAAAAAAAGGAGATGTATTATATTTGATTTTTTTGTTTTACATTTTTTTAAGGATGATAATTATTATCTATTTTGAGTTTATGATCTTATTTTATCACTAACATAAAAAAAAAGTATTTTATCCGATTATTTGTCATTGTAATCTTCACAAACAGGACACTTGTGAATGGTTTACCGTCAGTTTGATTTAGTTTCCAAATACAGTTTTTTTTTTTAATTTAAAAAAGAAAAAAAAATTGTTCGGAAGACTTCTTTCTAAACACTGATTTGAAAAATTATTTTCAATTTTTAAACTTAAAAAAAGGGCACAATCTAAAGATGTTTTTGTTTTCAATTTTAGTTTTTACTTTCAAAAAGAGTTGAGTAATGAAAACACACGGAGAAGTCTCATTTTTCATTAATGGTAAAGTTGTATTTACATCATATAACACCCTTAATTTTTTTTTATTTGGTTTGCTTTTTATTTCTAAACTACAGTTTCAGTGAGTTTGGTTTCTTTCAATCCTTATCTCTTTCACTCCCTTTCAATCTTTTCTACTTTATTTAACGTTATATTTTTTTAAATTTTTTTCCGTTATATTGAAAGTTTATTTCATTTACATCATACATAGAAATTTTTATGTAAATTTAAAATTATTTAATAAATTATTAAAATTTATGAAGATTAATGATATTTAATAAAAAAATATAAGATGTCAATTTTAATATATCTTAATAATATATAAAATGATTTTAAATTTGTGTAGAAATTTATATGAATAATTTATATGATGATAAACTTTTAATCTAAACAGACAAAAATTAAAAAAATAAATAAAATTAACAAAAATAAAGTCGATTGAAAAAAGTTTAGATTGAGACGATCCGTTACTCGGCCATGGGTGGCATGTCCCACCACACATTTTTGTTCACATATTTCTTTTCTTCAGCCGCAGAATCCTCTTTTTTATTAAAAAATTAAAAAAAATGCCTCTTTTTTTTTAAGTTCATAGACGAAATAATAAATATTAGTTGAAATTTAAATATACTATTGTAAGATTTTAAATTTGAATTCGAAATAAGATGTGATTCAACTTTTACAAACAATATGTTTGTTATTATGTTCTAATTTTAAAGTTTAATGAGTATGTATGTTGACTTAAAATAGTTCTACATTTAAAAAAAAAAAGCTTTTACACTATATTATAATAGGAACTTATCATCCTCCTACGTAAGAATAGTTTAAATTGACGGCGCCTAACTTTTTTTTTTTTGTCTTTTCAAAAAAAGTTTTTATTTTGTTTTTTAATTATAACAATTTTAAAATTTATTTGATCATTACTTTTAGAAATTCTTCAAAAATCATTGTTAAATTTAAGTTTTTATTTTTAATCCATTAGATTTTACGAGAATGAGATCTTAGTAATATGAACTGTGACAAGATTGTAAGTAAGGTCTGACTAATAATTATGTTAGTCAATATTTAGATTCTCTTAAATGATTTATTTTTAATTAAAGTTTATTGGTCACTTAAGTCCAATCACTTAGTTGATAAATTTAAAAGTGATTTACATAATCGTATTTTCTTTCGTACTCAACAATTTGAAGGTTTAGTTGCTACTAATTAGAAATCAATAACAAAAGTTACATATAGGCAGGATGACTTGTATTTGAAAATCTTGAAAAAATATAATAATCATATTTTCAATGAGAAGAAAGTAATATAAATAGTATGTTTAACTTCTATTTTGATCATGAATTAAAGCAAAGTTAAAGTATTAGATCTTTAAAATTATTTTATTTTTTAATTAAGTTATTAATCCAATGAATTAAAATTTTCCTCAAGCACCTTTTTTACTTAAAACAGAATTCTTTAAGCATTGCTTAGGAAAATAAATTTTAAGCATTTGCTTGCAAACAAATTTCCAATTTTTTAGTTTTCAAAACATAATATATAAATAAAATATCAAACAACTTTTTTCATTTTCTCTTCTCTAAAATAGTTTTCAAAACTAGCATCATAAACAATTTTTATTTATTTTTTTCTTAAAATAGTTTTTAAAAATTGATTTACAAAATTATTTTAAAAAACTAAAAGGAAAAATCCAATCAAACATTTATATCTTAAGAAGCAAGACTTTATTTAATAATCACGTAGCATTTACCTAGGCACATGCCAATACACTGTAAAACACTAGACAAGGTAAAACACTAGTTTTTTTAAAAGAATTATTTTAAAAAAAATCTTCAGCCCAAACAATACGACTTTTGGATTTTTTTAAAGGAAAGAAGAAGAAAAACGGTTTGACCACTAATAACAGTCGGTTTTGCCGATTTTTCCAGGTTTGCCAGTTTTCTACCCGATTTTATCTTAGAGCGGTTTTCAGTGTGAATTGGACTGGATATGGTTCTTGGTTCAACTAATTAAATTAACCAATTTGGTCTAATTTTAAATATTTCGGTCATTGCACTCTGTTCAATAGGAATAATTTTGAAGAAAATAATGGTTGACACTTTTTTAAACTTTAAAAACACAAAATTAAAAATAATAATTGAGAATCAGACTCATATCTAATTTGATCAGCATACAAAAATTGTTGGTATGTAAAAATCTGAAAATTAGATTGAACTGAGTTATACTCATTGGGTTGCTGAACCGGATCTAATTTTTTACAAAAAAAAATGATTTTTTAAAAATACTCAATATTTTTTCGTTAAACGGTTTGACTTTAGTTCAATCATTTGAACTATGACATGAAATTCTCACTAATTTGACATTCAATTGGATTTTTAAAATATTAAAAATAACATCACTTAAAATAAATGGAGGAAATAATAATTGGATTTTTTATTGCGACTTCTGTCATTGGCCAATTTTCTATTACTGAAAAATGTTTTCTATCAATGCCCAAATTTGTTTTATCTCAATTGCATCTTCAAAGAACAGACATCTTCGTGTACTATTTATCGGGAAAAGATATATGTGTGTCATGTGAATGCTTCTTTGGACTATTTTATAGATAATATATTATGGATGAGTGCTTACAATATTTAAAAATTCAATGAAGATGGATGATATTTTTCAGGATGGTCTTCTTCCTTCTTATAGATGAAACAATGATTTGATCAAAATCAAATTGATAAAAATAAAGAAAAAATAAATGTGTTTTTCAAAACTCAACATGTCAAATCGACATCAATCTGACCACAACTTAAGTTATACTTCTAAGAAATGTATTCAATTGGAAAGAGTTTCGAGTAATTTTTAAGCAAAATATACTTTGGTCTATCTTAGAATTTTCCATACATCTCATGTTGAAAAGAGATAAAATTAGTAAAAACTATTTTATTAAGAAAACTATTTTCTTCTTTATTTTCTTGATAATAATAATTACAATCACCAATTCACTATTTAGTTTTTTAGTCATCATCAGAGTCGTTTATTTTCTTAACTAAGCTATTTTAAAAATTATTTTGCCTCGATCAAAATGATTTCATATTAGTGTTGATCCAATCAAAATCAATTGGATTTGACATTTGTAAAAGAGGATAAAATGAAAGAGTCAATATATATTCTTTTCAAGATAGGGGATCAAAATTACCAAATTGTTATACTTGGAGGGTAATAAAAATGCATTTTATTAGAAATTATAGTGAAATTAAAATTTTAGGCAATTTAAATGCTTCAATTGAATTCTTTTCATTTCTAAATTTTGTTGTTTGAATAAAAGAATAGTTTAAAAATAAGCTATTTTTATAAATTTCAAAAGTTTTGGGACAAAAATGAAAATTATATTTGGGTCAAAACTAAAATTTTGTAAAAGTTGAACTGTTTTGTAATTTTTAGTGGCCAATTTGCAAAATTTGAAAAACTTTAGGGACCAAGTTTGGAAAAAAAATAAAAAATATGGGATTAATATGCAAATTTTGAACACATGTAGGGTCAAAATTGTAAACTGGCAAAAATTGTAGGGACAATTTCATGATTTATATAGAGTAAAGAAAGAATTTAAAATTCTTAATTTTTAGGTGGTATTTGAAATTCTCTAAATTTAACTTTCACAAAATATCTCATAAAATCCCTTTATATTGAAAATTCTCAAAACTTATTATCTAAACAAGATAATTTGCTTGAAGGATTTGAATTCCCCTAAAAAATTACATCTCCTAAAAATATTCCTTCATTCAAACAGATTCTAAGAGTTTGTTTGAGAATTTAGGAGGGGTGGACTTTGAAAAAAAGGAAGAATGAAGTAAAAAAAATTAAAGTTTTTTTTAGGGCACTTTCTAAGCAACCAAAAAAGGAAATAAAATATAAGTTTTGATCAAAAATTTTTACTTTTTACAATTTCAAATAATGAATTGCACAACTTTCAAGATTTTTTTTTTTGTACATTTTTATTCTTAACAAGTGTCACAAGATCACTTGTTGTATAGTTTGAGGAACTCAAAAATTGCATTGGATGAGAATTTTGGAGGGTTTCGATATATTATTCAAATATAATCTATATTGTTATAATACTCTCAATATTAAAAAATATATTAATTATAAACATTCATTTACCATTCTCTACAAAAATATTCTCTCTAATAGGTTGTGGAAAGCTTACTGACATAATGCCTCAAGCCATTTCACTTAGAGAATATGAGTTTCTGTATCGAGCTACACCAATGGTACATATTGGAAATGAAGTAAACTACAAATAAATTCTGTATGAGTCAATCTGTGAAAAAATTCGATCCTTGAAGCGTTCAATTGATGCATTTTCGGGTTTCCCACATGGCTGCCAGCCACTGCAACCAATTTACTTTCAAGTCACCCTATATTAACCTCACAAACCATGAGATCAATGTTGACTCAATAATATTGTTCAAAGAGGTTTGGAATTGGTATGGCCTAACACGAGTTAGAACATGCTTTGGAATATGACACATGGGAAACTCCTGACAAATATTGCTGCGAGATGCCATAAAGGCATGAACTTCGAAGACCTCTGTCATCGTTGTCTTTTTATACCAAAGACCCTTATCCACGTTGTGAGAGATTGTTAAGATGTTCAACTATTTTGGAATAGAGTTATTAAACATGAATTTTGGAGTAAATTCTTTAGTCTTGGTACCTATGCTTGACTTGAATGGAATCTTACTCACAATGACATTGGAAACATCACTTGGACATGAAAAATGTTATTTGGTGCAGCGGTTAATGAATTCTGAAAAGATCGAAATTCTTTTGTTTTTCTCCAAAGTACAAAGATAAGAAGTGATTTGTGACATTACATTTCTAACTAAGTTGACTTTATTCATAACTCTTTGATCAAGAGTAAGGTTATGAAGCATAGTTTGATTAACCATAATAAAAAAATATGGATTAAACCCCGTGTAAGATTATGAAGATGAATGTTGATGGTGCTTACAATCATCTTGATGACACCTCAGTTTGCAAGGGAATTCTTTGTGATCATAATAACTAGTTCATCAATGATTTCTATTGCAAAGTAGCATCTCGTATCTCCCTATTTTCTAAAATGTGGACTTTTCATAGTGGTGTTTTATTGGCTCGTGATAAAGGTATTCGTTATGTTATTTTTTAAACTGACTCCTCAACTCTCCTCTCCATGATCAAGAAAACTTATAGAGTTTACTCCCTTACTTATCTTACTCAAAGAGACCATCTTTATATTGCATTAGAATAACTAGACCTACTCCTTTAGTTATTCTCCAAGAGAAGCAAATAGATGTACTCATTTCTTAACTTAATTTGGTCACAATATTTTTTTTTGTTCAAGCAGTATACTCACCCTTTTTTTTGTTAGGTTCATTTTTGATGTATGATAAAATTATTATTTTCAATTTTTCGTTTTGGTTAATATAATTTCTTTTTAATAAAAAAAATGAAAAAAAAATAAAAACTTTATCTATTTTTTTTTTCTACTCCCATCATCCCAAAGCCCTCCCTCCCTTCACCTCTAAACTCCCCTATAGAATCTAAAACTACACTATTTTAAAAACTCTTTTCTATTTCTAACAACGCTCACCGTAATAAATCTATCTACATTCTTCTGAAAATAAATGATTCAACATATAAAATACCTAATCAAACTTAAGCATACTACTTAATATTTGGGCCATAACAAAATTCGCGATGAAAAGGAAGCATCATATGAAAGGTACTTTAAGGAAGAACGACACCTACCCTGATTTTTTTTATTAGGTAAATGTAAAAGACAAATCGATGCAACTTTTTCCATATCCTCCATATTTTCTTTTTCGCTTTTTCATTTTCTTTGACTCTACTTTTCATCCTATTTGTTGTTACTTTTTTTTTAAAAAAATTAAATAATGCTTCTTATTATTTTTTTTATAAAGACAATTGAGTTATAATTTGTTAATAAAAATTATAAATTAATATAATTAATTTTTATTACCTAAATTATAATATAATTATTTCTTGTATAAGAGACCCGAAACTAATAATTAATTGAAGTGTTTTTAATATCAACTTTTTAAAAATGGTTCGAAGTTGAACTTCTTACCGTACTTCCTTCGGCTTTAATTACAAGAACAAAATACATGTATTTGTTGACCTCAAATATAAAGTTAATTAATCTATTTTCATTTAATAATCAAAAAATATTATTACATTAATTCTTTAATATTGTAAAAAATGACCATAGTAATTATAGGTAAATTAGTAATTGTATTTTTTTTTTTACATGAAATCAAAAAAATTAAATGCATTTGAAAATCATTCTTAATAAAGGAAAAAGTAGAGGTGTTCTTTGTGTACTTTAAATTAGTTGACAATTATGAGGTAAATTAAAAATCATTTAATCTAAATATTAAAATACTCGTGGTTCAATTCAATTTGGCTGAAATATTTTAAAAGAAATTATTTTGTTCCAAATTAATATTTTTATTATCATTTCATATGATTCAAACAAAATTATAAATAATATATTAGTGTAATATCTTATACAAATAAAAAAATAAATACATATTATACTATTTATATATACAATTCAATTTTGTTTGGTTTTGAAAAAATAATCTAAAATATGATATGAACAATTTTTACAAAAAAAGAACTAAATACATTTAATAAAATCGATAAAATTCGATTTTAGGTGGTTTTAAGTTTTTTGGGATCGATTTGCAGTTTTTATTTGAATCAATTTAAATATGGACACCTTTATATGAGAATAAATATTTTTACTTATAATTAATGTTAGATGAAAAATGTTAATATCTTTTTTTTTATAAAAAAAAATCTCTTTTTATTGTCAGTAAAACAGCTAATATTTTAACAAATTCATACTAATACAATTAAAACTCATAGTATGTCAATTCATGAAATCGACTATTGGAATAAGACCATATTAAGAGCTCCATATAATTAATACTAGTATTTTTCAGTCATGATCATATTGTTCTTCATGTCATCGTCCCCATCCTCAAGAGCATTATAGTCTCCTTTTCCAAGAATAATAAACATAATTAAAAATTAATATAAACCAATAGAATCAATGACATTAGCTAGATTAACCAAACTAAATAAAACAAACAAATTTTTCAAAAAGCTATAGTTCTACTTTTGCTACCAAATTAAACATGCTGATCTGCTGCTGATGCAAATCTTTATTAAAGATCGGAGAATGCAATGAAAACCAGAAGAAAAGGGATACATATATATGTAGCAACAATGACGATATAATAAAGTTAAAAAAAGAAGGAAATAAATCTTATCCACATCACTACTTTACACGACATGTTAGCGAATCAATGAAGTGGACCAAGTCGATACTGTCGTCAATTTCAACTATAGAAAGCAAATGAGAGTCTTCTTATATTAAATATTCCTTGATAAGCTTACAGAGGTTATCATATTTAGGGATTTACATGTCTCTCTATCATTTTTTCTATTGTATTTTGTTGTATATATTTTAATATATTTAGTTCTATAATATGTGATCTGGAGTGGAATTTAATTTGGAGGTGGTGGGAGATAGTTAGTGTTGACTGAGTACGATAAAGTACAACAAAAACAACTTTAGGTAGGGTGTACCTATAAGTATTTTGACATCCAAGTAAGTGAAAGTTGAAGGGAGTGAAAGGTAAAAAAATGAATGTGTACCTTGCATTTGAAGAGTGTGATCCTTTTATAGGATGTCTCATAAGAGGGATAATCGTCGGGGTTGTTACATTGATGGTGAGAAAAATACAAGAAAGAAGGAGTTTGAATTGTGTCTAAAAAAAAATTCTTTAAATTAATTATATAAATCTTTTTGTCAAATAAGGTTTTAAGGTAAAGAGATAGAGAAAAGAGGAAAGACACAAACAATTTATCATGGTTCACCACGCACTAGTAGCTGCATCCAATCCCTTAAACTTGAAGAATTTTCCACTAAAATCAAACTAATTTTTATTTCAACCACTCGAGCATACTATTGTCGTGAACCTGACTATACTAAGAGATTTGTTAAATTACAAGTTAACTCTTCAATAGAGGATAGAAATTTAAGGTTCAAATTACAAGTGATAACCTTTCAATAGAAAGTATTTTGATTATGAGATCATTTGAGTAAATAAAAAGTCTTTCTTGAATATTTGGCAGTTTAATTGATCAATGATACTCTTGCTTGTGTATTTTGCAATGATGCATGAATACTTTTTATAGTACATGAGAATGATGTTGAAATTCTGACCATTGCAGACATATGATAGGGAATGTCGCACACAAATTGTACGACCTTGTACTACAAGAACAACAGAGTGAATATCAAAATTGACTCATTAAACTTGTCCTTTTTAGAACCATAAAATCTTCTTCAGAAAATTCCTCCATCAGATGAAGAACACGTTGTGCAATCATCAAATACAACTCAATAAATGAAGATAATCAATTTCCAAAGAAAAGAAGTAACAAATGATCCACGTCTTGGACTTGCTTATGCTAGAGGATTAAAAATCAGACGATTAAAATTTATCAAAGTGTAGATCAGAGGATGTATTTGTATCAGAGGATTGACTTTTGATAGAGTGTTGATTAAAGGTTGAATAATGTTGACCAATTGATAATAAACTCAACCGGACATAATATGAATATGATGATGCACTTCATTCTATAACATTGGTTGGAACGTTGACCAAATGGTTCACCAAATCAATTATTAGAGGAACTAAATACTATTTTTCTTTGTTCACTAAATCAACTCATCAAATGATCTACACACTTAGAAACACATAAATTGTTCTCTTATCCTCTTTGTTGTCCTCAAAACCAACATTAAAGATAATGCTTTTCAAACCTACTTGGTTCTAACAACGCAGTACTCGTGGATCATCGTGTGATATTGATGGAATGATGTTCGTTGGATCATGAGGTCGTATTAGACGGTGTCGCATATATATTGATTGGATTGATTATGTTAATTTTCTAGGTTTGAACTTGGAACCTCATTCTTAAAATTACTTCGTTGTCTCTTCGTGTACCAACCGAGTTTCTATATGTGTGTGATCGAGTTAGAATTCATTGATATCAAATGTCAAACATATATAACATACTTACACCTTGAATACCTACTTGTAGAAGTTGAATAAAATCTATCCAAAAGTTGAATCATCTTGTATTATATTATATTCAAATAATTTAGATATTTTAATAATAGATATTTAGTATTGTTTCAAATAGTGTATTATATTGATTAAAAACCGTATTATTTATTTAAACAAGATGATATGATATAATTTTAACATTCTATAAATTTTGATATGTTTGACCTACTTAACAAACTTTTTTTTTATCAACACCTACTTAACGAACTTTGAATAACAATAATGTTAGCAAAGAGTATTTAGTATATATAGGATAGCCAAGTCACGTTCTCACAAGGTAGATTGATGATAGGTTACTCCAGTCTCAATCGTTATCCACGCAATTTTCAATTTAACCACGTCATTCTTGGCGTTTTGCACTCATACCAAACCATATATCATCACTTTTTGAAGACAAATTGCTGGAAATATTTGGTGTTAGTAGCATCACAAAGGTCAATATTTGTTTTCTAAAGTTAAAAAAAAATCAGTGTATTGAAAAGTTCGAATTTACTTGCAGTTAAATTTTTGTGCCAAATGTATCATGTAATTTTTTTTAAGGCAATTCTTAATTCCACGAAATGTGGAATTCGCTTGGACCTTTTGTGGCTAGCCAGAAGACCATAACATAACTAACTAGTCACTATCTCCTTAAAATGAAGGTTCTATGTGTTGGGTTTAAGGATAACCGATTAGTCCTATGTTCACTATGAATATAATAAATGAGATATATAAATAAAATGATTTTTATGTTTAATGTCTTATGTTTTGATGAAGATATAGTGTTAAATTTTTTTTTGTGATTTTGTAACATTTTATCTGTTGTTGTTTAAGAATTTGTTTTTTATTTATAAGTATCAACTCAAGCATAAATAATTGTTTATTTATTTATTTATATTCAACACAAATATTTAAGTTTGGTTTAGTTTTCGTCTAGATCATTTAAGTTTTTATTTTTTTTGATTTAGTTCTTTAAGTTAGGTTATTTTGCACCGTCACTCATTTATGTTACTTTCAATAACGATCAAGGCAATTGAAAATATATGATTATTAACAATTCTACTAAATGCTTCAAAAATATGTATGTCCCTCGTACTAATCTTTTGAGAAATATTCACCGATACTTATAAAAGGTATATATTTCTTGATTTGTTTCTATAACCATTTAGATATATCTATAACATCTAAAAACTTGAGAATAAATATTTATCCACATAATTAATATAATTAATTTCATTCACTTTCAAGAGTTTTTTTCCATTATATTCCTCTTTTAAAAAAAATTGACCAAAATGCCACCTTTCTGAAAACGTTTATCAAATTGCTCTACTTTTTGGGCTTTTCTGTTGGTCGCAACGGGGGGTGCGACCTCATGAAGTGAGAATTTTCGCAGGCCCAGTTGGAGGTCGCAGGCCGGGGGTGCGACCTCCTTCTGGTTTTTTTTTTTTTGTTTTGTCTTTTTCTGCCTGTTTTTAAATTTTTAATAATTATTTAATTATAATAATAATAATTAAAATAAAACATTAATATTAATAATAATACATTAAAATTAATAATAGTAATAATAATTAATAAATAATAATAATAATAATAATACATTAGTAAATATTAATAATAATAATAATAATAATAATAATAATAAATTTATAAATAAATAAATAACAATACATTAATAAATAATAATAATAATACATTAAAAAAATTATTATTAATATTATTAATATTATTAATAAGTTATAAAACAATAATAATAATAATAATACATTAATAATAATAATAATACATTAATAATAATAATAATACATTAATAAATAATAAAAATAATACATTATTATTATTAATATTAATATATTATTTTTATTATTTATTAATGTATTATTATTATTATTATTATTATTATTTACTAATGTATTATTATTAATATTATTATTATTTATTAATTATAATTATTATTATTATTATTATTCATTAATGTATTGTTATTTATAAATTAATTATTATTATTATTATTTACTAATGTACTATTATTAATATTATTATTATTTATAAATTATTATTATTATTATTATTAATATTAATGTATTATTTTTATTATTTATTAATGTATTATCATTATTATTAATGTATTATTATTATTATTATTATTGTTTTATAACTTATTAATAATATTAATAATATTAATAATAATTTTTTTAATGTATTATTATTATTATTATCTATTAATGTATTATTATTTATTTATTTATAAATTAATTATTATTATTATTATTATTATTAATATTTACTAATGTATTATTATTAATATTATTATTATTATTTATTAATTATTATTAATTTTAATGTATTATTATTATTAATATTAATTTTTTATTTTAATTATTATTATTATAATTAAATAATTATTAAAAATTTAAAAACAATCAGAAAAAGACAAAACAAAAAGAAAAAACCCCAGAAGGAGGTCGCACCCCCGGCCTGCGACCTCCAACTGTGCCTGCGAAAATTCTCACTTCAGGAGGTCGCACCCCCGTTGCGACCAGCAGAAAAGCCCAAAAAGTAGGGGAGTTTGGGAAATGTTTTCAGAAAGGTGTCATTTTGGTCAATTTTTTTAAAAAAAGGGATATAATGGAAAAAACTCCACTTTCAAAATAGATCGGAATAGTAATTTGACAAAATAGTCAAATTTAATAAACTATATTCGTACTTTAATATAACGTTAATGGTTCAAACAAAATATAATTTAAAGAATTACATAAAAAAATAAAAACTTAAGATTTTTTAGCAAAAACTTAAGCGACCTCAAAATTTACGAAAACATGTAAAATCAAATTATGACTTTCATTAAACATAAATGACCTCATAGATATATTTGTCCAAATTATATTAAAACATATCTTATTTTGTTCCTGGTACTATCCCTCTCAAATAATGTCAGACAATGTGATACCATTGATTTTACTTGTTTTTTCTTTTCTCTCACCAACTAAATAAAATAATTAATTAAACAAATACTAAAACACTAACAGTTGGTATCTGACATGATCATGGAACCTTTACTTCACATTCTTAGCGTCTATATATATCAATGCACGAACTAGCATTCAGATTCCCCCACCACCAATTTTCTCCCTAAAACCCTCTGTTCCCATTTTTGTACTATCTAGTAACTTCAATTATGTCTCCATTCTCATATCACCAACATTCTTCTAACCAATTCTTCATTTTCTTACTCATCCTCGTTTTCACAGGTGTGTATACTAGTACATAGTCTCTTTCACTCTTCCATCTATTTTATAAATATACAAAATACAAACAAAAGCTAATATAATTATTAATTATAAATTAAATACATCAATTCTCTTATAATAAAAATTAGATGAGTATTATATATAATAATATTGGTTTTTTAATATTTAGTTTTTGTGGCATTCTTAATTTACAAAACCAACGAAGCTTGAAACTCTGTTTTAACTTGATGCAGGGGTTACAGTTTCAGCGACAACATTCACATTCGTGAACAAATGCGACCACACAATATGGCCAGGAATTTTAGGAAAACCGGACATCGGAACAACAGGATTCGAACTCAAAAGAGGAAACACGCAAACTTTTCAAGCCCCAACCGGTTGGTCTGGTAGATTTTGGGCAAGAACCGGTTGCAAATTCGATGACTCCGGTCACGGAACTTGTTCAACCGGTGACTGCGGTTCTGGCGAAATTAACTGCAACGGCAACGGCGCTACACCACCGGCAACTCTAGCGGAATTCACTTTGGGAATTGGTTCGCCGGATTACTATGATGTTAGCCTCGTCGATGGATATAACCTTCCGATGATTGTAGAAGCTAACGGCGGTTCAGGTCGGTTAGAATTTGTTTGAGTTGGTTATAGCCTATTACAACTAACTTCTAAATAGTCTAACTAATTTATAACAAAAAGTGTTTCACGGAAATTATGGTTAATTTCATTGAATAATAGATAGTTAATTTAAATTATGTTTAAAATTGTATTTAATCTAGTAGTTGAATTAACTACAATTTTGACCATTCAATAAATTAATTATTTATTCAATTAAATCAACCATATTTAAATATGATTAATTAGATGTCATAGTGTATTAAAAAATAGGTGTCTACCTATGATTGCTATATTTATAATTAACTTTTATTTCTGTAATTAAGGTATGTGTGATAGCACTGGATGTGGAGAGGATCTTAATCGGAGGTGTCCTTCGGAGTTAAGAGTGGATGATGGTGACGCGTGTCAGAGCGCGTGTCGTGCGTTTGGAAAACCTGAATATTGTTGTAGTGGTGTGTTTGGTTCGCCTTCAAGTTGCACGCCTTCAGTGTACTCACAAATGTTTAAATCTGCGTGTCCTAAGTCTTATAGCTATGCATTTGATGATGCTACAAGCACTTTTACTTGTACTGCTGCTGATTATACTATCACATTTTGTCCTTCTTCTCCAAGGTAAATAAAACTTTTCACTTAATATAATCAGCGTTTGAAATCACTAGCATATGATTGATAGATATTTCTTTTTTTTAAAAAGAAAAGTATAATAACTCTTTTTTGTGTATTTAAAACCAAGCTTATATCTCCATATTTTGTTTTACAACTACTCTTTCTATTTATCGGTGGAACTTTTTCACAACGTCATCAATCACATTATTTCTATATTATCCTCTCTCGTTCGATCTATTGTATCTTTATTAGTGTCATGAGAAAATATTTTTTATGATTAAGACATAAAATTGAAGGAAATGTTGATTTATAGTTTTTGTTTCTTGTGTAGTTTGATGTCTTTAATGAAGAACGGGCAAGGATCAGTTGAACAGGCTGCTGTGGCAACTACTTCATGGATAGCCAATATGGCAACAGGGGCATCCACAAGAATAAACCAACCATTTTCAGCTTCCATGTCGACTTTTTTTGTAGCTATCACTTTCATTCTTTCCTATTTAGTCTATTAGTCTCCAAAATTCGTATGTAAATTATATTCCGTATGTAATTCGTGCAAAGTCTGTCCAAATTTCATCCAAAAATGACATTTTTCTAGTAGCTTATTTTTTTTAGAGTCACGTCTCATTTGCATTTTCTCATACCCTTGTGACATAGGAAAGGATCAAGACAACAGCAATATCTAGTTGGTGTAATTAACGTATATTATGATTGTTGAATTCTATGTAAATTAAATATAAGCATTTTTGTTAATCATTTTGTATTTTTGTTAAAGTTGTTTTTGACTTTTTCTTTGTCCTTTATATATATGGCTTATTTTATATTTTCAAGTGCGTGGGGAATGACGGATATTTCCATCATTGATCATTGATACGTAAAGAATAATAAAACAAGTTCTATATAGTATAACAAAAAAAAATAGTGTGTGTCTGACGATTTAATTTTAATAATATAAAAATATATTAATTTTTTAATGTACTATATAAGTCTCTTAACATTAAAGATTAAAGATTGTTTTTATTATTATTATTATTATTATTATTATTATTATTAGAAACTATGTGTCGTGTGAAGAGATAATAAATTTCATCATAATTAATTCATACAATCCAGATTCGAACTCGAGACGTCCAACCTAACAATATAATATTTATCAATTGAACTAGGACTTAAGGATTAAATAGTCTAATTTAATACAAATAAATATTAATTGAGGATAACTCAAAAAAAGAAATGAGAGAAAAGTGAGACATGATAAAATATATGATGAGAAAGAAACATAGGAGTTGTAAAAGATGTATGATAAAGGTGTATAAATATATTTATTTTAACAACATTATCGTTTAAATGAACGAGTACTCTTTGGTATTACTGTTTTGCAAATTTGGCCTCAGTAAATTATAATTAAAGATGGCAACTAGTACATTTAGTTGGTATCAAAGACAAAAAAATGTTGAGAGAGAGTGGAGAAAAGAGGAGAGCAAGATAGAAAGAAAGAGAGTAAATGATCAAAATCTTAATAAAATCTAATTTGATCAAATACGGTTTTAGATTTTTTTTTTCCTTTTCAAAATTTAGGGTAGAGGCGGGATGTTGATATCCGCTCTCATATTAATGAGGATATACATTTATTTATTTATTTTATTTTTATATATAATTGTTTGTTTTATTTTATATATTTTAAAATTTAATATCTTTTTAATTGAAAAAAATAGTTATTTATTATTTTATTAGAATCTAATAATTGTAGTTTTATCATATTAAATTTTTTGTAAATATTAACTTTAAACTTTTATTTTCTATATACAGAACCATGGGTGGGGTCATGGTGGAATAAATATCTATTTCACATCCTTATTAGGAATTAAGAGTGATTATCAATTTTTTAAAGAGTATCTATTTCACATATTAAGTATAAGAAAGAAGACTCTATCATCTATAAATACAAAAAAAAGGAGAAAAAAAAATTGAATAAGAGAAACGAAAGATCATGGGTCATGTCTAAAGTAGAACAAATGTAAGTCAATTATGTGATTTTAAATTCAATTCTTAAAGAAAATATTAAAAGAAATTTCTAAATTTTGATGATAGAGTAATGAATCTCTCAAGCTTCTAATGAGAGAATACTTTATATAGAAGAAAAAAAATATCAATGTAGTGGTTTGACTCAATTGATGTGTAATGAATGTTTTATTTTGTCTTAACCCTTAGTATATATTTCAAGACTAAAACAGATTCTTGATAATTTGGAATTTTGACTATAAAATAAATAAAGTCTAATAAAAAATAATTCTTTTATCAAAATTTAAACTCAAATACTTTTAATTAATTTGATCTTCAATTGAATTCATGAATCATTTCAGCTCGATCACTCTATTAATATAATATCTTGAATGATGAAGCGGTATGATGAAAATATGCTAAATACACTAAAAAATTAAAGATTATTTTAAAAATAATAATGAAATTCTCTTATCAAAATTTGAATTCGAATTAATTTGATCTTCATTTAAACTCATGAATCATTTCAACTCGATCACTCTACGAATCTTTAAATATAATACCTTGAATGATGAAGCTGTATGATGAGAATATATTAAATATAATAAAAAAAATTAAAGATTATTTAAATAAAAAAAATTGGTCACCGATGACCTGCTCAGACTTTCTACAACCAAATAAGTTATCACTAAATATTTAATAAATTTGTATTTCTTACTTTTAAAACTTTTATTTTTGGAGATAAATCATGCTTTTAAACTTTGCCATTGACTGTTGGGTTGATTAATCCATTTTTCTAGAAAAAGTTAATCTTCGTTGTCTTTACGATAATCACAGACAAATTGCTAGAATAAGGTATTTTCAATCCCTTTTTTAAATGTCATTACGAAGTAATCCACGTTCTTTTTAGTGCGAGCAAAAGATAGGTGACGAAAAGGAAAAAGTTGAGAAATTGAGGTGAAAACTTAATATGATAATGGTGGTTGTCTTTGTATTTTTTGATTGGTTGAATTGATAAGTATCACTGCTCATTCTGTCCCTATTAGAGAACAGTTTAATTTCTATATATAGTTGGTAAAATGTCTAATCTTGTTAACAAATTACAATTAATTATTTATAAATATGATTTTAAAAATAATTATAATTTAAATTTAAATATTTTTAATAATTTAGCGATTATGATTGGTTTACGATGTAAAAAATATTTATATTGATAATATATAAATTAAACCAATATATAATTTATTTTTAGATTTTATTGTCACTTATTATAAGACTTTTTTTTAAAATTTCACAAGCATTAACAATTTTTTTCTCAAAAATACCCCTATTAATTTATTTGAAAAACATAAATTCATTTTCTCTCTTATGATATAAAATAATTTTTCAACATCTTTTTTTAATATTAGTAAAATTTGTAATATATATATATATATATAAA
>JBBPBQ010000002.1:15896208-16040077 GCA_037974755.1 Cicer yamashitae
AAAAAAAAAAAAAAAAAAAAAGAAAAGAAATAAAAAATAAGTTGATTATTTAATAGTTTAGTATAAGAGAAAATGAAAAAAAATTATCATAAAAAAATAATGTGTATTAATAAAATGACATAAATATCTTTAACAAAAAAATTAAATATAATAAAAAAATAAAAAATATATATTTCATTACAATTAATAAAAATTATAAAATATAAAAAAAATTAAATTAAAATGCATCTTCACTCTTTTAAAAAAAAACATAATTACATAGCTAAACAAATTATTACTATACTAAAATTACTATAACTAAATAATTTCTACAATTGCAAGCAGATGATAAATAAAATAGACAACAAAAAAAAAAATTAAACTCATTTAAAATTATAGATATACTTAATTAACTTAAACTGATTCCCATTTTGTAGGTCAAGAATGGTCAAGTACTTGAAAGAGAGTCTCAAAGACTTGAATAAGGGCACCAATATTATTTAATTCCTCTCAGCCATGCATTAACTTTCAAACTAGATCTATGCTCCACTTTCAAGCATTCCAACCATGTAAATTTTAAAATTTAAAGAGAGTGACAGTGGAGATAGGAGCTAAGAGGAATTATATTTACAAGACGATGAATGGAAAGACGAAATAGAGTGGCAAAGAAAAAATACTTGGACGAGGATGGTAAGAGAATGTGTGTTTTTTTATTTTTTTATTTTTATTTTTAAAAGTAAGGACTATAAATTAGTATTTTATAATTGTCAAAGAGTGATAGTGAATCACTTCTAATTGGAAGCTAGAATATAGAATTTTTACTTCTATAATTGATTTTGAATTACTCTGAAATTTACTATTTAACAAATCTTTATTTTTATGTAAATATATTTAAACATAAATTAAATTTAACTTTAACCAAAATCAAATTTACAAATTCATTCATTCAAAATCGATTTCCATTCAAACATTTTCACCATAGCACATTCCAACACACACCCAACCACTAAAAATTCAAAAGCTTAGCTATCATGCTCTATATGTGAATAGCATTACATGAGATGAGAGACATATATGGTTGAGAGATGCTATAGTCTGTGGGCTTTTTCTGTTTTGTGTTGGAACATTTCTCACATCACATGTTCGGTTCTATCTTTAAATGAATTAAAATTAATCTAAAATTGTAAAATTAATTTTGACATATTTTATTGTTCACGACTATAATTCATTTTACTTCTAAAATTAATTCAAACTTTGAAACTAAAATTTATAACTTTTATTTTAAAATGTGATTTTCTCACTCGAATTTATTATTCAACTAACTTTTATGAGTATATATATATAAAAAAATGATATATATATCCAAACATAAATAATACATTTAACCCACTTTTAAAACACAATACTTTTACAAATTTTATTCATTTAAAATTAATTTTTGACACTGCAGAATCAAAGGGTAACCCAAATTGCCATCCAGTGGTAAATATGGATGGGAGTGAACCATCTTTCACTAAAATGGGATTTGAGATACAAAGAAAGAACATGAACAAAGTATAGTACAAAGAAAAGAAATCAAAATCTAGCAACTTTTGGTCCCAAGATAAGATAACAAATTAAAGTCCAATCCTTATTGGTTGTTTATCACTTTCCAGCTTCAACTTTTCCTTAATGTTGTTTATGTACCCCAAAGGCAATGTGAACAAATCCAACAGGTCAATATACTAACCAAATCTTATTCAGTGCACATGCAAAGGATATATAACTAGCACTAAAGCCTAACCGTTCCAAGAAAATTTGCAATAACAGCAAAAGGCAGCTGCACCGTTAAGCTGTTGTAGGAGATATTAGCCCGTTTAACTCTTGGGAGATTTTAATCTCCTTTTTAGTTTCTACCTCTTTGGTGCCTTTAATCCTATTTGGACTTTATTGCTAGGAAGACTTTACTCTCCTTTTGGGTTTGAAACTCTTGAATATTCCTTATTTTTATTTTGGGTTTTAACTTAACTCGATGTGTTAGTTGTAGCTATAGTAGTTATAGAACTTGTGCAACGGATAATGTTGGTGCATTTCTATGGCAACATTAATTGGCATTTAATGTGATTGGTTTCACTGTCATAATAAGTTCCCCATAGTTTGAGTGTATTGTTATTGGTTGGCAATGTTGGTGCATCGCCATTAGTTGGAATTGTTTCAATGAAAATTGCAACTGTACCTAGTTAAAAAATGAGATTGAAAATGAAAATCTTCAAGTGAAGCTTAAATTATATAGTATTTATGGAGAACCAGAGTTTTAACTCTTCCCATGACAACATTAGTGATCTTCCCTGAAGACAAGATTAAGTAATACCTAGATTTGAGTAGGTGTGAAAACCAAGTATTATGACAAACCTATCTAGGCATTCCAACTCTCAACTTTGTATTTGGACTAGGATAATAGTAGGGAATGGATTTAATACATCAAAGTGGGAATAAGGTGGAGAATATGAAGGGAATTAAAGTGAGGGTCTAGAAGGGGATAGGTATTATGAATCCTAGTTATACTTTATACGGCATTGGTACAATATACATGTAAAACATATATGATGAATTCTTGAAAATTCAATATAAAATATAACCAAGATAAGATATCACAGATACATAAACAAAATAAAATAACAAATAATATTTACATAGAAGCACAATATTTTACCCTGATTTGTGGACAATATTTTCATATTAATAATCATGAAAACATAATAGTACTATAAAAAAAAAAGACTGACAGGTCATTGATGGTTAACAGTTTCAATATCAAAATTAGATCAGTCACTTTCGGGTTTATATGCATCATGCCTATTTTATTGCAATTGTAATAATCATGAAAGTATAACAATCCTAAAGTTCAAAACTAATAGGTTGTTGATCGTTTATAGTTACTTGATATCAAATTGAGGCACTTTCAGTTTTATATGCGTGAAATATTCAGTGATGGACATGTTTCTTGGATAGAAAACTCCGTCAAAGCCAATTGTGTAATATTGTCTAACATAGTCCTTTGGGGGATTTTGAGAGGTGCGAGAACCCTTTCAATAAATCTGAACTTTTTAATTTGAGTGCTTTTTTCACCCTAAAATTACTCAGAAAGTATACTCTCTAGCCATAAATATAAGCAAAAGTCAATGTATTTGATTTAAATTGAGTCAAATACATATTATTTTTACTTATATTTATGACCAGATAGAGTACTTCTCAATAAATACAGTTTTTATGTCATTCAAAAGTATACTTTCATACAAGATGGGGTTAAAAGCACTCATTTATTTAGCATTAGTATATACTATTATAACCAAGCATGAACTGTCTTAGGCTTGTCTCTGGCCCCCAACCGTTTCTACGAGACACTACTAGACCATCCCTTTTTAGAAAAAAAGGAGGTGAGAAAATTTGAGAAGGGTACAAGGACACATCCAGACAAGTCCAATAGACAAAGCAACATATGAAAATTAATGCTAATAGTTGCTTCCGTAATAGCTAAGAATCCTAAGCCATGTCCATACATAATTTCATTCCAAAACAAAGCACATCTCATTACTATTAAGAATAGATACAAGAAAAAAGCATCAATCATCCACTTGCATAAAATTCTAGTTTAATTGAACTAAATGCTATATCTTTTGACACATTACAGCTTCATCCCAATCAGAGTTGCTTTGTTTACTCAATGTACTGCTCTTCTAAAAGCTTTATACTTTAACTATGATGCTTAAATGAAGATAAGGAAAACTTTTTTTGTCAAAAGTGGCAGTGCAAAACCATTAGCAAATCAAAGCAACCGTCACAATAATAAAACCACAGCCAATCCAATCCATACATGATTCATCTAACCTGTCATTTTTTAATTATAAACAGGACACACTTGTGCAAGCATTTTAATCACTATTAGTAATTTATTAATTATACCACATGCAGAAGCAGCAGAACTATCAATTACTTTTTTTCTTTCTTTTTTCTCCTTTCTTTCAGGTCATAACACCAAGTGGGCTAAAAAAAGTTTTTGATAATCCTGGGTACTTTTGTGACAGATATTATGATCTTCACTTTTGAGGTGAATCAACACATCCGCCTCACATTCATTTGAGCATTCGTCGATGAGAATAGTACTGTCTATTGAAGATGTGACCCCAACAAATCGTTACATAAGCGCGTGCAATTGATAAGTAACTGCACTAGACATTTACTGTGTTGGAGGAATAGATTTCTACTTATCTTTAACAAGAGTCAACCAATGAAAGGTCACAAGCAGAATGTCTGGAAGAAAGTTCAAAGGGTGATTCTGATTAAGAGTGGATAGCAGTGACCTGTCTCATAATTGGGCCAAGAGTCTCTATCTGCACCATTCAAGAACCCCTCATGACGTTTCCAGACTTCTTTGTCATAGATCTCTGTTACACTGAAATGCAAGCCATGTTCTTTAGCCACCTCCAAGAACAGGTCCAACGAGTTGCCTCTTTTCGGACTTAAAAATATAGCCTCAGAAGATTCTTTTTTTGATAACAAGTGCTTGACAATTCGAGCAAGGTCTCTGTGGAAATCCTTAAAGAAAGTGCTGTCAAAGTAGCCATTCAATGTCTTCATATAAAGATAAGATTAGCATAAAGACTGAAATAAAAGGCAAGTCAAGCTGCATGCTTGTGAATCTGCTGATTCATTGTGTATATAATATCAGTTTGCCTTTTTTCAATAGCATATTCAACATGGAAATAATTTTAGTTATCTGAACATCCAACTTTAAAAATTGCATCTTCTAAAAAGTTAACAAAAGGAAACAGAAAAAGTAACTTTGTTGACCAACCATTACACGAATACAAAAAATTGTTCGTCTAAGAAAAAAAACAAATCTCCCTCCAAATCAACAATATATTTAATACTTTGTGATTATCACCACATGCTGAACCCTTTGACACTTTTTATCCAGTAAGTAAGGAGTTACAGGCTTACAGCTATGTCACTAGAGTTGGAAATCAGATTTTCATCTAAGTTGGAAAAGTATGCGTACATAGAACAATTGAGAATTCAAATAAAGATCTTACCAATCACTTGCAACAATGATATCAAAAGTGCCTGCAAGACTAGAAGTATGTTCCTGATTCCAGTGAAGCGTCATAGACTTCACAACTGTATCCCCAAATGCTCCAGAGTTAGCTTCAATGTTACACTGAGTATCTGATTGTCATGGAATATTTAAATGAAGCATATTCCCAAAAGGGATAATATTCCATAAAAACTTAAGAAGAAGAAAAACAGACCCTTAGATACTGTGTTGATTACATTGGGAAGAGAAATCTCCCGATGAAGTACATTACAAAGTGAGAAATGTCATACAGGTAAAACAGTGTACAGCCCAGAAGCAGTGTAAAAGAAGCTATAGCACACAAGCAGGGATTAATACCAACTGACTGCATTTGTTATTTTTTTAATCAAAAAAGAAAAGACAACATGTCCTGATTGTACATCTCTATATGGACTGTCAAGATTAGACTTACATATAACCAATCTATGAATCTATCTGTCTGCACGCACACACACATACATTCGTACATATATGAGACAAGATTAAACGACATCAATTTTCTTTTGTAATGACTAGTGTAAGTTTTTGAGTGGTCTTTTGACTCTTTTCCTTTCCACAAGTAAACTAAAACAACTGAAGCTGAGACGTAGAGTAAATACCAACACCCTCGGGCAATTACTTCCATTCCATATTGTCAAAAGTAGACATACACGTCTATTAAGAGCACAAGAAATCACAAAAAATGCCAACAAACTCATCTGATTGGTAAACTACCACACTCTAATAGAATGTTCAAAGTCTCTCAGTGTTCCTCCATTATATTTGTCCTGTGACAGCATGACATCACGTTGCAGTGAATAAACACTCACAAATGAGTTCAAATATGGCTTGAGGAAAAACATATTAAGTAATGATGGCATCAACAGGTTATAAAATTAGGTTTTACACCTATAAGGCACCAAACCTCCACTGTGAATAATAGTTTAATACGTGATCACCAAATTCTAATCCAGTTGTTTCATGTTTATCACGAAAAATACAAAGGGAAAGAAAAGAAATTTGTTGAAATTTATACCCAGAAGACATTATTTTTCCTTCCTTAGATCCATTTATGGAAGAAAAAAAAAGTATTGAATTCTTGCAACATAGTTAATTATCTCACATAAGAAATTAAGAAATATTATCATCAATAACTACAGCAAAAGGATACAATCAACTACTTGTGGATTTCCATCTGAGATTACTACCTCTGATGCCTCAGTAACAGCTGCAATAACAAATCCAGCCAAGCCATATCCAGAACCAAGTTCAATAACTTTTTTAGACCTAAAAGAAATCATACCAGTCTGAGGTCACAGAAAAATAACAGTCAAAATGATTGTAGCAATACACAGACGAACAATGAGGTAAATGAAATAATAGTTATTCATACCTGAATATATCTGTATGTGACAAGCAATAATGAGCAAGAACATCTTCTGACGGCCAATTACCTGCAGAGGACATAATGAATTTATAAACACAAACTGTAAAAATACAAAATCCTGAATAGAAATTGATCAACTAAGTTGTTTCATCCAAAATGTACAAAGTTCTAACTATAGCTAAATTAAAGTATTTCAAAAATATACTTTTTTTACATCAGAACATTTAGGCAAAAAACTAATGCTCCTTATAGTGAATAAAAAAATTCAATGGCAAATAAAATCTTATTCTATTTGCCATAAAATATGCCTTAAAACAAATTTTAAAGAATAACCTTATCTACATTACTATTACAGAAACTTTAATCAGTTAGAATTAGAAATAAAGCTCAGTTATAAATAATGCAAATAGGGTGATTATGGTTACACAATATCATATAAATATAGTAAATAGGATAATGTTAATCTTTGTTGGGTGTGGGTGTAAAGGTGTGTGTGCGAGAGCCAAGTTTTGTTGTGTCAAACACACAGATTTCATCACTTGCCTTTCTCACTAAACATGATATCTAGAGCCTAATAAGAGCCAACACGCTGATCCATGAATCCCAGTGTACCCACTGTCCATTGGTGCCAATTTTTTTTCTCCGAGAAACTGTGTTTTCTCCACAGTTTTTGGTCTCCACTATCGTGTAACTCATTCCAGCAACCCAAAAGTTCGCTCCAGCGACTGATAGATTGTTTCCGGGCCGCCATATGCTGCTGTCCAGCAACATCACCGTTAGATAGTGTCACAGCCTTAACCCTTGTGCAGACACTTTCAGCCATGTGTGGCTGCTATGTTCAGGCACTGGGCAGCCATCAGTTGAGCTTTGGTTTCCATGATGAACTCCTCTACATAGATCATCTCCCTTTGGTTCACTTAGTGCACTGCATCGTGGGATCGCGTTCAAGCTACACATACTTATTCTTTCTGCTTGATGCATGCTTCAGTGCATTTTGCAGTACCCATTGTGACGATGGGAAATAGCTTTTGAAACCTCCCATGACATATCCACTAAACCTACACGAGTGGTTATGATGACATCTTCAAATAGTTTGAGGAGCATCGGTTTAGGCTCCACTACCTCTATTGCACACACCGGTAATTTGTTTGCTTGTATTTCCAATCATCATCTTGATTATCGGGTCCAAGATAGTGCCACCAATCACATCTCTAGTAATAAATACTTTCTCTCTAAACTCCCTCCCTCGGGTTATTTTCACATTGTTACCTTAGTTAATGGTTCCCAAACAGAGTCCAAATGGTTGGTACCACCCATCCTCTCCCTTCTCTTTTGGTTGATTCTGTAATATGTTTGAAGTTTTCCAATAATTTACTTTTTATTAGCCGCTTAAATTGCTATCCTGATTGTATCATCTTTCACTAGAGATTTTATTTTCTTAAAGGATAAAAGTTCAGGTTAGATGATTGGCATTAGATAAGAGTTTAAGTTTAACGGCCTCTACCAACTCACTGACTACCTTGGCATTGGCAATGCCATAGATTCCCCCTTCTAATGCATGCTGAAATAAATTGGGCCATCATAGCCTGACAAAGTTGCAGCAATTAGTACAAACCTAGCCCAACATTTCCACTCCGTCTTGTGAGTTGTGTTAACTCAAAAAACATACATAGTCTGTTTCCTAAATGAATCTATAGTGGAATTTGGTCTCCTTTTTCCTAGTCCATTATGATGTATGGATTCCTAGTCATACTGCGTCAACTTTGGGGTTTAGATACTTGCTTACATTCAATGATGACTAATCAAATTTTAGATGGTTATTGTTTATGAAAAATAGATCTAAATTATTTTCCAACAATTTTATCATGAGATAGAAAACAAAGTTCAGTGTTGCCAGTCATACCTTATGCATTGATAATACTTGTGATTACTTATCTCTATCGTGTTAAAGCTTTATGCAGCATCCCATGGCATTCTTCACCAAATATCATGCGTGCATACCACTCAACAAATAGGGTCGCTAAATGCCAAAAGTGCCAATTTATTGAAACAACTGCACTACTAATCCACTTAAAGGTTCCTTTTCGTTTTAGGGAGATATGGTTCTTACTGCGTGTTATCTCATTAATCAAACATCATTCTTTATTCTTGATAGCCAAGTACCCTCATTATGTGACCCCCATTATGTGTTATACACTTATAACTCATCAGGCTTTTCCCTCTTAATACTTGTATCTTCGTGTGTACTGGTTTTAACCATAATCTCACAAATGTGCCTTTCTAGGTTACACTCGATTTATCATTGGTATTTTTCTAGTCTTTGTAGGTATATAGAATCAATATATGTTAACTTCTTTGAGTCTGAATGGTGCAGAATTGCAGATATGTTGCTCATGGTGAGTCTTTGAAGTTAATTCATCATCTTCGTAAATCTCTATATGGTCTCCGGTAGAACACCCCAACATAATTGAGGTCTATGAAAGAAGGAAAAAGATTGTGATAAAGGGAATCAGAACAAGAGAAAGAAAAGGAAAAGAGAGAAGAGGTTTCCAAGGGTAACCAACTACTGAGCTGGAAGATAAGATTAATAGAGCAGGAATAAGATGCAGTTGTGAAGGGGTCTTAAGGGAAGAGAGATGGTAGGTCAGGATGGTAACTGCATAAAGTCACTGTTATCTTCTTCCTTGGTATTTTGCTGCATTCTTGTATTTCCCAGAAATCCTGGTCCAAGGGGTGATTATTACTTTTGATATAAGCCTGACTTTGTCCAATAAAACAGTGTTTTGTTTCTGCTTCTGTTATAATTTATGGCTACTATCAACTGGTATCAGAACTACCAGTCTATTGTGCTTCTATCAACAAGTGACAAGTAATTAAAAGGAACCTCCATAATCCAAAAAAATAAATTGGATACAAAAAAATAACGACAAAATATCAATGGAGCAAAGGTAACCAAATCCCACTGGATATCTACTAGGGAAACCCTTAAAAAAGGCCATGTGATTTACGCAGAATAGAAACCAATCACCTAATCCTAAAACAGCAACTAGACAGAAAGACCTTAAAACATGTGGGGTTGCACTCCAACCTAATACACCAAATTTAGCATATCATTAAATGCAATTGTTTCAAGTCCTAAGAGAAAGACTTCCCTTCAATAAAGAATAAAAACTTTGACAAAAAGCTTGTAGCTCATATGTCACTTTATTCTGAACTGTGCTACTACACTGCACTAACAATATAATAGCATGAATTTTTGCCACAGTCTGAGTCAACAATGATGATAATATTTTATGCAAATAATGTTGGTCCCTATAAGCTTAGAAAAGAAAAAAATCTAAGATTCAGTTACGAGTTGTGAGGATGGTAAAGAAACTTACAGACAAGCCCAGTGTTGTCAATGTTGTATCTGTTGCATGTCTGAAAATCACTGAGGTCAGGATGGTTGTCAACTCTTTGTCTGCATAAATAAAATATACCAATAGATAATGTTAAACCCAGAAACTTTGATGTAATGAGATTGTCATTTACTACATATACTAAATGAAAGATGTGGTGATAGGAAAGGCAATCCATTTACAGAATGTCCGTGTATATATTCGCAGAATTTACTTTCTGGAAAAATAATTTCAATTGTTTGTTGTTACTTGTTCGATAACAAGCATTCTGCTTATTGAAAAATGCAGGTGGTTTACAAAATTAATAAATTACTAGAAAAACACACAAGCACGTGAACAAACAAAAGAATCCCAAAACCAACTTCAATCTCTTCTGCAAACAATTATAGTTTTCACCGGTTTCTTCATGTTACAAAAATAGAAAACAAGGGGATATAAGGTTGGCTTGGTGGGCGGAGTGGATGAGTTAAGGAATGGAATGATAAGGAGGTTAGGAGTTTCGATTCCCACCTTCAGCATAATTCTAACAATTACTAACAATACTAACATAAAATTGACTGTTTCAAAACAAAAAAACGAAAATAGGAAACATATATTTCACCAAAAGCATGTTATCTTTTAATTTTCCATTTCCTATTTTCAGTTTGAATTTGACTATTCTAAATTGAACTGTCACTTCAAAGGTTAAGGAACTTTAAAGAGCAAAGTAAAGAATATCAACAATTCAAAGCAATTTTTAAAACTAAACTGAAGATGGTTCAACCGATTGAACGGCGAACTGGTACCATCTACGCTTCAATTTTTTTGTTATTTGAGAGGTTCAATCGCGATTTTGTCCCAATTCAAGCGGGCTAATGTAATTGAACCATGACTCCGAGGTCTTTCCTATTCCATGTCCAGTTCGGTTTTTACAACATTGTTTCAAAGGGAATAATACTCAATGGTTTATTGTATTTATGATTTGTTATGCAATTTAGAGGAGCTAGATGCTTTCAGTTTTAATTACAATTTCACACTAAACAAAAGACTAAAGAGTGAACACCAAAAACAATGAAAAATACAAAACTAACCTCAAAAACAGTTGAGGAGCGCCAACAATTGGCAAAGTGTAACAAACTCGAGCATCTTTAGTGGAAGAACCGTTGCATTTATTTGAACTGCGTTCACCGTCGATTACACGAGAGGGTATCAAGTTGAATCCATGAGTGGTTCTTCTTGAAATGCGTTTGATACTAATTTGAGATTGCTCGTCTGAAAATATTTGGGGCGGAAAAGAAGATTCAATAGAAGCATTTTGGCAATTAAAAGTGTTTGTGGAAATGAAATGAAATTACCTGAGTTTGGAGGAGAGGGTTTAGAGAGAAGAGCTTGACGAAGGATTTTCCATCTTAAAGATGAAGCTTTCTCGTTCGTTCTGTTTTCCATGTCCACTCCTTGGCTTTGATTTCGCTGACCCAGGCATATACTACCTTACGCTCACAGTTACATTTTGTTCTTTAGTTACACTGCGTTAAATTTATTAAAATATCATTTCATTATTTTTGTTTCTTTCTCTCTTCGTCCTCATCAACTACATCATATCGCATACCGATTCATATTTCACAAGTATATTGAAGGTCAAAGCAACTTGCACAACTGATTTCCCGTCAAGTATAAAGTTTGTAAAAAAAAAAATTTGTTTAATTGGAGTTTTAAACCTCTATTTTACCGATTCACGGAATTGATTCTTTATTTTAAAAGTTGATAGGTATTATCTCTCACTTAACTTTTCTAATTAAAAAATGATGATTTGAATTATGTCACATACAATTATATGATATAGAACCATCTACATGCATTAATTATTCATATATCATTAATTAAATTATAAATATGAAAATTTTCTGAAGTTAAAGATAAATTTTTACGGCGTTTTATTCCAATTTCGTAGGTGTTAATCATTTTACATCATCATCGTATCATATATCACGTTATTTAAAGCATCTCACGTCATCAATTTTTAGTTAAAAAATCAAAGAGATAGACCAGAACTGTCGAGTTTTAAAATAGAGGAGTGAATTTTGTGAGTCACTAAAAATAGAGGCTAAAACTGCAATTAAGTTTTTAATAAAAAAATTTGGAAATTTTAAGTGTTGTAAAAAATAAATTGTACACAAACTAAGTCCATGTACACATGTGATCAGTGTTTATTGTTTGACTTGTAATTTAAAAATTTGCATACGTTACGAAAAATAAGTTCACATACATAATTGTACAACTTGTAATTTAAAAATTTACAAACGTTACGCAAACTAAATTCACATACATATTACATGAATTAAGTTTACGTGGATATAAACATTTTGAAGTTCAAAATCTAAATACGTAAAACTAACGTACGTGAATTATATTTGCGTTTGCGTATGTGAATGGATATTACATATGCTATGTGAACTGATTCCACGTAGGCTACGTAAACTCACTTTGCATAGACAATTTTTATGATGTTTTTATTAATTCTTATTGCATGCAGATAAATGGACCAAGAGGAAGACAATATTGACGAATTATGTATGATAATATGAAATCTGATTTTGGTGCAATGAATAACGTTGTGGAATATGAGAACGATGGTGTTGAACCTAGTATTGTCAATTTGACTGGTGCATTTACCACTAACACACGATGTTCGATACACGAGATAATTTATTGAGATGAGTTAAAAATATTGAGACGGAAAAATGAGATTGTTGTTGTCATCTGTAGATTTGAAACTGTCACAACACGACTAAAAACAAAGATAAACTTAATTCTTGGTTGTGAAAGAAGCTGCAAATATAAATCTTGGAAGAATCTTAATCTTGTGTGAAGTACTTGCACACAAAATGTGAATGTCTATTTAGATTGAGAGAGACAATATAAAGTGTTGGTGATGGGTAGTGTATAAATCAGGGTCAGGACAGGCCTCAACTGACAGAGGTACTTACAAATCATCCACCAAAGAAATCCTCACATCGGCAGCGGAAGTTGAACCCACGATATTGTGAATGTAAGTTAACTCCTTACCAACTGAACCAACTTTCATCGGCTAAAATAATATTTTTTGAGGACACAAGAACATCAAAATGCAAATTTTGTATAAAATATGAAACTTTCAAATATATTTAAAGTATACCTAAAACTATTTGGATATTGAAAAGAATATTTTATGAGGACATAAGAACATCAAATGACTACTTTTCTGAACTTTGCCACGAAGAGTCCACTAGTTTGTGATGCTAACGGGTCAAATCGCCATGTCTTTTGTATGCGGCCAACCTTGCAAGGCCAATTTCGAGCAGCATCTATCTCTGTCAACTCTGTAGATTGAAATAAGTGTTGCAAAAACATATGATGAACAAACACCTCAAGAGCACATGTAAGACATAATAGCTCAGTTGCATGAGAGTAAGCAAATACCATGTAGATATCATATATGATCCAAGGAGTTATACAAGTTAAACAATCAAGAGGGTTGTGCGAAGACAAAAAAAAGTTGTTGAGGATAGAGGCATTGGGAATCTAAGAATGAGGATTTTCTACATGAAAAGCATAATACCATTTGACAAGAAAGATAATTAAATAAATTTGTAGGCCATAAAAATTAAGATCGACCGACCTTAGTCCCTATAAAATTTGTATTCGTTTTTAGTCTCTAAAAAGTTTAAAAACTGTATGTTTTTAATTCCTATTGAGGACTAAAAACACAGTTTTTATATATACAGGAGCAAAAATGAAAGAAAACTTTGTAGAAACTAAAGTCGAAAGATGGTAATTTATTAGGACTACAAATATATTTAACTCGTAAGCAAGAATGTTAAATTTTCCTTCAAGATGGTAAAATATTAGAGACTACAAATATATTTGGACCTAATTCTCAATAGGATAGAAAATGAAGCACGAAGAACCTACCAGCAGTTATATTTTCCTTCAAGAACTGTTCCACCACATCTTCATTTTGAGCAACAGTTAAGCTAATCAACAATAAGGTATTTGTTAGAAAACAATCACGTGATATAAATTGTGGTGTGTGCGTATTTTGACTGCATATAATAAGTTACAAAGTAAACTGCACCTGCAAGTGCTATAGATGAGTGATCCTCCAACTTTTAGAAGTCTGAAACCGTTGGTGAGAAGATTCAGCTGTAGTGAGATACATAAGGTATATGTGGGTTAAACAAAAATGATAGCTTAAAATGGCAATGGGATCAATCTCCAATATCTTTTAAATAAATCTCACTTTTTTTTTCTTTTGGTATAATGGGGCCAAAACAGTTAACTCTGAAAGAGAAATTGAAAACATAATATGCTGCCTCATTAAAGATAAAATGATTTGTCAATTTTGTAACTAGGAATTTAAAATCACTACATTCTTACTAACTACCCCTCCCACTCTGTTAGTGACCATAAGTAAATATTCCTTCCTATCTCTAAACCTCTATTGTTCTTTTGATGAGGTTCAGAGGTAATTAATGTTTCATTCATTTGGCTTATTCTAACAACTTAACCACTAAAACATATAGCAAACCAATTAGTAATACCCTTGCATGTGGCTCCAGTCTTAAGTACTTGCATTTCCAAACATGTCCTAGACACTTGGGCAATGCAACTTAATGCGAATTCCAAGGAGTGCCTTGAGTTGATTATTTAGAAATCATTAACCCTTAGAAGGCTTTCTATCCAACAGGAAAAAACTTCCAAGCTTAGTGTTTGACACCAACACAATCAATAATCTTATACCATCTCATCGTCAAACTGTGCTAATTCTTTTCAGTTGGAGCTTTGTGTCGGAATATGTGCGTGAGACAGGGAAGAAATGCAGACAATAATTCCAGTTAAATGCTAGTACAGAATATGTATTTATAGATCAAGAAAATAACAAGTATTTACCTGAAGAGTATGTAAACTATCCGTTCTCTCAGCATCCAGCACACGACGTTGAAGTGTTACCCAGCCCCAATGTTCAAACTTCTGAATATGTTTTACTGAACCATCATGGGTGCATTCTGCATCCACAAGGACCTGAATCAAATCCCAACAGATGACAAAAAATTTAATGGTAAAAGAAAGCGAAGAACTATGCAAGATGAATTCAAAGTAAAGCAGTAGTTACTTTGTCATAGCCATAGCTTGCAATCTCATTTTCAGTTACAGTCTTATATAATTCTCCTTTAGTAAGACCAATAACTCCAGAATGTCGTCCATAATATATGAGTTCAGGAGGGAGAGACTTAGACACCACTTGTGGAGTGCTACTCTTTTTTGCCCTTTTCCTCTCTTTCCATGGTCTTCTAGATGTCCACTCCTTGAACACATCCATTCTTTCCTCCAATCCAGATTCACCTGTTTAATACTTGATAGAATGAAGACATTTCAAAAATAGGTAATAATGATTAACAAATTAAGTACAATAGTAAAATTTCACTATTTCAGTATCGCTTCCAAGATCCATAAAATACCAATGCTACAGCTTAAACTTCACTTACATGATTCAGAATCAGAACGAAACCCCTCGGGAATAACCGAAAATGTTGTTCCATCAGCAACAAACAGCCGGCATCGATCACCTAGTTTATATTTCTGCAGCATTGTTCTACATGCTGCCAACCGATGCCTTGCAGCATCAACTCCAGTTACAGATCCCGAATCACCAAGAAGGTCTAGTATCATACAAAGTTTAGCACCTAAACATCAAATTTGAAGGAAAACCATTATAATCATGACTTTAGCAAATCAAAAAAATTATATACAAAGTTGCTCTTTCAACTAACAGCATCCCCAAAAAAAAGTTCTCATTTGGAATTAACAGTTCTACACATGTTCTCCCTGAAATTAATCAAGTGTTAATCTCAAAAGCATGGTTATCAATATGAGTCGTATCTCGATTTGATACAAAACTAAATCCAATAGATGTGAATCTCTAGTGTGTACCTATTTTGAACATGAACCTAATCTTAAATACCGATTCATTACGATGAATCAGATTCACTATTATAAATCCTCATTCATTCTAATGAATCACTACCTAAACTTAGTGTAGCCAGCCACTTTTTTCTCAGCTTCGTATAAAGAACAACTTTTCTTTTATCATTTGATTTTTTTTGTCGTAAAATAGATGTTAAATACCACCATAATTAACTTACATAATTGCGAGGTCCTGGGTTCGAACCCGGTACAAGATGTCCAACCTAACAATATTGGCATTTTCCAGTTGAGCTAGGACTTAAGGACCTTTTATCATTTGATTTATGACTTGAATTTTGAATTATTTTGAGTTTCATTTTTGCTATATTAATCGGCTTATAATTCTGCTATGCCACTTGTAAAGTATCTTACAATTCATACTTCATAATAACATCCAATTCAAAATTCGAAAAATCGGTCTTTGATTCACAATTTAAATCTCAATTTGATAACCATGCTCAAAAGCACTTTTTTGAACATTATTATAATTATAAACAATAAGATGACAAAGAATATAAACATGATTGGGCATAGAAAAATCTACCAGGAGCAGCACATAGGTCCAACACATGATCCCCAGGCTCTATACCTAATGCCATAACAGCAGCTCCAGAAGATGCATCAATTCCATAAATCTAATACAACACAACCAACCATAAAAAATAAGATTAAAAATAAATAAATAAATAAATAAAAAGGTTCCAATTCCAATTAGAATGTAAAAGAGATAATTTACCTTTCCTTGTTGATATACATTAGTGCTGGCAATTTGAATATGAGGTGGAAGAGTGTAAAACCCTAGCAACCAATCCAATTTTTCAGGTTTACATTTAATTTCTGATTGAAGCTCTTCAATACAATCTTCGAAACCGGGTTTCAACCTTTCACCCCCAATTTTAAAATAAAGTAAGAAGAAGTAATTAGGAAGTGAAAGAAGATGAAAAGAGAGAAAAGTGGAATTTACCGAATGTATCGTGGTGTGGAATCAATTGAAGTGTAAATGGACGGGTCGATTCCATTGGATTCTAAGAAGTGGAGAAAAGCGTCTGGTAGTGGCGCAGTTGCAGTGTGTTCCATGAATGCTTGAGCGCGATCAGGTTGGTTATTCGGTCAGAGCACCGCGTTTTGTTGTCTTTCGGGGAGATGAAAAACGGTAAATAATCATAGCCCCGATCCGTATGTAACAAAAAATTCATGGAAATTGTTTTTATTTTTTATTTTCTTTTATTTTAAAAAAATTTGATAAGTTGGGTCAAATGCTCGTCTAAGATAAAGAGTGCATGTGAGTCAACTCTAAATCAATTTCATTGGTCATGGAAATAGTTTTAAACTATTATTTTTGTTCTCTAAAGTATAGGATCATCATTTACGAGAGAGGAAAAAAAAAAAAAAAGTTGACATCATGGTATTAAATTTATTGATAAGTTATATTGTTTTTATAATTTTATTATTTAAAAGAAAGAATTAGTGAATATTTTATTATTAGATGTATAAATTTTTTAAAAGGTTTTATAAAAAGTGATAAATAAATTTTTCTAAATTGTTTAATATTTAGAGACGAACGTAATAATTTAACTAAAAAATATTATTATAAATAATTTTTAACTCAATAAATTACAAATACTAGTTCTCTAAAATTATCAGCTCTAAACATGCTAGTCTCAAACAAAATTTTAAATATTTTTTAAACAAGAGAATTAATGTCTAAATAATTGTGTGTATAGTTTCTTTTATCAAACAGAAATGAAAATAGTATGAAACAAAAAACTATGGCCTAGGTACTATAGTGCCAATATACGAGGTACCGCACTGAATACTAGCACAAGTGCAAGAACGGTATTTTAAGAAAAATTAAGGTAAGTATATAAATAAACAAATACAATTTCTTTTTTTATAAAAGTTAACTAAAAAAGTTAAATTGTTCGATTTACCGTACAAAATGACAATAAAAAATTTTAAAAGTACAAAATTATATTCGGTTAGAAAAAATTCAAATAAACAATTAATATTATATTAATATATAAGAAAATTATTAATTTCACTCACAATTAAATAATAAATAAAAGAGTAAACTACTATTTTGGTTTCTGACTCAATATGGCATTGTCATTCTAGTTCATGACTCAACAAAAAACCTAGAATAGTCAATGACTCAGTCAAAAGTATGTCACTTTCGTCTCTAACATTAACTTTTTCTTTTAGCTTTGTTAACTATGTGACGTGTAGTGTATGTGGTTGTGTGATGCGTCATTCTCTCCTATGTGTGTGTGTGACAAATAAGCATGGATCAAAATGACATTAAATTTTTTTAAAAATGGTTTAAATAAAAAAAATTGTGACATTTTGGGACCACGCAATCCTCACCCTTTCATATTTCACTTTTCTCTCATTTCCTCTCCCTTCATCAATCCCAACTATTACTGTCGTTTGGCCTTCGTCTTCACCACCACCATCATTTTTTGTTGTCGTCTTCAACCATCACCACCATCATATCTCAAATTATGTTTTGAATTCTGTTATTTGAATCTTTGTTATGCAATTAGTACATGAATTAGCTTGTGATTTAAATTATGAATCCTTTAATTGAATTGGTACATGCTTGTTATAGTTGTGATCCAAAGACATGCATAGACCAAGTTGACAATACGATATAACATATAGGGACCACTTTGATTATAAGTAATTACATTCAGAGACTATAATGACAGTAAATGTTATTTTTGGGGATCACTGTGATTATATTCACAACTTTACTATCCATAATGTTCATTCAGATTTTACAACACTTAAAGTCACTTGAAGTAACACAAAACACATTAACAATATGAAAGAACATAAAACATTTCAATTTGAACACTTCATTTTACTTGAAAGAACAAAAAACACATTAAGCTCAAGTCATTAGTCACCTGCCCACACCGTCGAAAAAGCTTAATTAGTGACTAATTTTTCAATCAAGATGGAGAAGAATGAGTTTGTTGTGATGATTTACTTATTATTATTATTACTATTATTATTATTATTATTATTATTATAATATTTTTGTGATCATTGAGTTCGTTGTGATGATTAATGAAAAAACAAGGAATAATTTGGAGGAAACGTGAATATGGAGGAGAAATTTAGAGTAAGGTCAAGGAAGATGAAGAAGATGGGAATAGTATGAAGACATATTTAGTGAAAATGTTGTTTTCGACGACAAAGAGTGATGGTGGTGGTGGAAACGAAGGTAAATAGGTCCACAGTGATGGTTGGGTTTGATGAAGGGAGAGGAAATGAGAGAAAATGTAATTGAAAGAGAGAAAACCTCACATTTTATATTTAAACCTTGATTTTTTTTAGTTGTCACTTTAGTCCTTGTTAATTCATCATGCACACGTGTAGAAGAGAGATTGCCACGCACACGTTCACGCCGTCCAATTAATAGATCTAACAAAAAAGTTAACGTCATGGATGACGAGGACATATAAAGCATAACAAGGAATGAAGCATAGAGGACATTTAAGGTATTGGAACTCCAATGACAAGAGCAAGGTCAAAGAAGGCAAAAGAGGCTCTAAATAACTTGAGAATCACTTTATACGAAGCAAATCCAACTCATGTAGAATTGAAGTCCAAGATAATAAATTGTTTAATCCAAGTTGAAGAAATTAAGGAATGAAAGCTTTATCTATGTGTTATCAAAATTTCATATTAGTTTTAATTATAGTAGTTGATTGAATTAGTAACTATATTTAGGTCTAATTGTAAAAACTTAAGTTAGGCCAGATTTAAAGAACTTGTAGGGTGGTGCCACTATAAAAGGCAAACTCCTAGCTTATGGAAATCATATTTTGAACATATTTATTTTACGGGGATTTGCTCTCTAGAGTTCTTGAAAGAATTCACTTTGAACTTATCAAGGGTGTTGATCCTTGTGGGTTCTTTTCGACTTATCAATTCTTAGATTGTGGCACCATTATGTTCTTAGTTCCTTTGTTGAATTATAATTTCCAATTTCCTTTACATCAAATCCTAATACACAAATTTCACCAATTTTCATATTTAGTAACTTGTGCTCATATATTACGTTTTACATAGTCTTTTTCGATGATTCAACAACCTAATTTGTGTTTCAAAACGTCTTCTTTCACCTCGTTTTGGAATAGCATGATTTTGAGTTGCATAGTTTAAGTTATCATATTCTCCAGCAAAACGTGATTTTGGCTCCAATTTATAAGTTTCCAACCTAGAACAATCCTATAAGTGATTTTGGCTCCAATTTATAAGTCATGTCCTTTGGGTTAACAAATGCACCTAACACTTTCATGAGGTTGATGAACCACGTGTTAAGGGAATTTCTAAGGAAATTTGTTGTGGTCTACTTTGATAACATTTTGATTTATAGGAAATCTTATTATAATCATCTTTTGCATTTGAGAAGTATTTTGGAAGTTGTTAGGCGTGAGAAATTGTGTGCAAACATGGAAAAATTTGTTTTATATACAAATCATATGGTTTTTCTTGGTTTTGTTATTAGCTCACAAGGAGTGCATGTTGATTAAGAGAAGGTGAGAGCCATTCAAGAGTGGCCAACTCGTAAGAATGTTAACGAGGTAAGAAGCTTTTGTGACTTAGCTAGTTTCTATAAGTGGCTTGACAAAGATTTTAGTACATTAGTTGCACCTTTGAATGAAGTGACTAAAAAGAATATATGATTTAAATGGAGTGAAAAACAAGAGCAAATATTTACTACCCTAGAAAAACTGACTCATGCACGTATTCCTGCATTACCTAATTTTTCTAAATCTTTTGAAATTGAATTTGATGCGTCAAATGTGGGAATAAAGGTTGTATTGATGCAAGAGGAGAATCTCATTGCTTATTTTAGTGAGAAAGTGAATGGTGTTGTTCTTAATTATCCTACATATGATGGAGACGATGGAGAAGACACCACAACCAATGATGATTGATAAGCCAATGAAAAATCGCCATAATGGTAAGAAATTCAATGATAAAATCCAAACAAGTTCTAATTCAAGAACTCAAAGATGAGACATATCTCACTTACCATTCTCATGAGAAAAATTATAATTCATTTCAAATTTGTCTCGATGAGGTTACAAATGCATATGTATAGTAAGACTATATCTAAATCTAAATGGGTCATGAGTGACACTATTCTCTAGGCCCATATTGAGATTACATAAAAAAAAATTCTAAAATAAACTAAATGTAAGTAAGAAAAATATATTTACTTACACATGACATCAATTAATTCTACATTAAAACTATTACAATTTCAAATTAAAACAAACTAAAAATTATTACAAATCAAATTAAAATAAATAAAATTTATCTTTATTAAATATGGATCATCTTTATGTTCTTAAGTTGCTTATCAATAGGCATATATGAGAAAAGAAAAAAAAAATGATTTTACATTTGAAAACTCTTACTCATCAAAAGATCATATTTAGCACCACAAAGTATCTCATCAAATTTTGTAAAGCCGTAGAAATTTGCTGCAATTTTTTTGGAAATATCTTGAATAACTTAGTGCTCCCTATGAAAGTAACTTTGTACTTGTGAGTATTTGTTCTAAACTTGCAATTTTGTAATTTTCATATATGAAGCCCCTTCCCCAATCGAATCTTCAATTTTTTTGATATAAGAAGCTTGTATCTTTGACAACTACAACAAATAGAGATCTTGTGTAAGATATACATGTAATGATGGGATTTGATACAACATAATTGCAAAAAAAAGAATGAAATTACATTTTCATCTAATAATAATATCTCACCACTCATCATCTCTTGTGGATTGTTGAAATTAGGAACTCTCCACCGATGAACTACACGAGCATATATCTTCTATTGTATTTTTTCTGCGGCAATGTCATCAATAGAAATATCAATGGAAGCCATTTTTTTTTTTTGAATGCTTAGATATAATAAGAATTTAAAAAATTAAAAGAAGTTAGAAATGTTATAGAGTATGATGAATAAATAAATAAACATATAAAAATAATATTTTATATAGTTATTTTAGATGCTTGATGACAACCTTACCCGAATAATTAATCAATAATATATATTATAAGACTTGCTTCAAACAATTACCCGAATAATTAATCAATAATATATATTATAAGACTTGCTTCAAACAATTATTATTCGTGTGTTTGCTCAAATATTTACAAAAGTTTATCGTACTTATTCTTTTCATAATAATAAATAATTTTGCTTTACAAATATAGAATAGAATCCTGCATATTCTTCTTCAATATATATTATTTGTATTTGTCTCCAACATTTTTGTTAATACGAAGTTAACAAAATAAATTTATTAGAGATTAAAGTATCACTTCAATTATATTGATCGCAGAGTTATTTAAAACAAACAACTCAACTCTATGCCTAACAAAAGTTATTTTATGCCCAGAGTCCATATAAATGCAATGTTAAATTTCAACCCTATTAAAGTTACACCATCAATTAATTTTAACATCATATTAAAAAAAAAATATCATTATGTTCAACTATGAACATGTGATCTTTTCAACCAAGGACCTTTCAAATGAGTAGGTGAGTTTATGACATGTTAATACAGTATGATTTAGGAGGGAAAATTACTTTAGTAAACCTACAAACTTTTAGATAAAGAGATAAAAATAATTATTTTTAATATTTTTTATTTTTTTCTAAAAAATTCAGACAATTATTTACTTCAGAATCTTTTATCTTATTTGTTATCAAATAAAATTAACACAATTTTTATAAAAATAAATTTAGATGAGTTCTAAAATTGATTATAATAAATGACATACTTCAAGTTTCAAAGAACAATAATAAATAGTTCACTATAAAATTCTTCAACAAAATTTAAGACTACACTTTTTGTAAACATATATCAACTCATTATTAATTGAAGCACCTCATAAACAAATTAATACAATTTCTTTAAAAGAAAATATAAACACTTACTGTCCCTTGTCTTATTTATAAATAACTTCAATGGTTAATTTTAAAAAGTTTATTTGGATCCTATATCTTTAATAATGAAGAGGTGATTGTTTGTAGCTGGAATCCGAGTCAGTACGCAACGAATCTGACTCGTCACGCAATTCCGAAACTGAAGCGAAAGAAGCTCCCACACGATCCAACCTACCCTCAAAAGTGGGAGCTATTCGTCCTCAACACAAATTATTGTACCATATATCCATTACCAGTCCAGGTGCACAACTATTTTTATTATTATTATTATTATTATTATTATTATTATTATTTATTTAATTACTGATATAGTAGTATTTATTATATAGTAATATCATCATCCCTTTTCATTTATTATATATATATATATATATATATATATATATATATATATATTTCCTATGCCCCTTTTTTTATACTTATAAGTTATATCTCTCTGTTTCTCATTCATCTACCCAGACCCACGCACATCTTCAATTGATAGATATATAGATTGATACCACAATTCTCTTTGTCATGGGTTCTATTGGAACTGAAAGGTTTCAACATTTATATTTTATTTTACTCTTAATCAATTACAAACTTCAGACTCATTGCTACTACTCTAAACATTCTATAATAATATTTTACAGTTTTTATTTCATTTTCTTATTCTTGTTATAATTGTTATTGTGTTTTGCAGTTCAGAACATGAGGTTGTCACAGTTGATGTGGTTACAGCCAAGTCACTTATCCAGACAACCCATGTTTATCTTGATGTCAGGTAACAAATGTGTTTTTTTTTTTTTCAATTTTATTTATTGGATTTTTGAGGGTATCTTTGATTTTTTCTTAACATTGAGTAATGTCTTTTTGTTGCTAATTTATATAGGACGGTGGAAGAGTTCCAAAAAGGGCACGTGGATGCCGAAAAGAACATCAACATTCCATACATGTTCAATACGCCCGACGGTAAGATGTTTTTTATTTATATGGAATCAAATATTAAAAAAAATTATTAAGAAATTGATGTATTTGATATTTGATTAAGTTTAATAGTTGCAGGAATCATTACGTCCTAACTTACATCATCTCCACCAATTCTCTATCTCTCATCGTATAACTTTTAATTTACTAACTTTAATAACTTCTAGTAGAATTTTTAAAAATTACTTTTGGAGATATACACATTCTTTAATAAGTTAGGCTTGCAAACTCAACTGTTAGAATGAATATAACGTGATTCTGGAAAACAGGCAGAGTGAAGAACCCAGAGTTTCTGAAGGAGGTTTCGTCTCTTTGCAAGAAAGAAGATCATCTCATTGTGGTATGGTTAATAAAAATTTAGTTTAATGACTTTAATCATATTTTAATATATCATCAATCATAATATTTTATTTATTATTACTTGTTAAAACTTGCTTAGTTGCTTACAATATACCAAGACACTGAAATAATTGGAAGTTTTTATTTGTACCATAATTAGGGGATGTAAGAGTGGACCACTTTACAGGTGGATTGTTGTATTATTGTAGACTAGTATTTAAAAGTTATTCAGAATTTTAATGATGATCATATTATTTGTAAATATAAGTTAATGGTTTTCTTAGTCTTTACTATAAAGACAATGTCTCAATCGATGTCAATTCAATTAAATTAAGAAAAAATAAATGTGTTTAGCTTTTACTCAACTCGACAAACCGATGTTAATTAGATCATCCTCGACGGTAAATATGAGAAAAACCATTAACTTATGTTTTTGAGAAATATTATTGGTCACTCTCAAAATTTCAAATGACTTTTAAATATTTGTTCATAATAGTCCATTCTACAATTTTATTAATACATGACTATATATATATATATATATGATGACAAGTTTAGTTCTAACTTTTATTATGAAATCTGTATTTCAGGGTTGTCAAAGTGGAGTGAGATCTTTGTATGCAACTGCTGATCTTCTGGCTGAAGTAAGTCAATTTATGTCAACTTCATGTAATCATTTGAACATGAAACCTTAATTTCTCAGTTTCTAATCACTCTGCTCTGCATACTCAATTATTTCAATTCAATCTCAAACACATAGTAGTAGCATACAACAATTCCCTTCGTTCAATTTGTTATGTGGCAACTTTTATTGATTTAACATGAATATGTCTATGAATTATTGGCAGGGGTTTAAGGATGTGTACAATATGGGAGGAGGTTATTTGGAGTGGGTAAAAAAGGAATTTCCAGTGAAGATACATGTGACCAAAAGCTCAGTTATATGATTGTTCCCTTTTGAATTTCTGAATGGCTTTCATGGATATTATTATAATACCCTTTTACATTTACCACACTCAACGTGTTCATTAAGTTGTGCTTTTTGTATGCTTAAAGTGTAACCATACGAAGGCAAGCATAACTATGTTTAAAGTTGTATTGTATCTACTTGAATATATGCTAAAAAATATTTGGGTTAAGCAATCTAGAATTGGCTAACTTAGCAAGAAATCTATACAACTAAAAATTAATTATCATCTATTCTGAACAAGATACCACTATAGCTTATTCTTTCTAGTAATCTACCACTTTCTCATCTTACCTCGTTCTACGCACAAGATACAACCATTTAGAAGTTGTCACTTTTATGAGAAAAATTTTCAGCAAAGTCTTCTCCAAAATATTTTTTTAATAAAATTTATCAAGGAAAAACAAGTTTCAAATTACTTATTTTATGGAGGAGTGATATTTTACATATAATTTTCTCTTTTCATCTTTTAGTAATTCAAGTTATTGGAGAATATTTGTTGAGAGGAACAAATTGACTAAATAGTGTGTTGTGTGGAGTTCAATTTGAAAAATAAATATAAACAGAGGTTTATTGATTTATTTTTTCAACCCAGCCGTGAACAAATCAAGTTACATTCATAAGAGTTGCAAAGGAATGTGAATAAGTCGTTATGAGAGATAAAAGTGAGGGTATTGAGACAGAGAAATGTGTGTCGAAAAGAGAAAGAATAAAAGTGAGTTTAGAAAATAATTATTTTAACTTAGATTTGAAAATAAGACTATATGAATCTCAATGACCAAGAATTAGCAATTGACATGAGAAATAATTGTAAAATATCTAAATTATTCCAAAATTGTCAATTCTTCTGAAAATTTAAAATCAAATAAGTAGTATCTTATTTAAATTAGGTAGTATGTGATTAAAAAATTTGATTACTATATTATATGTATATAAAAAAGAATAGTATAATAAGATGACACAAATCTATCATATTTTGTCTTCCTAAGTTGTTAATGTCTTTAAAAAATTTTAAAATCACAATAAAGAAAAATATGATTAACCAAAATCTATCCATTATAACTTCTAAATTAAAAGTATATTTCCGTGTTATGATGAGTAACTATTACTTCGTATAGCTTATAAAAAAAAGATCCTGTAATTATTTAATTTAAAAAAATATTATATTCAGTCATAACAAAAATTCTTGAAATCATATATTCAAGAATAAATAATTTTTGTTTAACAAAATCACATTTTTTGAAAGATTAAAATAATTTATAAAACAATTGGCCGCTATAGCCTTCGAATGAAAAGGCCCGAGTAGAGAAAGCCTCCTTCGCAAGTACCTTCAGTTCTCCCAGCTTTCTCTCTCCGACAAATACCGTTCTCTCCTCCTTCAAATCTTTCTTCCGAAGTTCTTCAAGTTTTCAACTATGGTGCTCGAGGTAATCGCTCTGATTTCCCCTTTTTATTTTCAACGAGTTCACTAGTCAACCACGAACCCTCCTCTTTCCTCTTTTTTCATTCGATCAATTAGGTTTTTCTTTTCTTGCTATTACTACCGCAACACTTTCTTATTCGATTATTCTCTTCATTATTCTTTTGTTTCGATAGGCTACGATGATCTGTATTGACAATTCTGAATGGATGCGTAACGGTGATTACTCTCCTTCTCGATTTCAAGCCCAATCAGACGCTGTTAGTCTTATTTGCGGTGCTAAAACTCAGGTAAATCCAATCGTTGCTTAATTAATACTTTTATTATCTTTGATTCTCACTCTAAAGTAATCCTTTTAGGGGAGAATATATGTTGTATTTCAGAATTGTTATTTTTTTAGGTTTAGGTAATTGCGTGTGTTCAGTTGTGCTGATGATGAACTTTTTCTTTTACTGTTTAATGGTTTAGTCTAATCCTGAAAATACGGTTGGAGTTCTCACGATGGCCGCCAAGGGAGTTCGAGTTTTGGCTACCCCTACCAGTGATTTGGGCAAAATCTTAGCTTGTATGCATGGTATGTTTTAATTTTTGAATCTTTGTTTCTCCCTGTGATACTTGTCCTCTGCTATATCGTGGGAAGTACGGTGACATACATCATGCTGGGAAATCGACACTTTTAGTGTTTAATGTTTATGATGATTAACTATTAATTAATACAAAGTTGTCTACTTGTCTCTGTAAGTTATGTGTGAATTGAATTCTTAGGTTGTGGAAGTTTGTTTAGTTTTGTTATTAGGTTTGTTTTCTTTTGGCTTCTTATCTTTCTAGATTTACTGGCAGCTATGTGTATGTATGGCCACTGCCATAGGGATGGCTATTAGTAAGATTAAACTGCGCGGCAAGTTTGCGTTGTGTTGGACTTATGTGTTAATGTAAGAGTTTATTCATTTTTCTTCCTTAGGTCTAGAAATAGGTGGTCAGATGAACCTAGCTGCTGGCATTCAGGTGGCACAGTTGGCTCTTAAGCATCGGCAGAATAAGAAGCAGCAGCAAAGGATTATTGTCTTTGCTGGAAGGTATGAACAGCTATTTATTCTTCATTGTTTGAAGTTTATTTTATATGTAACTGATTCCCCTTCTGTTATCGAATTTAATGCTTCATTATAGTCCTATCAAGCATGAGAAGAAAATGTTGGAGTTGATAGGTAGAAAGTTGAAAAAGAATAGTGTAGCTCTTGACATTGTCAACTTTGGTGAAGAAGACGAGGGGAAGACAGAGAAGCTGGAAGCACTCCTTGCAGCTGTAAACAATAATGATAGTAGCCACATGGTTCATGTTCCACCTGGTCCAAATGCTCTCTCAGATGTACTTATAAGGTTTGTGGGTTCAATTTCATGTTATTTGTTTTTCCTTTTTTCATGCTTTGTTCTCAGTATTCCCATTTGTATTTGGGATTTCTACTTTGGTAAAAATTTGAGTATTTGAGAAGTTATTTATTTATGGCTTAAATATGCAAAAAGTCCCTGTAAATAGGGGTCACTTTGATTTTAATCCTTGTAAAATGTTTTTCTTTCTATTTGATCTTGCAATTTCAAAACAGTGTTCTCAAATGATTTTTTTGCCGAAGGGGATGTAAAATGATGACGTGTCACACGTGACTCGACAATTTTTGCTGACTCATCTTTCCCCAATATTAATCACAAATTAAACTATTTTAATCAATTTTAATTAAGTTTTTAAAAAAATAAAAAGAACAATTTAATTAGAAATCTCAGATATTCATCCTTCAACTCCATATTCATCTCTTTCGACCCACAAACCCAGAAATCATTCTCCGAACCCAAAAATCTTTCAACCCACATCCCCAGAAATCCTTCTCTCTCCCTCACCCTTCTCAACCCCATTCTATCTCTCCCTCTCATCATTCACTGTGAGCATAAACAAGATCATATCTGAAATGCAAAATCAGATTTGAATGACGGAGACAGAATTACACAACACCTCCAAACCAACAATTGTAGCAATCTATTCAAACAACAGAGTTTTTTCTCTTTATTAATTTCTTTCCTTGTTACTTTTTCTCGGAATCAAAGAAAGGTTTAGTCTTTAGAACTGCAATGTAGTCCAGGCATGGGTTCAAGCATTTTGTAGATCTAGATCTAGAAGTTGAAACATTATGTTCCCAAAACTCAACTCCTTCTCTCTCACGTTCTTTGATCTCCGAAAGTCCCCAACATCAGAAAAACCAATGGCCTCTGTAGATCTAGATCTAGAAGTTGCAACTTCAAATCAATGTGAGAACAACATGAATACGGCATTGGTCACACACCTTGAACAAGCTGACTCTCAGTTTATGATGTTTCCTTGGCTCAACCTTGAGAACACCATTTGCTAGAAAAAGAATAAGACTCATATCTTTGACTATCACTGTCTCATCAAAGCTCCCTTCCATTAACAGATCTGTCTCTACTTAGTTGAGTTAGATAACCAACCTTTTCCGAATCCTCAACATTTTTTTTTGCAAAAACCAACAAGGCGATTAAAAAGAATAATTAATGTCCTAATTAATATCTGGGTTTCTTACTGTAATCCTCACTCTGTGACCCTTTTCTAATAAGGATTTCACTAGGTAAGTTGTTATGAAGGAAGCCACTATGTCATGGGTCAGTTTTGTGTCGTCGTGTGTAACTTGATCTTATTAATGCATCATTTTCCTTAATTTGATTCTTAATCTCAGAACAAAAGTCTTTCTTAGATTCATTCACTCTAAAGTCTTATTAACTAATTATTAATACAATTTAAAATAATAAAATAATGAGTCAGCATGATATCAGCCATGTCAGCAAAAATTATGTCTAGTCACTTGTGACATGTCGTCATTTTATGTCCACTTTTGCAAAAAAAAAATCATTTGAGGGGCTAAATTAAAAGTGTTATGAAATTGCAAGGTCAAATAGAAAGAAAAACATTTTACAAGGACTAAAATCAAAGTGGCCCTTATTTATTTTTCCTTTTTTCTTGCTTTGTTCTCAGTATTCCCACTTGGATTTAGGATTTCCACTTTGGTAAAAAATTGAGTATTTGAGAAGTTATTTATTTATTATCCCCACTGTTTCTACTCAGCTCTGCCTTCTCTTCTAAATCCTATAGGAGAGAGTTTGGACATTAGACTTCTTCGTATTTTTAAAATTTATTTTCCAGTTCTGAACTCAATCCCCAAATAGCCATTAATTCTTCCTTGATATGATAAACACATTAGGAAGTCCAAAACTCCTTTTAATGCCAAATCTTTCATTTGATCAATCCAATTGGCACTAATGACATGCTTCAAACTGCTCTCTCTCTCTCTATATATATATATGTGTGTGTGTGGTTTGTTAAAAGGTTTTGGTACCAAGGATGCCCAAATTCTGTGGCACTATGCAGCCTTTGCAATTGTTTGCAATTTTATGATTTTAACTTCTCTTGGGTGCTCAGCCATGGGTGTTTCCATCTCAAACATGCAAATAGATTGGGAGCCTTGTTGTGTTAGTTTTTTTCCCTTCATATAATCTTGTTTTCCCACTTTTTGTATTTGTTTGTTTCTTGAGGATATTATATCCTTGCTCTTTCTGTAATCCCTTCTCTGTAATCTGATAAATTCTTCTTTTTATCTATTAAAAACTTCTGAGATAGTTATGTAACCTTGCGTTGTTGCAGTACACCTATTTTTACTGGTGATGGAGAAGGTGGAAGTGGTTTTGCCGCTGCAGCAGCAGCAGCATCTGCAGGCGGTGTATCTGGATATGATTTTGGTGTGGATCCAAACTTGGACCCTGAATTGGCTCTTGCTCTGAGAGTTTCAATGGAAGAGGAGAGAGCCAGGCAGGAAGCAGCTGCGAAAAAGGCTGCAGAGGATGCTTCCAAACAAGAGAAAGGTGGTGGGCAGCAAGCTATTTCCCAGGATGCAACTATGACTGATAATAAGACAAATGATTTGGTAAGTGTAATTAGTTATTTAAGCAATGTTTGTTGTCTGTTTTGTCCTATCACCTATGCTTTGTTTGGATTATGAGAACAATTTTTTAAGTATATGATTGACTCATTCTGACACTAACAACCATCATGACTCATGCACTAATTATGGTAAGGCACTTGGTATTACAATCTACACGGAGGTATCACATCCCATAACCCTTGGAGCAGTTATGTTTTTTCTGTTGGCTCATCAGTATTTATTCTCAGAACTCCTTTTCCATGTGGTATAAAATATACAGATAAAATACTATTTGTGGAGGTTGATTGTTACATTCTAACTGCTATGGGTACACAGCAACTTGTAAAACTTATTTCTCGCAACATGTTGCTTTTCTGAGCGCAACTCAACATCAACGGCAATGAATAATGTCTTTTTCATGGGATGTTATAATTATAAAACACACTCAAAGAGACACATCTTGCAAAAAATTTCTTCTACCTGCTTTGCTTTTGAATCAGTTATCTTGTTTTGATATTTAATTTTATTATTTCCATATACTGTATCATGTCGTAGTACTCGTTTTATGTGAATTGACTGATACTTGTTTTGTGTGATCTGGCTTTCAAGTGGAAACAGGATGACGAGAGTGCTCTACTACAACAGGCCCTTGCAATGTCAATGGATGATCCTGCGGTTAGTCATGATGTAAGAGATACAGATATGTCTGAAGCAGCTACAGATGATCCTGAATTGGCTCTAGGTAAGTTTTTATGTTGCTTAGTCATTATTCATCTAGACAGGGTGAATATTTTTCAAGTCATTTTAGTCTTGTCGTATGTGGGACGTGCTTTGTTATTATGTTGCATGAAGATTGATCTGATTCTGGAATTGAGAAAATTTGTATTACTTTTGGTTTAATCCAGAGGGAGAGTGTTTTCTTAGTTTGTTTGTTTGGAGGTGGGTACTTACGGATCATGATGGTATCATTTCATTGAATACGGAATGTTTTATATGACTTGTATATTTGCTCAGCCAACTCATACTTTTTTGACGCCTCTTTTTGGGATAATAAGGGTTTGGCTTTGTTAAATCATGAATGGTTACATTATCTTCTGGAAGAAGTTATGCTATGACGAAATCAATCTGTATTTCTATAGATTTTACTTGAAAGAGGTAGTTATCCTGATTTTCACTGATTTCTTGTCTTTTTTGTTGCTTGGAGCTCTCCAAATGTCAGTAGCAGACAGCGCCAAGGACTCAGCCAGCCCGTCAGACGTGAGTAAATTGTTGGCGGATCAGTCCTTTGTATCTTCTGTCCTTGCATCGGTATGTGTGATAAATCTAGTAAAATTTTCATTTGTTTCGTAAATGTCTTAATTAATGAAATGATATGCTATATGTTCTCTACTGAGTAATAATTATTTGTTTCTGCAGCTTCCTGGGGTTGACCCAAATGACTCATCCGTTAAAGATTTGCTGGCTTCCATGCACAGTCAGTCTGACGTAAGTCTTCTTTTTTTGAAAATTATTTTTGGGTTTGAAAATAATTTCTTAGAAAATCTTACTGTAGACACGATTGAATTCAGCTTCACCTGGATTAATTGCATTGTATTAGCATGCTGATTATGTTTTTTTTATATATTGTCTGCCTATGAAATGATTTTTTAGAACAATTGTTGTAGGTGGAATTTTATTTATGTATGTGATGTCTTAATAAGCAAGTACCTTGCTAACTAACTTGAGTGAGAAAATAATATTCTTAATGAGAAAACTTTGTTCATTATCATACGTCATCCATATTTATTTGTTGGATGCTCTCTCTCTCTCTCTCTCTAGTTTTGAAATGGTAATGGTAAAGGATATGGAGGCTACTATATTGTGCTTGAAGTGAAGGACAATAGCAAACAGTTTTCAGTTAATGAAAAATTTAAATGTTGTTATTCAATATTTTTTTTACATATCGGTAAACTTTTATATAAGTGCTACTCGATCACATTTATGCTTAATATTTTACATGGCTAGCATTTCATTTAAATCTAACTATTGGTATTTAGATTTTGGTACATACTGTGCATTATTACTGATTTCATGACTGTGTTGTCCATCAGCCTCAGCAGAAGAATGAAGAGGAGCGACCAAATGAGGAGGAGGAGAAATAATTTGAGTCTCTTTGCAGTTTCTTATTCTCTGTTCCTGTGACAGACATATTGGTATTGGTAACATGTTGGAAGGTGGTTCTAGACTGTTGTTGGGGCATTACTTACTTCACTTGCACTCCAGTAATCAAATTTCCCCAGCTTATTTGAACAGATGTATGTCACTTGATTAGGTTAGAAGCCTGTTGTTAATCAGCGCACAAAGAAAGAACATACATATACATTGTTTTATGGTCAAGAATACTCCATGGAAATGTTCGTCAATGTCATTACTTAGTATATGATGAATCCTTTTAATTTTTTATTTCCTGTATTTTCTTAATGTAGATAATTTACAAGCAGAGGTGCTCAATTCTGATACATGACCTGTTCTATGGTTTTTCTCAAAATGCAAATCGCAGTCATCTTTACAAATGTATGCAGTACCCTGGGCAGATGAGTGGCCACTCACCAATCTGGCCTCAATTGCCATTTGTGTGTCATCAATTTGGGCGGTTTCGGTCCAATAGGGGTATGGCCTATGTTAATTTTTGAACCAATTCTCTGAAAAAGGAACAATATACTAAAATTGCAGTAAAAACAAATTAAGTTTATTGAACAATCGTTCATCTCTTCCCTGTTGTGGAATTTCTTTATTGCGCACACTTTTCCTTTACGCTACTGTTCATGTTTAACTTAGAGATTTAATAATTCCATCACTCTCACACGTAGGTCAAGCCTATTATGACATTTTTTATTCGACGTGCTGTGAGCCGACTTGGGTAGTGACCCACCCACAAATCTCACTCTTATAACTTAAGAAGAGTATTGTTCAACTATCTCTGCTCAGGCTTCTCTCTATAGCAAATAATTTATGTCACAAACAAAAATTTGTCAATCATGTCTAAATTATTCTAATTTGTATGGATTTTCTCAAGAGAAAATGACTTTATCTCTAGTGCTTCTCGTATTTATGGATACTGCGCTGCAATGTGCTTTGACTTAACATTAAAATTTGGTTTTTGCTAAAATGCATCATGCTTTGATTGTCACATAATAACAAATTTTTCTTGCTTGAAGTCTAATTATTATAGGAATTTCTTCATCCATCATTAGGAAATTTATTGACAAATACACAATGATTAAAAGTAGTTTAATCATAGCATGCTTCTCTATAAAGAATCAAATTTTTGTACCGTTGTTGTGGTGTTAGCTTGATTCTATACAATTTTTTCTTCTATTTGCACATAAATTGCTCTTTTCCTTTAATTTCAAAGCCCTCAAGTTGCTCAATATAGATTTTCCCCCCTCCAAATAACCATGAAGGATTGTTGCCTTCATATCAAGCTGTTTAACTTCTATGTTCAAACTTGCCATTAACCCAAACACAACTCGAAGAAATGACATTTTTACAACTCGAGTAAAGGACATCTTTATAGCAAGTGACAAAGTTCTTCAAAGGCATTATCTTTCATTTGATAAATACTCATGCTTGGTATCATAATTGTGAGCTATTCTCTTCTACCTTTATTTTACAAACTCTTTTGTTCTCGAGTGTTTTTTTGTCCTCAAACAACTCCACCAACTCAAATATGATGATTCTTATGCAAGGAATACATTTTTTCTTGCGTGAACTTTGATCTTATATCCCATTACTATCATATAACGTATAATACAAGTCGAGAGATGAAAAAAAGTTAGAATTAGCGAAGAAGGTAATATAATATTTAAATCTATTTTGAAAATGTGTTTTTTTATCCATCTGAGATGAAAAAAAAAATGGAATTCTCGAATTTGTTTATGATAGACAATGTTTTGTCGTAGGCATTTTCTATGATTTTTTTTTTCACTCCGTTAAAATGGGGAATAACAATAACAATGCTATTTATACCAATTGATTTCTCTGTCGCGGCCGTTTTTCAAAATCTTATCACAATGCTCAAACATCACAAGAGTAACCTTTACAATTATGTGGATGTTCATCCAATCTCCAATTTTTTCGACTGTTTACTGGATCTCCACTTCCATTAGTGTAAAATACACTACCGAATTTTAGCTTTTAATAGTACTTTTTAGGAGCAGAGATGCAAAAATCTGATAACACATGAACATTCACCTAAGCTAAGTTGATCCAAAGCATGGGCTGCTCTTGCTCGTATATTTTCTCTCTCATTGTTATATATATATATATATATATATTTATATATATGGGGGACATATTAAGCATGATGAGCTTTTAATGTGAGAGATGAGAGGAATAATTTCAACCATTAGATTAAAGGTATGGCTGAGATTAAAACTCCACATTAGAAACTCACGTGACTACTCTTCTTCCCTCTGCAAAATTCCATGACCTTCACTTTCACACATCACTGTCTCTTAAAGTTCACTATTATTCTTCATCTCTTTCTCAATCTATCTCCGAAACCTCATTGTCTTTCCTTTTCTCACAATCATTCCTCTTCCTTACCAGTTTAGATGTGTATTGCAAACACATCATCATCACCTTCCACGAACACCACACTACATGCATCACCGACAACGCTACTATCGGCGCTACGCTACAACTACAACTTGGAGAGCTTGATTTTTGTCTCTTTCAATTTCTTTTCCAAAAAAAAATATATGTATGTAGTTGATATTTTATATTTTCATTGTCCCGCTCTCTCAAATTTTTTAGTCTTTTGTAGTTTATTTGTTCAATTTATGTGTTGTATATTAACCAAAAATAACTCCATTCAATCGATGATGAAGATGTGTTTTTGCTAGCATGCTGTTGTCGAATAAAAGAGGAAGGTGTGTTTAAATTTGAGCCCTTCATTTTAATTGAAAGACTGAAAATTCATTTTTTTTCATTTTCACATTAAAAAAAAAAAGCAGTAAGTGATATGACCCATATAAAGAGCATATCAAAGATGAATTTTATAATAAAAAGATATGAGATGGTTAAATTTTGAACATATAATTATATATGAATTATCATAATTAAAAGTTATTTAAATGTCAAATGATTACTTAAAAGTCACACGACTTTTCTTTTACTTTTGACTATTAATTTATAGTTGTGTGGTTGATATTTAACTCTTTTATCGTAAAACTCTTTACTACCATGATCAAAATATATATATATATATATATTTTAAGAGGAAAAAGTAACTATTTTCTATGTTGTAATATGCTCCTAGAGCTTTTGTGCCTAAAAGAGTGGAAGGGTCTTCTTCTTGTATGATTGGAGGCCAAAAATTTGGTGATGGATAAGAAAATTTAGTGGTTCACAGTAAAAAACAAACTTCAGTTACCATAGTTGCAAGAACAATATAGATTTTTTTTTTTAATTTTTTTTTTTGCAATGGTTTTTACGCATTACATAAGTCAAAGTAGACGACGCTAAAAGACACAAATAAATATTATAATTTAAACTTTCATATGATTCAATTTTGTCCTTCGAAAAAACCTCTCAAAAACCATCTAACATGTTAGATCAATCGGATTTTTTTCTAAGAATTACCTTTTGAAACCCTTCATAGAATTTTTCCCTCGTATTTTCACACGGATTTGTCTCTTGAAAATAGTTACTCAAGAGCAAACCCATCAAAAAAGAAATTCCAATAAGTGTTTTTCTCATAAAATTTTGCTCATTAATCTTGATGAAACACACTTTCTTTAAAGTTTTTATTTTATTTTATTTAATTTTTCAATGGTGTCTATATTATTATAGTATATGTGACTCGTTATCATAGTTAACACTTTAACCGTAAACAAATAAAGACCGACATGATTAATATTTAAAAAGTTAGAAAATATTTTTGAATTTCGATTAAGCGGAAAAAGAAAATGATACAAAAGCAGAATTTGGGAAGAAATTGAATATTTACTTATCATATAATTTATCGAAAAGGTACGAGTTTAAAAAAGAAAAGCTAACAATAATTATACAATAGATCAGTCTGATTAACGATGATAGATTTTATAAATATCAACTTTTTTTACGGGACAAATAATAAATATCAATTAATAAGTAATTAATATACACAATAGAGTTTAATTGTCACGTACGTTAATATAAAAAATTAATATTTTTAATATATAATAATTACCAATAAATATGATTTTAGAAATAATTATAATAAAAATAAAATATTTATAATAATTTATAGTTATAATTGACCGTATAAAAACTACTTACGTAATCTCTATTAATTAAATCTTATAATATAATATACTACTAACCGATCAAAAATATCATATATAATATACTGCAATCTTATCTAAAAATAAAGGAGGGAAGTTGAACGAAAATTAGTCTAAGTTGGAAAACGTTTATAAGTTGAAAAACCTTGATTTTTTTCTATATATAATAAATATGTATATTTTGACTGACGAGCATCAAATAATCTTCTATAAAGGTATGAGTTTCTTTTGACTCATAAAGTACAAATTTAGAAAACAGTCATAATACTCCTTCATATACAATAATAAACTTATTTGACCATTTCACGTGTATTTTCATGTATAATTACGCTAATAATACAAAAATAAAATTTTATTGGTTGTTGGCTATTCATTTAAAATTTGGTGTAAGTTCAATGTCATTAAAATCTTAACATTTAAAATTTGGTACACTATATTCATGTTTGTAAATGAAACAAAATTCGAAGAAGAAAGATGAGTGAAGAGATTGATCATTATAAAAAGGAAATGGATTAGAGAAGAAAAATCAACACTACACTTGGGATTCCTTGTTGGAGTACTAGTGCAACCAAATTCAATAGTTGAACATTGTGGTGGAGAAACTAAAATTACAGTCCAAATAATATAAGGAAGAAGGAGAAAAAGTAGAACGAGGGACAATTTGAAGAGCTTTGAATTCATGTACGTCAATTTGATCTTGGCCTCTTTAATTTATTATATGCTTACTTATTACAATATGCAAATTTATTGTGTTCTAATGGCTAAAATTAATATACTTCTCATTAACAAAAAAAGAATATATTTTTGTTTTTACATTTTAGTCAATGATTATTATGAATTTTTATCTTTCAAAAGATTTATTTTAGTTCTTTAATTTTGTATGTTATTACATATTAGTCAATTTTGATTATATCCCTTAAATAAGCACATAAGGAATTGAAGGATTTGTGAATTAACATTAGTTGGATTTAGATATCGAGTAAACACTTACTTTGATCTTTGAAAGTGTTAGATGCTCTCACAATAATTATTGGAAGAATGAAAATTAAAAATAAATCTTTAAACTACTATTATGTTAATCAAAATAGTTTCTAATGTTAAATCTCTTCGACAAATCTATTAATTTACATATAAAATGTCACGTAGATCAATATTATTCACATAATTTGAACACACTATTTTAAGAATTAAAATAACGTAAAACTTGCAAAATTTATCATGTTTTCTTATTTTCCTCAAATTTCTTCTTCATGATTTCCTAAACAAAATCTTCTTCCTCAAATATCTTTTTTGAATTTCTGATAAAAAAATCATCTTCACCACTACCAAACACTTTTTAACTCCTATTTTCTCTTTATCATATTTGATTTGATTTGAAAATATGGAATAAATTATTATATCGTGTCTCAATCTAATATTTCTTTAATTAATATGATATTAATTATGGACACTATTTTATTTTGTTTCTCCAATTAAAATTATCATCTTAAATATAAATTGAATTAGAAACTAACAAAATATAATAAGAACAATAAATTACTTAATTATTTTTATAAAATAAAAATAAAAATATAATAAAACATAAATAAATAAAAAAATCAAAAGCCGACATTAAATTTAAAAATAAAGTATTAATAATTAATTTTGAAAAATATGTATAATTTTATCACAAGAGTAATTTTGTCATTTATATATAATATATATCATATCTTTATTTAGTTTATCTAACAAATAAAATAGAGTTATTCAATTATTTGCGATTTTTGAAAAGTTTAAAATTGTTTATTTAGTAGTGTCAATAGATTTTTTAAATATAAAATTATTTTATTACTTATTAATTTTTGGGTTAAATAAGTTTTTAATCCATATTAAATTTTAAATTTCACTTTCAATATTTGTAAGAAAAATAATATATTTTTTCCGACAAAATTATTCAGCAAACAATTTTAGTCGTTGTTGAAATGTCAACGTATATTTTTAAATGGTTTTGTGCAGTTATGGTTTTTTTGCAGATATGTTTACAACATTATAGATCCATATTTTCAGTATTTATATCTTACATTTGTGGCATTTAAAAAATTTATATTTAATTCATTTCAAGTTAAAAATTTTTAAGTTCTTATAGAGTAGCTTTTTTTTTTTGACTCAGTAGAGTAACTTTTTATAATGTTCATTTTTTTTTGTCCGTAAACAAGATGATAAATTATACCAGAAACTCACGCATAATTGCGAGATATCGAATTCGAACCTAGATATGACGTTCAACATAACAATATCGGTATTTTGCTAAGACTTAAGGACACTTTTTATAATGTTTTTAACATGTATGAAAAAATTATTAAAAAATTTAAAAGTTGAAGGACAATGAAACATGTTTTGTTCCAACAAAGACTAAAATTACGTATAGAATAACTTTGTAAGGATTAAAAAATGTAATTTTTTTTATAGGGACTAAAAATAAAAATTTAAAATTTTATAACGACTAAAAATTTATTTAATCTTAATTAACAACTAATTATTACTATTAACTATTTTAAAAAAATTATTTAACCATATTTATCCTATCACGTGATAATCTTTTTCAATTTTAGATCATATTCTATCTCTTTCCTAGATTAACTACTAGTAATATTCACAATCAAAAGTTAATGTAATTCTTAACGATTAAATCTCATAATCATACAGTAATTCTTATTATACAGATGATAAAATTAAACTAAATGAATGAATATTTTTTTTACAAAGCTTTATTAAAAACATAAATTTGTGTTTGTGTTTTTTAATATTAACTTATCTTATTAACAATAACAATCTAACATAAAAATAAAAAAAAGAAAAACCCTTAACTAGAGTTTTATAAATAAAATAAACAAATCTTATATTTACTAGTGTTATAATAAATATATACTAGAAAACGAAAACGAAAAAGTCTAAAAGACTCTCACACCACTGATACATAATAACAATATTATCTGATACACTTTACCACATTTATATTAATCTAATAATAATGGAGACGACGTTCAAGACACATCTCCATTTCCATTTTAAATTTCTCTCAGTGCCGCATTAGACGAGTTGTCTTCATTTCTGTCTGTTTGCCATAGTAGTTCATTTATGGGGTACTCTTCCATATAGTCTCGGGTATTATTTATAAGTAAAAATCATTGTAAAATTCAACTCTATTTAATATAATTCTTTGAAATATATCTTTTATTAATTCTACTATTTCTTAAAATGGGTGTATAATTCCAAAATAAATTAATTTGATGTGATAATTGTTATAATAAATAATATTTTAGTAATTATAACTAATTTATTAAAAAAAAGTTTGTTTATAAATGAAACATGAGAGACTATTAGGTGTGCAGAGTGAGTCTTTTTAATTTAATTAAGATCTCGAGTTTGAATTTGAAGTTGTATATTTAACATTAAATTTTTTTTAAAATAATTTGTCATCTATTTGGATTCTACGAGATTTGAGAGATTATTCTCAAATATTACGTACAGATGATATTCATTTTCTATATAAACAAAAAAAGGTGTGTGTAGCTTAGATTTTATCTCTTTACCGCTTTATCATGTTTATTTCTAAACTTTCCATTTTCCTCATAGAGATAAACATTTTTCATGTCTTAAAGAATATTTAGTTTTTGACTTTTTCAATAAAAAACAATGCTAGGTAGATGTTTCTTTCATCATCGACTTTTAAGATTGGATTAAAACAAAGTCTCCCTACAATAAACGATAAGAGAAAGCTAACAACTTGCAGACACACGATTTCTTGAGGAGTGATCAATTTTTTCATGCTTTATTTCTTGTAGCTATTTTTTCTATAATCTTATGATTTCTTTTCAAGATTCCTTAAGATTTTTCTTCTAGACACTAACACAGAACATTGTTAAAATCCTAAGAGGTTAAGATAAAGTATTCTATTACATTGTGATTAGTGATCATCAAAATTATTTAAAAATCAAGCTTCACCACTAGTGTACTATTCACCTGGGAACAATTTTCAATGTAGAGCGGTGCTAACAAAGCACTCGTTAAACAATAAAAAACCAAAAAACAAAAGATTTTAAGGAAAAGATTAAAATAATATTATTTTTTAAAATTTTAAAATATTAAATATAGACTTTTAAAATTTTAATTTATTTTTTATTTCATAGAAAGTATCTTAAGACACATTTTAACATCAAATAAAAATGCATTAATAAAACTGAAATTTTACTACCGGGAGGTCTATAAGGAGCAATATAAGGAGAGTGCGAGAGAGTGTTCCTTAATTGCTGAAACCATTGTTTCGTATTTGAAGTTAAATACTATTTCAGTTAATATTTTATTTTATTTTTTGATCTAATTCTTTATTTTAATTTTAAGTTATAATTTGATCTTTTATGTTTTAAAATGTCAACAATGTTATTTTTTTTTACAAAAATTCAAAAAATTCAAACAATATCCGTAAAATTAATTATCATCTTCAATATAATGCAAATTTCATCAAATTCATAACTTAAATTTCAAATAAACTCATATTTTCATTCTTTATTTGATGTTGTTGAAGGTGATAATATGAGTTTATTTGAAGATTTAAGTTATGAATTTGATAAAATTTGCATTATATTAAAAATAATAATTAATTTTATGGTTTTGTTTGAAGATTTTGATGAATTTTTTGAATTTTTGTAAAAGAAAGATAACATCGTTGACATTTTAAAACATAAAAGATCAAATTGTCACTTAAAATTAAAATAAAGGACTAAATCTATAAAAAATTAAATAAAATGTTAACTGAAATTAAGTTAAAAGATTATGAGTAGTATTTAGCATTTATATTATTTTATTTGATCTTATCGTACCATTTGTCTTTTTCTAAAACTCGTGAATCTGTCTAATCGTGTGACATTGATTATTATATTATAATTGACGATATAAAATTCAAATATTGATATAAAATATTATTAAAATATGTTAAACCTGAATTTTTTTTTTCATTTTCATATATTTTTTTTGAAAAATTAATATATAATTCTGTGTCGCTGTCAACGTTGTGGTAATCAATTGATAAGACAAATTACATAGGCCGGCACTCCTATGCGAAGATAAAAATTCAAATGCCCAATTTATTGATATTACTCACATTCTGATTTTTTTTTCTATTGATAAAAAAAAAACTTTGGTTTTTCCTTATATTTTGAATATTATAAATAAATATTACCAACCCTTCCCATATTAAATATTACATTAACAAAACAAATATATTTCGTAGTAATTACTTTCTACGACTTTATTTATAAATAAAAATAAATCAATATATATATATATATATTTAATTTATATATAAAATACATCAATTAATTTGATCAAACTTTTTTCATAAATATAGTCAGAGAGTATTATTTTATATTTTCAATGTAAAATTAATTAATTATATTATCTTTTATTCTATTCAAAATTAATATTAATATTGATAACTATGACTAATATTTAATGACTAATAAAAATAATTTTGTAAAATTGTTATACTTTTTATTTATTTACAACTTTTTTTTAATGTGAGAAATAACCTAAAGTATTATTCAATATATGACAGAGTATATCGATAGCCACAGACTCAGCAGAGTTTAAGGCATTGGAAATGGGAAACACAAGGACTTTAGCTGCTGCAGAATCTCTCTCTGTTATTCTTTTCTTGTTTTGTTTCTATGGTACACATGTTTCTGCTTATACAAAGTACAACACTGATGCTGGTGTTGTTGAAGGAAAATTGAATGTTCACTTGGTTGCACACTCCCATGATGATGTTGGTTGGTTGAAGACTATTGATCAGTACTATGTTGGCTCCAACAATTCCATTCAGGTTATAATCATGTTCAATTAATTTTGTTTAAGTGCATTTTGGATTAACAGTTAGTCTCTCATAATTATGGTAATTTTGTCAAAAGTTATAGAATTTTATGATGCAATAAAATCACGGTATCACTGTGATTTCGTCAAACTAATTCTTAAATTATGTTAGAATAACATGATTTTTGTATTTTATAATTGTCAATAACTAATTTGTGAAAGATCACAATAACATATTTATATGTTGGACTTTTAACCTTTTGACAGCACTACAGTTGATCTAAACATACAGTAAATTATGTAATTATTGTTTTATTGAATTTCATTCAAAGATTGAACTTTGATATATTTTTTTCTCCCTGTTTGATTATTTTTTGTAGGGAGCATGTGTTGAGAATGTGTTGGACTCAGTACTTTCGTCTCTTCAGAAGGATCCAAATAGAAAATTTATTTTTGGGGAAATGGTAAATTTAACCTTAGATATCCAAATAGAAACATTTAAATATAATGATTAGTTATGTTCAAATGATGTCAAAGTGATAATCAACACATTATTACACACATGACTAAGCATTTAGATTTTTGAGTTCTTTTTTGAGACATTTACTTAATTCAGCAAATTTAGTATTAATTTAAATTATGGATTTTGGCAAATAAATAACAGGCATTCTTCCATCGATGGTGGGTAGAACAGAGTCCTCAAACACAAGAACAAGTGAGAAAGCTTGTGGATGCTGGTCAGCTAGAATTCGTGTAAGTAATAGTGGATGTTTGAATTAACGTTGACTTTTATTTACATTAAATGACATTAAATTTTGTTAAAATTTTAAAGTATAACTTTTGTTGGAATTACATGTATTAGACTATGATTCTGCTAAATTCGTTATTGATATGTTTTGCTTAGAATGACAATATTTGAATGATTATGGATATTATAATATATATTTTAGAGTAATGTAGTGTTGAAAATGTGGGTGATGGAGTATTTATGTTTGTTGTGTCGGCGCAGAAATGGTGGTTGGTGTATGCATGATGAAGCCACGTGCCACTACATAGACATGATTGACCAAACAACATTGGGACATAGGTTTATAAAGAAGGAGTTTAATACAACACCTCGTGCTGGTTGGCAAATTGATCCTTTCGGACACTCTTCTGTGCAGGGTTACCTATTAGGAGCTGAGGTGCGTTCATTTAGTTCAACTCCATCTTATATACTATTATTAAAGTTATGTTTGTTAAAATTAACTCATAACTTGTAATTTATGGTTGATATTTGTTAAGTTAATAAAATTAACAGTTTAAAAATGTAAATTGATATAAATAAATTCTTAATAAAAAATAAATTTGATCAATTAAAGTTTAAAATATTTTTAAAATAGTAATTTAAATTTATGAATCTTATATATATATATATATTTATTATTTTAAATAAAAATAAATAAATTCATTATTTAATTTAAAATATTAATTATTTATAAATAATTTATTTATTTATTTAATTAGTTTATTTATTTTAAATTATAATAAATAAATTATTTTAAATTATTTACTATAAATTATTATTTATTAAAATCATTTTAAATTATATAAATGATTTATAAATAAATTATTTATTTCAATTATTTTAAAATTAAATATTTTAAATTACAATAAATAAATTATAAATGGTAAAAAAGAATATTAGTTATAATAATAAGAGTAAGATTCAAAAAAAATAGAAATAAAAAATTATAAACTATTTGAATTAACTTATCAAAAAACACCATAAATTTATAAATAGATGTCAAATAATATTCATAAATAATAAACTCAGTTTTTGGTTTTTACGAAACCAAGTCTAATAAAAAAGAAGGTTTAGGTTCATTTTGATGGCTAAAATTTTATATTTAATTGTAGACAAAGGTTTAGGTCTATTAACTATTTTCTTTTTTATTATTTCATTTTAAAAAAAATTATTTTGATTTAATTACAGTCTTGATCCTATAATTTAAGTTACAATTTTGTCTGTGACTGATTCACACTTTTAGTTATTCTATTTTATACTATGTGATAGTGTGGCTCCTTTGATATTTTGACTAATTTTTGTTCTTCAATTTCAAAAAATTAATAAAAAATGGTTGTTGGATCAAGTATGAGCGATTACTTTTACGTATTGACTATAAATCATCTAAATATTAAATAAATAATAGAGGCGACTTATATATTATCTCAAAAAACACCATGAATTCATAAATAGATGTCAAATAATGTTCATAAATAATAAATTCGTTTTTTATTTTTATGAAACCGAGTCTAATAAAAAAGGTTTAGGTTCATTTTTATGGCTAAAATTTTATATTTAATTGTAGACAAAGGTTTAGGTCTATTAACTATTTTCTTTTTTAACTATTTCATTTTTAAAAAATTTATTTTGATTTAATTATACTCTTGATCTCTATAATTTAAATTACAATTTTGTCTGTGATTGATTTACACTTTTAATTCTTCTATTTTATGACACTATGACTCCATGGATAGTTTGACTAATTTTTGTTTTTCAGTTTCAAAAAATTAATAAAAAAATGGTTGTTGCATCAAGTGTTAGCGTTACTTTTACACATTTATTATAAATGACATAAATATTGAATAAATAATATAGGTGACTTATTTACTATCTCCGTCTCTAATAATAAATTTCAAGTTATATTTTTTACATAAATTAAAAAAAGTATATAGTAAATTTAACGCGTCAATTTTACATGTAGATGTAACTAAAATATCCTTTATATAAGAATATATTTAATTTAACTTTTTGTTTTTCAAAATAAATTAGTGATATTAAAGGATAGATATGTTTTTAAAAAATTATAAATACATTTAGTAACTTTTAATAATTTGTCTTACAATTTTAAATAGAAATATAAAGTCAAAATCTCTATTAATATTAAAACACTTAATCCATTATTACTTGTTTGATATCTAAAATGTTTCTAAAGTTAGGAATGTATTATTTATTAAAAAAAAAAAATCAATAGAATAGTACTAGTATATGTTAGAAAGAGTCTCTTATATAGTTTGTTGCAAACATAATTTTAGTAAAACATAAAATTGAAAACTGTATTTTGATTTACCTTTGCAGCTAGGATTTGATTCTGTACACTTTGCTAGAATTGATTATCAAGACAGAGCTAAGCGCAAAGTTGACAAATCTCTTGAAGTCATTTGGCGTGGCTCCAAAACATTTGGTTCTTCTGCTCAGATTTTTGCCAACACTTTTCCTATTCATTATAGTGCTCCAAAGGGTTTCAACTTTGAAGTCTCCAATGACTTTGTTCCCTTACAGGTTCCAAATTAAAACACTAATGCTACAATTTTTTTATTTTTTTTTATTTTTCATATTTTGTTAACAACATGACTAACATATTGCATGTCACATTTTACAAGTGCAGGATGATCCTCTTATATTTGATACCAATGTTGAACAACGAGTCAATGATTTTATTAATGCTTCTATTACCCAAGTAGGTTAATTCTATCCATGAATTTTGATAATACTATGCAATCTCCTCATAAGAATGTTTTTAATTGTGGTGCTGAGTACTAATTTATTTTTATAGTATATTATTCAATGATTATGCACACGAATTTGTAACTGAAGTAAATTAAGAATGAAAATTGGTTCAACGGTGTAAATGTTTTTAAATTTAAATGATTAATTTTGACATGAAAAAAAGAAAGAAGATAAATAACCTGTTTGAAACTATAAATTTTAAGTTAAAGAAACTTTGGGTAAATCAAGTCTAAAATACAAAGTCAAAACGTGAGTTGTGAGATTTTGATTTGACAATTCAGATCATTGATCGCGTGAATGTCAAAAATCCAAATTTACTAGGTATGGTATCACACAAAAAAACAAGAATGTGAAAATTTGATTTGCTTGTACTTATTATAGGCGAATGTGACGAGGACGAACCATATCATGTGGACAATGGGTGATGATTTCCAGTACCAATTTGCAGAATCTTGGTTCAGGCAAATGGATAAATTAATTCACTATGTTAATAAGGTAGGGGTTTATACTTTATATTTATAATGCATATGCTGATAATTCTTTTTTGTACATGTATTGATCTGTATCATGGTGAGTTCTAATACATGTTTCCTTATGTTTAATGTTCAGGATGGTAGAGTGAATGCCTTGTATTCTACTCCATCTCTTTACACCAATGCCAAAAATGCCGCAAACCAATCGTGGCCACTGAAAACCGACGACTACTTCCCGTGAGGATCTGCTATTGTTTTGTTTCTGATGCAGCTTATGATCTGTTAAACCACTTATACACATTTTGATGATTCCTTACAGGTATGCTGATGGCCCAAATGCTTATTGGACCGGATTTTTCACAAGCCGACCGGCCTTAAAGCGATATGTTAGGATGCTAAGTGGATACTATTTGGTATGATATTGATGTTCCATACAACAATGAAATTAAGTGTATTTTTCTTGTTTGCACTTAAGCATTCTTAACAAATCCAAGGCATTTCTAACCTTTTCGATGTAGGCAGCGCGTCAACTTGAGTTTTTCGCGGGAAATAGATCAACTATATACAATACTTTTGACCTTGGAGATGCTCTAGGAATTGCACAGCACCATGATGCTGTCTCTGGAACTGCCCAACAACATACAACTGATGATTATGCGAAGCGGCTGGCAATTGGAGCCACTAAGGTGAGGAACTTGAACTTTTCCCGATGTGATACAATTCTAGATGGAAGCATGGATAAGATAAAAATGTAGAAAGTATAATAGAAATTGTATTTAGAATGAGTAGTGATTACATCAAGCCTTTATATAGGCTAACAAACTAATAACTAACAACTACTGCTTACAAGCTAATGAATAACGCTATCTCTAATACCTGAGTTAAATTTTGACTATATATTTTGTGTCTTGCATTTGTTTATATGCTTAATTTTCCAATAGTATTGCTTTCTTGTAGGCTGAAGCTGTTGTTAGCTCTTCTTTAGCATGTCTAGCTGGTAAGAAATCCGGTGACCAATGTTCAGCACCTGCATCAGCATTTTCCCAGGTAATGTTTCAAATCAATAAAAGTAGAAAGCAAAAACAATAAAAATGTTGAAGTAGGTTCTATCACTGTTCCAGCTAAAGATATATTTTTAGGACACACTTTTCAGTTTCTGTCAGTATTATCTATGTAGATTATGTAATTGGTCTTCTATTCTTGAATTGTTTTGATCCTTAATTTTTTCTCCAATATTGCTGGATTTTGGCAGTGTCAATTACTCAATATCAGTTACTGCCCTCCAACAGAAAACAATATTCCAGAAGCTAAAGATTTGGTAATATTTTCACAATTTTTGGTTATTAAGAATGCTGGTTCAATTTTATGTGACATATGTTAATGGTTTAATTTTCTAGGTAGTGGTGGTGTATAATCCCCTTGGATGGAACCGTACCGATATAGTTAGAATACCGGTAAGAATATGTGATTTGCTTGTGGCATCATAAAATAAAGAATTTCCAATATCATGCAGAATGTAACCATCATTTGCATCAGGTTAATGATGCTAATCTTGTGGTCAAAGATTCATCTGGCAATAACCTTGAAGTGCAATATGTGGATGTCGATGATGTTACAACAAATTTAAGAAATTTGTACGTGAAGGCGTATTTGGGGGTGTCTCCGAAACAAGCACCAAAATACTGGCTTCTGTTTCAGGTGTCTGTACCTCCACTTGGATGGAGCACATACTTCATTTCTAAAGGAACTGGAAAAAGTAAGTTCCAATTGTTTCAAGTGTGTGAGTTGTTGATTTTTATCACAGTGATTGTATAAAAAATTAAATATAGATTTTTATTAACTGATTTGATAATTTTCAGTACTAACTATGCTTTATTGATGTTTCAATTTGATAGGTACAAGGAGAAAAGGAGACTTATCACATCTAAATAGTAAGAATGGTGGGAACATCGACATCGGGCCGGGAAATTTAAAGATGTCCTTTTCTTCAATCTCTGGACAACTCAATCGGATGTATAATATCAGAACTGGAGTAAGTAATTTTTCATGTTTATAGACCTCACAAGAATGTTTCTAATTTTGTGTTAACTTAACTGAGTTGTTTTTCATGATAAATCGTCAAAATATAAACACCTTTTTAAATTTCTATTTTGACATCGACCAGAAAATAAAAATAGAAAAGAATATTTTCAGCTATTAACTCAATGTTGATGCAATCATCAAACTTCAAATTTTCAAATACAACCAGCTATATTCTGTTATGCTTTATTTTTTGTCTGGTTGAGTATATATTCTACTGAACTCATACAAGGAATCATTTTAATTCTATAGATTTCAATGAAGATAAAGTGTGTTCAAGGCATAGTTTTGTCCCTTAGGTTTCCTTATTGCTTTCACATGAAGACGCATTTCTAAGAGAATAGGAAAAAATATAACACAATTTTTAAATTTTGCAGGTTAATATACCAATTCAGCAAAGCTACCTTTGGTATGCCTCTAGTGATGGTGGTGATGGTTCTAGTGATGGTCAGGTGTGTGATTTCCTTTCACATATCATTCAAATAATAAATTAAATTATTATAGCGTATGCTTCAATAGTATGATTTCTCCTGTAGGTATCCGGTGCATATATATTCCGCCCAAGTAAATCCTCTCCAAATATTGTTTCAAGATCGGTAAGTTTTCATCTTTAATCTGTTAACCTATGGCATTGGGTGGATAGCATAAGAAGTGTGATAATGTAACTTCTCATACTATGTGTCTGTCCACTTTCCATTCGACTTTTATATTTCTTAAACAATGTCAATATCTTTATAGACACGTCTTGATTTATTTGATATATGCAGATGCCCTTCAAAGTAATTCGTGGACCGCTAGTTGATGAGGTTCGTCAGAAGTTTAGTCCTTGGATTTACCAGGTCAGTAACTTGTACATTAAGCTACCAATGTGGACTATAATTGTGAGTGATTCAATATTGAAAATTTTCACATTACTTTAAAGTGAAAATTGAAAATTTTAATGATACTCACTAAATACCAAAATGGAATTGCTCTATCCATGAGTAACTTCTGTTCTGCTTACTATTTTGTAGGTTACTAGGTTGTACAAAGGCAAAGAACATGCTGAAATTGAATTCACTGTAAGTCACATTGTTTTCCCTTGTGAAAAAGAACTCTTATGTGTTGAAAATACTAGAAAAAAAATAAAGAATCTTATGTCTCTAGTTCGGTTGTTGTAAATATAACTAATAAGGTTCTGACACAAATTTATATATGAAGGTTGGTCCAATTCCTACCGACGATGGAGTTGGAAAAGAGGTAATCACAAGAATGACAACAAATATGGTCACAAACAAGGAGTTTTATACTGATTCTAATGGAAGAGATTTTCTGAAACGGGTAACTTTCATACAATTTTCTTCTGTTTATTATGAAATCCTTTGGGGAGAAAAGACTTATATGACCTACAAAAATACCGATGCAGGTTCGAGATCATAGGGAAGATTGGCAACTTCAAGTTAATCAACCTGTAGCAGGAAACTACTATCCAGTAAAGTTCTTTCACTGTATTAATACATATTCATAGTTGATTAGTATCTATAATCTTGATTAAGTTGATATACTTATTAGATTTTTTTTTAAATGGCCAAAGTTAATAATCAGTTTTTCTGTTAGTAATTAGATGATATGAAAAATATCTTATAATATATTGTTCCAATCTTAGAATATCGTAGATTATCACTTCAGGTTAATTTTCATATCTCTTGGTTGTTATTATATTCGTTCCCTATTTGATTAGGATTAAAAGCCTTTAGCATAAATAATTGCAAGTGCTTAGTCTTTTGTATATGACACATCAAGCTATAGTTATAATTCAAAGTTTTAATTCTGTCTCTTCCCTCTTTCTTTGTGTAAGAGACAGCAAGTTTTAAAATAACTAATTTTTTTTTATCTGTTCAGATCAATCTTGGGATTTATACTAAGGATAAGAAATCTGAACTCTCAGTCTTAGTTGATCGTGCCACCGGTGGATCCAGCATCAATGATGGTGAAGTGGAGTTGATGCTTCATAGGTATCTATCTAACTAAATGTTAATTCTCTATTTCAATATTATTGTATTGCATACAAACTATTAAATATTGATACTCAATGTTTACTACTCAAGGCGCATTCTCCTAGACGATGGCAGAGGAGTACAGGAACCACTTGATGAAGATGTTTGCGTAACCGATAATAGTAGCTGTGAAGGACTAACGGTGTGAAAATGTCACCAATTAGTTTACATTTATATGCAAATTTAGTTTGTTTATTAGAAGACTTGGAACACAAACCATTTTTCCTCTGTTATGTATATATATAGCATATGGTTTTTTATCCCCTTTTCATGTAATATCTCATTCTCCATGTTGTATCAGGTCAGAGGAAATTACTATATCAGTATTGACAATGTCGGAGCTGGTTCACGCTGGCGCCGTACAACTGGTCAAGAAATTTACTCACCGCTTTTATTGGCTTTTACACATGAGGTATGACATGTAAGACTCTAGAGTTGGTACTTCATGGACTAATAATCATCACCATATGATTAAATATTACATCTTATGAGATTTTTATTTATCAGAATGCAGAAAATTGGAAGTCTTCTCATTTGACCAAAGGAACTGTGATAGATTCAAATTACAGCTTGCCACCTAATGTTGCCCTGATAACTCTTCAGGAGTTGGATGGTGGAAGTGTTCTTCTCCGTTTGGCACATCTATATGAGGTAAATGCATGAAAATTTTCATGGTTCTAAATTGCAGTTTATGTTGTGCTTTCGCTGCAAACCTGGATATTACAACAAAATGCTGTCTATGCTGCTACAATTGTGGTTGTGATGTCATTGTAGATATCTCTAAAACCTTTACATTGCGACTACAATTGAAGTTGTAGACTACAATTTAGAACTATGAATATTATACTATAATTAAGTTGTAATAAGTAACTAACTTTTATTGTGGGTATATTAGTTGTAATATAATTCTCGTGTTTTCAATGTGGTATTAGCCAAGTGAAGATGCTCAGTATTCAACATTAGCCAAAGTTGAACTGAAAAAGTTGTTCCCTACAAAAACGGTACATATTTAACATGTCTTTGTGATGCGTATACTTTCTTATAGAATAGCTTAATTTGGACTAAGTTTTCTTTTATTAATAATGAAGATAAAGGAGTTGAAGGAGGTAAGTTTATCAGCTAACCAAGAGAAGTCAGAAATGAAGAAGATGACATGGAATGTTGAAGGGGACAAAAAAGGACAAGAACCTCAACCAGTTAAGGGTGGCCCTGTCAGCACTTCAGATTTTATCGTCCAGCTCGGTCCAATGGAAATCCGTACTTTCCTATTGAAATTTTAAAAACTAGACTCTCAAATCCTCATTGATGTTTTTTATTTGAGAGTTTATTCTCTTATCCTCTATGTTCTCTGGATTGGCCAATCCGGAGTTCTGGGATAAAGCTACCCTTAGTCATTGGGTAGATTTGGCTACCCAAAAATTATATTTTTTTAGGAATAAAGCGAGTATAGTTTTATACTTAGCTATTCAAATAGTATATATTTAATTACCCAAATAAATTTATTAGTAAAAAAATGATCACTTGATTGATATATCTATTCGTATTGTTTTGACATTTTCAATCTCTACTGTAACTACAAATAAAACATATTTAAAAATAAAAATTGTCAAGAATCAAGATATAACTCATAAATAAAATTGATGAAATAATAAGTTTCTGATTTTAATTTACAATTTATATATATTTTTTTTAAAAAAATTGGTCACCTCGTTAAAATTAGTCTAGTTTTGTCGCTCTTGGAGGTATATTTTGACAAATAAAGAGCTCAATAAATATGTAGATTCTGCAAATAATGTCCCATATCATCAAATGACACGTTGTAATGATGCTTTTCATACATCAATCTGGATAATAATGATACTACCAAATAATCAATTTCAAATTTTCTTAAAAAGAAAGTCTTATTCCAGTGTGTATGTATGTAATGATATTAGCAGAGTACAAGGTAAACAAATACACTAGGTGAGATGAGCCAAGTTAGTAAGTGGAGCCAACCAAGTTAGCTGTAAACTTGTAACATTGTTAGTTAGCATGAGAAGTGGACATTAGAAAGTGAGTGTGAGAGTTTTTATAAGAGAAGATATGGAAAATGTATGATGTATATGCTTGTTCTCTCTAAATACCTTTTCTCCCCCCTCTCATATTCTTCTCCTTAGTTATTCTTAGACCCGATCTTTTACTATTGTCATATCCTTCTAATTCATTCACTAGGAGTTAATCATTTTTGACTGTTCATTAAAATAGTAAACCCAATTCCATTATCATTTTAGTGCCATTACAGTGTATATGTGTGATGATAAAATTTCTTTGCACATTATATATGATTTTAGCTTCAAAATAATTTTTTAAATTCCACATAATAAACTAGATAAAGTTTACATACGTAAAAGTTGTTTGAGACCCACATCATCCATATTTATACATTTGTTTATCTATATATTATACACTTATATAAATTTTTATTAATTGCTATTGAAACACAAATAATGAGTTTAAATTGTTTGAGTAGTACTCAATAGTAATTTTTGTATTGTCACAATCACAAATCAAAATGGTTTAGATACACAAATTATACATTATTTAATTTTTTTCAATAATAATAATAAACTAGAATATAACCCGCGCGAGATATATAGACTCTAACATAATAGTAGTATTGTAAATAAAATTTTAAAATTTTAAAAATAATATTTAGTGTTAAAAATCTTAAAAGTATTTTAATAAATATTAATATATCTTAAAAAATCTTAAAAGTATTTTAATAAATATTTAATATATGTAATTAATATTAGTCATACTCCTTTTTTGTGTTGTCAAATCTAAATTTATTGTCAAAATATTGTTAGAAAAATATAAAATGATTTTGTCATTTGGTATTCATTTCATTTTATCTCTGTCAAAGAAATGACAAATCTAAATTCCAATATTTTGAGTATAAGACTTCTATACAACGTGACTTGAGAATTTTCACAAACAACTCGTATGTACGGTTGAGTAGAAATAAAACAGATGTAGAAACTTAAAATTGGTAGTATTTTAAAAAAGTTTGACAACATAAAACATCTTCGTAAAAAAATAACAAATAATTTTTAAATCTAAATATTAAACATTATTCTTTTATCTATAAATCGTAAATATTTTTTTTCCGAAGACACAATAATAACACTCATATAAAGCTGAATATGGATAATTTTCTTTATCTTTTGAGGAGCCAATATACTTTCATGTCGTAGATAAAATCAAATATGTATGCAAAAACAATACTCTAACTAAGAACAATCAAGGTTTTGAGATAAATGAGCAAATAGGTATAATACGTTGCAAAATACCACTTACTCAAAAGCTATTTGTGCAAAAAAAAAAAAAATTCCAACTATATTTACTTCTTTGAAAATAATTAGGTTGCAAAGACATTTTTTTTGAGTTGATAAAGTAGGGTTGTGAAAACTTAGGTATGCAGAATGTTTTCTCGTGACAGTGGCGAAACTGCGATATAAAAGTTAATAGCATAATAAGAGTTATTAAGAATTACAAATTCAGAATTGGATAAGTCAGTGCAATACAATAATAAGAGTTATTAAGCAAAATAAATATTGGAGTTTCGGTTTTGTTTTTGATAAAGCACTAATTGTAGAGATTGTTTGAAAAAGTAGAATAGTATACGTAAAAAAAAACTTATATATTTATTGTACTTTAATTTGTAACTCATGACACATTAATAGTTATAATAATAATAATAATAATAAGAGTAAAATGTGTGTTAAAGCAAAATAGAAGTTGAATGATAAGGAGAATTAAAGAGGGAAGACTAAAGTTGTCAAAATAGGCTAGCCCGAATGGGCCGGCCTGCCAATCCCGCTAAAACATAGGGCTTGGACCTAAAAATTTCAGTCCGAATTTTTTCAAGGCTTTTGAGTCCGGTTCGAATAAACCCGTTACCCATTAGGGTTAGCCCGTATGGGTACCGGGTAGCTCGCAGCCCGCATAATCAATTTTAAAAAAATAAAAAGAATAAAATTGGTCTTAAAAAAAAAGGCTCAAACAAACAAAAATTAAATTGGGCCGGTTCCAATTTTTTTTAAGAATTCACAAAGACACAACAAAGTACAAACCCTATTTTGAAGGGAAATGTGACGACACTCTCACATACAAAGTCACGGCCTCACTCATCTCACTTCACGGGCATACGACATACGTCGATCTCATACGACATACGTAGAACTAAGTTGTTTTTAAATAGGCATGAAGAAATTTCGAACTAAGTAGTTTTTAAATAGGCATGAAAAAAATTTTAAATTAAAAGAGTCGCAAAAAAATTAAAAAAATATAAAAAAAAAAAAAAATATGCGGGCTACCCGCCTAGCCTGCAGCCAGTCTAGAGCTGGACTCGAGTAGTATTTTAACATCTCATATTAAAACAAGACTTTTTAGCCCGATCAGAAGAAACCCGCAACTCGTTAGGGCCGGCCCTAAATGGGCCGAGTAGCCCGTTTTGACATGTCTAGGGAAGACCACATAGGATTTTTTGTTGAGGTGATAATATTGAAATGAAATGACACAATATTAGATGATGTTTATATGAGAGTCTATTTTAATATATATAATAGATAATAGATTAGTCTCTCATCTCTACCTTTTTTACATATTTCATTTGTGTGCACCTAATAAACTTATATTTGTATTTGTAACCTTATGCTCGATTTTCATTATTATTATTTTTATTATATTTTGAAGTAACTGAAAGTTCGTACCGAAATCGACGCGGGAAATGTCATTGGTAGTTAAATTTTGTCTCTCATCTTTCCCCCTAACGCCACGTGTTGTTTCGTCATTCATCTTCTTCTTTTTCATTTTTCTCTCTCTCACTAGTTTCCAATTCCTCACAATCAAAGTGATAATGGAAAAAGAACATGAACATGCATCCATGGCGTCTCAAAATCCTAACCACAGAAACTCACTTTATCCAGAGATTATAGATTCCAACCCCGAATATTCAAACCCTAACCCAACCTCTTCCTCTCTCTACCCTTCGATCGACGTCAGCGAGCTCGTCGAAAACCTCTTCCCGGAAAACACAAACCCTTCCGCTCCTCCAATCGCTTCCGAAGATGTCCTCATCAAAGTCCCCGGCGCCATCCTCCATCTCATTGATCAACAATACAGCTTCGAACTCGCCATCGGTGACCTCACAATTATTCGTCTCCTGCAGGGCGGAAACACCGTCGCCGTTTACGCTTGCGTCGCCGACGAGATCCAATGGCCGCTCGCTAAAGACGAAGCCGCCGTAAAGGTCGACGACTCGCATTACTTTTTTTGCTTCCGTGTCCCGAAGGAGAAGGACGATTCCGATTCGAGTGACGAGGAGGAAGGGGAAAAGCATAGCCGGCGGAAAGGTCGCCGGAAAGGAGACGACGGTTTGGATTTGCTCAGTTACGGATTGACGATTGCGTCGAAGGGTCAGGAAGGTTTGTTGAAGGAGCTTGATGAGGTTTTGAAGGAATGTAGCAATTTTTCTGTTCAGGAGGTTTCGGAGAATGCGAAGAAGAAAGGAGAGGCATTAGATGGTTCTTTGGCGATGGAGATATCTCCAGCGGATTTGAAGACAATGAAGGAGAAGAAGGAATTGATGGAGGAAAGGTGTGCTGCTTATTGGACTACATTGGCTCCCAATGTGGAGGATTATAATGGAACTGTCGCGAGGCTTATCGCGGCCGGTTCAGGACAATTGGTTAAGGGAATTTTGTGGTGTGGTGATGTTACTGTTGAGAGGTTGAAATGGGGAAATGAGTTTATGAAGAAGAGGATGGGTCCACCTACACAGGCTGAGATTAGCCCCCAAACCTTAAGGCGAATCAAAAGGTGCTCCTCCTTAATTTTGGATTTTAGTATTTTTTTTTCTTTGTTAACTCTCTGGTTTTGAGGAGAAAGAAGTCCCCGTAATTTAGTGTTTAGTTAGGAGGCAAGTAAAGTCTGGCAAAAAATTGTTTTAGTTAGAGTTCGAACTCAGGTTTTCCCAAACAATTCACTCTTGACTGAAATTAATTAACAACTTGAATCCAACCATTTGATTATTTTTGTTCTAGTTTAACTGTGTTTGGGTGACCAACTTAATTTTTATTTTATAAAATTGATTTTAGTTAAAAGAGTTGGGAGCAAAATGTTTTTGTGCTTGTAAGTAAGTTTACATCAATTTGTGCTTGGTTTAGTTTCTACTGGCTCTGTATAGTTTTGCTTAATGTTGATACATATATGTGTCTAGCTAATGTGGTGTAAGGTTTTATAATGTTGTCGTGTCACGATCTTTGATATAATGGATAATCCCAGTCAAATACAGCTGGTGCTATCTCAATTGGGGCTGCGATGACATCAGAAACCTGATGTCACGGTTGTGGACTTTTATTTAAAACATATATAGCTACATCACATGATGCAGTTTGAAGGCTCTAAACTGCCATTTAAAACCTTGAAAGAAAAAAAAAGAAATTATGTTTTGTGATTTTTAGGTAGTTACTGTTATTTCTCCTTTTTTGTGAGTATGAGCAGATATATATAACTGATATTGGTGTCCTTTGGCCTGAATTTTATATAGGGCTAAGAAAGTGACTAAAATGACAGAGAGTGTTGCCAATGGGGTCCTCACTGGAGTTGTGAAGGTCTCTGGGTTTTTCACAAGTTCAGTGGCGAATTCAAAAGCAGGGAAGAAATTTTTCAGCCTTCTACCTGGCGAAGTTGTGCTTGCATCGTTGGATGGATTCAGTATGTCAGTTATCTTAATCCCTGTCATTTAGGGGACTTATGATTTTCATGCATCACTGTTAGAAACTTGGAATTCTAAGCCCTAGCCAAATATCCCTAGCAAATGAAAAAATAGAAAACCCTCTATCTGTCTGTACAAAGAAAACAAAATATGGAAAATATTGTTTTTATAAAAAAGTAAAGAAAATAAGATAACTCTTTCAATTTTTTTTGTTTCTCCATGTTTTTTGGGTTTGCTAGGTTAAGATTAGTGGTTTTCAGACCTTCGGTATTTGAAAATCACATTGGATATTGACTAATTTGAGCTAAGCTGGGTGGATCCAATTAAAAAACAGAAATATTTCAACAGTCACTATTTTAATCCACAGTTTTGGATTCGATATCTTAAAGTGCATGAAGCTTCTTGCTATTTGGATTGACTACTGTCGGTAGTGGTTTGTATACTCTCTTGGTGGTTTTGGATGACGTTTTTTATGTTTCAATAGCGATCTATCAGGTTTCGGTTGCATTTCATATTAGGATAAAGAATAAATGGGAGTTAGAGTAGTTAGGACAATTTAGAGTAGTTTGTTGGTTAGATGGATATAATGTATAAACAAGAGGAACAAGTAGAGTTTGGACACTGGGAATCATTGAGGAATTATGTTTGATAGTTGGTGTTATGGCTTAGATTTTGGAGTTGAAAAGTTGTCATATTTGAATTCAATCTCATGGATGAGTTTGATCTAGCCGCTTTTGAGATAAAATACTGAATAGATGATGCCTTTTAAGGGAATAAAATGGACATTGAATAAGGTGGAAATGAGATGAATGCTTATATGAGAGCTCTGTTGTGGTTATAACTGACCCAATGTTGGTGTTGGAAGACTTTATGCCCGCATAATGTTCATAAATGGAAACGATTTGGATCCTATGCTTTTTTGGCTCTTTTCCTAAAGGATGATGGTTATTCTGTTCCAGCCCCAGGGGGCGGATACATTATCTTTTTTGCCTTTTTGGCGTGAATTATGGAAACATTCTTCTGCTTCACAATTGAATTTTATGATTGTTAAAATACCTTGAACTAATATTATTTGATAGAAATATTTATCTCATGATGTATGAACCATAGAAAATTTTAAATGTAACAATTATTTCATGCTCATTTGCTATTCTCTACAGCTCATATCACTTTGTAAAGTGATTCTAGTAGTTCATGTTTAACTGTGTAAGAAAAAGCAAGAGTTGCCAGAAGAATGTATATCTTTATATGATCATGGAAACTTCATTAAGACCATGCAAGATCAGCAGAAATTTTTGAACTGTCATTATGGTCATGGAAACTTCATGAAATATTTTTTTGGTGAGAAACTCCGATTTTCGTATACAACAGTGAATTGCTAGACCAGAGTTACCAAGACTATGTTTCATCATATGTGGTTGCTATTGTTGCTGTCAAACTTGGCCACCAAAAATCATTTTACTTTCAATCTAAATTTATTGACCAGTGCACATAAATTATGTTGGGTTATCGTACAAAATCAATCTTTAAACTTTTGTTCATTTTCCCAACAATTTTTAACTCAATTGGGCTTTAAGACCCAACCAGCCACCATCTTTTAGTGGCTCCTGTATAGTCTGGTGATTTTACATTATTATTTAAACATGTCATCTAAAATATTTTAATTTCGACTTTACATTGTTATTTTGGTATATAGGCAAATTGTGTGATGCTGTTGAAGTATCAGGAAAAAATGTTATGTCAACATCAAACACGGTGACAACCGAGATTGTCCATTACAGGTAAAGCCGTTAGATACCCTCTCTTATGTGGAATTCCAATAGAAATAGAACAAAGTATGAAGTTTGGTATTGAGTTTGAATGTGATGCTATTATGAGGGCATATGATATATATGTAACTTCACAATATGTATATGTATTCGGCAGGTATGGAGAAGAAGCTGCGAAGGCAACAAGTGAAGGACTAGATGCTGCAGGTCATGCTGTAGGGACTGCATGGGCTGCTTTTAAGATTCGGCAGGCTATTAATCCTAAAAGTGTTCTAAAGCCTACCACCCTGACCAAAGCTGCAGCTGCTGAATATAGGGCTAAAAAATCCAAATAATTAAAGGAACGACGAACGAGTACTTCTTCAATTAAGGTCTGGCTCTAACTATTCTAACATACAAAGCCACCATTATTCATTACCCACAGATTCTTTTAGACATGTAGAGTTATTGTATTGTATATATTATTACTGTTATTATTATATTATAGGTGGTAACATTGATCCAATGATTTGATCATTTCTCTTAATAGTACATACATATGGAGGTGGATCTTGACAAGTTTTATTGGGGAGCCAACATAAAATAAATTATATATAAAATATTTCAATTAATTTCATATATATTTGATTTTGGTGTAGTGTAAGTTTAATTTTTAGATGTATTAAAAGTACTCGGTTCGAATCCAAGTCTTTACAATTTTGTCAAACAAACTACTATATTTACAATAAAAATAACAAAAACCATTATAAAGGTGAGTTGAATCGGGGACATAAGGTTTATGAAAATCTTTGTTACCACTAAACCACTCCACAATTTGATATTATTAGCGAGACATTGGTTATATATACCATATATAACAGATAAATATTATTGTAGGTATACTTATTTTTACATGTCTATATATGGAGGCTGTATTTATGGCTTAAGTGACAAGAACTACGCTCATTTTTTAGCAGAAAAAAAATTATATAAATAGAATAGATTTGTGAGTGTAATTGCAGATTTTTTACATTTATTTATATATTTTTAATTTTAACACGTAATCACTGCTTTCATTGTCATATGGTCTTTGGCATCTTTAGCTGATCCAGACACTAAAAACTTTTGTAGCAAAACGGGGGATTGAGGTGGCCATTATTGGAGTACCAACTTTCCTGATGATGGTGATGATCTCTTTGCTTTAAATTTATATACACCGCATGCTTACGATTTTCATTGGTTAGACTTTTGGATGGGAAAAGGCAAAAAGCCAGTTCACCCTAATATGAGCCTAGGTATGTCTGACACAACACACACAAACTGCTATATCCCGGACAGTTTATGTAATGTTATATGATTATTTTGAATAAAATGACGTGCACGACATATTATTAATATTAATCAAAAACGTACCCTCTTGGTCTTTTGGATATCATTAACTATTTTTTCAATTATAATATACAAATGCTCGGAAATTACACGCTACTTCTGAATAGTTATGCCCTTCAAACTCCATCCAATGAACTACTAAAGAAACACCACACACTTAATTAGCAAAATGAATTGCTTGGAATTGTTTTAGTTAGGTCATACGTAGATAATACGGAAACTCAAGCTCAACAACGAATGCTTTTATGGAAATTTTAAGATGTAAGGAATGAGGAGAACATTATTCTTTCGGAAAATGCTTTATGGATTCTTTTTTTTGTTCTAGCTTTATGGAATATTTATTTGCTGAGCTTGAGTTTTCCAGTAAACAATTGGTGTCTATCTGCATAATGCATTCACCAAATAGAACTTCAAAAAATTGTTTTTAATTTGACTTGTGAGTGAATATGCACTTCATTCCATTCTCACAATTTCATACTGTCCGAATATTTTTCATATCTAGCTATTGCTTGCTGGCATACAACCAATATGTTTGTGCATCAATATACTTGTAAAATTCTATTATTGCCAAGACACACTTTGCAAATTGCAACTATAGAATTTTAATTGGTCCATTATGTCAACTTGGGAAAATACCTTTTTTTTATGACACTTGGGAAAATGTCCTTATGCATACATATCCCTACATTCGAATTTTCATAATTTAACCAAACTTCACTTTTGTCTCTTTTGTAAAAGTGAGAGAGAGACTCAAGTTAATAAACACTTAAACACATGTGCACAACAACAACAATGCACCACTTGTTTTTAGGTTTACATGAAGATTTGTGTATATCTAAATGATTTGGTTTCTTATTAATTAAGTCCTCTTCTAGTGTGAGTGGAGGTTGTTTGTCATCACAAAGCAATTCAATCTTTTTCCTTCTATAAACCAAATATTAATTAAAAAGGGCTTAATTAACAGGTTTAGTTTATCAATAATATGTTGAATCTTTTGTTGGGGGTATGCTGCAAATCTGCAAATCTTAAACAAGAAGATGATAAAATTGATGATGATGAAGGTTGCACAAATGAATTCCAAAGTGTGTATCACCCTAAGCTTTAGATTCGATTCTCCCCCATCAATCTATATATATTGGATGGAAACGGGTTAACCGGCGAATCCCCTTTAAATTACTTTGGAATCCTTGAAGTGAATTGCACATTCACATCAAGCCTATCGATAAATAATAGTTTACAAAATAAAGTTCATTAATTTACTCTCGTGCACTAGAGAAAAAAAGAAATGACTCGGAAATATTTTTGATAGAAATTTGATTCATGTAACATGAAAATTGTGTTCTTCTTTATGCCTCTAAAGTGTCTCTATTTATAGAGAAACTCATACCAATTGGTGAAAGAAAACAACTCTTAAAAAAGTTTGTAACTCTTGATAACTTAAAAGATACATTGGTTTGAATTAAACTCAAGCATTGCAACCACTTGATCAAGTGGTTCATTAAGTTATTTAATTTTGCTACATTATTATAGCTATTAGAGAATTCCAAATATATTTTGGAAATTCCCCTCACAATCCCTCACCATTTTCAAAATATATCTAAATCCGTTATTCTGAAAATCTCATGGTTTCAGATAAAGGTATCTTACGATTTGAACCATTACTTAGTAAATTATGTTTTCACTCATTCCCGAATAGATTGGTAGACAAGTTTTGAACCAACCATTCATTAGAACAAGTGTGCATAAGTCACACATGAAATCTCGGTACCATTGATCGAATTATAAAAATGACACATTTGATAAGGCCATATGTCTTATATCCTTTTCATGAGAATTTAAGAGTCAAGCCTTTGAACTCTATGAAGCGGCCCACTTCATTCTTATATAGGTGGACTATATTAGAAATGCACTCGTAATTATACATTCCAACAAATATATACTATATGTCCATTAAGAGGAGACCTCATCCTACCACTTTTATTTTATGGTCCAAGTACTTTTACCATTTGGGATGTATCTATTGTCAAGTACTTCAATCACTCTAATAGCGTACTTTCATCATTGAACTCAAGACTTGATGTTATTCAAGTGTGAGTTGATCGTTTCCACCATTGTTGATTATTTAGATATGAGCTTGTATCACATTCCCAATGATGTCTTCAACACCATGTCTTTTGTCAGACCTTTCGCCAAAGGATCTGCAAGATTTTTTTCCACTATAGATTAAACTATAGTTAATTGTTCTTTTTATATATTTTAATCTTTTATTAATAGCATGCCAATGTGCTTTACTTGGATTACTTGTATATCGACTTAATCTTCAAACAACATATGTTATATCAGGTCTAACACAAGTCATAACTTACATCAAGCATCCGATTACCGTTTATATTTTTGATTGTGTTGACCAACTATCACCAAACCATGACACTTTTGTCATTTAATCTCTTCACATTGTATCACATACAATTAATAAACATCTCAATTATCACATACACAAACTTTTATATCATTCTACCTTTTACTATATTTAATAAGTATCTCAATTTAAAATTCTAATTCTCTTTTCATTATATCCAAGTCTAAGATATAATACATTGGATGCATATATATTGCCACAAGCTAAGAAAACATGATCATAAAAATTTCTTATAATTAAATACCATAAGGTGGGTCCAAACATGTAAGTCATCTACTCCTTAACAAATAAGAATTCATTTCATTTCTATTAAAGAAATCTTTTCTTCATAGTTATATTATAACTAATACATGCATCATGAATTCTATTTGTTAATTCAAGTTTCATATTTAAATATGTTCTATGGCAAATCCAAGAAGAAGATGCAATTGATGATAATGAACGTTGCACAAATAAATTCCAAAGTGTGTGTATCACACTAAATTTTAGATTTAATTCGCCTCCACCAATCTATATATATTAGATGCAAACAGGTTAACTGGCGAATCCCCTTCAAGATACTTTGAAATCCTTGAATTGAATTGCACATTCACATCAAGCCTATCGATCAATGATAGTTTACTGAATAAAGTTCCTTCATTTACTCTCGTGCACTAGAGAAAAAAAGAAATGACTCAGAAATATTTTTGACAGAAATTTGATTCATATAACATGAAAATTGTGTTTTCTTTCTGCTTCTAAAGTGTCTCTATTTATAGAGAAACTCATATCAATTGGTGAAAGAAAACAACTCTTAAAAAAGTTTGTAACACTTGATAACTTAAAAGATACATTAGTTTGAATTAAACTCAAATATTACAACCACTTGACCAAGTGGTACATTAAGTTATTTAATTTCACTACATTAATATAATTATTAGAAAATTTTAAATATATTTTGGAAATTCCCCTCACGTAATATTCTAATACAAGTCTGGAAGAAGGAAAACACATAAAGTTTTGTATGAAATTTAATTATAAGTGATTAACCGCACATCAAATAAAACTTGGTTAAATGAAATAATAAAGGATATAGAAGAGAGGTGAATATATAATGTCACTTATACATAACAATGTGGATTAGGACTATTTCTGATAATTATGTGCGATGGCGCTAGGCCCACATTCTGATCAGCGAAATTTTATCTTATTATAACCAACTTCACATATATGGTTTAAATTTGTGATATGAAATAGATCATGCTTTGGATACCACCCATTAACACAATATCAATTGCAACTTTGCTCTTTTTGTTTTTGTCTGAATACTAGTAAATGTCAAAAGTGTCTGTGAAAGAATAAGAGGTACTAACACAAAGCAGCCACCAAAACCAGACACATAACCCAACTAACCTAGAAATCTAGAATCATACCATTCGATAAAAACAGAGAGCAATATGATTCCGGATGAAAACAAAACATTGCAAAATATTTAAATGAAAAGCTTGACATCATTCATATCTGTCAGAAACCATTGAGTTTGTCAGTTGTCACCACCAGGATACAAAATAGCATGATGAACTAAATGTGAAACATCATGTAGTACTTAAAAAATATAAAAAAACTGATTCAGAAAAAATATTTAGCGAAAATATTGACGTTTCGGTTTATTTTTTTAAGGATTAAAAATAATTATTTTTTTATCAAAGATTAATCTGTCTTTTGTGTTTTACGTGAGAGATTAAAATAAATGTTCACTCACATAATAATAATAATAATTATAGATTCAAATCATAACATATAATACACAAATAATAATCAAGAATGTGTATTTTTATTTGTAAATAAATTATATTTATTCATTCAAATAAATAGAATAAATCAATTGAGAACAACACAAATGTAAATTTACTCAAACTAAAAAAACAAATATGCAAACAAACTCACAACACTGAAAAATGTTTATAAATTTGACAAAATTAAAGTGATCAGATGATTATGTATCATAATCTGCAACATTGATAATGTTAAAGTCATTGCTTAAATCTGTCTTTATTGGATCAAAGTTAATATATCAATTTAAACAAAATGAACACTAAAACAAGATGGGAAAACCAAACAACGTCGTAACAAAACAATTTCACAATCAAACTAAGAAATAACAAATAAAACACATGAAAAAATAGATCTATGTAAAAATCACTTATTTATATAAAAGGATATACATAAAAAGATGTAGAGAGATAATTCCTGACCAAAAAATGACTCCAAGTCACTCATCTCCTATGATGATGAATTAAGAGAGGTAGAAAGAAGAAGAGTTTCTTGCGCTAGTTTTAAGATGGTGTTAATATGAGATGGTAAAGGTCGGCCCAACATATATGAAAGTCTAAATCAAATTTGAATACAAGGTATGTTATAGTCTATAATAGTATTTTAATAACATTATTAATTTCTTTATAAAAAATATGTAGACACTTTGGAGCATAAATTACACTAATATAATCGATTTTGTATAATATTATTTTTTCAATTGATAATACAATTAAAGTTAATTGATTTAATATTTGTTGAAATAATATTAATTTTAGATAAGATTTTATTAATTTAATTTTTGAAAATATTAGAATTTGAGATCTTTTAATTTATTAAGTAAATTTTTTGGAGGTCTTTTTGTTAAGCAATTTTTTTTTTTGGCCTAAAGCAGTGGCTTTGATGACCTTACCTTTGGACCGACCCTAGTAGTCATTAATCACTTAGAATGTGTTTGGATGAGAGAAATTTTTAAAGGGAATGTATTTTTCAGGAGAATTCAAATCTTTCGAAGTAAATGACCTATTTTGTATAATAAATTGAAAAAAATTCAAAATGAAGAGATTTCATAAAGTTTTTTGTCAAAGTTAAATTAAGATAATTTCAAATACCACCTAAAAACTAAGAATATAAAATGCTCTCTTTACTTTATAATATATGAAAGATAAAATGGTCTCTATAATTTGTTCAAAATTAAAATTTTTGACACTTTATGTTAAAAAAATTCACATTAGTCTTTATAATTTTTCAAAATTTTGTAAGTTGGTACCTAAAATTTTGCAAGTTGGTCCTTATAAAATTTCAAAGTAGTCGCTCAACTTTTTCAAAATTTCATTTTGACCCAAATTTTCATTTTCACACCAAAATTAAAATTTATAAAAATAACTCAATATTAAATGAATAATTCCTCTACCTAAACGACAAAAGTTATATATGAATAAATTCAATTGAAGTATTTGAATTATTTAAAATTTTAAATGATATGTTCTACTCATTTTCAAATTTTCATTTCATCACTAGTGACTGGCTGGAGTTTCATCCACCTGCCACAAACATTACATGTCTTTCTCCATATAATTTTTTGCATGGGGATTAGTGTGTGCTCGAGCAATATCTATATGGAGTAGAGTTGGACAAATGATCAGATTATTTGGTCCACATTTTAGTTTAGCGGGAGTTGAAAAAATTGGTTGAGCTGATCATTGGTTCACATAGCTCATATTAGATAAATCGGTCTCAATAAAAAAACTTTCTTTTCTCATCTTCAAATTTTTAAAAAGACTCTTAAATTTTATCCGGATTGATTAATACAGATGTATATTTTATATGTCTGAATTAACCGATTCAAACATATATTTTGTATATTTGAAAATATTAAGTGTGAAAGAAAAAACACTCTTCAATAAATTACAGTGTAATAACAAAATAGATCATACTGAACTGATCTATTCTTGTGATTAGGCCCGTGAGTCAAGTCAAGGGTTGGTTCATTTGACAACTCTAACATGGAAGTATTATTTTACAATTAAAACACTAATGGTTATGGTACACCACTTATAGAGCAGTGCACCTTATTATACATATAACTTATTTCTTATTGGAGGAAGCATCATCATAATTGAAAAAGAGTGTGGGCCTCACAGCACCAAATTCAGAGCATCAAAACCGAAACATAGAAAGTTCATTGGTTGTGGTTTCTTCGATTTGTTCCCATCCCATAGTAATAGCCACAACAAGTGTATGATTCAAAACAAGCCAACCGTCCTACTGGGCCAAGCCAAGGGACACAACATATAAAAGGAAGTGGCAAATGTAATAATATGCCAATAAAACATAGATAAGCATCCGGAATAAAACACCACAACCTTCTCCTTTTTTCTAGGTCAATGTCCTCCTTATAATTGGGTGAATCTATATAAAAACACACAAAATTCTCTTCACACTCGTCATCTGCAGTTATACTCTCTCTAGAATATAATACAATCAAAACAATGAAATCATGTATTTAATATTAAATTAAGACCGGATTCATTAATTTTTTATTTTTCTTTTTAGTTAACATTTCATTTTAGAATGGAATAAAATAAGACTACAGCTTAAATTTGTTATAATAAAAAAGTTAAATTTTAAGTTTAAATTTAATAGTCCATACAGGTGTAACACTGCACTACAACTATAATAGACCAAATTCCAACCTTTACATTTTTGTTGTGAAATTAAACTTCTTATCACTTAAATCAACAACTTTCACTACTACACACAAAAATTTAGGTAAAATATCACTTTAGTTCTTAAAAATATATGACGTTATTATTTAGTCTCTGACTAAGTGAAAAATTTAAATTAATTATCGATTCATCAAAATAATAATCAATTTAGTTCATTATGTTATAATATATTTTTTTGGCAATAAAATTGTATTGTTTACCGACTTTTACGATATTAAATTATATATTTTAAAAATTATTTTGATAATCCAAAATGATTAATTTGAATTTTTAATTAAATCGAAGACTAAAGAGACAACAGCCTACATCTTCAAAGATTAAAACATAATTTACCCCAAAAATTTGAAAATAACATAAAAGTACAAGTAGCATTATTAAAAAACACAAATCAAAACGTCTCTATACTTTTCTGTACATATTTTATTTACTAAACTTTATCAAAATTCATAAAAGGAAAAAAAAAGTTAAAACAAAATTTTAACATAATTATTACGTGTAAATCTAATTCCATTATGTCTCAGACACATGTTGGGTTGGTACTTTATAAGCTCTTAATATAACACCTTTCAAGTAACATAACAGTGAGTTAAAAGTAGCAGAAGACAAAAGACCAAACTTGTTCTGTATGTTCACCAAGTTCAACTTCTCCTATGGCTACCAAGTGCATGCATGTTTTTGATAGAGTTTTGTGTTTTGTCACTTCTTGGAAGAAAAGTAACACACCAACTAGTAGAAGAAATTTCCAAAGAGATGTGGAGAAAGAAGAATTCCAATATACTAGTACTCAATGTCTCTCATCTTATTACAGTGTCTTTGTGGTTCGCTTAGCAATCATGGTTAGTTATATTTTTATTTGAGTGTTAGCATCAGTTACAATATAGTTTTTGTGGAGAGACATTCATTCATAAATTTATTACATAAATGAAATGTTATTTGAACATCAATTTTCCACAGCAAAATTTGATAACTTAGTTCACACATGTGGTTAATGAAGTGTTAGATTTGATTAATAGATATATCAGGTATTGTAACTTATTAACCATCCACTGAACTTTATTGATTAACCACAAATTTAAAAATGATTAACCTTGATTTGTAAGTGTTCAAATCTATATGTAGTTGGAATATCTGAAATAGTGGTTAATAATGTTCAAATTCGTGATTAATTAAGTTGATGCTTAATAATGTCTCTCATTGAATTGTGTTAACCATATGTGTGATGAACTATGTTAATCCTTTAAAAAATTGTCGAATTTTGTTGTCCCAAATTGATGTTGAAATTACATTTTGTATTTATTAATACTAAAAGAGAGCCATTGTTATTGAAGGATTAGAGTAGACCCTTTGTTGTGAAGATAAATAAAAACCCAATTTGTTCGATTAATAAGCCATTATTTTTCTCTATATAGGTTATGCTAGCTATCTTGATTGGTCTACTCACTTTCCTAACATGGCATTTCACAAAGATTTATACAACAAAGTCTCTAAATAGTTTGGCTTATGACCTGCGTTACGAACTTCTGCAACGTCCGATTTTGAGAATGTGGAACATTTTGAACTCTACTGCTGAAATCACAACTGCTCAAGTTAAGCTTTCTGAGTATGTTATCAGAAGCCACAGTAATCTAGCCAATCAAGCAGAACACGTTGAGGTTGGTTGTAATGTTATTTATTCATTGTACTCTTGCTATGCTATATATGTTAGAATTTAAATACCATTTACACTTGGGACATATTTAGATTGACCTATTTGAGCTTACCTACTGACATATGAGACTGTCTGAGACAACTTATAAAAATAGCTTACAACATGTTCAACTTATTTCATAAGCTCTTCATGATGGCTTATGAAAATGGCTTATAACTTATATAAAAACAATTTGACTATATTTTATCTTTGGTTATATAAATAGCTTATACATAACCACTTATATGCTAGTGGTTTGCTTATATGTATTGTTTCATTTTTTAGCAGATGTATGAAGCCATGAGGGCTGTAACATGGGCACTTTTTGCTAGCCGAAAAGCTCTCGACTCAATAACTGTCAAATATAGCAACGGTTTTGTCCAGGCATTTCATAGAGACTTGAAGGATAATAACACTTTTTACATTTACACTGATCTTGCATATAATGAAACCAATTCATTAACAGCTCATAAAGTTTTGAATGATAAAGACATTCATGGAAACAAGTCAATGATTTGGTACCGAGAACAGCTTGATCCTGTCAGTGGCGAGAAGATAGGAAAAGCAATGCAAATTGCACCAGAAGACTCAATAAGTATAGCTGGCCTATCCCAAGTACCTGACGGTGTAGCTTCGTGGCATGTTGCTGTGAGCAAGTTTACAGATTCGCCGTTACTTTCTGCAGCATTGCCGGTATGGGATTCTTCTAATAAGACCATTGTTGCAGTTGTTGGAGTTACAACTGCACTTTATAGTGTAGGACAGTTAATGATGGAACTAGTTGATAAACACAGTGGTCATATGTATTTGACCTCTCAAAAAGGCTATTTGCTTGCGACTTCCACAAATGACCCACTACTGACAAATTCAACAAAGCCACCAAAGCTTAAAATGGCCGTTGATTGCGATAACAAAGTGATAAGAGAAGGAGCTCGGTGGCTAGAGAAAACCTATGGGAACAATTCTCCTCCAAGTCATGAGGTTCGTGTAGAGAATGCCAGACTAGGCCACCAACAATATTACATCGACTCGTTCTTCCTAAACTTGAAGAGACTTCCTCTGGTACATTTTAAGACACTTTCATTTGATCTTATTTTTAGTATTGACATTTAAAATTTTACAATGATGTATAAATAAGTAAGTCATAAATTTTACACGCTGACAATAACTAATGGGCATGTCAGCTCCGTAACGTTACACATCATCGAAATAATAGTCAATGTTAGATGAAACTAAACACATGGACTAACTTGTCCCCAATTTGTAATTGTCAGAGATCATTTTAGGACTTTCTTTTTCTGGAGGACTATTTTGGGTCGCGCTATTTTTTTCAGGGACTGATTTGTATATTTACTCTATAATTTATACATTTTGATTGGCTTAAACTTTGTGCAGGTGGGTGTAATAATCATACCAAGAAAGCATATCATGGGTCAGGCTGATCAAAGAGCCTTCAAAACATTGGTTATTCTGATATCTGCTTCATTGTGTATTATTGCCATTGGATGTGTTTGCATTTTGATATTGACAAATGGAGTATCAAAGGAAATGAAGCTAAGAGCAGAACTAATCAGTCACCTCGAAGCAAGAAGGAAGGCGGAGGCATCAAGCAACTATAAAAGCCAATTTCTTGCAAATATGAGGTTGGTTTTTTTAGTTCTATGTTTCTATAGCGTAGAAGAACTTTAACAAATCGCTATGGTTATTATGCTCTTTTGTGTTCACAAGTGTTACTCTTCAATAGCATTTTCTTGAATGCATTACAGTCATGAACTGAGGACACCGATGGCAGCAGTAATCGGGTTACTTGACATTCTTATGTCTGACGATCACCTCACAAACGAACAATGTGCAACCATTACTCAAATAAGAAAATGCTCAACCGCATTGCTCCGTTTACTCAACAACATCTTGGATCTAAGCAAGGTGATATATTATATAAGCTAAGGCTTTTTCTCAAAGAAATTCTAGTCTCATGCTTATAGCAATTACTGAAATGAATACCATTGTGGCGAAACTGCACTCATTCCAAAAAGACTTCTCTAATATTTTATAGCACATAGGTGGAATCTGGAAAACTTGTCCTAGAAGATGCAGAATTTGACTTGGGAAGGGAACTTGAAGGGCTTGTAGATATGTTTTCTGTACAATGCATTAACCACAGTGTAGAAACTATTTTAGACCTTTCTGGTATGAATCTTAATTTGGTTGCATAAGATCATAAGTGATTATAAATCTCTACAAGTTTCTGATTCATCTAGTTAATTTTCTGCAGACGATATGCCAAAGCTAGTTCGCGGAGATTCTGCTAGAGTAGTTCAAATTTTTGCGAATTTGATCAACAACTCAATCAAGTTTACTCTATGTAAGCCAAACTTTTTCTTTTAGCATATTTCTTGAAAAATTCGAAGATTTATCAAACGGTATCAACGAAGCACTTAAAATCTGATGGAAGACTAATCTTAACTCTTTCATATGGTTTACAGCTGGTCATATTATTTTGAGAGGATGGTGTGAAAACTCAAATTCTTATGATGATAGTGAAAGTTTTACTCGGGAGCAGAAGAAATTGAGATGTTCGCAGAAGATCAGAACGAAACAACATGAAAACCATGCAAAGAAGAGTTCTAATAGTGATAACAAAATGATCCTTTGGTTTGAAGTTGATGACACAGGCTGTGGTATGATTCAAAATAACTAGTCTAGAAAAACTTCATTGAAAATGAAAACTACCCCTTTTGTGGTAAAAGAAAAACCAGTTTTAGGATAAATTATAATGATTTGCTTCCAATGTTTTTGACATTTTTATGGCTAACTAATATTATTTTTTTAAACTAAAAGTTCATATCAACCGTGCATTTGTAGGTATTGATCCAAGTAAATGGGATTCTGTGTTTGAAAGCTTTGAGCAAGCTGATCCATCAACTACTAGACTGTAAGTAATTTAAATATTTAACAAAAACTATACAAGTCTTTCATTGTAACTGATTTTTCAAATTAATGAAACCTTTATCCAATAGTTTAAAAAGCCTTTTGAATGTGGCTAAAGAATTAAGGAGTTCTTAAACTCTTTTTTTTTTTTTTTTCATTTCAGGCATGGAGGCACTGGTCTTGGTCTTTGCATTGTCAGATCCCTGGTGAGTAAGACCATTAAAATATAAAAAGCATACATGTACTACATTTGTCCCTAACTATAAGTTCTTTTTGAAAATAATGTCCGTAAATATAAACCTCATTTCAAATTACTAGAAACATTTATTTATTTATTTTCTAAATATACCCTTAATTAATACTCCTAAGTAAAAAACCAAAATAAAATACATCTATTTACAAAAAAGTATTTTAGGATATTTATACCCAAAATGGACACATTGAATACACCATCTACTCTTAATAAATGTGAAAAATGCTAATGGGGTTTATAAATAGGGATTGAGGTAGTAATTAAATCATGTAAAAAGGTGAAGCTTATATCAGTTGCAATGTTTTTTATAAGCAATGTCAGTTGCATGTTAACATGAGCAAGAAAATCATGACCTTAATTTAGCATAGTAGGCTTTTCTTGTCAAGTTCCATAAACTCACTTGCATTTGTTCTTTCTCTTCCTGAAATGACATGAATATGATAAGTTGTATATAATTTCATTTGACCCCCTTATTAGTACTCTTTGGTGACAGGTTAATAAGATGGGTGGAGAAATCAAGATTGTCAAAAAGGACGGTCCAGGAACACTAATGCGATTATACCTGCGTCTCAATGCACCCGTGGATGCCACAGAACAACATTGTCAAGTAGATTTTGCTAACAATGGCTTAGTGGTGAGTAGAATCAGTCACCTTGGCACCACTGCACTGAGTTGATTACAAAAGATAATAATAAAGCAGGAACTGAAATAAGAAGTGTCAATGCAGGTACTTCTTGCACTACAAGGCAACATGAGTCGAATAATTACATCTAAGTGGTTACAGAAAAACGCAGTGATCACTATCGAGGCATCTGAATGGAATGGATTAACACAGATTCTTAGAGAACTATTTAACGCAAGAACTTCAACTCATAACAATGACTTTGATTCACATTATACATCTCATGAGGTCATGAAGTCTAAATTTCTGAGCATACAAGAATTGACAAATCCAACATTTCTCGTTGCTGTTGATATTGATCTACTTGACTTGAGCACTGATATATGGAAGGAGCAACTTAACTTCCTTCACAAGTACTCCGCGAGAGCGAGATTCGTATGGTTACAAAATTACGACTCTGGTAATACCATAAAGACGGAGCTTCGCAAGAAAGGACATATACTAACAGTCAACAAACCTCTTTACAAAACAAAGATGATTCATATTTTAGAAGATGTCATAAAGGAAAGAAATTTTGGGCTACAAAAGAAAAATATGATTATTCCGAGAACTACAACGAAAGAGGGTGATTTGCATGAGAGTTTTGAGATTGATTATTCTCATTGTGATGTTGCAAGCTCAGATGGTTCTGACATATATGAAGATAAACACAGAGAAGAAGTAGTTAGATTCCATCCATCATCACAATACCAGATAAATAACTGCTTCTTAGGATTAACTTGTGAAAATAAGGAACATAATGATCCTAGGAAAGAAGTAACATTTTCGACAGGAGAAAAAGGCGAGGATTCTGGATGTGGTGAAACATCATGTAGGGTCAGTGGTTCAAGTAAAGCTGTGAATGGAAAGAAATCTCTTGAAGGTGTAAGGATATTGCTTGCAGAAGATACACCAGTAATTCAAAGGGTTGCTACCATAATGCTTGAAAAAATGGGAGCCATTGTTGTTGCTGTAGGTGATGGAAAACAAGCAGTGGAGGCTCTGAATGGCATGTTTGGTGTTGAAGATTGTAGAAAAGAGTCTCTCCTTAAAGAAAGAAACACAAGAACATCTCAAACTGAGATTCTATGTTTGCCTTCGTATGATTTGATCCTAATGGATTGTCAGGTATGTGTGTACGACATGTAATGCTTTACTAGTATATTTAAACCATGTTTAGATAAACAACTTAATTAAGCGCTTTGATCATATAAGTGCTTATATATAAGCTATTTCTATAATAAAAGATATAATAAAGTCAAATTATTTTTATATAAATTATAAGCTATTTCCTTAAGCTATCATGTAGAGCTTATAGAAATAAGATTAAAACAACTTATGGATATGTCATAAGTTGTTTATATAAGCTCTCTCAAACAATCTCACAAATGCTTATGTCAATAGATAAGATCTAGTTTGGATAAACAACTTAATTAAGAGTTTATAGCATAAGCCCTTGTCATATAAGAGCTTATGTATAAGATCCTAACACAAGATAAAATAAAGTCAAATTATTTCAGTATAAGCTATCTTGGAGAGTTTATAGAAATAAGTTGCAATTAGCTCATCGACATGTCATGAGTTGTTTCTATAAATTCTCTCAAACAGTCTCACAAGTCACAAGTGTTTATGTCAACAGATAATCTAAAATAAATCTATTCAAACATGCCCTTAGTAGCTCATTACTGCTAGTACAAGAAAACCAAGAATCGTAATCACTATTGAAACAATGCTAAAGAATGGAACCTCAATATGTTCAGTTTTACTACAAGAAGTAAATATCATGCTGTATATTTTTTTAGTTTGAACTTTCTGATTCCTTATTTGTGTTTGTGAAATAATGCAGATGCCAAAGATGGACGGGTATGAGGCAACAAAAGAAATAAGGAAATCAGAAGAAGGATCTGGTTTCCACATTCCAATTGTTGCACTTACAGCTCATGCAATGTCATGTGATGAAGCTAAATGTTTGGAAGTGGGAATGGATGCCTATTTGACTAAGCCAATTGACTTTAAACTTATGGAGTCTACCATTCTTTCACTCACAAAGAAGGAAACATTGACATCTGAAAAGTGAGGACATGATCATGCTAACAAAGAATTGGACCTAGATAGAGCCTAGAAAATATAAACATAAGAAAACATGTCTTAGCGTATGAACATTGACACAAACATCGATAATGGACACAATACTAATACATAGATGCGGATAATAATTTGAAAAGATAGAAGTGATTGAATGTAATTATATATGTGTCGGTGTCAAACACGACACATTTTTGAACTGAAGATGACTTCAATTTGAAGTTGCCGTACTTACTACATAAGTCTTAACACATGAATTCCAGCAATTTTCCTGAGTTAACTCATTTGTACAGCAAATGAATGAAGCTTGTTGTGTTGTAGTTTGTTTCTAACATTGTTATTTATAGAAGGCTTAGTCCTATAATTTGTATTGTTTTGTTTTTTATCATTTCGCTGTAGCCTTATTTTATTAATATTTTACTCTACCTAACAAATTGCTTCTGTATACTTTGTTCCTTGTATAAAAATGTTGAAAAATATTACATTTGATTTCTTTTTCTTGTAAATGATTCATGTGATTTCGTTTGACCATGCAAGTGTATATCAGCTGGAATTGATTTTAAAGCTAGGAATCAAATAAATGAAAAGAGGTTGTTGAAAAGTTGAGAGAGAACATTATTTTTAATAACTGTATTGGAGTATAGATTATCTGTCGCAGCATAGAGATGTCCCACATCGCTGAGTGAGAATCAGCATATGCACCACCATATTATAAAGAACTTAGCTTAACAATGTAAAAAAGCATCTTTGCGCTTGGGGCAATGACGCAGCTAGTGAGGTACTAACTGAGGCGCGTCTATTGCTGGTTGAAAACTATTTCCAAACCCCCTCTTAGGCCTGAGTTTTACTTAGGCTTTTGAGAATTTTTGGAAGGACTCCTTTAGGGGTAAAGTCCTACGATTTTAGTAAAGTTTTATTAATTTCTTATAATTTCAATATGTTTGTAGGTATTTATACAAAATTGAATTTAATAATACATAAGTTGCAAATTAATTGAAGGATGTTTTATCTTTCACCCTCAATGTTCAATTCAAGTTAGTCTTGGTATGTTTAGACATGTCAATCTTTCTTAGATTTGATCCATACACACTTTGATGTAGTTTATATTAAAAATAAAAAATTGTTTCCACAATTTCGATTTTTCATTTTTTCCTCTGCAGTTTTGCTCCATATTTTAAAAAAATATTAACATTTGGTCTCAATTTTAATTTCAACTTCAATTTAATGATGTGACAATAACATAAGTGATTAGTGATTGTGTGGAAAATTTGCACTGTGATGTGGAAAATGACGGTGACATAGAATTTTAAATTACTTAATATCACTTTAATAATTTTATAAAATAAAATAAAAAATTGAAAATTCTTTTCTTGACTTTAAAAATTAATTACTTGTTAAAAAATGAATTTTCCTTGCTTTAAATTTTTTTGAAAGCAATAATTCAAATTGTTGTTTAAACTCCTTTTATTTACTTTAAACTTGTATCAGAATATTTTTTAATTTTCTTTTTATAATTAAAATTATTTATTTATTTTTATTTTCTAAAATTATTAAAGTGGTACTCATGGAATATAAGTAAAAAAATATATTTGAAAAGTTGATATATCCGATTAAAATTTAAGAGTATTAAATCATAGGTAATAAATTTAAATTCTTTGATATAAACGTGTCATTTTATTCACTCTTCTGAGCGTCTACTTTACTTTTTTTCTTTCTCTTTTCTCGTTTCACGTCTCTCAAATCATAGAAGAATGAAACAATATGTGTACGTATACAGTATACAATTGCATGGTGAAGATTTCTTAGTTTTCCCATTATAAAAGTTTTGAATCTCAACCCTTTCATCATCAATAGAAAAAAAAAAATCTCTATAGTCTCAAACTCAATCCCCTCTATATCTAACAATTTTTTCTTCGTGTTGCTGAAAAAGATCTTAAATGTCTCAAATCTACCTAGTTGCAATGCAACTTAATCGAAAGTCAAGAGACTGTGAGAGAAAAAGGGAGAAAGGATACGATGAATGGTTTGAATTAGTGTATAATTGAAATTTATGCACAATTGATTAATCAAAAGAGAAGAAAAAAACAATGGGGCTAAAGTATGTGCCATGAGTTGTTACAAAATTTTCAAACGCGCATAGATGTCAATACAGATAAATGAAATAATTTTTTTGGGGGAAAAATAAGTTCTCAATCGTTGACTCAAATCTAATGGCTATGATTTAATGTTCTAACCTCTCACAATAACAAGTGCTCTCACTTGATATGCCTTTTATGTATATATATATATTAAATAGTTTTGCTTCTTTCGTCTTATCGATCAATATAAATGATATTGTCTTTTTATAGGTTGGTTCGCGAATTGAACTTTGAAGGGTTTTAGAAGGAATAATTTGGAGGGTTAAGTTTATATTTTGATATATATTTTAATTTTTTTAAAAAAACAACATAATAAATGAGCATACAATATAATGTTCTTTTAATTTTTAAAATATTATATATAAATTTAACTCTCCATAAACTAACTCTAACTCGCAAATAGGCTCTAAGACTTTGTTTTCCAAGTTTGGAGGGGAAGGGGTGAGAGGATTTTGAAGGAAAAAAAAAGGAAGAAATAAATGGGATGAATGAAGAGTTTTGAGAAGAGAGGGTTTTGAAGAGTTTGTTTTTATGATGCAAAATCTCTCCTATTTTGGAGAAATAAAAAATTGTATTGGAGGACTCATTTTCATATTTTTATAATATTCTATAAATTAAAAATATATTAATCATAAGTATTCACTTACCATTCTCTACAAAATCACTCTCTTAAAAATATAATTTTTTTTACTCATAAACTTATCTTAAGGATTTTATTTTTTTATTTATTTTTCTTTGTTTTTAGGATTATCCCGTTTTTCCTTTAAAAAATATTTTGGAGGAATTAAAAGAAGAGGTGTAGAAGAAAAAAGGTGGTATAAAAAACAATTCCAATAAAATTGGTAATGTGTCCATGAAAAAAGGCCTGGCCCAACATGATTGAGCTGCTTGTTGCCCAAGCAGTATCAGTCAACAACAACAGAGTTACTTCTGTAGTGAAGAAAAGAGAAAGCTTCAGTGCATAGATTTGTTTGAATCGGAAAGTAGAAAAAGAAGCACAATATGGCGAGGTACGATAGAGCCATCACAGTCTTTTCTCCCGATGGTCATCTTTTCCAAGTCGAGTACGCACTCGAAGCCGTACGTAAAGGTAACGCTGCCGTGGGTGTACGTGGTACCGATAACGTCGTTCTCGGCGTCGAGAAGAAATCCACCGCCAAACTCCAGGACACTAGGTTTCGCACTTTTTTTCAATTTTATTTTATATAAAAATGTTCATTAAAATTAACTGTTCCTTTCCCTTCGATTAGGATCCTAGGGTTTAAAGCGTGATCCTTACTTTAGGTCGTTTCTATGCTCTGCAAATTTTTGTTTGAAATTTAGATCTGGTTTGGTTTATCGCTTACAATAATTTCTCAGTTAAAGTAAGATTATAGTCCTTCATTTGAAAAAAACTCTTATGGTCTGCTTGTAGGTATATTATTATGAGAGAACTTTTGAAAAATTTAAGATGATGAAACTAATTTTAGCTTATTTGAGAAGCTATTGTTTAAAGAAGCGCGTAGTTACTGCAAATTCTTCTAATATTTATTTTTTTAATGATAGTATAACACGGTGTTTGGGTTTTTTACCGTCATTTTGCTTTTGTTTTGCAGATCAGTAAGGAAGATTGTTAATCTGGATGATCACATTGCCCTTGCTTGTGCTGGACTAAAAGCCGATGCCCGTGTCCTTATAAACCGTGCACGAGTTGAATGTCAAAGTCACAGGCTTACTGTTGAGGATCCTGTCACTGTCGAGTATATAACCCGTTACATTGCAGGTCTTCAGCAGAAGTACACACAAAGTGGTGGAGTGCGACCCTTTGGCCTATCAACCTTGATTGTTGGATTTGATCCATACACCGGGTCACCATCTCTGTACCAAACAGACCCTTCTGGTACCTTTTCAGCTTGGAAAGCTAATGCAACTGGAAGAAACTCAAATTCAATCCGTGAGTTTCTAGAGAAAAACTTTAAAGAAACTTCTGGTCAAGAAACTGTCAAATTGGCTATCCGGGCATTGCTTGAAGTGAGTTCATTTATTCTTTAGTGTTTGTAAAAGAAAGAATACCTGATTTTATCATTTATTTATGTTCTTTGCTGCAACTTGTGTAAGGTCTTTTTTTCTTGCTTGAAGATATAGGTGCTGTCATTCTCTGCTCTTTGCATGCGTCTTTTTCTATCTTTTAATGCTGTCAATGACCTGGGACTTTGGAAGAACTTTTAGGTTCCGTTTGAGAGTTTAGGACGGGAGGGGTGGGCCTTGGAAAAAAAGAACAAGGAAAGGAAAATTGAAGAAAGGATTGTCACCCAACTTGAATGAGGGGGAACTCAAAAACTGTTTTGGATGAGGGTTTTGGAGGGCTTACATAATTTCTTCAAATCATTTTCATCTCTTTATAATAATCTCAAAAGTAAAAAATATATTAATCATATGCACCGCCTTCTCATTCTCTACAAAAACACCATCTTAAATAGGTGAAAGATTTCTCTCTTTTTTTCTCTCCTCCCCTCTTCCCAAAGCCCTCCCCTCCCTCCCTCCAAACTCCCAAACGGAGCCTGAAGATTTCAGTTCTTTATGTTTGTACTTTGCGAAATAATGCATTGGAGGTGACCTTAAAAGAATCATTTGACTGCAAATTTGGAGGAAGTTTAGGATACATTACCTGTGTTAGACATTTACTCATATGCTTAAGGTGGGTTTGACTTTTCCACTAGTTTAGATGAGTCATAATATTAGCCTCATGTGAATATAAGGTAAGGCTACCAACAATTGACCACAATGGGTATGACCATTCCCTAAATCCTGCTACGGCAGGGGATTTTGTAGCTCTAAGTTGCCCTTTTTTCATACATTTGAGATCTCACCACTTTCTGATTCATGATCAAGTGATCAACAGAGTTTCTTTGTCGATATTAAAATAAAAATTAGTCGATATAGTAAACTTGTTACATATAATACAGACATTATTTATTATTGAATAAGATTAAAACACAAATGCACTATTTGTGTTCACGAGTGTTGTCAATCGCGGATCACAGAAAATAGTGGTTTGTTAAAATTCCTCTATGCAATAGGGCTATAGCGCTTTTGACAACATTCTGTAATAAATAGTGTATCGTTGAATGAGAAATACTTATATCGGCAAAACATTTAGACACAAATTGTTAGGCACACACACATAAATACATTAAATTAAAAGAAAAAAGAATTAAATGATGTGACTAAATTGTTTCTCTTTTAATTTTTATTATTTATGTATGTGTGTCCAAATACTTTCATTTGTGATTGTGTCCATGTAAGACTTGCTATCGTGGAACGATAGTGATTTGTTTGAACTCTCTTATGCTATAGCGACTATTAATTTAACCACACTGGTTCACATGAACATGTATTTAATCTATGATTCAGTAATGCCAAAACTTTCAATTACATTTTATGATATTCCTTGCTGATGGTTGTATTGCTTGACAGTCAAATATTATAATGGTTGAAGTAATTGTGTAATCCTGTTGAATAATTATTGTACTATTATGCTCTAGTAATAATTTATACATATGGAACTGGATCTGATATCTTAACATTTGGTTTTTCCTTGTCGGCATATGTAATTAGGTTGTTGAGAGTGGAGGCAAGAACATTGAAGTTGCTGTGATGACCAAGGAGAATGGTCTGCGTCAATTAGAGGAAGCTGAAATTGATGCCATTGTTGCTGAGATTGAAGCAGAGAAAGCAGCTGCTGAGGCTGCAAAGAAAGCTCCTCCTAAGGATACATGAGTTTATGTTGCTTTTCTTTTGTAAATGGATGCCATCGGATCTGAGATTTAACAAAGAAAAGAGCTCCTGAGGCTACATTCTGAGACATGATTTTCTGTTATATTTGTTTAGCTTGTGAATTGTCTTTGTTGTGTGTTGGCCTAACTTAAAAATGACTTCTATTATTGTGTTTAGGTCATTTCATGCAGTCTTTTACAATTTAATTGCATGTCATTATTAGTCTGAGTTCGCAAATGGTGTCGGAAAGGTGCATCCACAATATATTTTGCATGTCATTATTAGTCCATTGTTACACATTGGTACGCCATAAAAGTGCCATAGTATACATGTCTTGAGAATAGAGCTCATAAAAATTTATATTGTGATTTATTAGATTTTAAAAAAAGGCAAAATTGTTCTCGGTCTTTTAAATTATTTTATATTATTTTATTGTAAGGCCTGTTTGATTCTAATATCAAAAACTATCTTAGTTTTTAAAAATTTAAAAAACAAAAAAATTTGGGTGGATTACTTATTTTTTAAAACTGTTTTGTAAAATTTTTAATATTATACTTTTTTAACATAATTGTAATTATGTTCAACTTATAAAATAATAAAAATTGCTCATTCTCTCACTAAAGATTGCGATTTCAACTTTAGTTTGCGATTCAATCAAGGCGATTCCAACTCTAGTTAGCGATTCATTCTCTCTTTGATAATTTATTTAGTTAGTTTTTCTTTTCCTTTCCTTCACATATATATTAAGCATATATATGAGTAGAACTTTCAATAAATTCCCAAAGTTCCAAGCTCAAAAATCTCATACTAAGACCATAATATTAGGCTCTCTATTGAAATAAATTTTTTAAAGCCTCGACATATTATTTCATTATTTTTTGTGGGATTAATGAGGGGAACTCATAGGCCCAATGTTTTGTAAATTGAGATATTTTTTATGAAAAATTTTCGATATTTATTTTTCTTGAAAAAATATCGGAAAAATTTCTCAAAAAAATCTTAAATATTTGTTTCTCGGAAAAAATTTTAAATCATTTTTTCTCGAAAAATTTTGTGAGCAAAATCAAAAAATTATTTTTCTTGAAAAAATCAAAATTTTTTTTTTCGAATCAAATTTTTTTTGAAATGCAGACACTTTTGCAGAGGCAAAAATGCATCGGCTACGAGCCATGTATCGTGAGTTCTATTCACTTTTGCAAAACATTGAATTTTGGTGGAATGTAGACGCCAACATTGTTACTGCAAACGAAGAGGTCTGGCGAAATTATCTTTAGGTACTATTTAATAATTAATGCTCATTGATTTGATTAGGCTTATTTAATAATTATTACTATTTTCATTCCATTTCTTACCTACACTATCTTCCTTATATTATAAAGATACTTGTTTGTTTCTACTTCCAAGTGTATTGAGGACTCCACCATAAAATATTATGAGTGTGCAAACAATTATTAAATACAAATCAGAAGATGAACTAGGAACAAAACATTAAAGAACCACTGATAATCATGCATATAAAAATTAGAAACAAATGTGGATATGTTCTACTATGAGAGCATAACTTGTTGAAAAAGCAAAACAAGTATTGACCACTTGTAATTAGATTCAAATGGTTATGCAACTTTCCTAAACTATATAGTTACACTTCATTAGAGTAATGGTCGGGGTGTTACATAAAAAGGTGCCTTTTTATGTAACACCCCGGCCATTACCGTTACCGGCGATGCTACCTCACGATCTTCTCACTCCCCCCTTTCCCACCGTTGGAAATCTAGCGAGTTTTTGCCTTCCATGGGATTCGAGCCCGATACCTAGGGGATAAGTACCGCCTCCACACAGTCCCACTACCAATTGAGGGGAAGTACCGCCTCCACACAGTCCCACTACCAATTGAGGGGGGACGAGAAGACCGTGAGGTAACATCGCTGGTAACGGTAATGGCCAGGGTGTTACAAAGACGGTCCCAATGTAAGGAGTAATCCCTTGCCAGGCTATAGGGATACCTCTGTCAATGTCATTGAAGATGAGATAGACCAATGTGTAAAAGAAGATCATGTACTGGCAATAGAGCCGTGCGTGAAAAATAATAGATCTTTCCCAAGACCATTGGAAATCCTCTATAGAAAAGAGAATCTTAAACCAACTCCTCACGGGCCCAATGCAATAATTGTCCAAGCACCAACCCCTTTTCCTTATAAAAATACCAAAGCGGTACCATGGAATTATGAAGCCACGTCCCATTTAGCCAATCATCAATCAAGTGATGGCTCTGAACCTAAAGGAACTGATGTCACCAACATTTCAGGGATTGGTGGGGTGACTCGAAGTGGTCGAGTATACACTCCTGAACAATTTAGGAAAAAGGAAGGTCATGCTATAAAAGGACCAGAGACTAGCAAAAAGACGGTCCCTGAAGAAGAAGCTAACGAATTTTTGAAATTTATCAAGCAAAGTGAATATAAAGTGGTGGATCAACTAAATCAAACTCCTTCCAAGATATATGTTCTCTCTTTGTTATTGAATTCTGAAGCACATAGAAGGGCATTGATGAAATTTTTAAATGAGGCCCATGTTACTCATGATATCACTGTCGACAGTTTGATGGAGTTGTCGGTAACATCACCGCTAGTAGCTGTCTGAGTTTTAGCGATGTCGAATTACCAGCTGAAGGGACATAGCATAATAAAGCATTACACATCTCTGTGAAGTGTCATGATCATATTCTTGCACGGGTACTAGTTGATAATGGTTCGTCATTAAATGTTATGCCGAAATCAACACTCTCAAAGCTATTTGTTGATGGAACATGTGTGAAGCCAAGTGCTATGGTAGTGAAAGCATTCGATGGATCCAGGAGACAAGTTGTTGGTGAGATTGACTTGTCGATTCAAATCAGACCCTATAACTTTGGAATAACTTTCCAATTGATGGATATTAAACATGCATACAGTTGCCTTTTAGGGAGACTGTGGGTTCATGCTGCTGGAGCAGTGACATCCACTCTCCATCAAAAACTAAAGTTTATAGTGAACGATAAAATGGTAATAATATCTGGGGAAGAAGATATGATAGTGAGTCATCTATCTTCCATGGGCTACATCGAAGACACGGAGGAAGCCATAGAGACTTCCTTCCAAGCATTAGAAATCGCCAATGTTGTCTTCTTGGGTGAAGGATCTCGCTTAAAAGAACCAAAAATGTCTATCACATCATTGAAGTCTACCAAAGCCATGTTGGAAGGAGGGGTTTTTGTTAAATTGGGGAAATTGTTGGAAATATCAGAGAAGAACAATAGGTATGGGTTGGGATATGTACCTACCGAAGCTGATAAAGAAAAGGCTGTGAAAGAAAAAAAAGGGAAAGCAAGACGATTCGTCTGGAAAACTGGGTACCAAATGCACAGAATATTCCTATTTGTGACATTCACCAAACCTTTCAAAGCGTCGGAATAATATATGTTGATCAGGTGGCTGTTGTGGAAGAAGATCATGTTGATGATGATATCCTCAAATTAGTGTACCCTTGTCCTCCAAACACCAGTCTCGACAATTGAAAGACCATCGAGTTTCCCGCGTTTGTTAATTCATGTTCAAAGTAATTATGTATTTCAACTCCTTTTGCTCTGCCCAAGGCTATAAGGATAATTAATTAGGGCACATGCATTTCAATTCCGTACTCGTTATCAATAAATGCATTTTTGATTTCTCCAACCATTTTTTTCCTATTCTTCTTTTCTTTTTCTTAAAATGGCGATCTTTATTCATATTTTCATTTTTTTTTCTTCTTCTTTATTTAAATAATGCATATTAGAAAATGAATCTGTTGAAAATAGCAACGCTAGAACCCCTTCTTGTAATTTTGAACACCCAATTAATCACGCTGATGAGGATTGTGAAGAAGATTGTGAGCCTCCCCTAGAATTAGAAAGGCTAATGGAACAAGAAGCTAAGATAATCCAACCCTATAAAGAACTTGTCGAGGTGATCAATTTGGGGACATAATTTGATAAGAAAGAAATTAAAATTGATATGTCTATGAAAGAAAGTGAACGAGAGAAGATGATTAAACTTTTGTTTGACTATATGGACGTCTTTGCATGGTCATATCAGGATATGCATGGGCTAGATACTAACATAGTTGAACACGAGCTACCACTCAAGCCTGAATGCGTTCCAATTAAAATAAAGTTGAGGAGAATGAGGCCTGATATGTCACTTAAAATTAGAGAAGAGGTCAACAAGCAATTTGATGTTGGTTTTCTAACAGTGGCCAAATATCCTCAATGGGTAGCTAATATTGTCCCAGTTCCAAAGAAGGACGGAAAGGTTCAAATGTGCGTTGATTATCGGGATTTAAATAAAGCTAGTCCTAAAGACGATTTTCCTTTGCCTCATATTGATGTCTTATTGGATAGCACTGCTCAATATTCTATTTTCTCCTTCATGGATGGTTTCTCAGGGTATAATCAAATCAAGATGGCCCTTGAAGATATGGAGAAAACTACATTCATCACACAATGGGGAACTTTCTGTTATAAAGTGATGTCATTTGGATTGAAGAATGCTGGGGCAACCTATCAAAGGGCAATGGTAACTTTGTTTCATGACATGATGCATAAGGAGATAAAGGTTTATGTGGATGATATGATTGCAAAGTTTCAAACCGAAGAAGACCATGTCGTTAACCTTCAAAAATTATTTGTGAGACTAAGGAAGTTTAGACTCCGTTTAAACCCTACTAAGTGTACTTTTGGTGTGAGATCAGGCAAGTTACTTGGGTTTATCATTAGTCAAAAAGGGATAGAGGTGGACCCAGATAAAGTAAGAGCAATACAAGAAATGCCGACTCCGCGCACAGAAAAAGAAGTTCGTGACTTTTTGGGTAGATTGAATTACATTGCCAGGTTCATATCACATCTAACCACTACATGCGAGCCAATTTTCAAGTTGTTGCGCAAATACCAAAAGGTTGAATGGAACGAGAATTGTCAAAAAGGTTTCGAAAAGATTAAACAGTACTTGTCAAAACCTCCAATCTTAGTGCCTCCTGTTCCTGGGAAACCACTTATTATGTACTTAACAGTACTTGACGAGTCAATGGGTTGTGTATTGGGGCAGCATGACGAATCTAGTAAGAAAGAACATGTTATTTATTATTTGAGCAAAAAGTTCACCAACTGTGAAACACGGTATTCACTGCTTGAACAAACATGTTGTGCATTAGCATGGGCTGCTCGTCGGTTGAGGCAATACATGTTATGTCATACAACTTGGTTGGTGTCTAAAATGGACCCAATTAAATACATCTTTGAGAAACCTGCTCTTACTGGAATGCCCGTTGGCAGATGTTGTTATCAGAATACGATTTGGTATACATTACACAAAAAGCTATCAGAGGAAGCGCCCTAGTAGAGTATTTGGCCCAACAACCTGTAGAAGATTATCAATCAATGCAGTGTGAATTCCCCGATGAAGGCATAATAACTTTATTTGAAGAGACTGAATCATCTGATAGAGAAAAATGGGCGTTGGTGTTATATGGTGCTTCTAACGCGTTAGGACATGGAATTGGAGCCATTTTGATTTCCCCAGAGAACCAGTTCACTCTATTTACTGCTAGGTTGTGTTTTGATTGCACAAACAATATTGCAGAATACGAGGCATGTGTTATGGGCATTAAAGCAGCTATTGAATCAAAAGCAAAAGTTCTTGAGGTATATGGAGACTCATTGTTGGTCATCCATCAGACGAAAGGAGAGTGGGAAACGCGAGATTCTAAATTGATTCCGTATCATACCCATATCAAAGAACTGACAGAACAATTCGAGAAGATTACTTTTCACCATATCCCTCGAGAAGGAAACCAATTAGCTGACGCCCCGGCCACATTGTCGTCAATGTTCAAAATAAGCACCGGTCAGGACGTGCCGGTCATAAAAATTCAACAAAGGGATAAACCTGCATATTGCTTATCAATACAAGAAGAGTATGACGGCAAGCCATGGTTTTATGATATCAAATCATATGTCAAGAATAAGGAATATCCATTGGGTATTTCAGAGAACGACAAAAGGGTTTTAAGGAGGTTGTCAATGAACTTCTTCTTAAATGGTGAGGTGTTTTATAAGAGAAATCATGATATGGTTCTCCTCAGATGCGTGGATCAAGCGGAAGCTGAGAAAATCATTCAAGAGGTTCACGAAGGTTCTTTCGGAACTCATGCAAATGGGCACGCTATGGCGAGAAAAATCTTAAGGGTTATCTACTATTGGTTGACCATGGAGTCCGATTGCTTTAGTTATGTAAAGAAATGTCATAAATGTCAAATCTATGCTGATAAAGTACATGTACCGCCACCTCTCTGCACGCTTTAACATCACCATGGCCATTTTCAATGTGGGGGATGGATGTTATTGGACTCATCGAGCCTAAAGCATCAAATGGGCACCGATTTATCCTAGTAGCTATTGATTACTTCACAAAATGGGTTGAAGCTGCTTCTTATGCCAATGTGACGAGAAGTGTGGTTGTCAGATTCATCAAAAGAGAATTGATTTGTCGATATGACTTGCCAAATAAGATAATCACTGACAATGCGACTAATCTGAATAATAAAATGATGAAGGAATTGTATGATAATTTTAAAATTCAGCACCATAATTCTTCGCCATATTGTCCAAAAATGAATGGGGCTGTAGAAGCAGCAAATAAAAATATCAAGAAGATCATACAAAAGATGGTGGAGACATATAAGGATTGGCATGAAATGCTTCCCTTTGCACTACATGGTTATAGAACCTCTGTTCGCACCTCAACAGGGGCAACTCCTTTCTCATTGGTGTATGGAATGGAAGCGGTACTTCCCATTGAAGTTGAAATTCCCTCAATCAAAGTCCTGATGGAAACAAAACTAGAAGAGGTAGAGTGGGTTCAATCACGATATCACCAATTGAATCTCATAGAAGAGAAGAGAATGATAGCTCTGTGCCATGGCCAACTATATCAAAGACGACTTAAAAAAGCATATGAGAAAAAAGTTCGTCCTCGAGAGTTTCAAGAATGAGACTTAGTGTTAAATAAAATATTGCCCATAAAAAGGGATTCTCGTGGAAAATGGACCCCGAACTATGGATGACCATATGTTGTGAAAAAAGCTTTCTCTGGGGGAGCTCTAATACTTGCAGAAATGGATGGAGATGAGCTTCCACTTCCAGTAAACTCAGATGCAATCAAAAATTATTATGCTTGAAATAAAAAAAAAATGAAAAAATGGGCTCACTAGGTTGAAAACCTGAAAAGGCGACCTAAGCAAAAATTGGAGCATCCCGATGGATTGAAAACTTGAAAGAGCGGTCCATGCAAAAGTTAGGGATAACAAAAAGATCAAGTGGTTCAAACTAGGGCATTTATTATTCTTAAAAGTCCTAAATTACAGGAATGACTAGCGTTGTTATCTCTCCACACTCATCCCTACATTGTAACCCTTAGCTCAATTGTATTATTCTCAATGTAATGAATGTACATCTTCCAATCTTGTCATTCGATGCTATAGATTACCCTTTTTCTAAGCTAATTCAGTCTCATGGTTGTTGGTTCTAGTATTTTTGAAAAATATTATTTTATGATAATAAATTTTTGGAATTTGAAATATGTGTAAATATAAAAAATATTTTAATTATTTTGACACTTTGAAAAATATATACACGGGAGGGTAATCATTTTTAAAAAGAGGGTAATCATTTTTAAAAAAAAGCACATTTGATTCGCCTCGAGAAAAAAAAAGGGAGGTCATACAAGATATATTAGAGTCATCATGCAGAGAACCATTGTTATCTTCATTGATCCATTGAATGTTGTAGGCGTATAAAGTCGCATAAGGATCGGGGAACCAAAAAATAAAAAAGAATTTATCTACATTACATGCATCTTACATTTTTCATGTAGTCACACATGATCTATGCATCTTCATTCATATTTTAAAGATACTCAAAAAAACCTTGTGCAATGTATAATGAATGAATCATGCATATCTTATATTTATACTTTATTTATACTCAACAACATTTGTGTCACATTGTTCATTATACGTTTGCATTGCAATTACCGTAAACATGTTTCTCTTTTATTTTATTTATTTATTTATTTATTTATTTTTCTTTATATATATATATATAATAAAAAACAGAAAAATCACTCCTACATGTTTGGAGAACTCATTTTGAAGAGTTTGTTTTTATGATGCAAAATCTCTCCTATTTTGGAGAAATCAAAAATTGTATTAGAGGACTTATTTCTATATTTTTATAATATTTTATAAATTAAAAATATATTAATCATAAATATTCTATTACCATTCTCTACAAAATCACTCTTTTAAATAATATAATTTTTTTCTACTCATAAACTTAGCTTAAGTATTTTAGTTTTTTATTTTCTTTTCCTTTGTTTTTAGGATTATACTGTTTTTTCTTAAAAAAATATTTTGGTGGAATTAAAAGAAGAGGTGTAGAAGAAAAAGAAGGGTATAAAAAACAATTCCAATAAAATTGATAACGTGTACAGGCCATACCGCCTAATATGATTGAGCCATACCGCCCAATATGATTGAGCTGCTTGTTGCGCAAGCAGCGTCAGTCAACAACAACAGAGTTACTTCTGTGGGGAAAAGATGACTATCGGGAGAAAAAACTGTGATCGCCTTATCGTACCTCGCCATATTGATATTCTTGTTGTACTTCTTTTTATATAAAAATATAAAAAGAAGTACAACAAGAGTATCAATATGGCGAGATACGATGGATCACAGTTTTTTTTTCGGATGAATCTTTTCCAAGTCGAATACGCATTCGAAGCAGTTCGTAAAGGTGTACGTGGTATCGATAACGTCTTCTTCTCCCATCTCTTTTCTTTTTCTTCTTTTTTTTTTCTTTCCCTTTTCTTCTTCTCTTTCTTCTTTTTTTTGTTTTTTTTTTCTTCTTCCTTCTTTTTCTCCTCTCTGGCCGCGCCTCCTCCTCCCTCTTTCTTTCTCTTTTTTACTTTGTTTCTCTCTCCTTCTAACATTAGGTTTACTATGTATATTACTATTATTATTATTATTATTATTATTATTATGATTATTGTTATTATTATTATTATTATTATTATTATTATTATTATTATTATTATTATTATTATTATTATTATTATTATTATTGTTGTTGTTCTTGTTGTTCTTTTGTTTTAAAAAAGGGAGTTTCGGCTCTAAGCCCAACTTTTTTTGTTTATTTAATTATGTGGTCTTTTTTTTAGATTCATTTTTTTATTATTATTCTTGAACTAAATCTATTTTCTAAGTTAAATTTCATTTTACTTTCTTCAAATTGGATGTTTAACTTTTTTTAATTTTTTCTAAAAAAAACAAAATAAAAATATTAACAATGAATATTGAAATTGATTGAGATGAGACATCTTATTAATCTTAAGTATTTATAACATTTGAGTTGTGACAACTTGATAATCTTAAATCCTAAATTAATTATCTTTTAATAAAATTGGATCGATCAAGATATGACATCTCTGTGACAACTCTGTGATCTTAAACATTTTCAGCTTATTTCAAACAAACAACCAAACACGCTCGTTATAATAAATTTCTCAGACCCGAGACCTTTTTTCCTTTATCAAACTAACAACATCTTCTAACTAAATCTAATTTCCGCAACAAAATGTATTTTTTTTAAAAATAATCAACACATCCGCATTTTTTACTCAAGAACTAAGTAGCTTTGATTTCTACATCGCACCGGGAGATACGTAGGAGCAAGATTGCACTCTTATCAAGCATAATAACAAAAACTTTTTTTTTTCTCTCTATATTTTAAATTTACTTTTATCATTAGATTATTTTCGTAAAAAGATTATATTTGCATTTTAAAAAGGAGAAATAAATATATTTAAGTTAATATTAATTTTGCACAATTAATTATAGGTAACCGTATTTTAACGGATGTTGTAGGGTGCTAATACCTTCCCTACGCATAATCGACTCCCGAACTCAAATTTGGTTTCAAATACCATTTTTTTTTTTCTATTTTTAAGGGTTTCCCAATATTTTCCCTATTTTAAAATAAATTTTGGTGGCGACTCCATTGAATTCGAGAAACACTCGAAATTTTAGACCGCGACAGCTAGCGATTCCGTTGGGCACCCTTAGAGAGTCAAGCCTAGTATAACCAATTGTGCAATTTTTTTTTTCATTTTTATTTTATTATTTACTTTTTTTCTTATATATTTGTTTGTTTTTCTTTTCCTTTCACTTTATGTGTTTATTATTTTTTTCATTTTTATTTTATTATTTACTTTTTTTCTTATATATTTGTTTGTTTTTCTTTTCCTTTCACTTTATGTGTTTATTATTTTCTTAAATATTAGTTGTCATTATAATATTTTTGTAAACTAGTAGATCATTTTATTTTATTTTATTTTATTATTTTTCTTTTTGTATATATATGTGTTTTATTAGCATTATGAATTATTGAATGATGTTTATTCCGCACCGTACACCTTTACTAAGACACACACTTATGAGTGAGACCCTATACCCGGGCCTGAGTAAAACTTAAGTTTAGTTAGGGGTTTAGTGGTAATTATGTTGGATGTGCATCCTAATTGGTTATTACGAAAATCTCGTCTAGAGCGTGACTCCATTAGAAATACCTACATTTTGGATGTACTTCCTATTTGTAGTGATGTTTCGATACGAGTACTTGGCCCTAGAAAACAATGAATTTTTGGATTATAGAACCCGCCTTGGAAAGAGCTCACGAATTTAGAAGCTTATAGACTTTAAAATTTTTTCAATCTTGAATAGGATGCATTTAAGTCATATCGTAGCCTTTTTGCTTTTAAATGACATATTTTTTTTTATTTTAATTTTAATTTTATTTTTATTTTTGTTTATATTTATATTTATATTTATTTTACTTTTTTTTTCCAACATCCGACGTCATTATACCTTTCATTTTTTATTATTTTTTTTATGTTTTTTTTATTTATTTTGCATCCATGCAAATATCTTTCATCGTTAATGATAAAGTTAAATATTTTTTTAGTACAATGCATTCCTTTCATGCATTAAAAATTATTTTCAACACCATACTATACATTATTCATAATCATTAATTTTTATGTAGGTCCATTAGAGAACCATTGAATTCAAAGCTAGGGTGTGGATATCTTTGATTAAAAATGGGATCCAACAATAAAACTGCAATCCCAATGCTAAGGAAAACTATGAATGTGAAAGCCAAAAAGCCTCAGGTTGATAGTTTAAAAAGACTTCGTAGCTTGTTGGAACTTAATCACATGTCAACATTTACTAAGAAATATGGAAAGATTATTGATTTATGGGATGTGGATGTACAAATAGGGGCTATTACTGCTTTGGCTCAATTCTATGGCTCTCCTTTGAATTATTCAACATATGGGAAGCAATGGATCCTATGGAATTTGAGAGGGTGAATGAAGGTCTAGACATAGAAGGAACAAGCTCCAACGATAACAATTTAACTAGGTTATCTGATGAAGGTGCGATTGAAACGACAATGAGTAGGAATTGTATTAGAGATATGATGTTGGTACACCATCACAATTAGTTGCACAAATTACTATCTTTTAGATTTTAGGCTAAATAGCACATGTGGTCCCTTAATTTGATTTCAGTTAACGTTTTAGTAATTTATCTTTTTTTTTCCCGATTTGATCATTTATTTTAATTTTAAGTGACAATTTGATCTTTTATGTTTTAAAATGTCAACAATGTTATCCTTTTTTTTACAAAAATTCAAAAAAGTCATCAAAATTTTTAAACAAAACCCATAAAATTAATTATATTCTTCAATATAATACAAATATCATCAAATTCGTAACTCAAATCTTCAAATAAACTCGTATTTTCATTCTTTATTTGATGTTGTTAGAGATGAAAATATGAGTTTATTTAAAGATTTAAATTATGAATTTGATGAAATTTGCATTATATTGAGGATGATCATTAATTTTATGGGTTTTGTTTGAAATTTTTGATGAATTTTTTGAATATTTGCAAAAAAAAAAGGATAACATTGTTGACATTTTAAAACATAAAAGATCAAATTGTCACTTAAAATTAAAATAAATGACCAAATCGGGAAAACAAAAAGATAAAGGACTAAAACGTTAACTGAAATTAAGTTAAGGGATCACAAGTGCTATTTAACCTAGATTTTATTATTTATAATGTTGGTGAATATTTCCTAAATACTTGTGTTGGTTTGACTTAATTTTTATGTTCTTGGTGGATAATATCTATGTTAAATTTTTATATACTTTTTCTTCAATTGAATTTTAAAAATAATGATCAAATAATATATTTTTATATTTCAATTGGATTTGAAACTCTATGCACTTGCAATTAATCTTATTTTATAAAAAATTAAGTGAACAATAATGGACAAGTGTTTATTAAAATCTTTTAATAAAAATATATTTATTAATTATACTCAAATATTTTACTTGTATTTAAATGTTATTAGTTGAAATTTTCTATCTATTTAATTTATTATTTATTATTTAATATAAGAAAAATAGATTTTGAAAAATTAATTACCAAATTGTTTTTTTAATTCTCTATTCAAAAACTGTTTTAAAAAACTAGATTATTAAATAGGTTTTCTCTTTTTCTTATATCTAAAACTACTTTTAGAAACAAGTCTCTCAGATAAGTTTTTTTCTTTAATTCTATTCTTTAAAACAATTTTTAAAATTAAATTTATAAAACAATTTTTAAAAACTAAAATACAAAAGTTTTTTCAAACAGGCCCCAAGGGTCTTTAACTTTGACACCACATTGACCTTTCATTTTGTGTTCTTTAACAAATGCTTGTGGTAATGTTGAATATGGAAGTGAAGTCTTATGTGGCCGTTGGAATTATAATGTTAGATTGTACGGTAGAAAAAGAAAAAAAAAACATCTTTCACAAATTATGGTTCTTAAAAAATCCAAAATTCTCAATTTGAAATCTAAAAAATACAGTTGAATGACCAACATATTTCATCTCAATGTTATTATTTTTTTTATGTCTGTTAATTTTTGTTGGTGTTGTGCTGCCAGAAATGGATTTCGAGCTTATAAGTAATCTCAACTATTGAAAAACATTAAAGGTTTAATCATGAAATTTGGTTTTAACTATCAATCATTTGATCTCTCTCCTTTTTCTTTATCAAAACATTTGATCTCTTTTTAATCATGAAATTTGATTTTAACTATCGATCATTTGATCTCTTTTTCATGGCTTAGATTTACTTGACTTTATGAATTTAGGATTTTAATACTATAAAAAATTTGCGTTATATGTTACCTTAACTCTTTCCAAATTACCATTCATCATCATTTAGTTGTTCTTAAAAAGTAATGACACATCGGAAAAACGAATACACTGTGAATAGTGGTGATTGATAAAAATCTTTGACGAAGTAATATGGGATGATGGAGTGTACATACAAAACTCTCACAGTAAAATTAGTATATTGATTGAGTTAGGATAAAAGATTTAAAATTAAGCATACTTTTAATAAGTAGTAATGTAGTAATTGGGACATATATAATCTTTAGTATATTGATTGAGTTAGGGAAAAGATTTAAAATTAAGCATTCTTTTAATAAGTAGTAATGTAGTAATTGGGACATATATAATCTAAATGAGACGTTTTAGGACTTGTGTCAGCCCAAAAGTCCATATCGAAACACATTTCTTAATGCTATTGCTGCATTAGTAGCATTACATCCCAAAAGATCACAAAGCCATGCTAACAAATCATAATTGTTAGAAAATTTTCTCCTTTACCCCTCTTTCTTTTTTTAAATAATTTTTATTTACCATATTAAATTTAATGTGGATTTCGAAAAAATGTAAAATAAAAGTTCTTCAGAAATCATATGTTTTACAAAAATTGAATTTTGTGTATTAGAAATTTTTTTTTTTCAAATTTTTCGGTACATAGTGTGTTTTAGTAACCTAAACCCTATCAAAAACTTTTTTCAAAGTTGTCTGGTAAACAATTGTGTTTTTTCTGCAAGTTTTTTGATACACAAGTGTGTTTTAGTAGGATTTAGGGTTTAAACCCTAACGTTTTTGTACCGGAAATTTTTTCAAATTTTTCGGTATACATATATTTTCAAAAATTTGAATTTTATGTACCGAAAAAATTTAAAAAAACTTTCAAAGTTCAATTTTTTGAACATCAATTTCAATTACTTGTCAACTTCTAATTAGTGTATGTGTAAGGTTCTCACAGTAAATAAACTTATATTAAAGACTTTTACATTATTTTTAGATTTCACTTTCTTTTTTTAAAATTAATTTCACTATTTTAAGTATAAACTTTAAATACTTTAATTCTTTTTTGTTAGATTTTCATTTGAATTCGTGGAATTTTTATCATGTTTATTTTATTTTATTTTTCTTGTTGTATCATATGCTTAATCATCAAAATATAATACCAACGTAGAAAATATTAGACAAATTCAAACAAAAAGTTGGCAAAATGATCATATTGTCTCAAAAAAATTTATGAATTTAAGAGGTTATAATGGAAGAAAAAAAATTTATCAAAGAAAAGTTTTAGCATGAAAGTGGAAATAAGTCAAGTCAACCAACAAAATTCTACAAAGACGGATTTATTATTTTTAGTTGATGGGGCAATTATTTCTTGTTGTTATATTTTAAAAATTGTTGTATAATTAATTAATTTTCAACATTTTAAAATCATGTACCTCTCTCTCTATATATATATATATATGTGTGTGAGAGATCAATAATCATTTAATCTCCTATGAAATTGGACAGTGATTCTTCACAAAATATATTGAAAATAAACAATATATCAATAGTTGTGGTTGTCACTCATAAAAAAAAAAATTATGTAAATATACTATAAGGTACACAATGTATATTTTTGTCGTACAACACTTAATTTTTAATAGAAAAATATAAAATTATACAACAATTGCTAAACAACAAATTAAGTTAATGGGGCAAGTGACTCAATAAGTTCTACTTGTATTCATGTAAGCTACGGCTTAATCTACGTCAAATCTACGTATCGAATTTTTCAAATAAACAAAATAAGATTTTTTTAAAAATCTATTTAACTAAAAAAAACTAGACTACAAACCAAAAAAAATCTTATAGACGTACTAAACCAATCTATATTAGAGTAATATTTTTTATTACTACTATTATATATTAGATTTTGAACATTATACTAAAGTATAACTTTACTAATATTTTAGTCTAATTAATTTTTAATATATTTAAATTTATTATTATAAAATAGAATTGAAATATGATATCGTATAAAATTAAATTCATTAAAATGTGTTAAATCTAAAAAATATATACTTACAAATAAAATTAATTAGCATAAAGTCAAATTCATTAGTCTATGGCTCATTATTTATTTAAATGTTATTATGAAATAAAATTATAAATAAGCTTACGGACCATATCATATTTTTAGAAAAGTGAGGTTCAAACTTAAAATAAATATATAATAAACTACATGTCAAATTTAAACCTTAAATTTTTTTGACATACGAAATTTTAAAAAGTTTAATTCTGTTTAACTTATTCTAATCCTAGCGATTGATATTGAAAAAAGATTGAATATGCAAATTGGTATCTGAAATTGTAAGAGTCGATTAAATTAGTCCCATAATTTTGTGAGTTTCCAAATACATCTTTGAAATTGTAAAAAATATCAATCAAAATAATCTATGTGAACTTTTGTCGTTAGAAATTTTGATGTGACACTGTAATTAAATATATAACTTATCTATGTTGATTTTACATTTATGTCATCTTTCAAAGACAAATTTATTAATAAAATTGTATTATCTTAAAAATAAATTTGTGAATAATTGTAATTGTGTATAGACTAAATATAAACAACTTAGTTAATATAATATTTCAATTTTATCGAAAATTTAATACACGTTATAGCAAAATATCAATATTAAATCACATGGATAAATCAAATATTATAATATAAACTATTTTAATTGTTATTTTATAATGTGAAAGAAGTAACTATTAATCGATAAAGTTGAATTGAAGGATGAAATTATCTTTTTAATGGTGAAAAAATAATAATAATTTAAGGCATAAAAATGTAGGTAGCGAAAATAAAAGAAGACTTGGTTGGGGTTGGTTTGTTGTGTCCTTGGTCACAACTCACAATCGAGACCTTTCACTAAAAGCATCAGAACGAGAAACAGGAAGATCAAATCAATTCGGCGGTGGTTTCTAACACAGTAATCATGAAAGAAGATGAAGAGGTCTTTTCCTTTCAACTTATCAAACTCCCAATTTCCAATTTTCATCTTCTTTTTACCAAAATCTGTTCATTAATTTTCCTGCCTCAATCCATCGCTTATGTTTATTATATTATAATAACTACTTGTCTGATTGTTGAAACCGTAATGTTTTAATGAGTCGCGATTCTCTTGATTTATCTCAAGATTCAAGGTCAAATCCTTTCCTGTTATTATTTTTTGCATCGGTCAAATCCTATTAACTAGAAAACCAGAATAACTTTGTTAAAACTTAGAATATTCTAGTGAGTGTTTTTGTTTAATCACAAAACAGCATCTTATGGCCATGAGTTTGATTGAAATGTGTCCTAAAATGATTATGGGGTTTGATTCTGAAGATTAGTAGTCGTTCATTGGTTGGTCGTCAATAAGTATCGCTCAGAGCCTTACTTAGGTTTGTCACATGCCCTCCTTACCTTTGTTCGAATCCTAACTGTAACAATTATTGGGCAAACTTTACTTACCTCTTGATAGAATTCCAGATTATCAAGGTCTCATTTCCTTGGAATTAGAATAGGGAAACTTCCTCCGAGGGACAGTCCAAGTTCAAACTAGTGAAGCACTAGGTTTAGGCCTTTGAAACTTGGCAATATTTTCATCATGTTAAGCAGCATGACTTATTCATGTTGTGGAAGTCGCACCAAGGTCTCTGAAATCTTAATCGATTATATTTCCACCTTAGGCCTCAACTTATGTTGGGCCGGCGGCCCTGCTTCCTCTCCCTTATACTTTTATTTACAGGAAACTTCTTCTCTGGCACTTGTATTGTTTTGACTGATTTTTTTATTTATTTTATATATGAAGATATATGTTGGTGACTGACGAGACAGTCAATTTGTGTATCCAATAACTGAGGATATGCAATTGCTGGCTCCTTATTTGATTTTGGATTTTTATTGAGTTCATTGTTGTTTGTTTCTCATGCAAATCTATCTTTGGTTTAAAATGAGGAACAACTTCAAAAAAAGTCAAAGTTTTCTGTGGTTTTGAGTGAACAATAAGTGTTATTGATTACTGTCTGTGGGGTTATTTATATTCTCTCCAAATCATTTATGTGAAAAAACTGAGTTTGGTTTCAGCTAGAAATGAAAAAGGAAGCGGCTGCTGACACGTTGTACCATTATTCAAAATTTGTGATTGCAAGGATTGGAAGTAGGACTCGAATGTGTGATTTGAGGTTACATTTGATGAAGGTATGAGACAAAATTCTATGTTATTTTTTTATTAGGAACAGCGCCACTTTTTTTTTTGTCATATGAGGTTTCTATATGGAAGATAAAGGGATTATCTTGAAAACTAGGTTGTTCATATTCTAATTGATCCATGCTCTCTAACCTGTCATAGTTATTATAATCATTTTCAGGAGATTTCGGGTATGCCAACTTCTCTAAATAGGGAAACACCACACACTGCAGCTTCTCCTGAGGCAATGGGTGAGTCATCAAGCTCAGGAACAGTAAGACTAGATAAAGCAGACAGTTTTCGGGCACTATAGGTGATACTTGATTGAGGATGGTGACCATGTTTTTTGTTTGGGGTTGTGGCATAGTATGTCGTTGTTGCTAGATAGCAGCTACTCTCTCGTAATAATGGTACAAAAGCAGGCACAAAAATGGGCAGAATTATGTTTCTAATTACCATCTGTGATGTCTCATATAATTATATACCACTGAAGTTTTTATATCAAGTTTGATGTAGATTTATAAGGCTTGTTTGCTGTAGTTAAAGTTTGTTGTAGGATTAGTGTGGTTCACCTAATGCATGTGTTGATTCAATTCAAGGTGAAGTTATTGAAATTTCAGTTGTGTTTTTTATGTAGGATTTTGGAAGTTCCAATTCAGATTGTGTGGCTCACATGATGAATCACTGTTTTATTTTTTGGTTTTCTTAGGGAGAGTGTATTCTCTCTCCCCTTTTATGTGGTTTTTTACTTCTTCTAATTTTACCCTTTATTTAAACAATTTTTTTTTTATATTATTTCATTCTTTATCCAATCAAATAATTGAAGTTTCTATACTCATATATGATATATTTTCTTCCAATTTTACCATTAATAGTTTAAACTATTTTATTTACAATTGTATTATTCTTTACCCAATCAAAAAAAAGGGAAAGAAAAACAAATAGATGTATAGGTCAGTGTCGTCTGTTGTTATGATAAAAGTAAATTTACTATTACTCTAGTAATATTATAGCAATTATTATATCATTGAAGTGTTATAATTTCTATTTTTACTGAATCGATAAAATTCAATTGTTTTTTAATATAATAATCTTGTCGGGTTTAAAACTTAAGAAACGTTCTTATATTGTAAAATAAAATAAATACATATTTTTTGTCAATTTCAATAAGAATATATAAAGATTTAATTTCTTGTCAAAAAAAATTAAAGAATTAATTTATATACTCTATTGAGTGTAAATATATTTAATTATAATAGGTTTGTATGATATAATTATGATATATTTTTAATAAATATTTTGTCAATCAATTATAATGGGTTCGAATGAGTTTTATAATTAGAGATATTTTTCTTATTACAAGTGCAAATAAAAAAAATACTGTATTTTAGTTTTTTAAATGAAGAGTTTTTATTTTGAAATATTCTTAATTTTGAGAGAAAACGTTTGTTTTTTTTTGTTTGTGAGAATTTAATTTTGGACCAAATCATAAAAGAAAGCCCATTATTGGCAAACATGGTAATATAATAAACCCAAACCAATGGTATCTCCAACGGCTCAATATTTCTAACGGCTAGTTTTCGTAAATTTAAAAACCCGATTCTTTGTTCTAAATCTCATTCTTCACAAACACTATCCATTTTGTTCCCCGCAGGAAAATTTATTCGAAAAACTTGCAATCTTTTTATTTTCAACAATGTTGCAAGAAATGTGGAACGCTCCTCCAGGTTTCAGACCATCAAAATCAGCACCTTCTTCACCTGCAAAACCTCTTGGTGTTCCTCGAACTCGATCTGTTGGTGAATCTTTTCACATCACCCATAAGGTCCCTGTTGGTGATTCTCCTTATGTCAGAGCCAAAAACGTTCAGGTATTCATTTTCACCTTCTGGGCTACCTTGTTTTTTTCAAAGTTCTTATTTTTAATTTCAACTAAATGGGTCATTTTTATAATGTTCAGTTGGTTGATAAGGATCCGGAGAGAGCGATACCGTTGTTTTGGGCAGCGATAAACGCGGGAGATAGAGTGGATAGTGCTTTGAAAGATATGGCTATTGTTATGAAGCAACAAAATAGGGCTGAAGAAGCTATTGAAGCAATTAAATCACTTAGAACTAGATGTTCAGATCAAGCACAAGAATCTCTTGATAATATCCTATTGGATCTTTATAAGGTTAGTTAATTCACTCAATTGCCAATTTATTTTTATTTGCACTAGTAATAATGATACTGATTGAAGTTTTTATTTGTTTTTTGAACACAGAGATGTGGTAGACTTGATGACCAAATTGCTCTATTGAGACATAAGCTTTACTTAATTCAACAAGGGTTGGCTTTCAATGGTAAGCGCACAAAGACTGCTAGATCTCAAGGGAAGAAGTTTCAAGTCTCAGTGGAACAAGAAGCCACTAGATTATTGGTAAGAAAACCAACACATATGCTCTTCAAATTTACTTTTAGTCCTAAAATTTTGTATCCATTGTTCGGTCCCAATAAATTACACAGCATAGTCTTAGTTTTTAGTTGTTTCCTAAAAAATTGTTGGGTATAGAGACTAAAAATATATTTAACCTTAATTTTGTTACACTTTGATTTTCACTTTCGGCTTTGGCATGGAACTGATATTTAAACTGTTTGATAAATGAAGGGAAACTTAGGATGGGCTTTAATGCAACAAAACAACTACATCGAAGCCGAAGAAGCCTATCGCCGCGCGCTTTCACTAGCACCAGACAACAACAAGATGTGCAATTTAGGCATATGTTTGATGAAACAAGGAAGAATTTCTGAGGCAAAAGAGACTCTCCATAGGGTAAAACCTGCTGTGACAGATGGACCAAGAGGCTCAGATTCTCATCTGAAAGCCTATGAAAGAGCACAACAAATGCTCAAAGACCTTGAACATGAAATGATGAACAAAGGAGGAGTTGATAGGATTGAACAAAGCAGACTCTTTGAAGCTTTTCTTGGTTCTTCATCAATTTGGCAACCTCAGCCTTGTAAGGATCATCATCATCACCAATCAAGTTTTCCACCACCAATCAAAACTCAAGATGAGTTTGGTGATGAGAATATCAATTCCAACATTGTGAAAAATCACATGGCACCACCACCAAATTATAAAGGTAGTAGCATTGTTCCTTTGGGAAACTCACTTAATGTTGCAGCTCCACCATTTTATGCAGCAAAGTCATCTGCGATTCTTTCATCGTCGTCAAATGAGAATCAAATCTCTGAGACACTTAAGCGAACGAGGTCTGGAAATGCCGCAGGGTTGATGAGAGTAAGTACTAATGATGCGAACATCAATGTGCTTGCGCCGCCGGAGAAGAACAAAGCGAGACGGCTTTCGTTTGAGAAGAATAAGTTGAGTGATTTGTTACCTGATACTAAGGACTTTGAAGATGCTATTCTCTCTGCTATTTTGGGGACTCCTTCAAATGAGTCAAATGACATTTTCAACAAGAACGTTGATAAGAGGAGGCTTAAGGTTTTTCAAGATATTACACTGTCTTTGAGTCCAAAGGCCTAATTTAATATAATTTTCAATAACTATAGTCTTAGATTGGAGATGATCTTGGTCTCCATTTATTTGTTTAACTTCATTTCTAGTATGTATGCTACATTATAGCAGTTAAGTTCTACTACAGATAGGAGTAGCTAGCTGCATTTTGAAGTTCTCTCTAATTCATTTATGTTGTATTGATTTGTTATGCCATGTAAAAGAGGCACATTGACTTACTTGAATAATTAGTTGATATGATATGAGTTCCTTTTCTGTTGACATGGCTTGCCTCATTCAGTGTCTCATTTTTCTAATTCTGTTAAAAGAGTTTTTGAAACTAATGCAAGGTAGAATCACCAATTCACTTGATTCTTTTGTTTGCTTCAAATTTACTCTCTCTATGATTGCTCTCTCAGAGGAAATGATGTTGGAAATATGTTTTGTTACAATATTCATAAGCCATTTCATATTTCCTAGAGATGTTGGAACTCACATATAACAACTTCTATAAATAAAGATAATTCATGTTCTTGAAAGTTAGGATTCATAAAAACATTGTAATGAAGTCACACTAACAATCCATATGTCTCTTGTGTGTAATCAAGTCATTCACACGTTTTTTATGAATCAATCCCTAATCTCTAACATCCTCTCTCAAATAATGAATGAAACCTTCCAAAGTAAAAAGATATCCAGATACTTCTTACTTCCATGTGTATAAGAGTATCCTAATGACTGGAGTTTTCTGATTCCATGCTTTATATTATATTGTATGATTTTAATATTCATAGATAGAAGCATATTTATAGATATATTGTATGATTTTAATATTCATAGATAGAAGCATATTTATAGATATATTGTATGATTTTATATATATATTTTGAGCTTACCAGAATGGTTCAACCAATTATAGTAGTACATTCAGTAACAAAAACTCAACCAATAATTTATTGTTTAATATTAATTAACATAATCTAATTAATAATAATTTCTAATCATTAATTATTATAACTTACTAATTAAATAATTAATCTAACATATACATACACTTTCATTCATTGTTCGAAGAAGAGTGGATTATCTTGTGTCATGGTAAGAATAGATAAATAAAACTACAATCTTTGTGTCTTAAAAATGTTCATACCTTATCTTTTGTTTATTTTATTAACTTTAAAGCATTAACTTTTTTTATATATTTAAAATATATCATTTCAACGTGGCGAACTCTCGAGAGGTATTCAATTATACTATAAATAAGTTATGCAACACTAATATTTCTTCGATATAAAGTTTTTCGTGTTTTACTTCTAAAAATTAAAGTCTCTTTTCGAAACATTCAAAATATTTTAAGTTATAGAATGAAATATTGACAAAAAAAACGTTAAAAAAAAAATCACAGTCACCAAAAAAATATAAAACACAAGCATGAAGTTTAACGGTTTTATATATATGAGTTTTATTTTATAATCAGAGTTACAATAATAGTATTTATTACTTTGAATGTTAGGATATTAATTATACATTATAAATATGTCTTAGTTGATCACCAATGGAAAATAAAAAACCTTATCAATATATATATAATCATGGCCTCATTCAATGGATCATACATTGTTGTGGCCGTTATGATTAGCTTTACTTTGTTGGTGAAAACATCAATATGTTCAGAAATTGCTGAAGGTCCTTCTGTGGATATTAGTTATGCACCTAGACCTTTGTCATCATACGAAAAATATTTAAGTAATTGTGCAAGCAAATTAAAGCCAGGATGTGGCAAACTAATATTTGACAGTGTTTTTTTTGGAAATCAAACTGTTACCAATGACTGTTGTATCAGTCTTGTATATGATGAGGGAAAATCGTGTCATTTGGACATGACTAAATATGCAGTTGAATTGCCAGTTTTTAAGAAAAACAAGACTCAAATTTTGGAACGATGTGTCAAGGTTTGGAATACTTGTAGTACGATTCACATTGATTGACCTAAACTTCATTTTCAATGATTGTGAACGTTTGTATCAAATAAAATTTATACTTACTAAATAAATAATTTTTATGAATAGAAACTTATTGTATTGTGGTCTAGTTCATGGTATTGCCTCTTTCTTGAAATTTAGAAATAAAAGCATACAAATAACTGTCTAAAGAATCATTGATATATTAAAGATTATCAAACATTTATTATTTTCATAAATAAATCTATACAAAGAAACTGTTCATATTTAATAGTATCTTTTAAATTATGTTCTCTCCGTCGCACAATAAATATCACGTTAGCGAATAAAATTGTCTTAAAATGAATGTCATTTACAATTTTCAATACAACATTAATTTTTTTTTTTAACATGTCATTCAATTATTATTATGTACACAACATCCAAAGTATTATTATATTTTGAAGTAATAATAATGAAAAACTCATCAATAATTAAGATCAATAGTTTAGTAAATGATTTATCTTTTTCTTCTAATTAGTGTAATTTTTAATGTGTAAAAATTTTAAACGATTCGCTGTGAATGGAGTACTTTTTCCAGAATCTCAACTAACAAGCTTGGTTTTCATAAACTGAAACAAGAAAATTAAAACTATTATTATATAACTGAATCAACAATACCAAAAAGAAAAATCCAAGTGTTTTACATTTAATATATTTGTTTTTATATTAAATCTTGAAAGCAGGACTTAACATAAACAAAGGCAACATTGTGTTCATGTATACGCTTAAGGATCTAAAATTATTTGAAAAGTAATCTCGTTACTCGGGCTTGTTTAAATAAATCATCATGAAACTTTGTTTTCAAGCTTAAACATAATAGTTTAATATGTGTAAACTTTAAACAAATTAAATAGGTTCAATATATCCTATCATAACTGTGGGATACAGACATCTCGTTTTTTATAGTATCGAAGCAGGTCGATTTAGAACGGGATTGTGTGCCTAACGTCATATTGGATGAATCGAGTTAGATCCACTTCGGTTGCTAACTATATATATATAAATGGGTAGTGTCCATTTCTGCAAGCCTTCTGATTGTCTGCTTCCCTCTATATATATATATGATCCTTACATCTTATGAGTAATGAAGCACCCTCAAACTGAAGAGGATAATGATACGATAAAACCATTGGAGAATTAGCTGCTGTGGTGTTCCAGCAAAGACATCAGAGCGCACCAGCTCACAAGAGAGCATGCCATTTTTTTTACAAAAGCCATTTGTAAAACGTTTTTACACTAAATATATAAATTAAATTCATTACTCATGCTTGTATAAAGATAATTTCATTAAACTTTAATTTAGTATATATTCGTGAACCACCCTAATGTTGTAGTGTTTTGCACTTCCTTTTATGACTATGTAGGAGACGGTACAGACTTTTGCAAAAACACTAAGGACAGTCTATAAAAAGAAATATTACACTAAGCTTTTAAACAAAAAAAATTCATTAACATTTGAATTAGTTTTTACACCTCGATTCTTTCAAAATCTCTCGGCAACTTTGGATAAATAAATACCTATAAACTTGTAAGTTGAATAACCAAACAACTATTCATACAAAATTCGAAGCTCTAAAGCTAGGCAGGAGAAACAACAGAGGATGCCTTGATAAAATGCAGCAAATTGGCCAACTTTGTTGTAAAAATTCACCTAATATATCAGTTATATGCGTAAAAATCTATTCGTCATCCTGGTTTAGCTTTCTCTTCTGCTTTTTACGCTGATCACGCAAACCTGATAAAAAACATTTCAGAAATTACCAATCACAAGTTTTGCTCGTAAAAATAAACAAATGAATAATATCAAGGAAGAACAAAACTTACGTGTCTTCTCTTGCTTTCTTTTTCTCTTTATATCCACCGAATTTCTTTGTTTTCGAAATGAATCCTTGATATCCATGCGCACCTGTGAGGAAAAAGAGGTAAAGGAAGAACAAAACAAACATAAGAACAATTCAGTAAGCTGACTATTACTCTTCAACTAAACAGAAATTCCTAATTTTCCTGTCACAAGATGGTAGATACTTATTTTCAAAATAATGACGAACTTAATTTTGATCAAAGGCTATGAAATAATAGGCCACATAAAAATGGAAGGGAGAAATAGAGAAAGAAGAAGAATGCCGCTGCATATTTGAATTTGCATTTCCTCAATTTTACTTGTCAACGAGGGAAATCTTATATCGAAAAGCCTCCCCATACATGAAGCTTGCAAAATAACAATTTTCAAAACAAAACAAAAAAAATCTACCTCTTCACCAGCACTCCGAAGTGCGTGAAGTGCGTCCACACAATCTTGACCAATCACAACCAATTTTCCCTTTTTGCCTAATCCTGCTCCCTGATGGTCACTTAGTTTTTGCCTTGCTAACTGTTGCAATTGTTGCTGCAAGAGGGGCGTTACACCAGCCTGCACAGAGAGTATAGTATCAGAATTTGTCCTTAAAAAGTTTGAAAGGAAAAAACAAAACAAAACAAAACAAAACAAATGCTCCAAATAGTGTTCATCGAAACAATTTTAATATCTATTAACATCTTGATATTTATCAGTAAGCATTACAATCTTGGATATTATCTAAGAATTCAAATAACTATTAAGCTAGTCCAGATTATATTATATATACATAGTTAAAAATGGATTAGGAAAAAAAATTCATACGATTGGAGTGGCTTGCATTGCATATAGGCTAGGTTCATGTTGCATGGAAAAAGTTTCTAGCACATAATAATAAGACCAAGTGCATTTCCAGTCCAAAAAGGCAACTTCATCCTAACTACTAGAAGTAGTATAAGAGACAGCTCAACCCAAGAGCCTGATTTGAATTGACTGAACCAAGGAAAGAGAGTGCACAATATTATGTTTCGGCATTAAGAATGTTAGAATCAGTATCCTTGTGCACTTCCTCCTGCAATCACTATGCTACTTCTAAAGGACAACTTTAAAAAGTATAACTCTACTATTGCAATAATGACTTTGTTGGTCAACAGAGAAAGACAAATGGTAAAAACAGCAAGTGCCAGGGTGACAGAAAATCATAATGAGGATAATACCCACCCCTGCTAGATATCGATGTGAAAACGTTTTTGATTGCAGAGGACGTGAAATCAGTATACTGAGCTCCTGCAGAATGCAAAATTTGAGACATAAATAAATTTGAACAATGGAAGAAAAGTAGAAAACAACAACCATGTATCATTTCAAGTTAAAAAAAAAAAAAAAAAAAAAAGCAAGTACAAACCGTCTGCAATTTCCTCAATTGTTTAGAGCTGGCTTTCTTTTGCTTATGTTTATTAACTTGTTCATCCTCACTGTCATAATTTTCTGTAACTAAATCAACTGAGCTAGCATTCCGATCAAACCAGCTTTTTTCAGCCTTCTCCTATAATAAGGAAATTTGAATGCACATAAGTACACATATGGTTAGCACTAGTTGAAGCACAGCATTCCATATAAGGAAAAAGTAGAAAGGATAAGATAATTAAGAAACTACAACCATGGATATATACTAAAAAGTAAAAAACTAGACGAGGAAGTATAATAGAGAGACTCTTGTAAGGAAACAATAAAACAAAACAGATATAAATGTGTTTAAGCTGAAAAGTGAAGTCAGAAACTATTTCAAATCATGTATAATGACAACTCTCAAGCTCACCTACATCCTTGCATGAATAAAGTCCAAAAGCATATCGGTATGGATTTAGGTGAAACAGTTTACCTGGGAATCCTTCCTTGTTATCTTGTCTATTTGACGTGCAAGAGACAATCGTTTTAGAACCTCTGGCATGTATGAGTTCTCCAAAGGAAACCGCTGAAAGGTATCCTGTATACATGAACATAAATGTATGTTGACTATTCTGGTCTAGATAAAGCAACAAAAAATTGTGATAATTTCAAGTGATAGGGATTATTTAGTTTATTACATTTTCTTCAAAAAATATCGCTTGATAAATTCTTATTAACTGGGAGGAATAAGAGATAATTTAAATGATTACTACAAAGTACAATTTGAATACTTATAAATGATTAAATCGGACAAAACCAAGAGCCATCACAGAAAGACACCTTTGAAAATGACTTGCACAACGAAGCAAACTTTGATGTATCTTTTGGGGAGATTAAAGCAATGCTACAACCTTCGGCAGAAGCTCTAGCTGTTCTTCCACTTCTATGAACATAAACCTAAAAATCAAGAAATAAGTTTTATATATATATATATATATATCTTTATGAATATCAATAATTAATATATGGATGAAAGAAATAAGGAACTGGCTTACCTCTGCTGAATGTGGAAGCTGATAGTGGACAACAGTTTTAACACCAGGAATATCAAGACCCCTTGCAGCAACATCTGTAGCAACAAGTATGCCATTTTCATGTTCACGAAAGCGGTCCATTGCCTGCATTAAATAGGGCACGAAACAATGATATAGTGATGGTAGAAAATAAAATAGAACACAATATATACAATTTCAAGAATCCAAGCCAATGCCCTATGAGAGGAGAGACAAAGTAGACCAATGTGATGCTCATGGATGGATCATATAATTTAAAATTTAGTAACTCAATTCATATCAACATCTATTATGATACAATATTTCCTAGGAAAGAAATATTAGGAAATAATTAGTATAGGAGCACATTAGTTGAACATGAGTCCTCAAAGAAGAGTTTGACCACTGGCTTCTTCTAGTTTGTGTCTTTTCCTTCTTCCTATGAATGGATATGGAAATACAAAGCTATCACGACAAGGTTTGTGGGCCTCAGTCACATTCTTTTCTCTTGATGTGTGTATTGTATTTTTCTACTTCAGAGTCTACTAGATATACACTTGTGCAAGGGAACAAAATTCTTATTTGGGGTTCAATATGCCCTAAATTTGAAGAGTTTTAAACGGTCAGTTCAAAGGCCTCCACAACAAGGAGGCCAGTGTTTTTCTGGGCATTGAGTATATTTTGATACATTCCATTCGAGCAGAATCCTTGCATGCTTTACAGGTGTATTCCTGCCTCTCAATTTTATAGGTGACGTGACTATGTTTGTGACCTATATGTACGCTCCACGGATGGTTTTACAAAGGGAGTTGCAATTTCTGATATGTATGGTGATTGACAAATGGACTCTTCATTTTATTCTCATAATAATGATGCAGGTCCAAGGATTTAAAAGTACAACTTATTAGCTAATATTGATGCACTATTCAACCAATGATCAAAATAAATTTGGTTATTCGTCAGAAAGAAAATGATAAATAATGAATCAAAGGTCTATATCATCATCCCATAGCATAGCAATTAAAACAACAATTGAACAAAGCAAGGCAAGGTCTGGAGCAAAGAAAGGAAACAAACCTTTAAACGTGCTCGCTGTTGCATTTGAGCATGAAGAGTCCAAACATTGACGCCAAGAATGCGCAATATGGAAGAAATATGGCGCAAAGCTGCAATTGACGTGCAGAAAACTATTGTACGGCCTTGTCCATGGACAGTGAGAATATAATACAAATGGGCATCTTTATCATCTTCTGTGCATCTGCATCACATAACAAATCATTAATGTTGAATCATCAAACAAAAATCACAGTTAATGTCATAGTAAACATTACTTAATGACTTTATCATGGGTAATCACTACTCAGTTTGAGTAGCTGAAATTATAAAAGGGGCCATTTATCACGGAAATTTAGCAAGAATGCTCAACCAGTAAACCATAAACTACAACTCTTTTTTAGCATGGAGGAATGAATCACAAGGGGCCAGAAAGGGCAGCTACCCTTTGTGACCCAACAGAATAGTAGGCTTAAAAATAATAATATAGCACCAAAATCAGATAACCATTTCAATCAAACTGAATATATTACTATAAATATTCATTCTCAGGACTTGAGTTTTAGAGCTTTGATATGATTTTACATACTCAATAAATGACTCCTCAATCTTAGCTGCTAATATGGATGGATTGGTAAGATCAATAACTGCAGCATTGGGTCTCATTCCTGCTCGCTCAGAAAGAGTTTCGATAGAATCCAAACCATCTGTTGATGGTTGCTTTTTCTGAATTGAATTGCGCTTAAGCTTCTTGCGAAAATCAGCAGACAGTGCAACAGTTGCAGAAAAAACAAGAGTTTGCCTTTTCTTTCTTTGTAAGCTAGAAACTGTAACACAATTATGTGCATCTTGAGAATCATCTTTACTGGAGACATTGGACATGGGAAGCATGTCAATTATTGATTGCAACTCCTTAAAATGGCCATTTTGTACCATTCGATCAGCCTCATCAAGCACAAAGAAAGACAATGAATGTAACTGCAAAAGAGGGTGGTCAGCGTTAAAAAAGGTTTCCAATGAAAACAATATGTCAAGTCTATGCTATGCATTCAACTAAACAATTATTTATTACCCGTTGTAGATTAATTCTGCAGCAGTTATGTATTATGTATCAAAAGTAAGAAACAAAAAACCATAGGCAAAATGATATCAGACACTATATAATTTGCATATATTGTAACAATATAACATTTAGGATCAAGAATTGCAAAGAGCCCACAATTTCGTTGCTTTTTTTTTCTTCTTCACTATTAATTTTCTTTTTTGTTTTCTATTCGTTTGTTCATTTAAGGGTTTCGCACATGCTTATAAATTGCAACTAAAAGGATTTTGAAGCCTCTGCAACTACCTTGCGACCACAATAGTGGCTGAATCTACCACATTTTCCACAATATCAAGGATTGCAATGTAACTGCAAGTCTACAACTGCATTTTAAAAACACAGTATGCATTGCAGGCTAAACATTTCCAGTTTTTCGCTATATTCCACTTTTTCCCTCAGTAATTATCTAAATAAATATTTAATTATCAAAAATATAAATTCGGTCATACTCGAACATCATAATTTTTCTGCATTAGTATTAGCAATCACCTCAACCAGATGCTTTTCTCCAGATGACATAAGTTCCCATAGCCTCCCTGGAGTACCGACCACAATCTCAGGCCTTGCTTTTAAAAGTCTCTCCTGCTTTTCTGCTAAAATACCTCCAACTATAGGGGTCACCCTAACATTAATATACTTGCCTATTGCTTTCAGATGATCAGTAACCTGAAAAAGCAATTGCAGTACCAAATAATAAATTGACTGCTTCTATTATTGACAATCCAACAAAAATCACATTAAATGTAAAAAAATATTAAATTATATTTTAGTTAATGGGGTTCCAAAATAGGTCCAAAAAAAACATGTTGAATTCATGACAACTGAATTTAGCATGACAACATGAGTACAGCAGTGCCATTGAAGTGAAGTACAGAATAAAATATGCAATGACAACAATGTACAAAAATTCTAAAAGAACAATTCACTGTTAAAGGAAACTACTTAGTAATGAACAAATTAATGGAAGAAAGAGCAACTTAGTAATGAACAAGAAAAGTGTAATATTGCTGAAATGAAGAGATTACAAAGGAATTATTATACAGCCCAGAGCTAAGCTCCTTCCGAGAAACAAAATGCTCTCTGCCCATAACCAACTCAATGATTCTCCAAGATTTTCCCATTATTCTATACTCCACCCTATATAACAAACTCAACTTAATTTCTCTTTCTGTAACTAACTCTCCCCCTTCCATAAGTGGGCTTTTGGACAATTGGGCCTACAAGTACATATAAGGTACCTAGCATTTTCACTAACACATGTAAATCATTATCAATTATGAAATTTTCCATTTTGAGCACTTGATGCGATTTTCAAACAGCCCTTCGAGTACTAAAGTTTAAGGACAAAAATGCTACTTTATTCTAAATTTTATTTCTTGTTTTAAGCACGGACACCTCTGAGATTAGGCGTGTCGTCGTATTTGACACTTGTACGACACCTCAAATAAGTGTCCCAAAAATAAAACTTGTTTTTCTTCGCTTCGACACACCTTAGACCCCTTGGACACATCTCAAACACAACTACAGAGGTTAAAGATGTGTCAAAGCAATGGTGATTAATGATGGGGTTAAAAACATGAAAATGAAATATAACATGTTCTGTTTTTCGGCAGTAGATGCATAAATGAAGGTGAAAAACTATCATATATGTATCGGTGCCGGTGTCCTATGTGTCCGTGTCGTATCAAGTATCCGTGTCGGAGTCAGTGCTTTTGTATAAGTAGGCTTCCATGGATGTGAGAGTGGACTTGTAATTATTAAGCTCTGTTAAGAGTTTAGACTATGGTCTCTATATTTAGGTTCCTTTTACTCTTAAATCATGTCACAATACGTAGTCTCACTTATATGTACTCCCACCTAAGAATGACAATGGAGGGTAAAGGGTGGTCTATACCCAAATCCATTTTTCAATACAAGATATATTTGTAACGGCCCAAATTTCAATATGACTTGGAAAATCCCCCACCCATAACTGCAAGTGCTTCTTCATGTCCAAAATCTAAATCATTACTCTATGACTATTCCTTACCGCACACATACTTGTTGCTGCCGACCAGAAGGTTAAATTTGGAAATTATTCTGTTTGGTAGCCTTGTCCCACCCATAAAAAAAATCTATGAAATCTATTATTAGTCTCCTAAAACTCTGAATTGCTGCAAATAAAAACAAGAAAATGCTGGACAAGAATAATGCCCAGTTGAACCATACAAGACTTGTAGGTCATAACAATTAACAACTATAAAACTAAATAGTACAAAACATAAAGTCCCACTTCCCACCAAAAGATGAACTAAAATGCTTGACAAAAATTACCCAGCATACTGGGATAATATACAGATTAAGAGTAAATTGGCTCGATGCTGAAGAATTTCCTACATACTAATAATTTCAATACAACTTGGAACTAGCAACATATTGATTAACTGCAAATTATAATAGGGAATCTCAAAAGTAGCAAACCATGTAAACAAAGATGACAAGAATAGTACCTAAATTTAAACATATATAAAACTAAATACAAAAACACAAAAGCTCCCACACTTCCCACCTTATTAGTAGCAAACAATACAAAACCAAGATACTTAAACATCATTTTAACTAGTAACAGTCAAGCAACTGACAATAATGCAAATGACAAAAAGCCACGACAATTACCTGAAGTGCAAGTTCTCTAGTTGGAGCAATAATAAGACTCCTTAAAAGACCTGTAGGAGCAGCTTCTTCGCCCTTTTCCTCGACCGTATTGGCGGCCTTCTCACGCTCCTCCAAAAGACGTTGCAAAATGGGCAAACCAAATGCAAGTGTTTTACCAGATCCCGTCTCTGCAGCCCCAATAACATCCTGTCAAATGAGGAAACAAGATTTCCCATCAAAGTTAATCTTATGATATATTTCAAGCCAACAAAGTTCCCTGAATAAGAACTTCAAATAAAACAACCTTCCCTTGATGAGCAGCAGCCGGAATACAAGCTTTCTGTATCGGTGTTGGTTCCTTGAATCCTAACTTGTAAATTGCTTTCATTAAAAGAGGATGAAGCCTCAACTCATTCCATGCATAATAATCAGTTTCATCAATGTTCCCTTCCCCAACATCATCCTTCACATCAGCATCCACACCTAGAACCGCACACGCCAGTTAGTGGAACATGTCTATCACATTTTTTTATTGTCATTTGTTCTTAAGACATTCCAACTTTTATTAAATCAGAACATGTTCTCTGGCTTTTTTCCATTCACAAAGAATAAATTTACTTCTAACATGCAGATCTTCCAAACAGTTACATATTTGAAAAGTAAAATTGGAAAAAATGTGTAGACACAAAAGGCCAATATTGTCTTTATAAATTAATAGTTTAATAAGTATGCAATGTCAGTATAAAACAGTTTTATACATGTCGATGGCAAAACTGTGAGATGTAATAATTGAATACTTGTGTAAAACTTAATTACATTCACAGTTCAGGTCAATTAAATTCTAATAAATAATTATAAGTTACAGATTATACAAACAATCCACATTTCAGGAATCTACATTAAAATATACTATTTTAACTTTAAACAAATAAATCACCAGTATTTGAATGTTGAACTTTCTGGTTTTCTTTTGCATCCTTATTTTTCTTCTTTTTCTTTTTCTTTTTCTTCACTTCAGACTTGATGCTCTCCTCCTTAACAGTTTCTCCATCACCATCTTGCTTCTGCTTATTCAACTTCTTGTCCTGTTTCGAATTATGCTTCCTGTCATGATGTACAGGATCAGGAATATCTAAACCATACTCAGTCTCATCAATCTCCTCCAGTGAAAGAAAACCTGCAAGCAAAATAAATTAAAACAATGAAACAATATCGCTTATCGAAGGAAGAGAAAAATGGGTAGGCAGAGTAAATTGAACCTCCTTCGAGTTCATTAGAGCCAGTGAAGAGTGAAAAAGAGGTGTCGTCGTCATTGTGTTGAGGAAGAGAAGAGTTCCATGGAAGTGATTCGAGGCGGTCGAGTTCAGGGTCCTTAGGTTCTAGGGTTCGCTTCTTCCTCTTTGTCTTTTGCATCAAAGAAGTTGTTGCTTCTGTTGTCATGGCAAATAGGAATAGGTAGCGAAACACAGCACGAGTGCCGAATGAAGAAGATGACGAAACTTGCTTAATGCTTTGTTCAACTCAAATTAAGGCCCTGTTTGGATAAAAAGCTTATTAAGTGCTTAATGCATTAGAACTTATCGCATGAGAGCTTATGTCATAACTTTGATAGAACATGAACAGAGACGTTCTTGCAGAAACAAAAACGAAAGGAGAAAAATGAGGGACGTGATCGGAGAATACTCACCGCGGCCGAGAGAGCTTGTGCTGTGGTTGCCGGAAAGATTCGCGGCGCGGCGGGTCTGGGCAGCGGGTCGACTAGGGTTTCCTGGAGCTTTTGCGATTGCTGTGTGTCCAAGCCAGTTTCCTTACTCTTTTAAAAATTAGACACTTTTATCATAATATTATTTAAAAGTTTATTACAAAATATTATTTATTTATTTATTTATAAAAAAAATAAGATCAGTATTATAAAATATTGTTAAAATTTAAATAAAATTATTTAATTTTAATGTTTTATTTCTACTTTCATCTAATTAATTAAGAGTTTAATTGTTATTAATTTAATAGTTGTGAGTGACGGACAGTATAAAAATTCTTTACCGTTACTCTGTATCTAAATAAAATCCATTAGTTAAATGAAATTTGTGTTATCTTAAAATTATTTATTTAGCTTTTTAATTAAATTTATAAAAAAAAATATTACTTTATCTACTTTGATGATTTAAATGAAAAAAAACACATTTTTAGTTGGATTAGTAAATCACTAATTGAATCATATTTAGAAGGATGTATTGAGTTTATAAGTTTTATAATTAAAAATATATATTGTTTGTGATTTGGCAAGTAGATTAAAAACTTCTCATTTTATGCATTAATGATAAACAATTAATATGTGTATGATTTATATATTAAAATAACATTTATAAAATAAAACACTAATTTAAGAAAATGAAAAATAAAATGTCTTATGTTAGTAAACAAATAGCAATAAGTCTCTGACACAGCGAGGACATATAAATTTGATAATGATCGCAAACTTAAACAATCTCAATATCGTCGTAGAATTACACAATCTAACATTTAAATAAGGAACTCTATGTAGGACATGTAAAAAAGGGAAACGAGGAGCAAAACCTTTTGTTTCCATACCAAGGCATCTTGAACTTTATCACATCGGCTTATTTGGTCCGACAAAGACATTTGTTAGTAGTAAAAAATATTGCCTTGTCATTGTAGATGACTATATTAGATGGATATGGGTTAACTTCCTCACACACAAGCATGAAAACCTTTTGAAAACTTATACAAAGAAAATGGTATCTTACATGATTTATCCTCTTCTATAACACCTCAACAAAATGGTGTTGTTGAAAAAAAATCTCTTTATTAAATGACAAGAACCATAATTCATTGAAACAAATGTTTTGAAACACTTTTGCTATTGGATGTTATATTTAGAATATAATCTATATGAGACATATCTTGAATAAAACTCCTTGTGAATTATGGAGGGAGAGGAAGAAAAAAAAATATATTTTCATCAATTTGGTTGTACTATTTTTATGTTGAATATTAAAGACAACCTTGGTAAATTTGACTCTAAAGCTTATAAACATATCTTTTTGAGATATTCTAAACGCCCTAAATCCTACAGAATATACTATAGAGAAACTCTAATTGTTGAAGAACCAATACATGTATGGTTAGATGACAAATAACCTAACTATAAAAAGTTATAGTTAGTAGAAAAAATTGCAGATATTCATATCATTGACGAACTAGAAGAAACACCTTATGCAGAAGCAAAAAATGTATGATTGGACAAAACTATTGTCAACAGGAAGTTAATGCAAAATTAGTTTGAAATGATCTTGATGGGAGAACTCAAATTATTTCGAGGGATTCAAATAAAAAATGTTTTAATGGAGTACACATTTACCAATTGAAATATACCAAAATAAACTCCTGAAGAAATTTAAATGAGAAGAATCCAAATCAGCGCAAACTCTTATGCGTCCAACTTGTGTTATTGGCATAGACGAAACAAGTAAAAAAGGTAGACCAAAACATATATAGAGGTATGATAGGTTCAATCTTTTATGTGTTTGCCGATATTCTGTTCAATGTGTGTCTATGTGTTAAGTTTCAGTCTGAACATACAGAATCACATATTACTATTACTAAGATAATTTTAAATATCCGAAAGAAACAAATATCAATTTGTTGTATAAGAAATTACGTGATTACAAGTTACTAAGTTTACGTGATGTTGACTATACCGAAGATAACATTGAAAAAAAAAAAAAAAACTAGTGGTGGTTGTCATTTCATTGGAGAAAATCTATTCTCAATGTCAAACAAGTGACAAAAAACATTCGTCTTATGTATTGCAGAAAGAGAATACAACTCAGTAGCAAGTTGCAGTACACAACTACTATGGACGAAATATCAACTGGAAAGATAGTAACATTCACATCTTTTGTGATAATACATTTTTTATATGTTTAACCTAAATTCTAATTCTACATTTTAAAGCAATACACATTGAAATTAAATATCATTTTATACAAGCCAACGTACGGAAGGAAATTATTGATATTAATTTTCTTGGTTTTGACCATTAATTGATAAACATTTTCACACTCCCCTTGTAGCATATAGATTCAAATTTATATAGAATAATTGAAATATTCACTTTATAGATGAATGAGTTTAATGTCCCTTTGTTGATTGCACTGAACTATCAATCAGACAATGTACATGTTGCATCTGAAATAGATTATTAGCTTACATATACTTCATATGGAAAAGTAGTTTATGAGTCAAACTATTAAGAAAAAAATCTTAATTTTGAACCTTTTATTAGATGACAAAGAGGCTGAAACAATATTGAGAATAATATTGGGAAAAGACTATAAGAAAATGTTACGAAGAATATTAGATTCTGGGAAAATCTTGAACTTATTCTTTTGAGAAATATTTAATGGAAGATTGTTTCATGAGATATGAAAAATGTGTTGAAGTTGGTTGAAATTGGAGAATCTTGACTCTTGACAAAGCCCCACATTGCTTAACATTACAAAGGAAGAGGGGGTCATTGCTATATATATATATATATATATAAATAAGATTTTAGGTCTTTATTTCAAATCTCACCCGTTAGTTTGTATTTGATTCTTTTTTTTTCTCTTATACTCTTGAGTTAGAATGTTGTGAGTTGTAGTTTAAATATTTGATAGTGTAAGTGTATTGGGGATCATGGGGAGTCAACAAAAGTCTATGTGTTGTAACAATTTTCACATAGTATTAGTCTCTTCTTGTCATTATACAACAATCATTGTTGTTTTTTTTTATCTAGTTTTGGAGTTTTTACGTTATATTATTGTGTTTTGATTGTGTTATTTTAATTTCTATATATTTGTTTTTCTCAACATCTGGTATCTTAGCTTTAGGTTTGGTTCATAAAAATAAAATTCTTAGTTTGCTATGTGATTGCGATATTATTTGATCTTCCACATAAAAAAAAGGGCGATACTAGGAAAATGTTTGGAAAAGTTTTGGTTGGAAAAGACTTAATTTTTAAGTGGTCATTTATGGCTCACCTATTTTTTCTAGAAACTTACCCGATGCACGATTATAGTATATCAAGTCCCGTCGAGATGTTTGGCATATAGAACTTTGATGGAAAAATTCATTTTTGCTCGGGTGAAATTCAAGTCAATGATATGTATATACAATCATGATTACACAAGGTGTTGATTAGAACATGTGCAATGTTTGACATTGATACAAGGTGAGTTGTGAGATTATGTTGATTGCTGAAGAACTTCTTAAAAAAGTCAACACAGAAGTTGCACCCTAAATTTTCAACTTCGTTTTTAGCATGTAGAAGAAATTCTTGAAGTAGTTTAACTTCAAGGAAAAATTCTTGTAGTGGTTTAACTTCAAGGAAAAATTCTTGCAGTGGTTCAACTTCAAATGAATTTTTTTGAAGTGGTTTAATTTCAAGTGAAAATTCTTGGAGTGTTTAGCTTCAAGTGAAAATTATTGAAGTGATTTAGCTTCAAGCGAAAAATATTGAAGTGATTTAGCTTCAAATGAATGATACATTTACGCTAGAGTATGATTGTTCATTTAAACTATGATTGTCGATGTGGAAAATGGAAGCTAAATATGTATCAATTTCAATCAAGGTAAAGATTATTGAGTTCCACACTGCTAAACATTTTAGAGGAAGAGGGAGAACAAAACTATATATATGACACTAGTCATTCATTACAAATCGCACTCGTTAGACACTTTAAACTTGTATCAAATACTTTTCTTTTCTCTTATACTCATGAGTTAGAGTGTTGTGAGACGTTCAAATATTTGTTTTGGAGAATGTGGATATGCTTGAGTCATGGGGAGTTTGAGAGAAGTTTAGGTGTTGCAACAATTTTCATGGTATTATTCTCTGGTTGTCATTAGTCAACGTTTGTAGTTTTTCTCCGATTTTGGAGTTTCCACATTATATTATTGTGTTTGATTGTGTTCTTTTAATTTCTCTTTGCTTTTTCCAACAAAATGTTCGTCAATATTATACATGTTGTCATTATAAAAAAGAGGGAGATTGTTGGAACCAAATTGGTTTCAAGGACAATGACTCAAAACATTGTTTTGATGATAACAATATTCACAAAAGAACAATTTATCTGTTGATATATATGTTAAGTGTGTAGGAAAACTTGTTGAGAAAAACTCTCCATCCTCTTATGACATCATTTGATATAGAAGTCTCGCGCTTACTTTAATTGAAATTTAATCATTTGTCTTTTAGATAGCACAACTTGTGCTTACGTGCATCTAATAAATAGATTTATGTTTAAATACAATTTTGGTCATTTATCTTTTGTCTAATATTCGTTTTGGTCCTATATCTTTATTTTAATTCATTTTGGTCATTTATCTTTGGTTTAAATATGTCTTTGGTTCTTGTAATTATAATTTTTTTATTTTGATCCTTGTAAATTTTTTTGTTTGATTCACATCCTTGCAAATACAAATTCAAACACCGTTAAACAGGCGTCATAATTTTTTAAATAAAAAATAAATTAAAAATTAAAAATTAAAAATCTAATTAGTTTTTGGAGACCAAAATTGAGAACCCTAATTTGTATTGTCTCCCTCCTATCACCTTCACCCATTTTCTCTCCTTCTCACGACCTTCTCACATTCACCCTTAAAGATACTATTACACTCTTTTTAATTTCATTTATGCTCAAACATAAGTGGTATATTTTAGTCTTCGTCACAATCATAACAATATCCGACCATTGGAATCCCTTATAACAATTGCCAATATGTACCTAGTATGTTATTCTTTCACAAATAAACATTTATTTAACCCCAAAATAGGTTTGCACTTTTTTTTTTTTGCATGTAAACTCTTTGAAACGAATGTCACTTATCAAAATTTTCTGTATTTTCATCCATTATTATTAAGATTGCACACTTAACTTTACAACTGATATAATATTTGATATCAATAGTTTGTGACAATAGTTATATAGTTGTTTGAAAAAGTTATGATGAAGATGACTAAAATACACCACATATAAAAGATAAAAGACCAAAACAAATATTAGATAAAAGATAAATGATCAAAATTATATTTAAGCCATAGATTTAAACGAATCATCTCATATATCTCTAATGTAGACTTTGACTTTGAAACATCAAAATTTACACAACAAAATCATCTAGAAGAAAAAAGAATAATAACATGCAAATTTGAAAAGATGTTCGATCATACACACTCATGTTTAACTACGCAAGACAAGGATGTATCTCAAAAGGCTAGAAACAACAAATTCATCACCAATCAATTTTTTTAACCCAATGTATCTTTTAAAAAGGATTGTTATGAATAATTTCTCAAAATAGCTTTTCATTTTAATTATTTTTTTAAATTTTATTATCCAAAAAATTCTAGCAATTTATAAAATACTTAAAATAATATTTTAATATTAATTATATGTAAAATTTTATTTTAAGAATATTATAACAAAAAGATAAAATACTGTAAACAGACTTAAAATACTATAAAAATTATTTTAAAAAAATCTTAAATATACGGACTCAAAGTTTTGTTATGTAAAAGTTACAAATAATAGATTTTTGCTTGAACCACAATTTTAAAACATAACAACAAAAAAAAGTTTTAAGAATAATGTGGCCAAGAAGGGGACTGGTTGAGAGAGAGATACAAGTTTCTTTAGTTATATTTTTGCTTGAACCACAATTTTAAAACATAACAAAAAAAAAGTTTTAAGAATAATGTGGCCTAGAAGGGGACTGGTTGAGAGAGAGATACAAGTTTCTTTAGTTAAGAGAAGAGATATATTTTGGGTTTCATTGTGTTTTTATGAAATTTATGGGTTTCAATAGTTGGAAAGACGGATTTGGATTTTTTTTCATTTGGGTTTCTTTTCTTGAAGATGATGATGATATGGATGAATATGGTGAGTAAGGAATTATAATCAACTTTTTATTTTGAATTTTAAAAACAAGGGATATGAATGAAGATATGAAAGTTGATTAAGGAAGATCTAATATTTTTATTTTAAATTTGATGAAGACGTGAAACAATAACCTTAAATTTTAATTTTAAATGTTATGAGTACCTATTTTGACAAAGAAGTATTGATTGTTTTTTATTTGAGAGTTAAAAGGTAAATATGAAGGAAAAAAAAAGTAATTAAAAGGCCATAATGAGAAGGAAACTAAACAAACGAATATGAGAAGAAGAAAACTTAAAAAACAAAACAAAACAAACATGAGAAAAAAACTTAAAAATCCCATATAAAATAATTTGCTTATTTAGAATTATCACGTCCATAATGTTAACAAAAACTTAAACAAAGAACCACGACATACACACGATCAAAACTTCAAAAACCACCGATAAAATTTTGCTTTTATAAAAGAGTTCAATAAGCCATATAATTTTGCTGTTATATACTAACATGCATTATTTTACCTTGATTTCATCCAAAATGAAATATATACAAAAATAATAGCTAAAAAGTTGTTATATTTAGTTAAAAATTAAAATCACATATAATTGGAGGGTGGAAAAAGAAACTCCCAACAAATAATGTGATAGACAGAAGAATGTTTTTGTATTTACAACTTCGGACTCAAATTCTAATTTGAAAAAAATTTCTATCCGCAAATAATAATTTGACTACAAGATAAAATAATGTCGGATGAAATGTGTCTTGTAATAAATATTTGCAATAGTTTAGAAATACTCATTAAGAGAAAAATTCTTAGAGCAAGAAAGAACACGCATCATCTTCTAAATTTCTTAGATGATTTTTTATCTTTGAGACCTAGGTACTTGTCAATATCCTCTTCCTCTCCTAAATCTTCGCCCCTCCGTTTCTTCTTCCCTCCAGTTTCTTTCATTTTCTACACAAATACAAAATACACAGTTAAATATTTGGAAATAATAATAATCAAATTAAAGCATATCAGATTTGACTATTTTGATATTTTCATATCCTTCAGTTAAATACAGGGAGCTAGCTTTTAGAATTGAGTTAAGCTCAAACCTCAATTTTAAGATAGTTTCACAGTTTATCTTAAATCCATGGAACCACTAGATAGGTCACTCGGGTCAAGCTCAAGATGTTCAATTTTGGGCACTGTGACTGTCAAAATTCTGCCATGGCAGATTTTGTGCTTGCTGCCATAAGCCGCAACACCTTTCATATCTATCATGTTTCTGACATAGGCCGCAACACCATGTTTATATAGAAATGGTTTTGGCTTAGCTGCCATCCGCCTGTTATAACACTACCGAGCATGATAGAATGTTGAGAGTCTCACATTGGATAATAACATGAATAATGGTTATAGGCGATGGCATCCCTCACCTTATTAGCCGATTTGTGGTTGAGTTAGCTCCTACTCAAACTACAAAACGCCATAATTAATTCAATCTAGTAATATAATCCTAATCTATTCATCTTTTCTATCGTTGTACTGCTAGTAGCTATTGGGAACATTTTTTTTATAAAAAAAACAAGCTATTGGAAACATTACTTATACTCAATGAAGACAAACTCTACTGGACGACAAATAAAAAGACACCAAATTTCAATTCCGACAAAATCCCCTACCTTAGTTTTATTTACTTAAAAACAGAAATGGATAGAAAGGCCAAATTTTTACCGTTGCTGCTATTTTTTTGGCCTCACTGACACGCTCTTCCAAAAGCAAAACTTCCTCTTCTTGTGCAGGATACTCTGGTAGCTTCTTGCCTGAAAAACACTTGTATTTGTTATTTATTAAGAACTCAGACTAAGAATTCAGAATATTATGCTAAATACAATATCACAGGAAAGACAGAGAATATGCCACCAACCTATAAGCTTCTCTATCTGAATGTACCACTCCAGCTCATATTGGTTCACAAGGGAAATGGCAACCCCAGAGCGTCCTGCACGAGCCGTCCTTCCCACACGATGTATATAATCCTATAGTTTACAAGGTCGGGAATCAGTGAAAACAAAAATTCTCTTTTCATGAATTCTGAATTTCTACTAATTCAGATGTATCATCCTAAAATAACCACGAATTTACTAGTAAATTCATACCATTACATTAAGCCAACTGTGAACTTTTGATTAATTATTAGTATACTGTAATAAAACGTGTCAAAAAAAGTATTACATAGCATATCTTACTTTGGAGTTTGTGGGAATGTCGTAGTTAATCACCATATCTACTGCTGGAATATCGAGTCCCCTACTAGCTACGTCAGTACAAAGGAGAATATTGCAATCCCCAGACTTGAACTTATTCAAGGCTCCAAGTCGCTTTGGCTGTCAAAATATATTATGATAAAATTAGAGATACTTTGCTGGCATTGGCTACAACCACAAGTAATCAGGGGGGAGATGACAGAGAATCACTCCATCTACAACAGCCTGCCCTCCCATAACAAGGAAAAGAAGAAGAAAAATTAAGAACATATTATAACTATAACGCAGGATATCTAGTAGAATTACCTGACTCATATGACCATTAATTGGGATGGCATTTAAACCGAGATTCCTGAGAATCAAAGCTAGAAGACGTGTTGAATCACATGTCCGAGTGAACACCATTGATGTACTTCCAGACATTTCAGTGAGAATGTATACAAGGTAGCAGTCCTAGAAAAGAAGCAAGCAATTGATGAACACAATTATCAAAGGCATAAAAGATAGTTGTCATTCATGGTAATCAAATTTTGTTAGTTTCACTCCAAATAGCCAATTAGTTAGAAGCGTTAAATACAAACATGTCCTTTATAACCTGAGTGCTCTCACCTCTGCAACTAACAACATAACTCAATTATATTTGGTGTTAGAAATTTAGAATAAATAAAAATACTTCTACTTTACTAATTCTATTGTTTTTGTCCTAGGTTACCTTCATTAATGTCTCAAGGGTAAAACGATGGAAAGCATAGAAATGATGCCAACTTATGGGATTTCTACTTAGGCAGCATCGGGCACACAGACAAAATGGAACTCAATAGCCTACACCGAAGGGTACCACTTTTTAAAATATATATACCCTAAACATCAAACCAAACTCATTTATTTTGCCCTTGTTTGAACCAGTACACAGATACACGACAAATTTCAAACAAATAGTAAGAAATTCAACGAAAAACTGATAGCCCAATATTTGAAATTCAACATTTTTTGGACAAGGGAAAACATATACCTTGTGTTTTGCAGGCACAAAGCGATACTGTTGCTTCAGTGTGTCCACAGTAGAATACTTGGATGCTGCTTCAATCTAAATTGAATATGAAATTGTGAATAACACATGTGTATACACAGGTAAACCACAACTCCTTCCCATGGAATATTCATAAATTACACTGTCCAAATTAAATAATTACGTTTTCCACCCAAGGACATTTTTTCTTTCTTTGCAATTTTCAATGCCATAAGGAGCTCATTTTGAACACACTATTATTGATTTTAAGACTTTAAAAGATGAAATGAATAAAAAGAAGCCTTAATATCAGCTTTAAAGTTTCGCCCAAAACCTCCATTTCATTTTTTACATCCCCAAAGTCGATAGTTGAGGTTCAAAACTAACGGCCATTTACACTAAAAACCGAGACAAAAGTTGTCGCTAAGAAGGCAATTAAATCAACTAAACTGCAACAAATATTAATCTGAAGGGAAGAGGAGTAAAATTTTCCTTAAGCATAAACATATCTGTAAATATTATGGTTGTACCTTCACAGGATTCCTTAAACAAACCCTTTGGAGCTTCTGGACCTGAAATAACAAGAGTGCAACTTGCTCTATTACAACAGAAAATTAAATTTAAAATGAATAAATTACACAATCAATCATCTGTAGTAGATACACATGGCATAAGTTCAACATAATTTGCATCATAAGATCCTTAATGGAGCAAATGTGTGTTGTTACAACAAATATAAGAGATTTGACCTAGAACAATATGATTAATTAGTTTTTAAAATCTATTCAAAAGTTCAAAAAGATATAAACAAACAACTAGAATTTATGTTCATTATTAGAGGTTGAAGAAATCAAAGGGACGAAAAGAAAATATGTAATCAGGGAGAAGAATGATAATTCTATCTGTTAGGACTTAGGTGAATATGAGAGAAAATGATTCATTGATTCAGTCCGTGTACTAGTACATGATATTTTTAGAGTCGGAGCTTCAGATGTTTTGAAGATTCTGTTATAACAGCACACCAGAATTTGATAACTCAGCAACTGTAACAAGTATTATAACTAACTATGCAGTATTATTACTACTATACTGCTATACAAAAAAAGCTTTCCAGAAGGGCCTATAATGTTAGTGCTGGACACAGACCCGAGGTCCGACCCGAAACCGTATAGAAAGTGAAGCAATCGGGCAGATGGAAGTCGGGTCACAGGTCAAAGATTTGGAAAAATCAGTTTCATTGGGATGGGTGCGGGTGCTCAGATTCAGCTCTGTCGGTGTCCAAAGCCGACTGAGCACTTCTTATTAAAATAGATTTTTAACGATTGTTTACCTATTCAGAGAGAGACAAACCAATTACCATATGCAACAAATAAACCTAGCGCCTCCTCTCTATCTCTCCTCCTCCTATGCTCTGGTTCGTCTTCTTCGTAGAACTCCATTATCAACCCCTCTCCCAAGACCTTCGTGCTCATGCACAACATTGTGGTAGGTTCCAGTTCTGACAAGATTTTCCCAGCACAACATTGTTGTTGGTTCCAGATCTGTTATAGCCTCATCTCAATCTCTCTTATTCTGCCAGTCTCTACACAGATCTGGCAAGGATTGCATCTCCTATCTTCTTCAACACCAGATCTGACCAAATTTCTTCGACTATGCACTCCATTGATCAAGACTGGGCCTTCACGTTAGAAAATGAGTGTTTGTTTAATTTTGTTTTTTGGGTTTGCTTATTTTTTTAGTTTTAGTTTTGGTACTTGATTCTAAATTTGAAATGCTTATGTACCCAAATTAATTTTCTGAGTTTCTTTTTTATCGTGAGAGAACTTCTATGATCAAATCTTCAGAGACTTTTTTGTGTTAAATTTTTCGATTTGTTAAAGATTTAGTATCAATTTTTGTTTAGTCCAAAACCGACACAAGTTTAGTCCAAACCCGACCACCTGCTGAAACCACCACCCCCATAACCGCTGCCTCAAATGGTCAGAGATGGGCCAAACATTCTCAACCGCGGTTTCCTTCGGTAAGCCATTTTCAAACCAAATCCGACCGGATACGACCGTTTGTCCACCTCTATCTTATATGCTATATCTAATTAATCTCAGAAAATGTAAAGAAAAAGACTTCATTTGAATATTAAGATGTGATGTCTGGCTAATGCCAAGGGAAAAGGGTAAAAAATAAATAATATATTTAGTTCACAGTAATTAATTAATAAACATATATCTACCTTCTTAGTCATTGTAGCAGAAAAAAGGAATGTTCTCCTCTCGTGAGGGATCATCCCTAAAATCTCATTAAGTGATTCCTCAAAATCCTCATTCAACAGCCTGTCTGCCTCATCTAAGACCTGCTCAAAATGCATGGAAGTCAAACAAGTCCAACTATACATGAGATATACAGAAATATGGACTAGAATATGATATTGAAGAAAACAAAAATATATTGCATAAATATTTCATTTTTTAAAGTCAGCAAAAAGGTCCAAGAATTTGTAAATGCAGAAAATAATATAAACATATATAAACATTAAATTTGGTTCACACTACACTTCTATTCACTACTTAACCATTGGATGTAAAGAATAAAAATCGGACTTAAAACATAATAATGAAGAAATCATACCAAGTATTTTAATCTACCAAGAGAAAATCCTTTGGTGTTTTTTAGGTGATCCAAGACCCGTCCAGGAGTACCAACCTTCAAGAGTAAGATCTCAACATAAATAAATAATAAACAAAATACAGACTGATGTTAGAAGACTAAAAGCAGCACTAAGTAAATGTTTGGAATCACGATAGTAACAATGCAGATGCACGATTTAAATGAAGCTGCATGTTGTAGCTTTTATTTGGCCGTGTGATTAAAGCTTTTCAGACACAAAAACAAACAGCAGTAAATCAACATACAATCTCAATAGTCATAGTTAATCTTGTACATGCAGAACCTGCATAAGTTCAGTTATTATTATCAACTATATAAATCATGTTTGGCACCATTCATGGGCAACATTGATAGAAGACCATCAGTCATGTGGGTATATGCAAGAAAAAGTAAAAATGAGATAGAGGCTGGGAGGGACTGAATTTTAATTAGATAGTTATGCAGTTAGCTAACTGATTATTGGATAGATAGAGGTTGGATGGACATAAATGGAAACGGAATAACAAATAAGGGGGTCTTGAAATTTTCAGTTAACAGAAAGGAGAGGGAGAGAACCAAGCTTCTCTAATTCTTAGCATTGCTGTTCTTGATTTTCTGGGTTTGGTTTCTTCATTAAGGATCAAATTCCTTTATTCTAACTATGTCTGTCTATCTGCATTTAATTTGAATAGAATGAAAAAATAGTGGTTATGGTGCTTTAGAGATTAGAGAGGTGGTGTGTTTGCTATGCAGTTACTTATGGCGGTAGTGGAGTAGGGTAAAACGAGTAAGGAAAAAAAAAACATGTACAGTGAAATCACCCAGCCACTGTACATATGCTTTTTAGTCCTGAACTCAATTACTGAATCCATTTATTCTTCCACGTGATTAAAACTAAGTTGAATTCCAAGATACACTAAATAAATAAAAAGAAAAGAGCAGTCCAATTAGGCAAAGGGACTCTGACAAGATACAGGTGTTAAGAGATTCACAAATTTCCTTAATGCAATCTTCTCAAAGCAAGAGTCAAATTTTGTATCCACACAAGCAAGACTAGATTTTGGGAATCACTCGCCTATTACCATAATGCTCTTGACATACAAGAAGCAGCTAAAATCAAAGCATGCCTGCAGAAGTAGTAACACTTACAATAATATGAGGTTGCTTTGCTAACTTGATGGATTGTTGTACCATGTCAATCCCTCCAACAAGCTATAGAAAAAGAAAAAGATATCAATCAAATAAACTGTTTAGTATGCAAGTATTAACCACCATTGCTAAGAGAAAACAAAACAAACTTAAGCTATGTAGTGAACAAGAAGACATAAAATTCATGCATAAAGAATCATGTCAGTACAATATATTTGAACTCACCACAGCACACTTGACACCAATTTCAGAACCTAGAGCTTCAAACTGTTCAGAAATTTGAATAGCAAGCTCCCTAGATTAAGAAAAAGGACAGACAGAAGAAATATACTAGTTAAACTTAAACATCACTCAAATTCTGAATTATATGAATATTAAACCCATGATCAGTTATCAGAGTATCAAACCTTGTGGGAGACAACACACAAGCAAAAAAATGGTTTGGGCGCGGTGCTTCTAAGAGTGCATGCAATATAGGAAGAGCAAAAGCTCCAGTTTTACCAGAACCCGTTTGGGCAAGTCCAATCACATCTTTTCCTGGGAAACACAAAATATAAAGAATTACCAGCAATTCACTACAGTTTAACTATCAATTTCTGGGAAAAATATTGTGGTTTAAATAAAACACTAGTGAAAACAATAAGCAATAACTTTGGTAAAATAAAAAACTGCAATATTGATGTATAAATTTTCAGGTTCAAAATGGGATTATCATTGGATTTGTATAACAAGGATTATCATTTTGCAATCATTCTTCCTATTATATATAATATATTTGAAGCAAAGATCACATCTAACCTTGTAGTGCAAGAGGAATTGCTTCTATTTGAATCTTTAGTGGAGTCTTCCAACCCAATTTATCACAAGCTTCCACCAATGAATCGGGTAATCCCAGATCCTTAAATGATTTCATTTCATTATTCTCTACCTCCATTCTCAGTTTCTAACCTATGAATAAATTTCAACATAAAATTTAGAATGACTACTATGTGGCAAAAAGTCAAAACCATCAAAAGCAATTAAACAATGAACTCATACATATAAACCTACATTCTAAACAATAAAAAATAAAACATGTATTTCTTAAACTATAAGGCAACACTTCCTAATAATTTTTCAATATTACAACAAACTTAAAAAAAGCTCGAACTTCCATGTACCTACACCAATGTTATTGAACTCAAGAATCTCAGACCTAGCATCAACTCGGTCAGAACACAAGATAGTCACCGGGTCGAACTAGTGGATTGCAAGTTTAACCATGTAATAATACATTAAAATTGCAGCAGCTATAAATTACTACTTTGACATAATATTCTCCAAATAAGCTACTTCCCAGACATACAAACTAGAGGTGTATAAATTAAAATAACTACTTGACAACATATTCCACATAACATTAAAAACCTGAAATCTCAACAACAAGACTTTAAACATTTTAATAGAACATAGAAAAAAAAACGAAAACGGAAGAAGAACAAAGACGCGAGCGCAGAAACAAAAACGAAAGGAGAAAAATGAGGGATATGACAGGAGAAGACTGACCGCGGCGGAGTAAGTTAGTGGTGTGGTGGCAGGAAACGCTTCGGGGCGGAGGGAGTTGAAGGCAGTGGCGCGACTAGGGTTTAGTAGAGATGTTTGCGATTGTTGCCGCGAGTCCAAGAGCAGGCCAGTTTCCTTTACTTTTCTGCTTGTTTGCTTTTTATTTATTTACTTTTTAGATAAACCATTGTTTTAAACTCAATTAAAAATTTAAATTATTAAAGAGTTTAGTCACTTACAAAATATTTTAACAATATATTTTAAAGACTTTTACGATATCTTTTAAAGATTATTTTAATTTTTAGATGATTAACTTATAATTATAGTTGAGTGAAAATCAAAATGATAATATCATATATTTTTAAGAATGAAAAACATGATTCGGTTTTTTGCTTTTTAAAAAAAAATGGTTATTTTTGTTATTTTTTTATTTAAAAAAATTGTTATTTTCTTTTAGTGAATGGTTGTTATTTTTAGTCTAAAGGTAGACGGTGTGAAGTTTACGATGTCATTTAATCATAACTATTTAATATGATATGTTATATTAAATTATTTTTAAATTAAAATGGTTATTGAAGGTTCTAACGACATGGCGAGTCAGTATAAAATAAATATACTAAGGTACATCTTCTTTAAATCCATTTTCTTTTAGAGAGAAAAATAGTATATTCTCACAAAACAATTATTAAATTATATTAATTAAGTTGTAAAATATGTTATTTTATAATGATAAAGTAATAAATAATTTTATTTATTTATTTACGATAACTTATTTTATAATTGAAGAATGTGTACATGGTTCTCTTGAGATTACAATATCAAACTCATATAATTAAAAGTAGACACATCGAAAACTATTTAAATGTTCTTTAATTAGTTAATTGTCTTCAGTTTTTTACCGTAAAATAGTTTTAATATTTTAAAGACAAAATATGATCATATCAATAACATAATGTGGAAACTAATTAATTTGCCCAATAAAAGTATTCATGAATACTAATTAGTTTGCTCTCTAGAAGTATTCATGTAAACTAATCGGTTCCTATAACACTAAGCACAAATATAGTAACTATGATATAGAACTTAAGAAGTGGGTAATTTACATTAGTTCCTAAGTTATCTTCGAAGATTTGTGGATAAATTACCTAAGAATTAATCAAAATAGGCCACATAAGAAAATTTGCAAGTAATCAAAATAGGCCGCATAAGAAAATTTGCAAGTGAATGAAATATTAATATTTATATGTGAGTATCACTTACACAAAGCCGTGAAACCTAGAGCGAATTTAAATATGGTGCTTTTTCAAGTCTATAATAGCATTTTAATAAAATTTCTAAAATTTTTATGAAAAATTATTTGTTAGAAACCTTTAGAATAAAAAATAATTTATTAAATTGATATAATCAATTTTGTTAAATATTTCTTTTCAATTGACAATTAAGTCGAATAATTAAACATTTTTTTGATACAATATTAGTTTTAGATAACATTTTATTATTTTTAGATTTAAAAATATTTGAATATGAGACATTTTTATTAAACACAAAAAAATTTGGATGCCTTTTTATTAAACTAAAAAGTTATTTATCTTTGAAGTCCTAAAGCGGTTGTTTTAATGGTCTTTTTCTTGGGCTAGCTGTGCACTTACAAATTTACTTATATTGTCAATTTTTATTGGTTGATGGATAAATTACCTCAAGTCTTCAAATCGTAATTAGAAAAAAATCTTTTGTTTCATCTCATTTTTTGTAATTATAAACCTTTTGTTATGTGATATTTTAATGTAATAAATTCATCTCAAAAATTTATGGGTCCGTCACCGGTTATACCCCGTATTTATGATGAAGTTGCCAAAATCAAATAGATGTTTACTAATTTTTCATGTGTATTGTATATTGTATATGTTATACAATTATGGTTAATGAATAACAATACACTATCTAACACATATATTTCATTTTAAAAAGCAAATAAAACACTATCTAATACAAAGGGGTAGTTCAACCTACTTAACAAGATCAAACAGCAAAAGGAAAGATATACAGCAAAACAAATTAAAAACCAAAAGAGACTGATCCACCGCTACATTACCAATGCACACATTACCGATGTTTCTTGAACTCATATAAGATTCGCAAGTAACAAAGTTGGTATTTACAGTGATACATTCTCATTAAGCACTGGTATCCCAAACCCACAATTCCACCAAGATCTGAGAGCACCAGTTACAATTGGCTTGTAATCAAGCATACATCAGAAAAACTCCTATATTCACAAAAACTTGTCATTCCCTAAGATGATTCAGCCTTAATCAACACTGGACACAAAATGAGAACATAACTGTCTAATAGAAATTACAAACATCAAAGGAAGGTCTGCAAACTACACAACCTCTTACATTACATGTTACATGCCTACCAATCTTCTATGTCATCATCGGAGATTTCCATTGCTTCATCATCTATACTCATTTTGTTAATTTCAAAATTTTCCGTGTCGAAGTTCTGCACTGATTCCTGATCTAGTTCATTGTATCCACTACCAACCCTATTTCCAAGCAATTTAAACATAGGCATGTATTCTGTGGCCATGATTGACATATGATAAGAACTCAACTGATTACAAGCAGGGACTCTCTGCCTAAACATCTCGTTCTGCAATAGAAGATCATACACAGAAGTCAAATTTTCAGAGTAACAAGAAACATAAGCAATTTGTGAGGTAGTTGTTAATCAAGGACGAGGTAGAAGATGAGATATTAGAATCTTCTAGTGAGAAGGCTACCCTGCTTACACTACCTACAACCAAGTAGTGTAGACAGAAAAACAGCATAAAAAGAGCATCAGCCAAGCAAACCTATAAAATATTCCATTAATGCCCTCAAGAGTAATTTTTTCTCTCCTAAGTAACATTTCAAATTACCTACGTGAAAGAGAAACTAAATTACAGAGAATGTGGGAGGAGGGAGGGGGGGCATCATGAATTTACCTTGTGGTATGATGATTCTTTCTCAACCTGCCAAAGCTTTGGCCGACGGATTGCATGCCACCTGTAAAAAGTAAACTAATAAAAATATTACACTTAAACATAAAATTTTGCTCTGCAGAGAAAATTGCATGCATTATGACTGATAACCTGGAGGAAAGTGGACGAGAATTTCCAAATAGCACCCCACGAACGGCAATTGATGCAGCAGCTGACTGTAAAATACTCTCTGCCTCATTATAACTAGATAGCATTCCCCGAAGTTTGGCAAGAAGAATGTCAGCATCACCTAGATATGAAGACAAAAGCCACGCATCTTCTACTGCCTCGTCATTCAAAAAATCTAGAACTGAAAGAAATTATCCAGAATTAGAAGACTACTTTATTTGATTTAGAAAATCTTAAAAAACAGAGTCAATATCTTCACTATAAAATCCATTTTTCACAAAGAATATTAACAGGGTGTCAAAAGGAAATACCATTTTCATGCAGAAAATCAGCAACTGGACCAGGTTGCACATGGGCTTGACAAAGAATCTTCTCTGGGACATCCATTTTTAAAGGTAACCTTGAAAACCTTTCTTGTATGAGAAAGTCATTTTGGTCTACCACTTAAGAAAATGAAGTATAATTAAAAGACTGCAGAATAAAATAATCTTAATATTCAACTTGAACCTATTTCTGAGGATGTTTCCCTAGGTAGAAAGGTAAGATATAAAATTTAGATTTGACTAAATTATTTATTAACTCTGTACCATATTCTAATGCAACTCCAGTCTCTCTCTTATTGTGCAAAAATTTCCCTAAGGCGTGAAACAAAGAAAGTGTCTCATCTCTGCCAAAGTACAAGGAAGATCCATCATCTGATTCAACAGGTTTATTACTTTCCTCTTTAAATGCATGGGGACTGCGAGTAGATAGAGACAAAGAATGCACTTGATTCGGTTTCAGACAGAAAAACTGTAAAGAAGTAATTGCATGTCTGATGTCACCTCCACTTGCTTTTGCTATTAGATCAACATGGTCAGCAGTCACATCACACTGCTCCATTTGACATATTCTAAAAAGTATCTTCTTAATAGAATTAACTGTAATTGGATTGAATGCGACCTGAAAGTTTCACATACTGAGTTCTGCATAAGTATTCTATTATAACATGAAATCAACAACCATAAGAATTTTTCAAGGTAGTAACCTTACAAGCCCCAGAGCTTTCTAGAGATGTCTTCAGTTCTTCCACGGATCGAGCATTATAATCTGCTGAATCAGCATTGCCATAATCCGTTACCAATATGGCTGTGGGTATCTGAGTTGTATGCACCAAAAGGTGCAAGCAATCTCTAAGTTTTCCAAAAGCAGCTTTACTATGCATCATGGGAAGATCATCTATTAAAAATATGACAGAAGGCTTTGACTCCCCATTAAAGGAAGTAGGTATTAATCCATATTTCCGTATTCTCTCAACAAAACTTACAAATTCATCCAACTTGGAAGTGTATTTTGTCTCTGTCAATCAATCAGAAAATATGCAAGAAATAAATAGTCAAAATAAGGAAATAACAAATTTCAATGATTCACAATTTTCCAAAGAAAAATTAATTGTATGCATTTTTCCCATTTGGACTGTAAACACAATGTACTTGTCATTTACTCATTCTAACAATAAATCCTCAAGGGGTATCACCATTAAACTAACAGTAGAATCAGATTATTAAATAGGTGGAGCTAAAGGGGGGCGAGAGCAAAGCTTTTCTCATAACTAATTCATCAAAATAGTATACTTGCTTGACCTACCTGTTCCAGAGTTATAAAGATGCTCTTGCCAAATTACAGGCGTAGGTGTGTTCCATCCGCATACCACTGCACCCAGATGAGACGCAATTACATGAATAGCAACCTATACAATCAAAAGAAGAAATTCTTCAATGTCAATCAATGTGGTTTTCCTGACAGAGTATGTTATATGCGGTTTTTCATGACGATGTTTTAACTAAAAGTCTTTTACACGTTATTTAGATATAGCAGAGTCTATAAAAGTGAAAAGCAGAAATTCAAGGATAATTGAACTATAATGTGTGTGCGAAAGAAACCAAGAATATAAAAATAGTGAAGCATAGAACCGCCTTAGCTTGAAGGTAACATATATTATCCATTTTTAAATTGTCCTGCGTGACTAGTACAAGAAAGAGGGTAAGGGAGTTAAGTGTTTAGAAGAGAATGGGAAAGCAACATACAGATTTTCCAACTCCTGCCTGCCCACTGACGACAAGAACGTTATTTCTGTAGACATCCTGTAAACAAAAAGAAGAAAAAATAAACTCAGATTACACACAGATAAAGTGGAGGGGAAAATTTAGTCACTTGTATCAGTATAACCTAACACGGCGAGAAAAATTTCTATCAAAATTTGAACCCCAGAACTAAATACTTTAGAGGGAGAATTTGGATGAAAAGACTCAAATAACCAACAATAATAGATGATGATGTTCTCTCTCCCATCTGCTACGTGACACATACTCTCCTTTGTACTTCCTGAATTCTTGAGTTTTGTCTTAAAGGAGCATTTATTTTTTAGAAGCAATATTGTTTATAAAATGATAGTGCTCACAGCCTTACACAGCATGCCAAAATAAGGGCATGGGGGAAGCTAATCACAGAAAAATTAAGTACGTATTATCTAACAATCAATACCATTATTATATAACAGCATATCACTAAAGATAATTAATAAAATCTTCCACAGCGACATTGAAAATCAAAGAAACTAAACATTCTTAAAACATTGATAATTCAACCCTGACTTACCTTATCCTTAAATTTTTTTCTTAAACATTGTTTTGCAAGTCTACAGGAATAAGTGAATAACAGTCTCTAAAAGGATACACATTCAATAATGGGTGAAAACCAAAATAATAATCATAAGACACAAACTGATAATAATCATATAGCTCTTTTTCTATATTAATTACCTTTGAAGGTTTCAACCTTTCTTCAAACCACATCTTAACTTCTTCAACCTGCAAATAAAACAGACAGGGAAAAGTGAAAACACAATGGCATTCTTATTACCACTATCAAGAACTTGAGGAACTGAGCTTTAACCTTTTTCTTGTGAACAGCAAGTTCTTCGAGCAAATGGGGCTTGTATTTATCAACCCAAAGTTCCTCTGAATTGCTCTTTTGAGTACCTGATGCATACATTTAGCACTTATGATTAGTGAGATCAAAGAACAAAGATACACATTCAGAAGGCACAATAATTGGAGGGGAGGAAATTTGCATAAAGTAGGCTTTTAAATTTATTTTAAAAAACAGCTTTAAGGACTCAGGCCTGTTTAACAAATACTTAGGGTTTCAATTTCAACAACCAACAGAGTCTATATATTAGCAAGTAACAACAGAATTGAAAAGGCACCACTGAAATACTATATATTTTAGCTCCCCAAAATATACTTCCATTCCGGGAGACTAGTCTCCCAGGGTACAGTGAAGAATCAAATATGAAGAATTCTTCGAGATGGGATTTTCAATAGGCGTGAATTCAACCCAACATCACATGCTTAAGGGACTTGAGCAAAATTCATCAGTTTAATTCTGTTTTGGAATGAAAACACTTAGGAGTGTGATTGCAAACAGATACTGAGTAGGATGAAAAAAAAAGACAAATTTGTCAAATGGGCTTGGATCTGACTCCCAAAAGCTTCCTTAAAGGATGAGGGCGTCCAACCACATATATACATCCAACAGTCTGGGAAACTTGGCAATGTGGGACTGAAATACAACTTCAATAAAATTAAGGGCATGCCGGTATGGATATGAAATGTTTGTATACGTGCCCCTACCCATGTGAACACCCGTAAAGATTGACGCAAAAACTTTTTGGTCTCACCTCGTCCAAGTGTTTTTAACACATGTAGCATGATACCTACACGGATACAAACATAACCTAAGATGCCCTATGCATCAACAAAGAGTTTTCTGAAAGCTATGCCATAATGCCAGATGACTGTGGTCAGTGGCCACATATGAGAGGAAGGTACCACGATTGCATGTTTGGATATCAGTTACAAACGCTTGTTTGAGTCCAAATAAGCATTCATTCCACAAGAACTCTATAGATACTTTGGGTCAGATTTTTAAATGAGAAATCAAGTTTTTTCTATCCAAAATGAAGAGAAATTGCAAAAATATCAAAAATCACTGATCTCTGTCTCGTATAAATGGGAGGTGAAGAGGGTATTATTTTCCATGACCCATGATTCAACATGGCCTATAGTACACTTTTGTTAATCAATAGGAAGAAAGGGAGTACTTCATAATCCTGACTAATCATACACTACCTCCGAAATCAAATATAAACAAAAAAGGAATTTTAAAAAAGTTGATCTTGTCTATAAACAACTTTTCAAAAGGCAAACGTGCATGTTAAACAAAAAAAAACAGGAACAGCGTACCAGCGAATACCTTTGACCCAGTAAACACTTGATTGAAATCATCATCAAATAAGTTTATCTGCAATAAAATAAATAAACTCACTCATCATATTCTTCCCTTTTAGTCATTCAAATAAAGTACATAACATGAGTGAAAAATATTAGTAACAAAAATGGAAGTAACATTGTAGAAAGTAGCAAGCAAAGCAAAGGTGAGAGATTGGTATTACCTCATAAAGGTTAGACCGAGGGGCAGAACTGGAAACACGGGCCTTCTTTCTTCCTCTGGAGGCCGTTGATTTGGGGTTTTTGCGGGCCGAAGTGAATGAACGAGTTTTGGAACAGTCTTCTTCTTCATCCGATGAGAGAACGAGGACGCAGTTTCGCTTTGCCATGACGTAAGATTGATGAACAGCGTGGATTGGACGATGAGGTTCAGAATGTGAAACCCCACATGGCGGGTTTTGAAGGGGAAAATAAGAAAAATGATTCGGTTTTTGGTGGGAATGAAATGGCATGGCTTAGAGGAGAATCCTCGGCCATTCGTGGGTCCCACTCCCTGGGCCTTCTCTATATATCTTCGGCCCAATTCGTAAATGTTAGATGGATAAAGAGACCTATTTTTATTGTAAACGGTTTTTTTTATAAAAAGAAAATAAAAAATTACCTATATAAATATGGAAAAACTAGTTTGACCTTGGTTTAATCATTATTCAATTTGAAAACTAATAACTGCTCGAACTCAACCTGTTTTTATGACCATTTATTGACTAGGGATCCTCCAGAGTCCATGGTCTAGAGGTTTAAAAATTCACACCATGTGAAATGCTAGATTTTGTATTTAAGTCTAAAGGATTTACGGTTACTAAATTGGTAGAGTGTGAATTGGCAAAATGCATGATAAACTTCAATCGAAATCAAGAGTCCAAACCAAAATATTTTTAATTAATAATTATTATTAAAATCTGCATTTATTTTAATTGTGTGATCTCAATCAAACAAACTCATAAAATTGTGAGTTCGGGATTTCTTAACTACAGGCAATCTGAATTCATGTGATTGCTCGATAGTAAATCTAAGAGATCTTGATACAACTTTTGTGTAAATGTGATATATTTTTCTTGAAGTGTTTTTGTTGAAATTTTTGTCACCCTCTGGTTCTAAAGGAGTGAAAGCCATATTTGCAACCTATTTTCTTGTAGATCGAAAATTCAGGAAAATCTGTTTGAAGTAAACATGAATCAATTGTGTAGTTTGTTTAGACATTTATATATTACTTTTATTGTATCTGCTGAAGCTACCAAATCTTTTATTTTGGATAATGGTTCATCACATATTTGTTCATTCGCCTCCAATATATAACTAGAAGTTAGAATTCGATACTCTATTTTACACTCAAAAACTAGAATCCAATAAAAGTGAGTAAATATGGAGTTGGATAAGTATCCACCTTTATTTTATCATCCATTTGCAGTCAAATTACTGTTTAAGGTAAGAGCCTTTCATTTCACCTTTCTTGTTGTATGACAAGGGGGAAAAAATCTTGTTTACATAGGGTATAAAAAAAAATCTTGACACATAATATATTTGCCTTATATAAATTAAAAAACTACCCTTACTCAATAAAATAGTTTTTTCAAACAACAATATTTGTCGGTTATTGCCATATCATAAACAACAAGCAATATAACGTTTGACTTTATTCCTAACAACTTTTAAAGTCACATATGATGGATTATAATTTGGTTGACTTTAATCCTAACAACTTTTAAAGCCACATATGATTGATTACAATTTGGTTAACAATATAAAACTTTTTACATTAACGATTAACGGTGTACAAAAAATTAAAAATCAAACTCAAAATAAAGCATCACCAAGAAACAAAAATAGATTTTCTAGGAAAGAATGAAAACAGCTCTCACTAACTATTGAACAACCAACTGACAACTAAGAAACAACTAGAAATCTTTGCAGAGAGCAAGCATTATAAGCAAATACAAAATAATTTAGATATTATATATATCTTCAAGCAAACAAAGGTCGTCATCCTAACTGGGATATTCCAGTCTATTAATACATAAAACGTAAGTTAAGAAAAAGGTGGGAACCATGAAATGCAAATTTGACAATTAGAATTCACAATAATAATAATTCCAAGAAATCAAAGCATCAACCACCTTATGCTTCAAGGAAATATGTTAGACGAACACCCACATAGACTCCAACTTCTTCAATAGCATACGAATGAATAAAAGGAAGAAGAGGAGAGAAATACTGGTTTGGACAAATGGTTGTCAAATTTTTTAGACCGACAAAGCAAATCACAATATCGAACAGGCCTTTTGTGCTTTACTCTTCTTTTTCTTTTGCTTTGGTGGTTGAAGGACAACTCTTATGGCTGCATCAAACACTGCCTTCACGTTCTGCAGTAATGACCAGAAATGAATTTAAAACTACTGATTAAATTAACTGTCGAGTACAAGAAGAGAAAAAAAATAGATTCAATTATGTACCTGCTGTGATTTCGAACTGCATTCGATATAAGCAGGTGCATTGATCAGCTTTCTAAGCTCTTCTCCCTTCAAGAAGATATGCAAATTTTAGATTTTATTTAATCAAATAGCTAAAATAGATTGCACATATGCACAGTATAAAGCAATTAAAGAAGCACCAGAAACACAATATTCACCTGAGCAGTGGTAATGGGCACAGCACCAGGATGGTCGACGAAGAACTGCTTATCATCCCGAAGGTCTGTCTCATTTCAAATCACAAGATGGTGAAGGACTAATTCTTATTTGACAAAACATATTATAGAATATTCGCAGGACACAAAGATTGTTATCACAACTATTCATCCCCCAAATAGAACAAAAAATGATAAAAAAAATGATGTGCAATAACACATATTATTCTAAAGTATAGATAGATATCTAGACATGACCAACCCATCTACTCGTACACATCATATCAATAAAAAAACTGAACATTTGTAAATAACAATTCTCAGTGAAAGGCATTAAAATTTGTACACAATGGATGACTTTTCTAACTAATGCCAAATACTAATACACTTCCGGTGAGAATGAGGCGGAAGTCCAAACACAACTTTCAAATTGTAATTTTGCATTTGACAAACACTTCCTACTTTCTAAACGCAAGAACACCGTCAAGCTTGATAGCTGAGATCTCTAGAGCATTGTACTAGGCTGCCAAATGCCTTAGATCTGGTGTGTTTATATGACAGGCAAAAGAAGAAACAAAAGAAAGCCGAATTCATCAAATACACATATTGTTCAACAACATCTAAATCTTAAATATGGATGAGTATGTGTAAACTGTATTAATTAGCAACTACAAGACAGCAAATGTCAATTTATGTAAAATCTCTACCATACAAAACACCTTGGAATATAGGGACAAGAAAGAAGACTAATATCCAACAAAAAACATGACCATAGCTGTTGTAACAAGCATTGGAAGAACAAATTGAAATGAAAGCTTAGAAGAAAAGAAAAAAGGCACAAAATGAAACAATAAAATAATCCTCCATCCCTTCACTGGAAGAAAGAAGCTCCTCTATAGAATAACTGTTCATCACTTATAATATTAGCATAAAAAGAATTATGAATCAACTACCTCATGACAATGCATAATATCAGAAAGCAACATTCATGGATCATGGAATCCATATAAGATCATATATGATTTCACGGAACAAACAGTGATTAATATTAAAAATTAAAATGTTAGAAGGAAGCAACTGACTAATGCATGATTATACAATATCAGATGTTACAGTAGGCAGAAATAAACTTACCAAGCTTTGTGCCAACCAGAATAATGGGAACACCAGGTGCATAATGTTTCAACTCTGGAATCCACTGGAAATGAAACACATAAGAAATTTATCATCAATTTTTTTATTAATATAAAACGGTATATCATTCATTCCAGTTTATAAAGAAAACTCACATTCGTATAAAGCGAGCACATATGAAATTTATCATCAATTTTTTAATTGATATAAACAGTATAAGAATTCATTCCAGTTATAAAGAAACCTCACATTAATATAAAAGGGAATATGAAAAAGTGCATTTTAAACTCATGGGACACAAGGAGCATCAACTCTGAAACACAATGGGATAAGTACCTTTTTGGAAACATTTTCATAACTGGCCTTGCTTATGAGGGAGAAAGCCAGTATGAAAACATCGGCACCACGATAACTCAAAGGTCTTAATCTGTTATAATCCTCTTGTCCTGTTTCACAAGATAAAACAATAAAAAAAAATCCAGAAAGCACTCTCTGCATTCTATACACTGCAAAAAGGAAAAAAATGTATAATTATATAACAATACCTGCAGTGTCCCACAAACCCAGATTAACAGTGCTTCCATTCACAACCACATTTGCACTGAAATTGTCGAAGACAGTTGGCACATAATCCTGTTTCCAAAAAAAGTGAAAAGATGTAAAAAATAACAATCATCTATCTTTTTCAACAAACACACGTATATGATAATAAGGCATTGGAGCACAATCCCAGAATCTAATGACATCTAGGGGGATAAATTTGAACCAGAATTTAATTATTTCCTTTCTCACATTTTAATTAAAACCCAACCCAATACATCCTTTCATCTAATTCTTATAATCTTAAAAAAACATAAAAAGTTGAAGAAATTGAACAATTTATATATATTAACAAAGGCAAGATTACAACACTACATGCAGATGAATCAAATCAAGGCATTGATTTCTTCATCTGAGATTATAAAAACTTCAAAGGAAGCAAACTACAAAAATTCACCCAACGGTTTTTAAAAACAAAAGAAAAACCTTCTATCCAATCTCTAAAACATAAAAACGAAAAAAGAAAATAAAAAAGTTAAAACATTCTACAATATTTTGAACCCCAAATAATATAGGCATAAAATGTTTCTATTTTATCATGTTTTTCAAAGCAAACATTCCAAATAAATTGAGCCCAATTGTTATATCTCAAAATCTCAGATTCTTTAAAAGATCAGAAAATGGAAACCAACACAAATTTCCTTAAATATCCTTAACCAATATCCACCATATATCAACATTTATGACTAAATTTCTCATAGATAGAATTCAACAAATCATAAAAACACCCAAAAGTAAATCCAAATTACAAAAATGTTAATTCCAAAAGGGAAAAACTAATAAACATACAAAAAAAAAAAAAGTGGAAAAAAACAAAAGCTCACAGTGGGGAAGGTGTTGCTGGTGTAGGAGATAAGCAAACAAGTTTTACCCACAGCTCCATCCCCAACAGTGACACACTTGATGAACCTAGAAGCGCTCATCTTCTTCTTCTCTTTCTTTCACCTCAATCTCCAAAAGAAAAACAAAAACCCCAGCCAGATCTGAGGACCCTAATCACTCACCCACACAACCCTTCCAACTTCTCCTCCTCCAGTTATTGCCAATTTTGAGCTTCAATTACGCATCTGTTAGATGTAAAATGAAAATCCACAAATTTCCATGAATGAAAAAAGAGGGAAAAAATTATTCTAATTCTAATTCCAATTTTAATCAATTCTAACAATAATAATAAAAAAGAAAAAGCAATAAAAAACGAATTGGGAAATGCAGAGAGAAGATGAGAAATTGGGGGAAAATGAGAAACCCTAACCCTTTAGGAGGAGATGGAAATTATGCGCGAGGAAATGGGAATTGATGCGCATGGAGATGAAAGAGAGAGAGAGGAAGCCTTCTAGCCGGGAAATTTTGCCGTTGAAGCGTTCGTTAACCAAACCAATCTATGCCAACAAACTCGTACCTTTGTGTTCTTACTATTATTACTTCTACACTTTTTTTTAGTTCGTTGTTCCTTTATATTTTCAAATTATTTTTGCAATTATTATTATTGTTCGTTTGTCTGTTTTGTTTTGTACGATTGTGGGTGTTTTTTCTCTTTCTTTTTTTGATAGTAATTTTATACTACGTGTTAATCGCAATGAGGCTCGGTTCAACCTAAAAAACATTCGGATCGCAAAGAAGCATGCTCACAAAATCATAGTTATTAATATTTATAATACTCATTTTTTTCAATTTTCATTGTGTTTCTTTCTTCATTTTGAACAATTTTCATTATCTTAATAATAGCTTGTTTTGTTGTCAACCAAGGTTGATTCATTCCAGAAGTCACCATTTGATATGCAAGATATATGATACATAATACTACTATAATGTTGGATAAAATAATGATAATATACAAGATTTACTTTTTTTTTTTTAAATTACGAATACACTCTTATTTAATTTTGAAAAAATATCAATTTTCTTTATATTTTATAAAAATATTGTATTAAATATTTTTTTCAACAACTACATTTCTTCATGTCATTTATTATATAACACAATTATAATTTTCGTTTTATTTCGTAGATGTACGACCATATATTTAATATTTGTAATTTTAAAAGATGTTGTCGTGTTCTTAATGATAATTTTAAAAGATGTCATTGTTATCAATTAAAAAAAATATTTTTGACATTAATAATTTAAATATTTATTATTAAAGATTCTTACATAAAAAAAATTTATATATTTTTTTTAAATTTGTCTCTCAAAAATAATTTTTATAAAGAGATTCTCAAAATAGCTTT
>JBBPBQ010000002.1:16040613-16068099 GCA_037974755.1 Cicer yamashitae
GTTATTTTATTTTATATATTTTCAATACATTGTAGTTTTATTTTCTAAAAATATTTATGATTAAAAAATCATACCTCCATTCGATAGATTTATGGATCTCTTCTTGTTAGCTATAATAACAAATAGGATAATATTATTTTATTATATTATATATTTAATATATATTTGATATATATATATTTTATTATTTTAAGGCAAAATACCTCACGTGGTCTTTTAATTTAATTTCATGTAATAATTTAGTCATTTTTTTTTTCAATTTAATTTTAAGTAATGATTTGATCATTTATGTCTTAATATGTCAACAATGTTATTTTATTTTTTATGAAGACTCAGAAAATTCATCAAAATCTTCAAACAAAACCCATAAAATTAATTATCATCTTCAACATAATCCAAAATTTCATCAAATTCATAACTCAAATCTTCAAATAAACTCATATTTTCATCTCCAAAAACATCAAATTCATCAAATAAAGAATGAAGATATGAGTTTATTTGACTATTTGAGTTATGAATTTGATAAATATATGAATTTTCTTGAAATTAATAATGAATTTTATGGGTTTTGTTTGAATATTTTGATGAATCTTCCGAATTTTTGTAAAAAAAATGATAACATTGTTAACATTTTAAGACATAAATGATCAAATCGTTACTTAAAATTAAATAAAGAATCAAATAAAAAAAAACTGAATTGTTATCTTAAATTAAGTTAAGAGACTATATGAGGTATTTTGCCTATATTTTAATGATAAAACTATAATTATAAAATAATTACATATTATTTTTTAAAATTAACTTGCAATAATTTTAAATATTACAAATTAACAAAAACATAGTTAATAAATTAAATAAAGAATTTAATAATTTTTAAAATAATCTATGGACACTACTAAATAAATAATTTCATTTTAAAAAAAGTAATTAAATAATTCTATTTTATTTGTTATTGAAATTATCATTTTTATTTTATCTTATTAATGTTTACGGTGATTTTTGGTCTAACAAAAACTCAACTAAATCGAAAATACCAATAAATGTTTAAATCGGTGTGGTTACAGAAGTTCGAACAAGTTAATTAGTAACCATACATGTGTGGGATAGGTTTGAAAATATCTCTTAAAACGAATTTGAATTGAAAAGGTAAAATTGGTATAAAAACTAGTGTTTTAGACCGGATGAATGCATTGAGAATAAGACAATAGAATTAAGTGACTAAAAATTTAAATATGCATTAAATAAAGTGCATGACTTTAAAATGGTGAAAATTAAAGATGCATAAAATAAATTACTTGAATATAAAAATGCAATCAACAACAAATGAAGTAAAGAAACTCTATTGAAATCTCGACACGAAAGATATACGTAAATTCTGGAAATTGAGAATTTGTTTTTAGTTTAGGAGTAAGCTTGAGAAGTTAAGTATCTAAACTTTTTTTCTAGAAAAAACTCTTATTTATAGATGAAGTAAACTAAGTAATTGTCATTTCAGTGACATGTCACGTTTGTGACAGTTAATTATGCTGAAATTTTTTTAGCAAAGACTGGCTACGGATTGACAAATGTTTGACATTTGTTGTTGTTAGTATGTAGCTTGGTGAGTGCATGCATCTTATCAATGTTCTTCGTTTTCTATAACTCAACAATTGTCGTTGTCGAGAATCACACACTTAAATGAAACATTGATTTTGCTTTGACTTCTACGTCATCTCCTTTTTTAATACTTGTTTAAGTCCTTTGTTGACAATTTTCAAATTTTCTAATAACAAATACTCTCCAAGTTTTGGTTGTTAAATAAATGATCAAAATTTATAAAATTTGGTGACTATGCGACTTTGAAATGACGTGTCTCTTGGCATGTATCTTACAAATAACAATTCTCATCAAAAGTCTAATCTTTTAAATATTGCGCCTTAGTACGGTGGTGAATATCTATCTTCCTAAACCTCAAGACTAATCGTTCTATCATTAGCACCTTTTAGATACAATAGTATAAACAACTTTTTCAGAACCCTAATTCCTTTTTTTTTTTTTTTTAATGTTTGTCTTCTTCCTCGTTGCTAAAGCTTTTTCCCTTTTGCTTTGTCCTTGCAAAACTTCTTCACTTTCTCCATTGATGGCTCCACACAAAACTCCAATTTCTTCAACATTAATTTTTGTTGACAACGAAATGATAACCGACACTTATTTGTGGCAACATGTACTCATTCTTATTCCTTCAAACACTCATCCAATTTCTTCTACGTTTCTTAGGCCTCACTTTGGGCTCGAATGAGTTCCTTCTAAGTATTCATCACTAACTTCATGTCCTACTATTGAGGAAAATCTTGCTTCTGCACCTTTTCGTCACACTTCCTCTATTACTAAAAAGGTGTACATGGTGAGGATGCCTCTTTCGATTGCCATTGATGGCTATGAGAACTGGCTTGATAGAATCATAAATGCCAAAAGTTCCTTTTGGAAAGACTTAGGTATTTGTCACCTTATTCAACTTCGTGTTTCCCTATCAAAGTCGACGTGCCCATGGTCGAAGCGACTTCCTTATTTTAAAGTCTTACCATACTTTTATCTCTCTTATGGTATGTTTGGCCCGATACTCTTTGACGGGTTAGACATTACAAATCTTTGTCTTGATGGGCATATCGTTAACCCTTTCACCATCCCTAATGGTGTGTTAATATTTGCAGTAAAGACATTTTCTTCTTTTATGCCTTTGTTGATGCTTATAACTAACCATAAGGTGACGTTTTCGACCAAGAGCATGTTGTTTTTTTTCATTGTTGGTTGTCTGATCATGTCTTTTGTGACAAATCAAGATCTGTAACTAAAGCCTTGCTTTGTATTGCCAATCTTCTCTATTAGGGGAAGAAGCTAGGCTTATAGCAATATATTGTGCCTAACTTCGTTATACCATGGATGAGTTGGTCGAAAACATTCAACGAGTCGCCAATAAAAGAAATATTGGTGGTCCGATATGGCTTATCCATCTTTGGTCTAACGCTTCATTCAAGCATTTTTTCATATCTTATGTTACTTCATACATTTTTACCTTAACTTATGGCTCTCGACTCACTCGTGTTTCCTGGTCGATAGGTTCTAGTGATATTGAAATTTTTAATTTCTTCTTCAAATTGCTTTTCAATGTCACTCGTGTTTCCCTATTGGTTTCACAATCCAATTAATATGTCTGACTCGACAACCAAATTATCTAACATTACTTCATCTGTCGACAAATTCTTTTGTCTAGTTATCCAAGTTCAAATAAAGGTTTCACTTTTGTTTTCTTGCCTAACATTAGGACTTGTCAAGTTGTTCCTTGCCCATTCTACTATGGTCTCAATGTTAGAATCACCAACAAAGATGTTATTGCTACCTCTTTCTCGAAATTTCAAATAAAAAATGTTGAGTTATTGAACTCCTTCAAGCTTTTGTCTTTTCAAACAATTATGGAATGTCAAAAGATTTCTCAGTTGGTGTAAGACTTTCTATTCCTCCTATAAATTGAAATTATGGTTTAAGTGTAGTGCTTAGCCCAATCTTTATTATTATAGTAGTTTTATTTGATTTTATTTCTTTATGGCTCAAGCCCAGTTGCAAGTTGTAACCTTAAAAGTGCTAAAGGGAAATAGTTGTTGCGTCCTCTCTATTCTTTAATCATTTTCATTTTCTTTGATTAAAGAAGTGTGCTCATTCTTAATCTTCTCTATTGAATTGTTGATTACTTTTTTTCTTCTTACTTTCTCATTGCTTAGTTTTCTTTGATCTTTCCCGACTTTCTTCATTTCTTAAACTCCCATTCACTTTGTTTCATTTCTTTATTTCTTTGTCTTGATCTCCCCTCCATCCCACGTTCTTGTTCTATTTCTACTCAGGAATGCGGTTCAATTCATTCTCTGTATGCAAATGTGAATAAATGCAAAGACAAGGAAAGAAAAAACAAAAAATGGTCAAACCTATGAAACTGTCTAATTTTTAAAAACAGGCTTCACCGAACCGAAAACAATGCTGATTATGGATCTAACCGGTTGAACCAACTAATTCATTTTGATTTTTACTACCTTTGTTAACAACAAGAGGCACCAACATAGTGCTCAAACCCATTAACAAAGGCAACAACTATCATGTACTATAATATAATAATAATACTAATGATAAGCTGGTCAAAAATAATAATAAGATTCTTTTTAGTTACACCCCAAAAAAATTTCAATTACACTTTCATAACATTTGTTTGCTTATCTTAATAAGATTTATTCTTATAATAAGATTTTTTTTTGTCAATTGAAGAATGGAAACTCTATTGCTCATCTTTTGATCTCCTCGCTACAAACATCCATTAAAGGTGGACAAAGTTGATGAAAGATTAAGAAGTGAAGCACGATATCTTCTATTTAATGTTTCTTTAAGAGATTTTGTGGGTTATATGTGTTTGAGATTTTTTCAGCATATAAGAATCGTACGAGAATTAAATTCACATATGTTAAAAAATAGTTTTAACACGTACACAAACTAAATTCGCATACTGCTTGTAAATTCTAAATTTTCAGATGTTACATAAACTCAATCCCATATACGTACATGAATTTAATTCACGTACCACTACTAAAAGTCCCTTGTGATACAAGTACAAAAAGAAAGAGATGTTGAGAGGACAAGAAAAATATTGTCAGCAAGTGTAAAAGAACCCCTTGGTAATGATCCAATCATTTATAAAACTCTTTGTATAAGGAAATCAAGGCCCAAATCAATGCTACAAATCCAACAACCTTGAAACTGACTTGTGGAGTGGACTCTGGCCCAAGAGAAATTGTGCTCAAGCGCTATATAAGCCTTAATATGTGACCTCATAGATCCACATATGTCGGTGCAAGACAACTCTATGGATCGGCGAAATACACCTGTATGATCAAATAATCAATGTTTGATTAACAGCACACGACAATTCAAGAATTTCGTCGAGGATCTAACAACAGCCTAATTGTCTTTAGAGACATCTCATCGAAGGGTTCTCCATTTAAATATACACAATTCATTATAATTTAAAATATTTTTCACTTCAACTCTTAGTGACTTCATTATACCCAACAACACTATCTATTTTTAGCAATCACCGAAGTTCCGCTCCAAATCATAGACTAATATTTATTTTTGACCATCCGACACCAATTAGATTATTGTTCAATAGTAAAATGAGTAATATTTTAAATTTCTACTTTCTAACCTTGATCCGTCATTCTACCTGCTAGACGTCGTCCTAACCTACTTAGCATATGTTTGTTTTAGCAATAGTCAGAATACAAATGTGTGTTATTTTTGAAACTATAATTTTTAGCTTGTGCATTTTCACAAACTTGTGGTGGCACTGTAATAGTGACTTAAATGTGTACCCAAACATACACTTAGTTTGAGTGAATTTCAACATGCAACACAGACATGTTAGATGCCGTAAAAGAACCAAATTAGTCCACTTATTTTTATGTGCAAATTTCTATAACATTTGGAGATTAGAGACATTTATTTAGAAGCATCTAACGTACGACTCTCTTGAATGTGCAAATAGCTAGGTGTGGATGAATGGATACATTATACGTACTAATCCAATTATTATTATAAGTAAAAAAAATACTTCTACGAATGTTAAAAAATATAGTTAAATATATTTAATTTTTTAGGTTTTATTAAAATGTAAGTTAAATTTATTAAATTGTTTTTTAATGTCAAACAACACTTAATTATTAATATTAGATGTTTTAAATTAAATGAAAAGTGTATTGAAAATAATAATATTAAATGAATCAAAAGTAGTTACCTTTTACTTATAATAATATAATGATCAAAGAGAATATCACTTTAAGAATTGATTTGATTAGAGGTAGATGAAGAAAAGGGAATTTTTAAATTTGTGTTTAGTTCAATTTTTAAACAACACTTATACATAAATGCCAATAATTTTTATACACTCATTAAACAGCTCATTTTTTCTCTTCCTATCATATCACCACCATATATTATATTTATCACATCAATCTTTTTATTTTTATCTCTCTCAAAGAATAGAATAAGTGTATGAGTTTTTCTATTTGTAAGATGGGTGAAAAGGAGAGAACCAAAATTTCTCCTATAGCTCATTTTGTTTTACTTATAAGGAAACAAAATAATATTAAAAACCATTTAAAACAAAAATAAAAAATGACAATATATCAATTAAAGATAGAAATATATATAGCAAAATAAAGAGTAGGGATATTTTTTTAATTGGTTTAATTGCAATTTTGGTCCCTCTATTATTATCAATTCACGGAATTAATCCATCTATTTTAAAAGTCGATAGTTTTGGTCCCTTTATCATATTTTTGAACTAAAAATTGACGATTTGACATTAATTATGTGACATACAATTCTATTATATAGAATCATCTAGATGCATTAGTTATTCATATGTCATTAATTGAATTAAAAATATATTAAAAAAAAATCCGAAGTTGAAATATAAGTTTTTACGGCGTTTTATTTCAATTTCATAGATGTTAATCATTCTACATTATCATATCATTTGTCATGTTATTTAAAGCATCTCACATCATCATTTTTTAGTTAAAAAATCAGAGAGAGAAAACAAAACTATCGACTTTTAAAATAGATGGATCAATTTCATGAATCAGTAAAAATACGATAACTAAACCTACAATTAAGTCTTTCTAATTAATAAAAATTTAAATTAAGAAAAACATATCGTGTACAAAATAAGATAAAATCACCGATTTCGTTGAGAGTTTATACATATAACTTAACAGTTGTAAAATTCTAAACTAAATCCAAATCACAACGAGAATAAGTAGAAGATTCAACCACTTGTGCTAACACTATTTACTAAGAGTTGGATACTCTCTCTAAAATGAAATTGACACCTATATTACTAAATATTTGAGTATATTCAATTATGTCGCAGCTTTAAAAAATGTTTGACATTTATGCACCCAAAATTATAGTAATTGGGCTTTTTATTTTATTTTTTGAGAAAAAAATGAAGGGAATGATAAGAATATCAAAAATCATTTTGTATTTTACTTAACTTCATTCATATTTGAGATAAATTATTTTTTTAGATGAAGTGACAAGCACTAGCAAATTCATTCTTACAAAGTGGAGATGTAGAGATGGTGAATTCGATTTCGAGTCACAACTAAAAATTAATTTTAATAACTAGCACATGTATTAACTTCTATGTAGTGATCGTATAATTATTTTTTACACATACATCTAATTAAATCATATTATAATACCACTTTTTTAAATTAACTCCTAAAATATTTCAACAACAAAAATTTACATAAAGTAGTTTGATTGATTGAATATATATATATATAATTTATTTTTACATATAGTATACACAAATTAATTCTACCACCATTAAATCATTATGTTTTATTTCTTTTTTTTTTAATACAATTTTTGTTGTATTTCTTTGCATCTCAATTTGCCTTTTTTATCTAATTCAAGTAGGCTATGAGAAGGTTCAATCACGAAATAATGGATGGTCCATGAAAATCTTATGACCAAGCCACTTATATCATGTAACTTGGATATCTTGTTTTGTTTTAATTATTTTATATATTTGCATGTCAAAAAAATTTATTTTATATTTGTCACAAACGACGCCTTATTTGTCCAAACATATAATTGATTATAAAACACCATCTTAGGAATAAAATGCAAATGTGCTTTTTTTTACAGTGCTACACTGATTACTACTAATTGAATTTGTATCAAAATTCACTCAATAATAATGTAACAATTAATTAATAATACTATTACCTAAAATTAGCATTACAACAGAAGAATCACATAACTTGAGAACAGAAAACACACACACCCCATGTTTACTATAAATTGTGTGCACCAAGCTGAAAATGTTGTTAACTTCTTTCAAAAAGATAAGTGTAAAACCTTAGTCATAGAAACATGAACTCATTTTTTCAAATGCTCCTTTCTCTATGGCCTCTAGTATTTTTTTGGTGTTTTGTCATATCCACCATCATACAAAATGTTTCTGCTATGACTCTACCAAACAATGAAACAGTGCCAGCAGTGATTGTATTTGGTGATTCTATAGTAGATTCAGGAAACAACAACTATATCACAACTCTTATCAAATGTGATTTTCCACCATATGGTAGAGATTTTGCTGATGGAAATCCAACTGGGAGATTCAGCAATGGATTAGTCCCATCAGACATCATTGGTACAAATTTTCATTCCCTTGAAATATATATAATGTATCTAATTAAAATTATAGTTTTTTTTTTTTATTTTTAGGTTTAACACTCCGATTTCTAATCAGGGTCCTGATAATTCAAATTTCAGTCGGATAAAGTAAAATATGATAAAAAAATCTTACAATCAAGATCCAAATTTAGATTCTGTTGAACTTGTTATGATGTTTTTTTTATCAATCTCTTACAAACTTTTTTTTTGGATCATTTTCAGCTGCAAAATTTGGAGTCAAGAATTTTTTACCTGCTTATCTTGATCCTAATACACAACTTCAAGATCTTCTCAGTGGTGTAAGCTTTGCCTCAGGTGGTGCTGGATATGATCCTCTAACCGCAGAATTAACGGTAATTAATGGTTATTCTATAAGCCATAATTACATTATGTCTTCTATTAATGATTAATTTTTAGCATATAGTATTAATTAAAGCTAACTTTAGTTTTTTTTTTTTTTTTTTTTTGCCATAAGTCTGTGATATCATTATCAGGTCAATTAGACATGTTCAAGGAGTACATAAAGAAGGTAGAAAAAGCAGTTGGAAGAAACAAAAGGAAAATAATAGTATCAAAGAGCATATATATAGTGTGCATAGGAAGTGATGACATTGCTAATACTTATGCTCAAACACCATTTAGGAGTGTCCAATATGATATTCCATCATACACAGATTTCATGGCTTCAGAAGCCTCAAAATTCTTGCAGGTATGTTTTGGAAATACAACTATACATTAAATGTTAAATTAAAAAGAAAAAAAGATTATTAAGGTTTAAGGGATACTCAATTGTGCATTTTGAAATTTGTTTTACATAGATTGAGAAATATTATAAATGAAAAAAAAAAAAAACTCTGCAATTTGTCATAAATATATAGTGGAATGTAATGACTTCAAAGTGTTACGGAAAATATTAATTAAAATACTAAAATTGGAAGAAAAATAACAATTAATATTTCCGTTAAAAAAATAAAATGACATTTATTTTAAAATTTTTTTTATATATTAAAATCATACTTATTTTTGAAAAGAGAAAGTAAATTAATTATAAATATAAAATTAGGCATTAATGATAATTTTTCAATTATAGGTGATGTTAATGTTACTCCATATACTAAATTCAAATTTAGGTAGAGCATTGTGGTAGCCATAGACAAATAACTGAAATTTTGTGATAATATTGCTGTTTACAGCTAACATTATTTGTTCATAGCTAAACATATATTTCTTCAAATAGGGGATGAATAGATTTGGAAAATAAAACATAAATGTACACTAACAATATCAAACATGAATTTACTATTTCAATTTCTCTGCTTTCAACATTTTTTTAAATGGACTTCTTTCAACATCTTGTTAAACCACATACCAAATTATAACAACAATTTGATTTGGAATGGACTTTTGAGTTTGGAATTTATTTTTTAGTCTTTATTTTTTTATTTTTGTCAAATAGTCTAGTGACCAGACTCTCACACCTTGAGTGTAGAAAAGTAGGAAATTATGAGTTCAAATTCAAACTTTTACATATTAATGTCTTTGCAGCTACCAATTGAATTGTACTTAACGAATATTTTTTAGTGTTTATATTATACATTTTTTGAGTAAAAACTTACAATGTGATTGTGATGAAGGAACTATATGGACTAGGAGGTAGAAGGATTGGAGTATTCAATATACCAGTTATAGGGTGTGTGCCATCACAAAGAACAATTAGTGGAGGCTTGTTTAGAGTATGTTCAGATTCTTCCAACCAAGCAGCAAAACTCTTCAACTCTAAGCTCTACTCCAGAATGAGGGTACTTGGGAAAAAGTATTCGGATGCTAGATTTGTTTATCTTGATTCTTACGATCCTTTGATGGACATCATTCAAAATCCTAGTAAATATGGTAAATATTAAAGATTTAATTACCGTGTCGATTTTTCAATTTAAAATAATTTTGCACACACATTCAATCATAAACATTGGAAGCTCAGATACATAAATCCTATAAATAATCTCTAATACTAATTAGTCATAAACTTTCTTTACCATTATCTACCTCTCATATAATCACAAATTTAATACCATTTATATTTATATGTGCACTCAATGTCACAATTAAATCATAATATAATATCATAAATCACAACATAGATGCACAAAATTCATTTACATGATCATATAAATCTTGGTGTGTATGTTTACTCAATTGTTCCTGTTGGATTCAAATGTTACTGGTTAAGTTTCACATCGACTAAAAACGTTATAAATGTTAGATATATAAAAATGGTGATTCATATGTCCATTGTCTAAGATTTTGAGTTATGATGTGGTATATAAGTGAAATAACCTATAAATTCATTGTCTTATCTTTTATAAGACATCAAGAGATGTCTTCAAATAATTTTAATTTTGTCACTAACTTTTGAATAGCTCATGTAAGAACCATTATAATATTTGTAATTTACTAATTGTTATTGGAATTTTTGTGGTTAAGGTTTTAATGAGACAGAGAAAGGATGCTGTGGAACAGGGAATATAGAAGTTGGGATTTTGTGCAATCCATTCAGCATAAACACATGCTCAAATCCTTCAGATTATGTATTTTGGGATAGTTATCATCCTACAGAGAAGACTTATTATGTGCTTAGTTCACTTGTACTTGATAACAAAATCAAGGACTTCTTTTAAAATCACTTGTTCTAAACTTCTATTTAATAATCTATTTTTTTCTTTTTCTCCTACCTACTATTGCATAATTAGATGTGATAAAAATTACATTTATATATTGTATGTCTAAAGGGTACCATATGATATGGTTGGAAAAGTAGGTCCATGATATTTTGTTGTATGAATATTAAATTGAGAAATTAAATTTGCTACATAACAGTTCAAGCACAACTGTAATTTCAATTGCATTTGCTAGGTTTATAATTTGAGGGTTGACATTTTTTGGTTTAATTGTGTTAACAATATGACACAATCAAAGGTTACTTTAAGAATATATAGTAAAATATAAATAGAGTAAACTACCGTTAGTCCAATATTAACAAAAGGTCCATTACATATTATCTAATAAACTGCACTTTTGATCCGTGTAATTTTAAGAATACATACTTTTAATCATTACGATTTCAATTACTTAAATAAAGTCATCATATGCAAATTTAATCTTATAAAATGTTTCATTCAATTGCTAATATTAGTATATGTTGATTTGGATGGAGATTTCAGGCTTATAACATGATTATAAAAAAATAAATAAAGAAATTCAAGATCAGTCATCATCAAATAGTGGTTGATTAGTGTTTAGTTCAAGATGTTACTAAGCACCCTTTTCAAACCTTGAATCCCAATTTGCACTTGTTCAAATTTGATATCTAGCAGAAGACCCAATAATTTATTAATTAGTCTAGTAGAAGTGATTTGACTCGTTTTCTATACGACGAATCATACTTTGAATTCTTGTTAGAAGAGGTGTTACATTTACTGTCAAACGGAGAATCCTTGATGTGAATTACCTATGATAGGAAGAGACTTATGAATTTACTAAAAGAGTAATGATATACGTTCCAATAAAAATTATCACGAAACAATCACAAAGAAGAAATTGATCAATAAGGGGCTTGGATTTACCATACATGGGGTGGTTACTAAATTAACATAAATGATATTTAAATTTGAACAACTCATTCATGATGTATTCGTGATTTCCCTACTAAAAAGATATTAAGAGGAAGTTACTTGGTCAAAATAAAATCAAGGCACAAATAGACAGGACTATAATAATTACATTAATATTATATAGACTAAATAGCACCCGTGGTCTATTAATTTAATTTCAGTTAACGTTTTAATTTTTTATCTTTTTTTTTTCCAATTTGATCATTTATTTTAATTTTAAGTGACAATTTAATCTTTTATGTTTTAAAATGTCAACAATATTATCCTTTTTTTTATATAAAAGTTCATCAAAAATTTCAAACAAACACCCATAAAATTAATTATATTCTTGAATACAATACAAATTTCATCAAATTCGTAACTCAAATATTCAAATAAACTCATATTTTCATTCTTTATTTAATATTGTTAGAGATGAAAAAATGAGTTTATTTAAAGATTTAAGTTATGAATTTGGTGAAATTTGCATTATATTGAGGATGATAATTAATTTTATGAGTTTTATTTGAAATTTTTGCAAAAAACAAAAGAATAACATTGTTGACATTTTAAAACATAAAAGATCAAATTGTCACTTAAAATTAAAATAAAGGACCAAATTGAAAAAGAAAAAAAAAAGATAAAGGATTAAAACGTGAAATTAAGTTAAGGGACCACGGATGCTATTTAACCTATTATATACATCGAACCAACGATTTCTTCGGAAAATGTCACGACATTGACTCTTGTGGATTGAAAAAAAATGGGAAATATGTTAATTTGCTTGTTTCACCAAAAACACTAGGATAGTGGTATTAAATATAGCTAATCAATACTAATCGTGTTGTGCTCGACGCTCGTGATAGAAATTTCGCAACATTCAACATTATCCTAATAATTATGTGCATTACAAAATATAATTACTTCATAATAAATGATAAATGATGGACCTTATTTGTGGTGGTCTATTGGATTTTTTTGCACAAAGCCAATATGGAGTGAACGGATTTAGTCGGTTAATATTCAAATATAAGAGAATAGGTGAGACTCAAGATTTAAGATCTAATCTACGTCAAAAATGTAAGTGAGACTATTTTTTAAATAAATAAGAATAAGATTGTTTTTAAAAAAAAACTATTGTTGGTTTCCTATCAATGAGAAAATGTATGCATGGTGATACCTATAAACAGGTAATTTTATGGAAACACATTATTTGTATGAGCAATCTTTGGAGATAAACTTAGAAAAAAGCTTTCCTAGTGGATTGAAATTGAAAACTGCAAGTGCCTCATTTACTTATCTTTCCATGCACATGTTTTAAGGGAAAAAAAAGAGAGAAATTACAAGAGTAAAAGGCTTATTAAACACATGTTTTAAGATAACTTTTTATTTTAACACCTTAATTTATCATGCAAAGGTTAAGGTTGGAATTTGCTATGAAAAAGAAATGGAACAACACACGCCAATGAAATGGTAGTGGTCAGAAAATTGAAAACTGTGCACTTTTCCTTAGGCTAAAAACCAGAAGCTAGCATAGCACCCTCTCACCATGGTAGTTAAGTAAGAAACTGATTTTGTGAATGTGTAATTTGATCTCAAATTAATGATTAAAATTATTTATTTTGTATAAATGTTTATTTTTTTTACATCAGAGAATCAAATCCGATAAGTAGTTGATACTAATAGGTAAAGTATTACATAATTCCAATAAACAAATATGTCAAACATGACCTACTCTTTATAAATCTATATTCTTCAAGGCTGAAACTTAAAGAGTGAGAATCAATTCAAATATTCAAATAATCACATGATGAAGCATTCCACCCTCAAATCTTTTTATGTCTATCCTTTTCTAGTTTTGCTTTATCCATTAGTTGTGACAGCTACACCAAAACCTCAATATAAAAACTATTCATTTCCTGCTGTTATTGCATTTGGTGATTCAATCTTGGATACTGGTAACAACAACTATATCGAAACGATAGTGAAGGCGAATTTCAAACCATACGGGAGGGATTTTATTGGAGGAAAAGCAACAGGAAGGTTTTCCAATGGAAGAATCCCTTCGGATATTTTTGGTATAGTTCTAAATTCTAACGTCTAAATGCTAACTAATTTTCTCGTTACACTGACTATAATATAATTGCAGAAGCACGAATATTTTACTAGTTTCTAATATAAAAAACTTTTAATGTTTATATAATTTGCAGTTGAAATGCTTGGTATCAAGGATTCCATGCCACCTTATCTTGATCCAAATTTGAAGATTGAAGACTTGTTAACTGGAGTGTGTTTTGCATCAGCTGGTTCAGGATATGATCCTCTTACAATTGAACTAGCAGTAAAAATCTCACTCTTTTTTTTTTGTCTCTAAAATTTTAATTATAACTCAAACTTTGTGTTAAAAAATGTCATAACATATTTTTCATTGATGTTATATTATTAGTCAGTGTTGTCAGCAGAGGATCAACTAGAAATGTTCAAAGAGTATATAGGAAAATTGAAGGAAGCTGTTGGAGAAAATAGAACAGCTGATATTATAGCAAAAAGTATACATATCATAAGCATGGGAAGCAATGATGTTTCAGGAACATATTATTTGTCACCATACAGGAAGCATGACTATGATATAGAACACTATACAAGTTTGTTGGTCACTGCAGCTTCAAAATTTGTTAAGGTATGTGAAAATGAAACAATATTTATCATGTGCTCTTTAACTCATTGAATAGAAAATAAAAAATTGTTATAGGATTTTGACATGTACCTATTTTCTATTAATAGTCTTTTTAACTTAATTTTTGTCCGGTGTTTCTTCGATGTCTTTGAACTCATCAATCGAGCTATCTGTTTCAGACCGATAATAACTAAATTAATAGTTTTTCCACTGGTTAAGATGTGAACAATAACAAACCAAAAGTTGATATTTTGATGTAAATGATATGAAATTATTGAAGGATCTTTATGAATTGGGAGCAAGAAGGATTGGAGTATTTGGCTTAGGACCAGTAGGATGTGTGCCACTACAAAGAACAGTAGAAGGAGGGCTAGAAAGGGATTGTGTAGGAAAAGTGAATGAAGGAGCATTGATCTACAACAACAAGCTTTTCTCTTCAGTTGTGGATCTAAGAAAAATACTTCCAGATTCAAGGCTTGTCTACCTTGAAAATTATAGTGAATTGGATGACATGATCCATAACCACAATCACTATGGTAAGTAAAAATATTACCAACATAATTTTTTCTTCAATTATGATTAACTAAAGTTTAAATAAGTTTTTTATTCCTCTACAAATATATAACTTTTTTGTTTCTAGTCCTAATAAAAATATTGTTTTTTTATCCTTACAAATATACACATTTGGATGGATTTCAACGTAAACAAATAATTCAGGGATTAAAATAAAACAACAAAGAGCAAAACATAAAATGCAATATTTTGAAGGACCAAAAAACAAAAAAGAAATATATTTGCAAAAACTAAATAGATATTTAAAGCTTAACTAAATTACTCATTATTATTTTCTGAATCAGGATTTGAAGTGGGGGATGGTTCATGCTGTGGCATTGCAAATGTGGAACTTGGTCCTCTGTGTAGTTCTTTCACCTTAAGAGTGTGTAAAGATACCTCTAAATATGTGTTTTGGGACAGTTATCACCCCACAGAAAGAGCTTACAAAATACTTGTCACAGATGTCTTAAAAAACAGGATTGATGAATTTGTTTGAAAATATTTTCCATTTTAGATTAGGACATACCTTCCAGTGAATCTAATGCTGAGATGGGAATAGCATCGATATTAATATATTTGACCAGTTTATAGATTATATTGTACCATGAAAAGGCTCAACAATGGTAACAAACAGATTTGGATTTGACATTCTTAATATTGTACTAAGGATCCTATGTGGATAATCTTTTTCACAAACACATAAAAAAGTTATTTCTGTCTGAAAACTATGGCAGATTAAAATCTGTGGAGTGGAACCTCACAACTTTAAAAGGGTTAAAAAACTGTCATGTTAGATATATAAAAATAGCAAATGCTATCAATTGTTCTGATGACAGTTTATGAAAATTATCCAAAATATCAACTACGACTAACATTGGTTTTCAAAAGGAAAAGGAGAAGTTTAGAGAGTGATATGGTCTATACCAATTTGACAAAAACGTAAAATACTAAATATCAGTTTGAGGCACGCATATTCGTTTTTTATTATTTTTTAAAATAGTTTGTCGTAAAATTTGTCTGAAAAGTTATTTATTTTTTCAAATAGTGTCCATCGATATTCAATCATTTGGAATTTAGGAAAGCTTCCAATATATTCACTCCTTCTCATAATAAATGTCATTTTAGCAAAAAAAAATTATCTCAAAATGATATCATTCACAATTTTCAATGCAACTTTAATTATTTTTTTTCCTATACTACCCTTCAATGATCATTATATACACAACTTTTAGAACAATATTATATTCACAACTTTTAGAACAATATTATATTTTGCATTGATAATAGTAAAAAAATAATTAATAATTGAGATGGATAATCTAGTAAAATGACTTGTCTCTTTCTTATGAGATGGAGTGAGTAATGAATCCATGGAAATGTGACTCCATACTTGCTTAGGGATTGGCTAAGGCTGCAAAAGAGTAGCAGGAGATAACTTGGTAGTTGTTCCTTAACCTTTGGCAAGAATGGCTCGCAAGTAGCACCATGTTTTTTAATATCACATTTCATTCTTTCCCAATAAAGCATGTCAGCTATCTTCTTATAGGTTCTAAAGACCATCCTTTTGAGGAATTTGTGAAAGTAGTTACTATCAAAACAAACAAATATCCTTACTCCAATAGATTCATTTTATCTACTTTACTTGAAAGGTATTAACATCCTTTTGTTTTATATAAGAGAAAATTGAGTCAACAAAAATTGATATATTTAACCTAAAATTTGAACTAAATACATCAATTTTTATTGACTAAATTTTCTCTTATATATAGGAACAGGAGATAGTATCATATTACTATGTTTAAATCACTAACACGTGCACTAAGGATACTTATTACTTTTAAGACATGTATTAGCATTTGTCAAAATTAAATTATCTTGTGAACTGTTGAATCTCTCAACCCAAGAGTAAAGTCACGAAAGGCATGCCATATTGGGGAATGTCCACCTTGTTTGGTTCTAGTTTAAATGAAAGTGTTGTTTTAACTTCTAAGCCATGAAGTGTTATATTCAGAAAATATAAAACTAACTTGTGAAAAACTTGGGTAGAAAAAGAAAGGTGAAAAGTATCAATGTAGTGGAAATTGTTTTATACGATCTAATCTAGGCTGGTCCAAGCCTAATTTAACCTCATCCTAACAAAATATGTTCCACATAATAACACTCAATACAAGGCTTTATAAACCTGTTATTACAATCACCAATAGATTTATGTTTATATTCTCACTCTAAACTTCTCATCCACCTCAATCACCTACAAACCAAAGTGTTGAAGTGTGTACAGTTACACAAGACACTCCCATTGTTTTCACCTTTAGGTCGATATATTCATTCCAACACTATTTAATCCAGATAATAATTTGAGGTGGGTACTGGGCAAAAGGCCCACAGAGGATATAAATAGGAAAGTTACATCCTCTATCCCACACTGATATTCCTACCTCACATTTTATATAACCTACCAGTTATACCTTTTTTTTTTAAATGATAATAATAGTAATTTTTTTCTATCTCACTAAATTTAATTTGAATTTCAAAAAAAAATTTAAAAAAATTTCGGAACACATGCTTTTTTAAAAAAATTGAATTTTGTACCGATAAATATATTTTTTGTAAATCTGTTTTCCGATACACAGACTAGGGTTTCTAAACCCTACTAAAACACACTGTGTATCGGAAACCTTAGAATTTTTTTTTTTAAATTTCCAAAACCCAAGTTGAATCTAATGGGTTAAAAAAAATTATTCTTTTGACAAAAATGAAAATGGTAACATAGGTACTTTATATAAATTGTAGGGGTAGAAGTATAAGTGGGGGGTACATCAGAAAGTTTTCTAGAAATAGGAGATTTTTACTTGTCACCCTCTACCTCTCACCCCCAAGACATTTGGAAATACTATTTTATCCTTTTTACTGTATATAAATACTTGATGCACCCTCATTTTCCTTTCCAATTTTGCTACCCACACCCCTTAACTTTTTTATAAAAACGAAATACCCAGAATGTCTTTGCTTATTTACATCATTCCTTAGATCATAACCTCTCTTTATATCTTTATCTTCTACCTCACACTCATATTCGTCTTTTTCTCTCACACCCCTTTCTCCTTCTTCCTTCATTTTCAACAACTTCAACATCTTCATTACCTCCCATTTACATTACGTTTGCATCAATGTTGTTCTTGTTCTTCTTCTTGTTTTTTACAATATTTAGTTAGGGTTATGTGATTGAAACTGATTTTGGTGCAAATGAAACTCATTTTGTCAACTGATTTTGGTTACGTAGACAAAGTTTGTCCAGAATGTTGAAGTAAAAACCTTTTTCATATGTGTTTTAATGACAACAAACCTTATGAAATAAATGTTAAGTTTTCTAAATGGTGATCTACTAGTGTTTGCATTTGAGTTTTTGTTAAAAGAACAAAAGCGGTCAAGCTTAAAGCCACTCACATAAACAAGTGCATTGTATCAACTCAACAATGAAAGAATTGAGGAACGTAATTCATAAATATGATTATCCTCAAGCCGAGGATGATCATCGCAATATGTTGTATCTCAATCACACCTAAAATCTCTTGGAAGAAGTCAAGAAAAACTATGGGTCAAGATGTGTCTATATGAAAATTAGAGGATGAAGAATCCAGATTAGATGATGAAGAATCCATATATGAGGATGAAGAATCCAGATCCGAGGATGATCATCCATGAACATCCTTGAAAATAGGTTTCTCATCATCTTGATAAAAAGGAGAAAAATTTGACTTAATCCAAAATATTCTATGAATTGGAGGATAGACACTCAGAGGACGAATGTACGTCATAAATTAAAAGAAGATGAATCTTTGTCAGAAGACAAGCAATGCTAAAGTATAAGGATGATTTTATGACCTTTATGTCAAAGGATAATCAAAACAGAAAAGAGGGTGAACGTACGACAGAGGATGAACAAAGTAGAAAAGAGGATGAACTCATATAAAATATTCATCCTCGCATGTGAAAAAGATCCAAAAGTACCATAGTACAAAAAAAGTGTTGAAAAGCAAGACTCTACAGTTCTTGGAAAATGAAAAAGTCAAAAGTACAAGTCATGTCCTAATTTATGGAAGCTTTATCCTCCTATCAGACGATGAACGATAAGAGGATAATATTCTGATCTTATTCATCCTCTTACATAGGGAATAGTCAAAAAGGAAAACAAGTTGTACCTAACTTGGTAAGAAGGGCCCTAAAAGTCTTGGAAAAGCAAAAAGGAAAAATACAGCTCATGTCCGAATTTCAAGGAAGATAAAACCTCATATCCGAGGATGGACTTCAAACTCATCCTCCTAAGCTCATGTATTACAAGGACTGCTGAATGACACTTTTGTAAATTAGATTAATGACCATGGACATTTACTCAAGTCTCCAACGGTCACTTAATACTTTTCCTCATGGATGAAATTATAACCTCTAAGATTAGAGGATAAAAGAGAGGATGAACTTTTGTTATCTATTAATCCTCACACATGGGAATAAGAGTAAAAGTATCAAAGTACAAAAAGTGTTGTCTTTGACTTATGAGGCACGATATTATAGGTGTTGGGAAAAGAAAAAGCCAAAAAGGACAAGTCACATCAAAATTAATGAAAGCCTCATCCTCATACAAACCAGATCCGAGAATGGACCACCACAATCATCCTCTCAGCATACTTAACATGTGGTTAAAGGTTAAATGGCAGTTTTACAAATAAAGACAGGTCCAAGGACACTTAGCTAAGTCTCCAACAACTATATTTTGCTAACCCACATGTTTGAAGCTCCAAAGGCAATTATAAATAGAGGAGTATTAATCTTCAAACATCAAGAGAAACATCTACAAGAAAACATCCAAGTTATTCAAGCTTATCATCATTCTCTTCATTCTACACACTCTTCCAAACTTAAACAGATCTGAGGATCATTTTTATTGAGTGTTTTATATACAACTTCACATCATTATCTTATCTTAGAAAGTTGTAATTTGATGCCCAAAACAAATCAAACACATTACTACTTGTATATCCTCAAGTTGATATATACTTGAGTAATTTTGTAAGCCTTTTGAGGTGTCATTTTCTATACTTTCTCCTCTTTATTTATTTAACTATCACTTAAAGTTTCAAAATTCTATCCTCTGACTTTTATCCTCTCGTAGAGTTTAAAGAATTCAGTTTGCGTAGGACTTACGTGAACGAAGTTTGCGTAGGACTTACGTGAACGAAGTTCACGTACATGAATTCAGTTTGCGTACGTGAACTCAATTTGTGTACATGAACTCAATTTCGTACGTGAACTCAATTTGCGTAGGACCTACGTTAACTAAGTTTGCGTAAGTGAACAGATATTGTGTCGCAACATATTTGATTGTGTTTTGATTTTGATTATGATATGGTTTTGCAAAAATGATGTGCACTATGTTTACTGATATACCAGGTCGAGTTATAATTAATGATACTGCTAACGATGAGGGAACTGCAAGAGCAGGTCGTGTTAGACCAACCGCTTCTGCACGGGCTCAGCGTCTTAAGGAGCAGCAGGAAGTGCAACGGGAGAGGCGGGCACAATAGAAACAACGACGATTACAACAGTAACAACAAGCACAACAAGAACAACATTCCCAACAAGAAGAACATACACAACAGGAAGTGCAAACACAACATGAGGCCCAACCAGAGCACATGGATGAATCTCCATAGACTGATGGATATCCTGGTGGTCGTGTTGACAAGTATGTGCTTAGGACATTTGGTGATCACATGGCCACTCGAATTTGGGATGGAGTGGTAATTTTCTGGATCATATTAAATTTTTAATAGTTGTTGTCATAATGTGTTTTCACTTACATTTTTTCCCTTCTTTTATTTTAGGATCGAGGGGAGATAAAGGTATTTAGCAATGGAAAAAAATTGAAAGAAGTTGTGATTGAACATGAAGAGGTGGAGCAGTTGGTTAAGAGTTCATGATTATTTTCATTGCTAAAATGCAGTTACGAAATGATCGACAAAGGAATCATATATGCTTTCGTAGAGAGGTGGCATCGAGACACCAACCGCTCCCATCTTTCAATTGGGGAGATGACAATTACTCAGGATGATGTTTCCTCTCTTCTACATATACCCATCACCGAAGCATTATTTAGTGTTAATGTATTTAACAAAGATGACGATGCAAATTTATTAGCTGAACTTCCTATATCGATACATGTATTTGTCGCATTACATCAATGTCATTAGTTGTTGCATTTCCATTCTATTACCTCTAAGTAATGAACGATATACGTGAGGTGCATTGTAAACTTGTTTGATTGTCATTAAATTTTCAACATTATGATCTTTTAATGTCATCAATATGTTTCTTGGTTTGATCATCATGTTCTTCGTCATATCACCAAGAACATTTTTCTCTCCATGAGACAATCGACCTAAGAAAGAATGATTAGTCAGTTTTTTGACCAATCTGTGGTTATGGAGACCACATGCTACATGCAGATATCATCCCTCACAAACACTTGGTTGTGTTCCTCTCAATCTAAATGGACATTCACATTTTTGTTCAGGTACTCCTCATATGTTTAGGATTCTTCCGAGGTCTATATTTGTCGCTTCTTTCACAACCAAGAATTAATTATGTCTTTGTTTTTGGTCGTGCTGTCGCAATTTCAGATCTAAAAATGACAACGAAAATTCTATTTTCCCTTCCAACATTTCTAGCTCATCTCAATAAATCATCTCGCATATCAAACATCATGTCGGCGGTAAACAGATCAGTCAAATCCACCATAACAGGTTCAACACCGTCATTCATAGTGTCGTCAATTTTGGATTCAACACCATTATTCATTGCATCAAAATCACGTTCCAAACCATCATGCATTTCGTCAAAATCAGAGTCCAAACCATCATATATTTCGTCACTATTGTCTCCATTTGGTCCATTTATCTGCATCTAATAAGAACATATAAAAAATTCACAAATATGTGAACTGAACTGAGATCACGAACGTTTACGTGAACTAAATTCACGTACATGTACATGAACTGAATTCATGAACAACTCCATGAACTCAATTCACGAACACTTACGTGAACTCAATTCACGTACGTCTCATATACTTAACCGAGATAACTTATACGTGAATTGAATTCACGTACGTTTACGTGATCTGAATTCACGCAACCTATGTGAACTCAATTAATGTAGGTATACATGAATTGTATTCACATATTGCATATGAATTTTTAAACACCATTGAATACACAAACTTAAATCATGTATCCTTACGTGAACTGGATTCACGTATTGCCTGTGATTTCTTAAATTTAATAACGTACATGAATTCAATTCACGTAACGATACGTGATTTAAGTTTGCGTACGATGAATTATTTACAATGTACGGAAACTAAGTTCACGTAAAATCCCCAGATTTTGAAGAAAAAAAGGAACTCAAACGCAGATCAGTAAATATACCTTGTTGGTGACTTTAACCACAATATGAAGAGAAGACTTATAGAGTGTAAGTTATGGGTGAGTGATGTGAGTTTTGAATGATTATGAGTTATTATGGGTGAGTTATGGATGAGTTGTGATATGTGAGTTATGAGGTTAAGTGATATGATCGTGTTTGTCATGAATCACTTTAAGGATCGTTCTAGGTTGGAAACTTACAAATTGGAGCCAAAATCATGTTTTGCTAGAGAATGCGATAACTGGAGCTATGAAACTCAGAATCGGGCGATTCCAAAACGAGGTGAAAGAAGATGTTATGAAGCGCAAGTTAAGCTATTGAATCGCCGAAATAGACTATGTAAACCTCGAGATATGATCGCAGATTGCTGAACACGAAAATTGATAAAATTCGTGTATTAGGATTTTGATGTAAAGTGAACTAATAATTATAATTCAGCAAACAAACAAAGAACAGAATGGCACCACAATCTAGAGATTGATAAGCCACAAAGAACATCACAAGGATTAACAACCTTGATAAGTTTAAAGTGAATTCTTTCAAGAACTCTAGAGAGCAAAGCCTCACAAATATAATGTTCAAAAATCTCCCTTTGCATCAGCTAGGGGTTTGCCTTTTATATTGACACCACCTTACAAGTTCTCTATATTTGGGCCAATTCAAATTTTTACAATTAGACCCAAATATTCTTAATAATTCAGTCTACTACTTTAATTAAAACTAATATTAAAATTTGATAACACATAGATGCAACCTTCATGCCTTAACTTCTTCAATTTGGATTAAGCAATTTACTATCTTAGACTTCAATATTTCATGAGTTGGACTTGTTTCAAATAAAGTGACTATCAAGTTATTTGGAGCATCATTTGTCTTCTTTGATCTTGATTATGCTTTTTATGTCCTCATCATTAATGATGGTGATGAAGAGACAAATATGATTTAAATAATGATATAAATAAGCAAGGGCATTTTAGATATTTCATTTTTATTTAAAAATTGAAGGGATTGTGTAGCAAAAATGGGAGTGTGGGTAACAAAATTGTTTCCTTCTCTTGCAAAAAGGAGATTTGAATCTATAATCCTATTTGTAAATTGTTAGCTCTTTCATTACGTTATAGTGGACTGATAATGTTTTCAACATCAGTGTTTCCTTTTTTCTGCTTTTTTGTAATGTGTTATAATAGAAAAACAGAAGTTGTAAATTTACTTTCTTAGTGTTAATATTCTCTGTTTGACAGGAAAATAGTAATCTGCTCTGAATATTTAATTTCATAAATTGCTGCCTACTAAGCATCATAATATAGATCTAAACGGTGCAACCCTGGTCGCTGTCAATCATAATATTATAGCTATAGGTAGAAGTAACCTGTACTTTGTCAAAATAACCATTTACCTCTAAATTCCATCAACACCCACTTTTGGATCATGCAAAGCATATATAGATAAAAGAAAGCATAGCCTTCTATACTAATGTAAAATATCCTTCAAATGTCTCTAAAATTAAACTCGCAAATTGTCTCAAAATACAAAAATATACAAGTAAAATTATAATAATATTATTCCCTTCACATCCATCACCAACCCTCCACACCTATTTGGACATCAGAAATATCCACACCAGCTAAACTGCACCAAGACAGACTACAAAATCGCATCTTTACTATGCTACCATTACTTGAGACCAAAAAAGAACTATACACAGTAAAGAGAAAAAAATTAAACAGAATCACTTCAGAGAAGTTTATTCTGAGCAACTGCGTTGCATAAATCTTCTTCACAGAAAAGAACTCTATTAGAAGCCAATGATTTGCATTGGGGCTTTTGTATAACTGATGGCACCAAGCAACGAGAAGGGAAAGCAGTTTCCTTGAAAAGAACAGCTGTAACCTGTCGCATCTCAGAAACTTTTAGGCGAGAAGGAGGTCGAGGCCCATGACGAGGTGCTTTAGGTGTATGTGGGCTAGGAATCCTCACTCCCTTCCCATCACCCCTGCTGGAAAAATTGATAGCACTATGAAAACATGCATTACAAATTGCAGGAAAGAGATATTTTGTTAGAAACACCTACCACTTAAAAGGCCAATGCTCAGAAGGACGAGGAGTCATTGTACTTAACATCTCTTGTCGAGAGCGATCTGGGGTAGTATAATTGAAGTGAAACTGCCTTGCAACAATAACCTAACAACAACAATAGAAAAAGTTAGCCATTACAAATGAAATAAATCACTTCAATTGATCATAAACAGACATTTCATGGGCATATACACAGCAGGGAGACTCAGAACTTACTGCTTTTCTAATTCTTTGCGAAACATGGAAAACAGCTCTCAGTTGGTCATGATGCAGGTGGCATAGTATTTTTACCTCAAATTTGTGAAAGGAAATGAGGTCAGCACAAACATAAATAGTTTAAAGAGATAAGAAGAGCTAATTCAGAAAGACATGACTAGAGGCAATTGATTGAATATAGTAAAATGAAAATATAAAGAAACAGTTTAAACATCTTTTACTTGTAGTTGTGCAGTTGTTAACAACTTCAATAATGTTCAACAAGCTTCATTAATTTCATATGATGCTTCATAATTAATTACAACTAGCAAATCAAAACAATCAAAAACACCAAAACAAATCACAGTCATACAGTAACACATTCAGTAATTTGAGGGATGCCAAACAGAAAATCACATGCTTTTGGGGAACCATACAATCAACAAAGGCAAACGATAATAAATAGGCCCATCCTTCAGCAGTCTCAATTAGTTTATCCAGAGGTCTCTGCACCACTTTAAATGTCACACAACCAACAATACGGTATTTCCTATTGCGTGCTTCATCACAGTATTACTACACACTTCAACATTTAAACAAGTCAGAACAAACCACTGAAACCCACAGATGCAAATGCATAAAAACCCAGCTGAAGATGAAATTCAACAGGAATCAGAAGCAAAACATGAGACTGTATGTGAAGACAAACACAATAAAAAACTGAGGCAACAGTAAGAATTATCTTGACCTAATATCTAGATTCTAGACTATTTCGATAGGAACACAAACACACCTACATAGAATCTCCAAAATAAAGGTAACCCTAATATCAACATGCAATAATCATGAACAGCATAAAGAACCAAGAGAGAGATCACCAAGAATCACAATCCTCTAAGGTTGAAAACTGAATACATAAATTTTGAACTGCAAGTGACCTCAACAGAGGATTTAAATAACAGTCCACAACCGCAATTTGTGACAGCGACATTAACAAATTTTATACATATGTCACAACCGCAATTACGGCGTATTATTTGACTGCAATATTCCATAATATCAATGATCACAACACAACAGTTAATTAAAAATCGTAATCTCAACCTATAAACAAGACACTTTTTATGATAAAATAAATACCAAATAAACACAAGTTTGAGTGTAATGAACCATTAAATCGTAACTATATTATGTACAATTAAATGAACAACAAGCATACCAACAAATCAATGGGAAGAGACTCAAGCCTTGATTCCGATTGACACTCTTCAATTCTCGGTGTTTTCGGCGTCCCCAGCAAACCACTCTGTTTAACCAAATTAACAGGCGAAAGCATAAGAGGACTTTTATCAAACACTTTACCGTCATTAACATCACTCTTCTCCTTACACAAAACCGCCTCAATTTTCTTCTCAATTTCATTGCAAACCCTACCAACACCCGATCCCGAACCTAAAGACTTGTTACACCGAAGCTGAGCAAGAGTTCCAGGTTTCAAATACTTGTTCCCTGAGCTCTTCAATTTTTTTCTCCCTTTTCCAACCTTCCAATTTCTCTCCTTCGGCGTCACTTTCCCCATCGCTATATCACCGTAAAGCTCCGATTTGAATAAACAGACTCAATTCAACCTGAAAAAATAAACAGAATCACCGAAATTGAATTCACTATAAACTAGCATAATAATAAAAAAATAAAAAAAAAACAAACAAACAAAAAAAACAGAAAATTATTTATTAAATTGAAACTTCAATATAATGAAGAAAAAAAAGAGATAACTCACATTAGAGATTGAAAATCAAAGCCTGAATTTGCAAAAGGGAGGGAGTGGAGAGGTTAGAGATTAGGTAGAACGAAAGAGAGCAGAGAGAGAGAGAGAGAGAGAGAGAGAGAGAGTTAGAGAGGGAAAGTAATTGAATGTGGCTGCTAGGGTTTTTATTTCATTTGATTATTATTTGAATTTTGCTTATTTGCTAAATGTGCCCGCCAGATTTTCGTGAACTGTTTTGGGTACACCGTGGGGTTCAGGGCAGGATTCAGGTGGTATTGACGTGGCGATATTTGATTGGGGGTTGTTTTGGAATCCGAGGTGATGTAGGTCCCACCAGTCATTGATTGAGGAGATTACTGCGCCTTGTGACACGGCGTGGATTTCTATTTAATATTTATTATTGGGGGAAAATTAAAAATCGATATTTTTTGTTTTCTTTTGTTTGTTTTTTTGAAATATTTGTTTTTTTTTGTTGGGTCTATGTTTACATTATTTTGCGTCTCTCCGCTTTTATAAAATATAAATAATAAATTACAATATTTTATTTTATTTTAAAGATAAAATATCTTATACAAATGATAAAATTAGAAGAAAAATTTAGCTATTAAAACTTATAATTCTTTTATATATAATAAAGGTATATATTATATGTTATATATACACCAAAATTTAACATCCTTATATAGGTTATATACTAAAGTTAATTAAAAATAGTAATGGTAAAAATTGGAGTTGCATCCAAAGTTTGAATTTAACTAAAATGGTATATTTGTTTAGAAAAAAATGTATATTGATACAATAGAAATTAGAGAAGAAAT
>JBBPBQ010000002.1:16068468-16085773 GCA_037974755.1 Cicer yamashitae
ATTCAATTAGAATTGTTTAGATTTTTTAAATAAAATTTAAAAATCTAATGATATTCATTTAAGACTTCTTAAAATTTATAAAATTTTTTGTGGTATTCAAAATCTTTCAAATTGTAACGGATTATTTTCAAAAATGAATTTCATAAGATTTTGTTAGTAAAATTATTGTTTTTCACCTATATTCATTTCTATAAAGATGTGAAGTTATGTTTTTACTCTTACCGCTTGTCCAAATGATATTTTAAAGAATTATTAAAAAGATAATATCAAATAATCAAAATATTTTTTTTACTTTTTATTAGGCAAACAATATTTTTTTATAGACAGTAATTAATTGTTATGTTATGTTATAAGTATTAATATGACCATTAATTTTATATTACTTTACTCATGCTATATGTAAATGTATATCAGTATATGTAATACGTAAAAAAAATGAGTGGAGCGCGAATTTTTTAAATTATATCAATTTTATGATTCACTTTTAAGGTGTAGGTGTGATACTCCAATATGAGTGACAAATATAAATTATTTAAGAGGGCATAAAACTAGAACTATTTTGTTATTCAAATATTTTGAAAACTATCAATTTTATTTTTATTTATTCAAACTTTATAATTTATTTATTATATTTTATCATTCAATATTATAAATCCATAAAATATTTTGAAATATTAAATATTTTATGAATTCAATATTATAAATCCATAAAATATTATAAATTCATTAAAATTCAAATTATAAAATTTTAAACGTAAAGAATTTTTTAAAAACTTATAAAAAAAAAAATTTTAAATTTATATATTCCTACACAGTCTTTTAAAATATCAATCTATTACACCCTTAAGTATCGAACAAATTCAACGTTACTATCAATTTTGATTTAATGAGTTGCATCTTAGTAATATGTGGTTTATCGTTTGAGAAAAAAAATGAATCACTGAGAGCTTAAAAAAATATCAGAAAAGTATATGATGAGTTCAATGACCCATTGCGACTCGGATCATCATTATTTAGCTTGCTCCGTTGGCATGACCTTTTTCACTCTTTGCTAAGTCATTGATGAGTAGTCACGCGAGCATAGGACCCAAAGCTTTAATATGATTTATACATTAATTAATTGAATGTTGGCTTGTAAGGATAATCTTTTGTACTATAGATCATAAGTCACAAAACTAATTATGGTTGAAGGACATAGAAACTCATTCATGGCTTGGGATGAAGGTTACTTCGTTTTGGGGTAAGATTTTATAAATTATCTCCTAGTTTTTAATTAGGAACTATGAGAACGTCCATTTATATAGTCAATTTTGAAATTTGGATCTTCTCTATTTATTGAAAAGCTTTATTAAAAGAGAGAAAAATACATTAAATAAAATAATGTTATGTTAATATTATTTTATTTATTGGGTTTTTTTTCCTTTTAAAACTTTTCAATGACTCGAGATTAATATACGAGTTTTTATGATATGTTTGGTACGGTATAGATACAAAAGAGATAAATAACTTTTTGTATATGAACAAAGAAAAATGTGAGAGAAGTAATTAAAAATGTTGTGAAATCCACGAAAAAAGCTTTCTCCTCGTTGTTACTAAAAAATGAAGAAGGCAAAGGTTATGTTTGGTTAAAATTAACTAATAATAAATTAATTAATTGATAGTTGATCAACTTTAATTGATAGTAGATGAACTAGTTGATAGGTTATAGTTTATATAAACTAATTCAAGTGTTTAGTATAATTACTATTCAATTAATTTAAAAATATAAATTAATAATAAAGGACATTCTTAATTAATAAAAAAACTTACATTAATTAACGTTTAAAATATTTTAAATTTATTAATTTGATTTATTTTTTATTTTTTATTATTAAATAAATTTTTATCTGCTAAAACTTTATTTTAAAATATATATTAAACGCCAATATATCAATCTTGTAATAGTGAAATTTAGCAACACACCTACAACAACCATATAATAATAACATTATATTTAAAATAGAAAATTAAGATAACCTTAACTAAATAATCGAATAACGTGTCCATTCTCTTTTACACATCAATATGGTCCTGCAATTACAATATATAGATATTTTATTTATCTCATAAATTATAACATACGAAGGATAAAAAGGATTTTAGTTAAATAATACATGTAATATTGACAAAAAAATAATAAATTATAAGTTCAAAATTTACTTGAAGTAATTTATAATAAATAAGCAAAAAAATAACTATAAACTTGTGATGAAATAATTGTTATCAAAGAAGTCTTTTTTGTCGTATATACATATAAAATACAAGATATAAGATATAAACTACCTTATTTGTCATGTAAAATAGACTTAAAGACTATGTGATATGTGTTTTCAGTTTTGCTAGTAATTTCCATTTTTTTGGAAAATATAATTTATTTGTTTTCAAATTTGAGGATACTTTTGTCTTATCAATATTAATATTATTTCTCTCTAATAGTTTCTATCCAATCAAACCAAATGTGAGAGACAACACATTTATCTCTCTTATAATGCTTTGATACCAAACAATACTTAAAATTCAGTTTTATTTTTCACTATTTTCTCTCTTCTCACACTTTTTTTTTTTTTCTATTTTTGATTTCTTCTGCAACCCCACACACCCTTAAAACAAGGAGGGGATATAACGTTAGTTTAGTGGCTAGAGTGAAAGAGTTAAGGGATTGAGTGATAAAGTGATCTCGAATTTAATTCTTACATTCACCATGATACTGACAAGTAACAAGTTAACAATTAACATGCTAACATACTTTTAAAAAACAATAGAAAACAAAGACACCTAGTCCCATAATTAGGGATGACAAAAAAATTTGTACCCATGAATATATAGAAATTCATACCCGTGAATATATGTGGATAAAATATGTGATGAGCATGATATGTAGTTTAATGGGTTTGCAGATGAAATAAACGAATATTTTGACTATCCGTTAGTTAATGGATACAAACATTAATGTAATGCTATATGTATCTGCAGATATCCATATTCGATGTAAATTAGTAAAATTGATATGTTGTAATGATTTTTGATTATGTATTAATGTATTAATATTTTTTAGGCAAAATACCTTATGCAGATCCTTAACTTAATTTCAAGTGATAATTCAATAATTTATTTATTTTTTCCCGATTTTATCATTTATTTAATATTAATTAACGATTTGATCTTTTATATCTTAAAATGTCAACAATCTTATCATTTTTTACATAAAATCTTGAAAATCATCATCATCATTAAACAAAACCCAAGAAATTTATTCTCAATTTCAAGAAAATTCATATATTCATCAAATCTATAATTCAAATCTTCAAACATACTCATATCTTTACCTCCAACAACAATATCAAATCTATTAAATAAAGAACTCACATTTTAAGATTTGATCCTGATATCACTAAGAGAATGTATTCTTCTTATTTCTATCATTCACCAACATCAAATGTGAGTTCTTTATTTGATGTTATTGTTTCTGTTGGAGATAAAAATATGAGTTTATTTGAAGATTTTAGTTTTGAATTTGATGAAAATAGATATTTTTTTGAATATGGTAATTTGTTTTCTGGGTTTTGTTTAAAGAAGATGATGAATTTTTTGAGTTTATGTAAAAATGATAACATTATTGACATTTTAAGACATAAGAGATCAAATCGTTACTGAAAATTAAGTAAATGATCAATTCGAAAAAAAACAAAAGATAAAATATTGAATTGTTATATGAAATTAAATTAAAGAACTGCATAAGGTATTTCACCTATTTTTTATGATGAAATTTTGTGATATATTTTATTTGTATTTTAATGTATTAATTTTTTTGTGTTAATATTTTTTTTATATCCATAAAATAGAGGACAAATTCTATGTAGTTACAACAAAAACAATAAATTTTGTACATCAGTGATTTTGTTATTTTTTTTATTTTAAAAAAATGATATTCATGGATGTCCACTAACATTCATTTATACTTAAAATCCGCTAAATATCTTTTAAGTATATACCCGCCCAAATATAAATAGATGACACATAGCACCCATATGTGGATGTCATATTATGTAAAAATTCAATGTAAATGTAAATGCACGTTTGAATTCAATGTTCCAGTAAGTAAGTCCTTGATGTAAATGCATGTTAGAAAATGTGAAATAAGCAAATGCATGTTTGAATTTGATTTCAGAAGTGGCAAAAATAATTTTAGGAGTACATAGTTACGTTGACTTAATTGGGTCATCTTTAGATTAGAATTCTTTTGCTTTTTTTGCAAAGTTATAAAAATCAGATTGGAGTTAGCATCTGTTTGGAAAATTGTATTTTCACCGTGTTGAAGTGAATTTGAACAAACTTTACAAATTTTTGCTTCGAATTTTCATGATGAAATACATTGTGACACACAAACTATGATGCAAATATACATTCAAACAAGTATTTATAAGTTCAACTGAGAATTGTGCTTCAATCGAATTTAAGAAAGCCCTATGATTATTTTATTTCTAGAATTAATTCTTATTTAAAGGTGAAATGTTTGAAGCTTTTTACTTCTTATTACTTTGATATATATAAACGCAAATATTTTTTATCTAATTAACTTTATCAAAATTAATTTCATAAAATTAAGTAAAAAACTCAATCAATTTTCGTTAGAGTATCTACAAAACTTAGTGATATTGTTAGATTATATATTACGTATAAGATTGGAACGTGAACGTTACATTTACGCGCGCATTGTTTTATCCTTTCATATTCATTGTGAGTTAAGAAAGACAGACACAATGGTTCTACAATCGAACTCAAACAACCACCTCCTATGACTGGTTAGTGTGTTTGGATTAGTTTCCAAGTTTCTTTTGCATTCATTAAAGGAGAAGCGTCACTGTCCGTGAACTGAAGAGAAATAAAGTGAAGGGCAATGACGTAATTTGATTTTGATGGAGCTGGCCACCAATGTCTGCGTGGGGCAGTCAGTGGCACCACAACACAACCATCCTGTCTTTCTGTTTGGTACTTTTGTTACTACGTTCTTTCTCTTCTCAGTTTTCACATAACAACAACAGGTTCTTCCCTCAAACCAATGCAATGCCAGCCATTACCTTAAATGAAATTCTGTTCCTTTTGTTTTTCCGACTTTGCTCTTCTTATGTTGCATGTCAGTGTTTCTTTTGCTTTATCTTTCTCCTTTTAACTAACGAACAATGCATCTTCTTAACCGACAAAACACCTACTGTCTTTTTTTTTTCTTTTTACTTACAGAAAAATTTAAATTACCTTCGTTAATAATCCTAATTGTGAACCGGTTTTGGTGATATTATTAATTATATTAAATATATTATTATGAGTTTAATTGTCGTGTCACCATATCACAAACATTAATGTCGTGACTTTATTGATAGTTATGTAAAAGTCAAACATCTCTAATTATGTAACGGTGTGTTGATGGATAGGGTAAAAATATTCTACGTTGACCACCACGGTGTATTCAGAAATGAAACAAGAATCAAAATTAACACTTTTAAGATTTATTACGGTTTCAGTTTTGTACTTTCTTTTTTACTTGTGCTTAAATTTCATTTGCCATGTGTTGTTGCAGTGCAATGTCTGTTTCTCTGAAAACTCAAGATCTTGAAGGCCAATGATGTCTCTGAGAAGAAGTACCATGCAGGGGGGAATGTCAGAGGCTTAAGATTCCAATGCTATTTCTATTTCTACAACCAAAGGTCAAAAACAAAAATCAACTCACTCTGCTTGTATCTATAATTTCACTAATCAAAATGGTTTTCAAGTTTCAACCCTTCATTTATATATTTTATGCTGTATGCTAAATATTTGTCTACTCACTCAAAAATCAAATCAAATTCAAGGTTTTAAATCATTGTCCTCAATCGCAATTGTGGCCGCAATTCAATGATTTTGGAGATCTTTGCAACTGCAATGCGGCCGCAATGCAAAGATTTTGGATGTTTAGAACCTTGATTCATACACATTTTCTTTCCCCTCCCTAATTTTTGTGATTAAATCAAGGTTGAAAATGAAAATGCAATTTTGAAGGTTGGAGGTGTGCGAGTTGATATAGAATGGCATCTTCATGGGAACATTTTGGGGAGATTGCAAATGTGGCCCAATTAACAGGCTTAGATGCTGTGAGATTAATCGGGATGATTGTTAAAGCTGCAAATACAGCGCGGATGCACAAGAAGAATTGCAGGCAGTTTGCACAGCATCTGAAATTGATTGGAAACTTACTGGATCAACTGAAGATCTCAGAGCTTAAGAAGTACCCTGAAACTCGGGAGCCTCTAGAACAGCTAGAAGATGCTCTTAGAAGGTCTTACATTTTGGTCAATAGTTGTCAGGACCGCAGCTATCTTTATTTGCTAGCCATGGGATGGAACATTGTTTATCAATTTAGGAAGGCTCAGAATGAAATCGATAGATACTTGCGCCTTGTTCCTCTCATTACTCTAGTCGACAACACTCGAGTCAATGCTCGAGTCAGGGTAATTGTTTTTGCTTCTCTTTGCTTTGTTATCTTATTAAGCTATCAGCTGAACCTTGTTTTCAATTGTGTTTGGAGTATAGTTTTGTCAGAAGTTTGCTCATTCTAATTATTCCTGGATATTAACTTGCTATAGATCAATTATGCATGGTTTCGTCTACTTCAAATGTGTATTGTTTACATAAGTTCTCTTTGCTAGTTTGCAATTGATTCAACACTTATTTCTATGTACTTCTGTAGAGTTCCTTGCTTGGGAATATAGTTCAGGTTAGTCCTTTGGGAAAGCATTAAAGCAACAACTCAAAATTTGGCTGTTTTGTTGAAGGTTGTTTCCAGCTGAAGTCTATTGAGCAATGTTAGTTAGACTAGATCCAGGATTTGAATTATGAGTGCTTCATTTGAGTGATTCTTTAGAAGTTGAGTGTGCTAAATTTGTGCAGTAAGCCAACTACATTTTGTGGTTTGTTATTTTGATATTGGATACCAATGTTTTAAAAATTAGACTGAATTGGTCGGTCTAACCGATTAAACTGGGAACTGGCTAGTTCACAGGTTGGTTTGATCTCGGTTGTATCGTCCAGTGTATGGTTGAATCAAATTTGAACCATGTTAAACCATGCTTGGTTCAATAGGTTTTTATTTTTTTTTTACTTTTCATAATACTTTTTTAACCGATTGGACCAATTGAACCATGACTTGGAGGTCTCTGGGCTCGATCTATGGTATGATTTTTAAATGGGTAGTGTGTTTATAAATGTGTGAAATATTAGCTTGAAACATGTATTTGTAAGGATCCAATTAGAGTACTAGTCCCAATGGATTTGAGCAACCATTCTTTTTGATACTAATGTATTGAGATTGGTAGCCTAAGTAGTAATCAATTAAACAATCAATCAAATCACATTTCCATTTCTTCATGTTTGTTAGTTTTTATGATGGTGTTGCATATGTTGCAGATTTTTTTTTCTTCCAAAGAATTTGATACACCTTTTATTGAAATTTTCTTAGTAAATCTGCTTAAATTAGTCTGATCACTATTAATAATATCTTGCTTCTTTGGAATATTCAGGAGAGACTTGAAGTTATTGAAAAGGATCAATTTGAGTACACATTGGATGATGATGACCAAAAGGTTCAGACTGTTTTTTTGAAACCAGAACCTGACCCAGAGGACACAGTTGTGCTGAAGAAAACTCTTTCATGTACTTACCCAAATTTTTCTTTCACCGAAGCACTTAAAAAAGAAAATGAAAAGCTTCAACTAGAGCTACAACATTCACAAGCAAATATGGATGTAAATCAATGTGAGTTCATTCAACGTTTACTAGATGTCACAGAAGTTGCTGCTTATTCTCTTCCAGAGAACTTATCACCTGAACATAGTCACAAGAAAGTAGAATACAGTAAAGACAGTTATTCTGATGCCAATGGCAGCAAAGGTCATTCTTCTGATGAAAAACACCATAAAAAAAGTGATACTCTTTCAGCATCAAGGTAATTCATTTCCCTCTTCTCTGGTTTTCATGTGTTTTGAGTTCACTTAGGAAAACTATTTGACCAAAAGATATAGTACACCGTTAGGTGGACTTTCAATACAAGGATCCATTTCACTTGGATCCACTTCTGCTCTGTTATCAAGCCGAACAATGGCTTTAATACTACCACTTGTTTGAGAGACTGTGGGAGCAGCAGAAGCAACAACAGACTGAAGACCTTGACTACCAAGAGACTTGAACATCATGTCTCCATTCAAAATCTTAAGATATTGAGTATATGAGTCACCTCTCTTATATATCTTTCATTTAGGTCATTCCTATCTCGTTGAGTAACTTCTCACACTTGAATTCTAACATGCAATCCTTGCACGTTTGACCTCTGGGAAGAAGCAAACGCGCAAAGTTTTCCTTTAGTTATGAATTTAAGCAACTTACATTGCACTATGATAATGCTTATGCTTCACCTATCCCTTTATTATTTATCATGCAAAAGTTTTTACCATTTTTACCTTTTTGGTTACTAACTTACATTGAACTGAATCTGGTGCTTCATTTGTCTGGTCTCAAACAGATCCTCAGTTTCAGAAAAGAATCTGCTTTCAACTAAAACTTCACATCATCAGGAAGATTGGCATACTGATTTACTTGCTTGTTGTTCAGAACCTTATCTTTGTATGTACTTTCCTAATGTTAATTTGATTTTCTGTAATTATGTCAGAATAAAAAGTAGTTTTCTTACAATTATACTTTTCATCTTTGGTAATAATTAATAAGTAGATCTTTTGATTTGCAGGTGTAAAGACATTATTCTTTCCCTGTGGGACACTTTCAAAGATTGCTACTGTTGCATCTAACAGGCCAATATGTAAGTTAGCTGTGACATTATTGTGTTAGCTTTAAAATGATGATATCTATAGCAGTATTGTTGAGTGTATTCTGTTCAATTTTACATGCTATTGTGTTAGCTTTGAAATGATGAATGAATCTATATCTGAACTCTTTAAATTGCAAATATTTTCTTATATTATACATCAACTTTTCAGTTAACATTTTTGCTTATATTCCGGAGGAAGTATTATATTATTCTTTCTCTTTGGTTCATTTGCCACAATTCTAGATATCAAGGTTGTTGTGCTGTTTTAATTTCATTTTTCTGTTTTTTCAGCTTCTGCAGAAGTATGTAATGAGTTGATGGCCTATTCAATGGTTTTATCATGCTGCTGCTATACTTGCTGCATAAGGAGGAAGCTTAGGAAGATGATGAACATAAAGGTAATGCTGCCTTCCTTTTGCATAAATATGACCTTATGTGCCTTCTTTTTTTCCTCATGAATATATAAATATTCAGATAAAGCATTTTTGGGCAGCATTTCTCATTCTATTAGTAATCATATCTCAGTATTATGTATTATTACTATTTCTTTTTTTTTTTTCCTAATGGAAATTTGGTTCAACTCTGATTTGTTTCTTTGTGGATTCTGAGTATCCAATTTGCATGGTGAATTAAAAAATAAATATGACTTTTAATAAGATTTGAGTATTCTTTACTACTATATATATTGAGACTTGCTTTAGCAATATTTGGTATCTTTAAATGATTCATTGTAAATATCAGCCATTGCCATTCTTTGCCAGGGAGGCTATGTTGATGATTTTCTTTCTCATCTGATGTGTTGCTGCTGTGCCCTAGTGCAAGAATGGAGAGAAGTGGAAATCCGTGTGCTTTACGGTAAGTCTATCCTTTTCTTGGCAAATCCTTTTGAATTGGATCTGCTTGGTGTGATATATTTCTATGTTACTATTGCATTTTCTGTTTATTTATGATTGTATTAACATTATACTTATTGATTCTTGCTAAAAATGAATGTAAAGTGCTTTATTTTTTTAACAATTTTGCAGGTCTTGAGAAGACCAACACAAGCCCTCCAACCCCACAGTATATGGAATATTAAATAACAAGTTAGGTTGTATTTGGTTGTTTAGGGTGTAAATACCATATTATAGACAATTGGCTATTGGATTTGATTCTCACCCAGCTTGCCATCAATTGCCTATATGTAAAGTAGCTTTCTATATCTATATACAAAAAAAGTAGCATTTAGAGCCTGCGTCTGATGCTGAATCACAAACAGTTTTTTTTTTTTGCCTGAAAAGGCAATACAAAACCAAGATTTGAGGATAACAAGCATTTTTTCTCTTAACAGAACCTTAATATTTAAATTACAGCAAGAGTTGAAGGCTTAATATTGATCCTATACAAAGACAAATCTTTGCTAAAATTGCCTGGTGAATATTTAAATCTTCAGAACATTGTAACAACATTAAAGGGATGATCCCTCAGCGGATGGAACTTGGTCAATTTACAGGATGGTGTGTGCTGGAAATGTTATACATCATGCATCTCATCACTACTGTTGGCCCCATAATTTAAATTCATGCTTCTGACCTGCTTACGGGATGACGCACCATGTAAGCCGAAAAAATTCCCCCAAAAAAAGATAAAAATAAATACTTATAACATTTTGACCAATCAAATTATTAGAGAGAAGGAAATTAAGAAAACTTCTACCTTCTCCACAACTTGTGAACCACCAGACAAGACTTGACTGCCTTCTTTAAGGAGTTGCAGTTGATTGCGGAGCCTTTGATTATGTTCCTCTCCCTAACAATGCCATAGGGATCAGATAAATAGAATACAAAAATGATCCCTGTTTAAGGTCTAAGCAAAACCTCAATTCTTTTTAAACAATTTTTTTTTTTCTGGCCTAGCCAAATTTACTTTGTAGTTTGTTCCGAGTTAAAGAGATCTATGAAGTGATTTATATTCACAATACTTTTCTACCTTGATTTTATAACATTTAAATTTAATTGTGTCGAGCAAACAAAGAGCAGCATATTTTGGATGAAGGGAAGATAGAAGAGCAAGCCCAAATCATTCGACATTGATACAAGAAGTAGGCACAAAAAGATCCAAACAGCTTTAGTGTGCTCGCTCGGCAATACTAGGGCCATGGCTAAGTGAACAGTAGTTTCTGGAGCACACATCCATGGACAAGAAAATTTTGGCTATTCCAACTTGAGATTAATAAAATAAATCCTCAACTGGAAAGAAGAGAAAACATGAAAATAGTTACACAACCCCAGAGGGGAAAGAGTATTTTGTGTAGTCTTTTAGGTGAGTTTGAGACAGGATATAAAAGAAAACAAGGAATATGAAAATTTTGTATCAAAAGACTCAGACTCGTAGAAGTGTTTCAACCTATTAATTAGAAAGTATTTGTTTTAGTCCATTTTTAACATAATTTGATGCTGATACATTCGAATAGTACACCTACCAATTGCAGCATATGCATTAAGTGTTGGATTTCGTTCTTCTTTGCCATAGACAGATTCTCAGCAACATCCACTATGTTACTCCTGCATTTGTAATGTATAAATGTTTCTCAGATGAGTTCAAAAAATCAATATATTGTAATAGCAATAATATGAAAAGAAAGCAATTTAATATGAATCTGGCGTTAAAAATAACCATTACAGGTCCCCAAGTATAATATAAAGGAAAACCTCTACGAACACATAAAAATGAGATAACTTCATGGGATTTAAGAGTTAAGCTTCACTAATTGCTGCTTTGAAGACTAAGAATATCTTTTTTAATATAACCATCTCAAATATTTACTGAAGATAAAATCTACAGTTAAATACTTGAAATACAAAGTCAGATAATACCTATTTGAAAACAAAAGATCCAGATCTTGTTCTTCCACAATTTCCTCTACAGCATCAAGAGTGGCTCCCACCTACATGAAAAATGAACATGAAACACAAGACTAACTAGAATACGGAAGAATATTGCAGCCTGTATATTTCACTTGCAATGCAGATTATCAAAGCAATAAAGGGGTATAGAGAAACTATAACTTATTTCCAAATTAAGTTCCAGTCATTGGTGTACTAAAAACCCCTGTATGCAAATACCATCTGCCATCTCATATCAGACTTGAAAATAGGGGAAGGGAAGGTTGGCTAAAAACATATAAAAAATGGAACTCTGACTTCACTCAATCTAAACTTTCTTGCTGCCTGCCTGCCAACTTTTCCTAACCAGCCCCTCCCAGGCCTCCCTCTCCGACCTCTGCTACTGCTATGTTATATAAAAGGGTTCAATAGTTTCACTTGAGTTTAAGGGCGTAACTGTGACTGGTACTATTAACTCCTTAGTACCCCAATTTTTTGAAAAGGACAGACTGCACAGGTAGTTTCCGACGAGACTAGTATTCTGTCATAGGAACCTCTCTTTACAGACTCCCTCAAGTGCTATGAGGAGCGTCAAGCCTTCAGTATTTCTGCCTCTGTTTTGAACCTGGGTAATTCCTTGGTATTTCTCACTCCATGAGCCAACTTTTGGAGTTGATTAGGTGCAACCAAAATTCAAACAAAAACCAAAGAGTGAATGGTATATCATATATGACTTTTTGCAACTATAATTATATATATCTCATGATTATTTTAGGTTTCTCAGAAATTATTAATTTGATTTGATTATTATATATATTGTAAGAGATTGATCGAAAAAGGTGGTCTGAAATTTAGTAACATGTATTGTGGACATTATTTGTATTTATATTTCTACACTTTCAGTACCATTAGATATAAATTTATTAAATTTAAGGGGAAAAGCTATGCCAACTTAAGTTTTTCACTAAAAAGAAAAATTAAGAGCATTTCCACCTCTAAAAAGCTACAATGCACTTTATACTAAATCAAGGGTGAATACACCCTAGCTCAATTTAAAAACACACACTTTATGGAGTTTATTCAAATTAAAGCATAGCACTAAATTTTACAAAAATACTATGTACTACGCTTCCAACCATTTTTAAAGCATAGTACTAAATCAATGGTGAATACACCCTAAATCAGAACATTGGCTCTATCTATTTTGGCTCCAATAGTCCAATCAAATATCACGTGTAAGCTCCACTACTTGAAATATCCAATTCACCTATAACAGAAGTACATTTTCCCCGAATCATAATAAAGAGATTCATGGCATGGATTAGCAAGACTTACATCTGGTTACAAGTCTAAATCAATTACAGTATCTGAATGTTGAGCAAACAGACACAATACTATTGAAATTTTTATTTTAAACGTTTGAATAAAACAAAAGCCACAATAGTTAAGTTTATACCTGTGTATTGAGACAGATTGCGTCAAAGTCTTCCTGTAAAAAACGATAGAGCATTTAGAATTTACAACATTATCATAATATTAACAAATTATTAATACACTCTAAAATGCTTGCAGTGTGTATAGTTTGCATGCATTTAAGCATGCAAGTTTCAGGAGACAAGCATATAAATAAGTGTTTCTTGAGTCCTAATAAATCTCTCTGCATGCATGTGTGCGCATGAGGGAGAGAACGTAAAGAAAGAGAACAAAATTTCTCATACAACATATCAATAGCCTATCCTGTCGCATTAAAAGAAAAGAAAAGAAAGACATTAAGCAGCCATTGCATAACAATTCAGGATAATTCTCAAAAAAGAAATCTTAATTTCAGTTTAAGTTTAGAATGAATACAACTACCAAAAACGGTTGGCTTTCCAAAGTTTGTAAGACTTAAGAGAATAATTTGAATAAGAGGAATATATTCCTATGAACTTCCCATGAATGTATCACATATATGCCAACAAACACATATTTAGTTTACCAACTCATAAACTATAGAAGACAAAAGTTGGTACAAACTAAAAAGTATTTGAAATAATGATTCATAAGCATCAGACTTTTAGCTTAAGAAATGGGTACAATTGAAAGAAAAAACATCTAAAGTAATATTTAGTTAGACAACAACCTATTTTATTGAGGCCTAGCCAATTAAGTATTTATATTAGAGGTGGAATGGGTTCTATATCTGATATCACCAAAATAAACAGTTATAACAAACATACCTCTACGTCTTCATGCAAAGAAGTAATGACCTGAAAGGTTTGATACATGAAGGGAAATCAGATAACATATAGGTGTATCAATCCCATTATTGAAGAGACATGATTACGTAATGTTATCTTATATAAAAAAATAGTACGGGCTTGAGTACTTTCCACTAATTAAGCCCAAAAGGCTCTTGTATGAGGGACATATTAGGTGTAAAACCATTCATATGCCTTTACCCCAACAACTTAAACTTTTGAGATAGTTTGTTTACCATTCATGACACATAGTTCCCTTAAAAACCAGATACTTGACACCACCAAATGTCTTTAAAAAGTTTGAATTTCCTATCTAAGTAAATGTTTCTACGTAAACACAGCTAATGCCTTGTTCATTTTACTCAATTCACGTGTAAAGAGAAAAGACAGTTTTTTAACATGACATTCTGTTGATAATCAATACTCCCTCTGCCCAAATTAAGTAACGTTTTAACCTAGGTAGTTAATCCCAGATAGCGGTGCCTCGCAACCACCCCAAAAGTGGGATAGCGGGATAGCTCGTTCCGGAATAGGCGGGATAATTGCTATTTTTTTGAACAAATTACATGAATAATATTATATAAACCTATATTTTAAGCAAAATTAACAAATGACTCAAACTCTGAAACATTCATAATTAGTAATAAGAGTCCACAAGTCTTACTCTTAGTCAAAACATACATTGAAATACCAACAAAAGTCAAGGAAATAAAGATAATGCATATTGAAGTTTTTAACACAGTAATAAAATAACTAAATATTAAAACTCAAATGCATGTTCTAGCATAGGAATCAAAGATAAGCATCATCTTCATTAGCATATTCTGCTTCCTCTTCTTCTTAGGTGAAAGTAGAAACAACAAAACAGAAAAGGAAGAAATAATAGCGGGATCTCGTCCGGATCTTGTTTCACGCTTCGCGGACCACGCCGTCGCAGTCAGGCACCGCACTGCACCGGGACAGCGGGATCTCGTCGAGAAACGCTGGGATTAACTACCTAGGTTTTAACAATAGATTTTTTTTTCATATTGAAATATTTTCCAATGAAAATCAATCTTTTTCAATGTCACTTAAACTAATTTGGGACGGGTGGAGTACTTTCTTTGAACCTATTTAGCATTGTGGTTGAGGAATATAAATATCTTATTTCTAACCACAAGATGGAACCATAAACTTTCCAAGATCAACACTGAAAACCTATGCCTAGGTCAAGCTTGTTGTCATTTTATTTTTATTTTTGGCTAAAACACAATGTAACATTCGGAATGTATTTCTAATTTGAAAGAATAGATATCAAGAGATCATACCTGAAGAAATAGGCGATGGAGAAAATCTTTTTCAGTGTTGGTAAAACTTGAAAATGCTTTAAAAAATTCCTTTAAAAATCAAAACAGAAACAAGCATCAAAATATAGTCATTTTTAAGGCTGAATCTAACTTAGAACGTATCTATTTCATAAGAAGCAAAATATTAACATATTTACTGACTAGCAGTCAAACTCAGTCCATAAGATAATGCCAGGTGCTATCTCAAAAATGTGAAAGACAACAAAATCATTACTACATATAAAGCTAGCGTCAATGTGAATGTGTCATGGTTATCTTCTTAATGCATAAGAACTAAATCTGAACTAGTTACTTGAATCTAGTTAATCCAAAACCTTAGTATTGCTTTAATTCTTTTAAGTTAAATTTCAGAAAAAGCCAAGATGGGGCTTGAGCATTGTCCACTCATTAACTTAAATGCCAACAACTAGTTACTCAAATCAGCTGTTAGCATTTCTATTATCAAGTATTAATTTACGAAGTATCTTCTATCTACTACCTTAAAAACATAAAATTATAATGACATAGATATTCAGTTTTTCAGCTCAATCTTTCTACTGGCAACAATATGTAGAGTTAAAAAGTTACATTTTATGTTCCCACAGTAATTTTTTCACACAAGCCGAAATGAAAAGCATACATGAGAAGAGAAGAGAGAATGAAGGAGTGTACCTCCTTTGAACATGAAGTAAGCAAAGAACGGAGAGCAAACTTGAAGGACTTGTTCAAAGTGGAGAACCTAGATCCGATTGCAGTAGAAGGTGATGATGATGAAGACGATGCATTGGAACCAAGTACAGACATTTTCTCCATTGTCTAAAAAACAATAACTGCGAAAAATGATCACGGACACAGCAGAACGGAAATTAAAACAGAAAATGGAAGGTGAAGCTCAATCATGCTCACCACACATGGTTTAAGTATCTGAAGCAAAGATGTTAGCAACAATTACCTAAACAAACTCTTCTAAAGTTATTCAGTCTTTCTTTGAAGTAATGAATTCACGTTTCTCCTAAGTTGCAATAATGTAGCAACATGAAAGTTATAGCATAGTAAATTTCAGAAATCAATATTACATATGAGCTAGGTAAAAAGAGAATGAGGAAATGGAAATAGGTTAAAAAGTTAAAAGCACTTGACAATTGACAGAAATTTAAATGAATGATAAAAAAATTCACAGACTTAGTGTCAAGGATCTAATCGTTAAGTTATGTACCCTATTCCGAAATGATCTGGGAGCACATGTAAGTTTTTTGAATTACAGTTACAAATACCTACTTGAAGAGTTAGATTTAACACAATAATAATTATTAATTCTACATTGTCAATTGCGCAATCGGAATCGCGGTGCAGAGGGTAGCTCTGCTGCGACGCAATTTTATGATGCATTTTACAGGGGTGGTTGTTGCGACCGCAAATCACGCTGGAATCATATCCTCGCATGCGCACCGGAAAGAGGAAGGAAAATAAATAATTTTTTTTTTAACAAAAAAGGGAAAACCTGAACTTTGTGACTGTGTTATGGACGTGTTCGTTCCTCCGTTTTGGGGGCAGTTGATTGAGCTGAGTGCACACTCCAAGTTGTTTTTGATACAACGGACAAAGCGGCAATATTTAGATTTTTTATTTGATTTGGTTTGGAAAATTTTACCCGGCACCCTTCGCATTGTATTTTACTTTGCACGCTTGGAAAATTATACTCTTGTCCATTTAAATGTGATGAAATAGTGTTTTTACTATAGTATAAATATTAAAAGTTTTTATTTTCCCTTACAATATCATTTTAGTTTTTTAGTATTAAAAAAAATTTCAACTTTTTTGGTACATAAGTTATACTTAGGAAAACTCTTTTTAAATTTTTTTTTACAAAAATTTTAATTCAAAAAACTTGAAACATTAAGTTTTTCGGGAATTTAAATTTTTTTTTTTTTTTTGAATTTATTGTCTGTTCCAAAAAAACTTGAAACAAATTTTTTGATATACAGC
>JBBPBQ010000002.1:16100229-16116040 GCA_037974755.1 Cicer yamashitae
TTTTTGGTGAAAGTATAACATATTATTCTCATTTTATGTAATATTAATATAATACAAAATATGAGAAGATTATTATATATGATATTATACATAAATTTGTTAAATTTTAAATTTTATTATACATCAATCTTTTTATATCTATCAAATTATAAGACAAATTATTATATTTGAATATAATATTATTCTAAAAATATCATTACGTATAAATTATTATATAATACTTTATATATATATTGTTATCAAATAAAGTATATTATTAATATATGAGTAACTAATATTGAATTTTATTGTAAAAGAAAAACTAATGATGGATTTTATTTTAATTATTGAATCTAAAATTATTAGATTTTATTTGAATCGATATATGAAGGATATTAAATGTACGTAATCTGACTATATTAAGTTTGGAGATTTTATGACAATAAATTTCCATTACAATATTTTTAAACTAATTTTGAATATTTTAATTATTATTATTATTTTAATTAAAATTGAAAATGGAGAAAGGAGAATTGAGCGAGAATTGGATGAATGTGTGAGGGTGCCACTTAGAAAATAATAAATAACTACACGTGAATGCACATATCAATTATGGTGGATTTTAGTATACACGGTACACTTTTCTAATGAAAACAAACAATGTATAATATGTATATAGTGAAAAAGGTTCAAAAATACCATAATTACCTATTATTCGAATGTTTATTTACATATACCATGATCTTCATTAACACTTTTTATACATGATGTAAGAAGTTTTGTTGTATTTTGTGATCAATTATCTATCAATTAATTTAAAATATAGAGTTTGTGATCTTTACGGTATAATTGTGACTTTATTTTACAATAATTTAATAATTATTTATGATTGATGAAACATTCTTATATTGATTATTGAACAACAATTTACAAATTGACTTAAGTTGTCACCGAGAATTCTATAAATAGACATCATAACTAAATTATCGTAAAAGAAATGTCAAATACATTTTGTTCTCCTTTAAGTTTGAGGTTTGTATCAAAATAGTTCTTTTAATTTTTTCTTTTTATCAAATTAATTATTTATGTCTATAATTGTTTACAACTTTAGCCTATTAAGGAAACTTTACTATAAAAAAAAGCTAATGTAGCCGTAAAACACATTACATGGCACAAAATGTTGCATTTTGTCCTCCAAATGTCATAAATTAATCTTCTATGGTTATAAATTCATCTTCTCCATATTAATACGTGAAGATGACATGAATCCAGATTGCTAGTGTGAATCAAAGTTATTGGTAAAAAATGTAACGAAAATTGACCCCAATAGAGAGTGAAAAATTTTGGGGGTGTCAAGTATTGAGTGCAATTTTTCAAATGGTGTTCAAACAAAACAAATACAAATACAGAGTGTAGAGACTCAATGTGTAGAATATGCTAAGAAAGATAGAAAAATTATCACAATGACAGGAATTTAATTAAGATGACGAGCGAAAAATAAAATAAAAAAATAATATGATGAAGATTGTTGTTTTAGCTTGTTTGTTGCTAGCTATATAACTTGTGTCATCATGATAATAAGTTTGGTCATTAATAGTCTAAAGTGTATCAAATTTTATGTTTATGATTTGAGTTTATGTAATGTATTGTGTTACAATAAAAAAAAAAAAGTAATGCATTTTTTTATATGAATGTATTATTGTCATTCAAAATAACCAAACCAAATATAATCAAATGTTGTTGAAACAAAATAACCAAATATAATTTTTACTGAACCAAATATAATCAGACGTTGTTCAACCAAATATAATTCTTATTGAACAAAGTATTGCAATTCAAAATAATCATATCAAGTGTTACGAAATTATCAAAGTATTACATACAAAACTAAAATCAAAACTAGATAACAATCAAAAGATTTTCAAAATAATTTATCACAAAAAAGATTCTACAATAGAACATATGAGTAATATGGGAAAATAATAAATTTAGTATTAACTAACCTTAAATTAAGAAAGGAAGTGTAAAAAGTGAGTTTTCGTCCAACAATTGCAAACCCTAGTCATTTATTATTTGAATTTTTTCTCCATTTTGTTCATTTATCTACTATGAAATGAACCCTAAATTCAAAACACAACTGGGGAGAAGACATGTTATGCCATTGGAGGACAAAATACATTGTTTGGTGCCATGTCATGTGACTAACGGACACTCTCTTCTATGAAATGGACCCTAAATCCGAAGCACAATTGGCGAGAAGACATATTATGTCCATTGGAGGACAAAACATATCGTTTGGTGCCATGTCATGTGTCTAACATACACATCAACTTTTTTGTAACAGGGTTTCATTAAAAGGATAACGGCATAAACAAGTACAAATATAAATGACTAATTTGGTACAAACACTAAAAGGACGATTTTGTTACAAACTTCAAACTTAAAGGATCACATAATGTTGTTGGCCTAAAAGAAACTAATTTAACTCTTCAAGAAAATTCAATTATACAATCTTCCATCTAAGGAAAAAATACCCTATCTATGTTTGGCATGTAGAATGCTTCACCACCTTTTATATTTCCCTGAACACAATAGATGAGTACCGATAAATAAATGGAACCTAACCTCTATCTATTGACTCTACCATCATGCTATAAGTTTATTTTCTAAGTGACTGATTTCTAAATTGAGAATATTACAACCAATACATTTTTTAAATGGTTAGAGCTACTCATGTTTTATACATATCGTTTGAAGATTACATATACGAAAATACTCAAATTTGTACTTCAAGCCATGTTTTAAATCAAGTTTATTTCTATAACAAAAAAAATCAAGTTTATTTTCAGATGACTTGTATTTACAACTTTTACCACCGCATAGAAATATTAATTTGATGTTTCTTCGTGATAACCTCATAGAAAAGTACTTCTATTGGACAAAAACAAAATATGACAACCAAGTAAGTTGAATTATCAATTTATAATAAAATGCTATGAAAAATATGATTTTTATATGCTTATTTCCTATTCATCAAATCAATGATTATATCTTTGCATCTTGAGGAAACTACAACATTTAGTTTTAGTGTTAAAGTTTGATCCAAAAAACACAAATTTATTGAAACTACACTAAGTAACTTTAAACATTGCAACAAAATCTCACCACGAATCTCCATTTGAAAGCATATAATGGATAATAGAAAACATAATTCCTAACCGCTAATTTGTAATACCGCAATACATAGTGTCCAAACATAATACCCACCAACACCCGTAAGATTAAGGGAAACTAAAAAATACACATAATATTTAGTCTTCAATACCTAAAACGAAAACAATGCAAAATGAAGAGATTTTGTTGTCCGATCCAATTCATTACATACTCACATTTAGTCCCTAGTAGTAGCAAAAAAAAAACAAAACAAAACAAATAGGAAAAATAAACTAATAGAAAATTAAATGCAAATGGTGATTTGCAGATACAAACTGACATAAAGAAAAAATTGCAAGGAGGACTATGGCTTAAAGGAAACAAGCGAGTTCATAACAAAATAACCTCTTGCTATAGAAGCATCACACCAATATATTTTCTATTCCTAAAACAAAAGTGGTGTGATAAAAGTTCACTGGTCAATTAATGCTTTGTTAAGGGAGGAAGTGACAATTGATGTTGTTGTGGGTGGTTATAGTTTGATTCTCAGATTTTAATAAGCGATATAGCATGCCGATATAAAAAAACTTGAAAAGGTTTTTCGGGGATGATGATATAAACTGTCTTTTTAAGCAAGACAACTATACTATTAGTCATCTAAAAGTTGTTGTCTTGAATCTATAAAAATTATGTTATATGGTGTTGTTTTGAATCTCTAAAAAGGTTCCCTTAGTATCTCAAAAGGTATTATAATTATAGTGTTGTCTTGAATCTCTTAAAATGATGTTATTAAGTGTTGCCTTCAATCTCTTAAAAGGTGTCATTGAATCTATCAAATTATGTTGTTTTGGGTCACAATTAATGGTGTGAGTGGTTAGAGTTTGATTCTCAAATTTTGATAAGTCATTATCAATATAAGAAAACCGGAAAAGGTCTTCGAGAGATGAAAATATAAAATGTCTTTCTAAGCAAGACAACCACAACATTAATCATTTTAAAGGTATTGTCTTGAATCTCTCCAAAATGAGCTATAAGGTATTGTCTTGAATCTCTAAAAAATATGTCATTGAATCTCTCAATATATGTTATAATTTTAGTTTTGCGTTGAATCTATCAAAAAGATGTTATAATGTGTTGTGTTGAATCTCTCAAAAGGCACCCTTGAATATCTCAAAAGGTGTTGTAAGCGGTAAAACATTATTAATATAAAAAACCGGGAAAAGGTTTTTGGGAGATGAAAATATAAATTATCTTTCTAAGTAAGACAACCACAAAATTAGTCATCTAAAATATGTTGCCTTGAATCTCTCAAAAAACTGCAATTGAATTGAAGTAACAATGTCGATTACAAGGAAGGGGGTTTGAATTGTAATTGTCCCTTTTTTAAAATTCCTGTTAAAACTTAAAATATTTAACTCAAGATTGATCTTAGTTATAAACGAAGAACGTTCTTGGTTAGTCAAAATACACAATTTTAACTTATCTATATAAAATATGATTAGAAGATAAAAAGTAAATAGAGATAAGGGAAGAGATATCACACAGAGATATATCCTGATTCACCCAACACAGATTACGTTCAGTCCTCGCAATTGTGAGATTTTCCACTAAGTGCTCAAAGTAAGACCGTTCTTGGCTTTCACACAGCTTTTACAGATCAATCTTGATCTGTTACAAAGTACTACCTTTCTACCTATAAAGGATTTCCACAGGTTACCTTTCAATCTTCAGAAAGGATTTTTAAACATTACCTTTTAAACATAAAAAGATTTTTACAAATTACTCAAACTATTTCAACAATATAGTCTTGAGTTTACAAAGTGATGATTTAAATAGATTGGTAGAATTTGAGTATGCACAACTCGTGTTTGAGATTAGATTCTATAATTTAGAACTTAGTAAAATTGATTTTAATATCAAGTTAAGAACAGAACTAAATCTTTGAAATGATTGAGAAGCTCAAGAGAATTCGAATATGATTGTATTAGTGATGTATTGCTTTGCACTTGAAGCTCTGATTTGTTCTTCATCTTGAGGCTTATTTTATAGACTTCAAGAAGGCTAATGACAGCTCATTTGGCCGTTGAGAATGGTCCAGGTGTCAAATGTCAGTAAATGGATAAGATTAGCCATAAAGCAAGAATGTTCTTGCTTAAAGCAGGAATGTTCTTGTAAATCAAGAACGATCTCCGTTTCTGCTTTGAGGTGTGTTGAGTTTTAATCTTCGTTTTACAGCTGTGTGAAGTGATCCATGTTTTGTATCACGTGAGCAGACTGCTCAAAAGTACAACTGAGGTGTCCTATCCAGTTTGTCAGTTTTGTACTTGAAGCTTGCTTAACTTGGAGAATGGTCTTGCTTTATGAATTATGAAGCATAGCTTTTACCTTTGTCCTTTGGAGTGATTCTTATACTGAAATGATCCTTGTATATTTTTGGATACATTCTGGAATAGATTGTAATTAATGGATCTAATCTTTTCTCTAGGAATATGATCATTTTTGTTATTTTGGAACTGTGGAGAACGTTCTTCATTTTACAGGATTCTATCAAGAACGTTCTTCGTTTCTCTGAATGAGTTTGCTTCATTTTAATATAATCTTGAAGTAGCAATGTCGGTTTACAAGGAAGGGGGTTTTGAATTGTAAATGTTCATATTTAAAAATTCTTGAAAAAACTTAAGAATTTAACTCAAGAATGTTATTGGTTAAGAAAACAGAAACGGAGAACGTTCTTGGGTTTTACCAAAAAACGGAGAACGTTCTTGGTTAGCTTAAAATCATAAATCAGTTTATGTTTTTAACTTAAATGATTAATCAGGCTTAATAAATAAGGAGATAAGAGAAATAATACCACACACAGATGTATCCTGGTTCATCCAACTTGGGTTACGTCCAGTATTCACAACTGTGAGATTTTCCACTAAGTGTTCAAAACAAAGAACCTTCTTGGTTTTACAGCACCTAGCTCAGATCAACCTTGATCTGTTACAAACTTCAATCCTTTCCACCCAGAAAGAGATTAATCAGGTCACTTATCAACCTTGATAGGATTTCTTACAATTTACTTAAACTATACTAAACTCTTATAATTTGAGTTTTACAATAATAATTAGATTGTTTTGATAGAATCTAAGATGTCTCAACTCTTGTTTGAGATTCGATTCTTTACAAAGAAATCAATACAATAATAACAGAATATTGAAATATAATCAGAACTGATTCTTTCTTGAGAAAGTGAGAACTTCAAGTATGTGAATGTGAATGATTTAATGAGACTTGTTAGCACCTGAACTTCTGCCTTTTCCCTAAGCATTGGCCTTCCTTTTATAGGTGTTTTAGAGCATTTAATAATGGTCAAAAGAGCTATTGGTAGTGCTCTGTTAGTTTTGACCAAAACCAATTTATATGAATAAAAATATTCCAGCCTTTGACCATTTTTTGAATTATGTTGACTGGGCTGATTTATTCGTTCTTGATCAGATTTCTCTTGTGTTTAATGATCCTTTATACTTTAGATATATTTGTTAATGCCATTGATTCGATTTGGAGTTCTGATTCTGTAAAACAGCTTGGGGAATGATGATGAACTGCTGTAGAGTGTTTATTGAAAATTGTGGAGATTGGTGATCAATCTGGAGACTTAGTCTTGAACATCCTGGAGATTGATAATCAATTTGGAGGTTTAGTTTTTGATCATTCTAGATGTTTTCCTGATCAATCTGGACGTTTTGTATAACTCAAGATCGTTCAACATTCTTTGGCAGTCAAGTTGGAGAAGGTTCAGACTTGTTTTGAACTTGTTTGATTCATGACCTTTTCTCTTTGTGATTCGAATGGTTTCTTTGTTTAGAATGGATCCTATTTGTTCCTTGTCAAGTATTGATAATATAAGTGTAAATTCCAGAGGCAAAATCTTCTTTTAACTACTGGAGATTGATTGATCTTGGGGCTATGATGATCAATCTTGGTCCTGGAGAACATTCTTTGTTTTTATAGATTTTGTCCAGAATATTCTCATTTCTTATCTGTTCAGTTTTTATCTTGTATTGCTGATTTCTTTGTTTTGCTTGAGTCATATCTTTGAATTATTTCACTCAAAAACACAAGTTAAATTAACATAATATTTTAGAATCATAATTAACATTCTTAATTAACCTTTGTTTATTTTCATCAAAACTTAAATTGAGAGTTTGTCTTAACAAATCTGTTTTGAAATGATTGGTACCTATCTTTGATTAACACGCTCAAACACACATATTAAATACCAAAACACTTATAATTATAATTATAAGTCTTATTTAACTTTTGTTTAGTTATCATAAAAATATTAATTTAGAATTTTGTCTCAACGTGAATATCTAAAAAAAGGGGTTATAAGCAAGGTATCGCCTTAAATGTCTCAAAAAAATACCCTTGAATCTCTCAAAGGTGTTGTACTGGTTTTTTGAAAATTAATGTTAAGACTATTTTGCCCAATTAGAAGTATGATATTGCAATTTTACAATGAGTGATTTGACTGGAAACAGTTATAGGATAATTATATGATTATAGTATATAATGATTTTATTAATAAATTTTCATTTATCTTTTATTTAAAGAAAATATTAATAAGTTCTATTATTCTACACTTAATTAGGGCAATTGGTATAATTTATTAAATTATGGTGGATTGTGGCACGCTGGCGATCTATGAAATATGAATACATAATACGGGTGAGTGTGACACGATATAAATATATACATACATGAAATTTTTTAAATTTAGGATATTGCACGACTTAAATATTTTGACAAAATATTTATTTTAAAATCTTTTATTTATATATATATATATATATATATAGAATATTTGTACAGAAAGAAATAATGATTATTCTTCATTAATATATAACTATGATCATCATAGTTTTAAGATATATTTTATTTCGTGTGATATCCACAAAAGAATAATTGAAATAATTTAAAATACAAATTAACTTTATGTAATAGTCGATAATTTAAAAGTACTTTTTATTGTCTATTCATCAAGAACCATCAACCATAAAATAAACATTATTTATAAGTCCGGTTTATTAAGATACAATTTTTCTAATTCATGAGTTCCACGTCATCTTGAAGTAGGTCATGTACATCTTTATTGATGTTCTTAAACACTTGTCATGTAAATTTCAAATGAAATACCACTATGTTGTTTTCATTCCCAATTCTCCATTTTTTTTTATCAAATTATTCACAACCATATATTGTAGGATATTTTACTTTTATATCATTTTTTCATTCAAAATTCTCCATTATATTCTATATTGAAATTTATATACTATCCTACTTTTTTCACCTTCAAAAGGCCGTAAGGCGGAGATGCGACTACTAAACGATATATTTTTTTTCAATAGAAAGTTGCATCATAGGGATGCGACAATCTATTATCATTTATTTACTTTTATAACAAATGATTAATGTTAATTTAATAAATAAAAAATAATAAAAATAATTAAAAAAAAGTCAAATTATATTAATAAAATAAAATAAAATAAAATGTATTTAATGAAAAATTACAGTTAATGCGGTTGAGTAAATGTGCCAAAATAAATATCGTGTATCATTTTAACAAATCCCTCATATTTTGCAACCTACTGCAAATAAATTAACAACCTCATTCTATTTTGTTAACAACTCCCTCATAATTTTTATCTGAATCTAATAAATAAAAAATAATAAAAATAGGAGGGAGTTGTTAATTTATCTGCAATGCCGGTAAATTAGGAGAGAGTTGTTAAAATAATGAAGTACATTACTTGTTTCGGCACATCTAATCAACTGGATTACTTTGATGTATTTTTTCCATTAAATGTATTTTTATTTTATTAATATAATTTGGTTTTTTTAATTATTTTTTATTTATTAAATTAACAATTAATTATTGGTTATAAAAAAATGGCAATAGATGGTCCTGAGGATGCGACCTCCTATTGGAGAAAAAACAAATATCCTTCAAGTGGTTGCAACCCCACCTTGCTACCTTGAAAGATAAAAAAAATTAAGGCATTATATTTAAATTTCAATGTAGTGTATAATGGATATTTTTGAATAAAAAGGGGATATAAAAGAAATTCAACCTATATTACAACATTCTGTATAATAAATGAAAATATTTTATTTTCCCAGTCACTTCACCTAGGTTAAGTTTTGGCTAAACAGTCTCGGAAGTATAACTTATATGTTACCTGCAGAAAGATTTGATATACTGAAGTGTAGGTTCGAATTGAAAATCACTTCTTCTCTATAATTAGTATATGTGGATTTCATAGATAGATCCTCTAAAAACGAAAACAAAAAAAGTTTTGACTAAAGTGTGCGATCATTTTTATACATAAAATTATTTTTAAACAAAAAATCTAAATTTTTGCGGGGAAACTTTTTATAGTATTTTAAACATGCTTGCAAAATACATTTAAAATTTTTAAATTTAAAAGAAAATTAAACACGTTTCATTTAAATACGGACTAAAACTATTTGTTGGAATTTTTGTAGAAACTAAAACTAGTATTTTATTTTATAGGGACTATAAAAATATATTTAACTCTAAAATTAATTAAATATTTACTTTTATGTTATTTTATATTTTCAACGGTTAAATTTACCAAATATTTTAATTTTAATCGAAACTAATTTTTCATCTATAAGAGACTATCTATTAGCTATAAGCTAGCTATCTAACTTATAGTTTAGTTTTATCAAATAGATCATCACATAATTTTTTTCCAATAAAAGATTAAATATTGAAAAGAAAGTATTGGAGTGAATATTAAGTATTAGTAGGAGTCCTCTTATAAATAATCTTAAGCGTTGGTTTAGTGGAGCATTATAGAACTTGTAAATTCAATTCATAAGTGTTCACTAAAATCAAATGTTTTCTTTGTCTTATACCGATGTATTATCATGGAACTCTAATTTTTTTCATATACAAAAATATAAGCTTATGAACTTGATTATTTAATTTAATAGTATTTTATTTTATGTATAAAAATAAAAATTTATTATATATGATAAAATATAAATTCAAAATTTTAATGAAAGATATACTATTAAATAATAAGTATTATTTGTCAAAAACTAATAATTAGGATTACATTTACACACATACTCCCTCCACACTCCACCCACTAATATAAACCAAAATTAATAAAAAAATGTTTAGTCCAATTTTGATAAATAATAGCAGGTTAACGGCTAATAAAAACACTTTCTTCTTTAGGAATACTATTTTGGTCTTAACCATCCAGTCCATCTAGTCTTTAGGAGAAATAGACCTTATTATTTTAAAATTTAATTGAGAGGATAAATAAAATCTAACAAATGATTATTTTAATTGAACATTAACTTGGACAACAAATATATTAGCTGATAACCGATAACAAATATCTTGCTAAGAGAAGTTGAAGTCATTTTTGAATTTAATATTTTTATAATTTTACTGTTATATGCAAAGTACAAAATTCAAAAGAGCATTAAAATAAAAAAAAATTGAAAACTGAACCAAAAATTTTCAGAAAATAGACTTAAAAATAGAATATATACATTAAAAAGAATTTGCGAAATAGAAAACGATGATATTAAATAAATAAATAAATAAATAAAAAGATCAATTTAAAACCTTGTTATATTCTCAGCCTCTCTATAGGTTATTTTAATTTTGGACTTATAGTGCTCATTACTTTCCAATTCCATTAATACATTTGGATCATTAGTCTCTCATACTCTAATATCTTCTTATAGTTTCCGACTTGCCTTCTTTCTTATTCTTTTGAGTGTGTTTTCCCTATTACACTTTTATTGTTTGTCTTTAAATTCCATTTAGTTTTTTTTCGACAAAAAAATCCATTTAGTTTTGTCATCGAGTATTTTGCCCTGTAAGATATATCATTGCTTTTTAGTTTTTACTCACATTTGCATAGAGGTTTATCTATTCTAAATTTTAGCCGTTTCCGAATTCATGCATATACGAACCTAAAAATAAGGCTCAAAAAGTGGAAAAAAAACCAAGAGTGCATGCTATACAAAAATGAATTTCGAGTTCAAAACACAAGTGTACATATTTTTACATACACACTTCTTCAATGTAATATTTATATTTGCGTACCCTTATGGCACATCTCACTAAGTTCCATGATTAATTTGATGCTAAGTTGAAAACGAGACTACAACATTGTGCCTTTTCTAAAGGAGATGATAGTGGTTATGAAACCAATGATGGAAAGGAGGTATGGAAACATGGAAGGATAATTTGAAACCTTGATGAGGGGTATTGAAGTGTTTGTCCATTATTTTCGAATAACAGAGAAAATTTAACAATTTCAGCCAACCTAGCAATTCACAACTTACATTTTGATTAAGTTAAAATTTTATAATTTAATAAATGTATTAGAATAATCTAAAAACCTCATAATCAATGCAACCCAATTCCCCAAAAAAGGAATTTAATCCAATTTTTGTTTTGAAACAAACCATTCATTCTGAAATTGGAGGCAGACTTTTCAAACTCCATTTTTTTAATCAAACTACATCCCCCATCAACAGTTTAAACTCAGAAATATAGAAATTGCAATTGATACTTGTGAATATTGTTCAAGTGAGAACATGACAAATAAGAGTTAGTATACTTTGTAAAAATATTTATCTTCATTTTCAATTTTTTTAACATTAATTTTACTTATTAATTAAGAGGTAAGATACATTTTACGTAAACAATTGTCTATATTATTTAAAATAATTAAAATATCAAAAAATAATTTTTATTATTTTCAAAAAATACATTTTCATTTATCTAGCATTTTATATTCCCTCTGCAACAATAGTTCACTTCAAAAGTATCTGATCAAAGTAAAATTAACACATTATAAAAAAAATGAAAACATCAAATGTAAATGTTTTCGCAAAGTGAACAAAACCTAAATAACCAAACCAACATGAGTTTTTTGAATGATGTGATCATGATCATGAAGAAAGTTATTCAAAAAACCTAAATTAGGATGCTCACATTCCTTGGTACTACTATCAATATCCCTTGTATGATTAATAAAAAGCTAACAACCTCACATGAAAGGAATAAAAAATCCTTACATACCCATAATTTCCTTTCTAGTTTTAAATATTAGTCATGCTTCAGCACAAACATATACACTCTCCACCTTAGTCAGGTCCAGTCATGCATATTTAACAAAATATCCCTGGACTTTAAAAGTAGCATATACTAGATAACATTGAGTATCAAATTGCTGCAGAGAAGACATAGCAGATGAAACAAAAATCATTTCCTGTCTAAAAAAATTTGCACACTACAATGGCAAAAGCATGACAGGACAAGGAATGAACTCAGCAAGCAAATTTGCATCTATATGCTTTGTATGAATTGCTTCCATGCTAATAACTACCAAATCCAAGTTAAGGTCATCGGCCACATCGCCGATAATTGCCGTTGGCTTGCTCCCGTCACCAAGCCGCTCAAGCAAGTTATAGTCCTTCAATCCACCTGTATTTTTCATCATTAAATACAAAACATGATGAAGGGACAAGTAATGATTGATAACAATTAAATCTGATCTTATCATTCCTAACATTGTCGGTGCATTTGATTAACTACAAAATGAAGGACTTGATTGCACAAAAACAAGTGTTTGATCTTTTATTTGAAAAACGATCATGCGATAACCCAAAGTAAAAGACGAAGCACAAGACAAAACTCTCAAAAGTTGTTACTCATAAACTAGACCATCCTTAAAACATGAAAAAAATACCCAAAATATTCTTTCTCTTCCCAAAAACTTTCATCCCCAAGTCCCCCTTCTTACTCTCATCCCTCTTCCTAGATCCTCTTGTCTTTTGCCCTTCACTCCCTCAAGTCCCCTTCTTACCCAAGATAAAGTTATGCAATGACTCAATTGCTTGCATTGTGTTATTTTACTTGTGTTGTACATCAAATACATCTCATATGTCTCACTTATGACAGATATCAAATCCTATTATTCACTGTCGTAGATCCTTTTAGGCTCTTTAAATCATATTTATGCTTTTGACACAAATCTATAAGAGTACTTGAACTAAAATACACAACAAACTTACAATTCCAAAACATTCTAAGAGAATGCTCAAGCTCAGAAAGGATGCTGATGCACACCAAACGAGAAAACATATTATCGGTAATGCACCTTCAAAGGCCTCAACAAAAAAAGGATTCAGCTCCCCTAAAGGATTCAACTACTGATCAATAAATCAAGGGTTGTGTAATACATAACAAATCGAAAGTATCATGAAATATCAATCATTGATTTCTGTTCACTTTACTAGTTTACTCTCTACACACTTTAGAAGAGCAAAATCCACAACAACAGGGAAAAAACTCCAACAAATGATAGAGAAGAAAAAAGCTTTAAAGGAACACCTTCAGATAAATGCCAACGAATGCTGGATAGTTGAGTCTCATGCTCAGGCAGTGACTCCTTCTGCTGTTCATCAATAACTGCAAACCATATTAAACAACATAAGGCAAAAATGTAAGAAGGTTTTCCGATACAGCTTCATACAAGCACTCCCAATAAAAATTCATAACATCAACATTCACACACATACCTACAACTGTAATGTCAGCTCCATACTTTTTAGCTAAGGCAGTGGTAGTTGCTATAGCCTAAAAGAAAATAATAATAATAATAATAATAATAATAATAATAATAATAATAATAATAATAATAATAATAATAATAATAATAATAATAATAATAATAATAATAATAATAATAATAATAATAATAATAATAATAATAATAATAATAATAATAATAATAATAATAATAATAATAATAATAATAATAATAATAATAATAATAATAATAATAATAATAATAATAATAATAATAATAATAATAATAATAATAATAATAATAATAATAATAATAATAATAGCCACAACCACAATTCAGTGTTCAGTGGAAAATAAATGCACTAAATTGAGCCAAAGCAATGTTTTTTAAAACTAAACCAAACCAGACGGTTCAACTGGTTGAACCATAAACCACATTATGTCCGAATCAATAATTTGAAGTGTTCGGCCTCATTTTTGTCACATGCAGTTTAAAGCTGTTGAACCATAATCTGTAAGTCTAGCTGGTTCGGTTATTTAAATATTGAGTCAAAGTCTATTTTTTTCAGTAAATATCAACATCCCAGAATTTAATTTCACAGAACTATTAGGCAAACAATAAAAATTTCAACCTTATAAAAAATATTAAATAGAATTAAAAAAAGCATTAGATAGAGAGAATGACCTGTTTTGTTCCTTCAGAGAGATAGGGATTTCTATCAGTAATAGGCAAAAGAAGATGATTAAATTGTGTAAATGCATCACTAGCTACACTCACTTCAGGTTCCTTTGGTTTTGCCTTAACTGAATTCAGATACAACAAAACAAACCTAATTTTTCATCTTTTTAATATAGCAAGAGAAAAAAAAAATGAAAATGTAATGGACAAATTGTATGCTTAAAAAGAAATAATTAATTAAATAAAGTTAATTTAATTTGATAGTTTTGATTACCGATTCTGCGGAGGGTTGGAAATAGAGAAGGGTTATTGTGAAGTGTGGAATTGGGGAGTTTAGAAGAGAAGTTGAATAATATGGGAGAGAGTTTTGGGGAGGGTTTTATTACAACTTGAAGCGGTGGAAGATAGTTAGTGAACGCCATATCCTGTTTTTCTTGCCGGAGAAGATGAAGATGTGTACTTAACTTCGAAGTCCGGTGAGGAGTGAAGAACAAGATTCTAGTGAGTTCCACACAAAAAGAAATAGTGGAAAATTCCAATATTAGAAAATACGTAAATTGCACTTTTATTTTCCGTTTAGTTTTCTTTTAATTTTTATTTATTTATTTGGTCTTTTAAATTATCTCTGTTTGTAAAGTTATCTCCAGTTTATTGTACAAAAACACTTTTTGAATATTTATCCGTTAAAAAAAATTACGTGTATCTTAAGTACTTAGGCGGTTTCTAACGGAAAATACATATTTCTTAATTGAAAAATACAAATAATCGATTTGTATTTTTTAATAATTAATTTTTATTAAAAATAAAAAATATTATATTAAATTGTTAAGGTTCATCTTTTTTACTAATTTTTCTTAAATTTTTTGAATAATAATACAAACGATAGAGAAAAACACTATATATGAAACTATCAAATGAATTATTTCGACAAATTATTTCCCTCAATTTTTTAGATGAATATGGGAGAAAAGAAAGAGAAGGGGTTTTTGGTGAATAAAGGTTTATGAAAAGAAAAATGGACCTATGGCATGAGGGAAGAATAAAAAGATAAATATGAATTTGAAATTGAAGTGTATAGAAGAAAAAAAAATTAGATGTTACGTTTAAGTTTGAATCTACTGTTTTAATTGGTAAAAAAAATAAAATTAGATGAGTAAAAATAGTTGGTAGTGAGTGATGTTAATGTTTTTATTTTTTGTTTTATGCCACTTAATTTCAAGTTTGTTTCTTTCTTTTTTTTTTCTTATAATTTTTTATTTTCCAGTCCATTCAAACTTGAATCTACAATTTTAATCGTCAAATCAATTTGGAAAACAGGTTTTTATGATTGTTTTTTTTTTTGGATTTTTTGAATTTTTTCAGAG
>JBBPBQ010000002.1:16116299-16204975 GCA_037974755.1 Cicer yamashitae
TATGAGTCAACATTATATTGTCATAAAGGTTCACGTTGCAAATAGAAAATAACTTAAATGACTAAATTAAAAAAAAAAAAATCTTAAAGAATTTAAGAGGAAATTAAACTAAACTTAAAGCAGAACTAAAAATGTAATTTAACCTAAAAAATAATATTTTTTTGGAAAAAGAAATTTTATTTTGAATAATAGAAAAATAATTAAAAAAATAGTAATCTATATCATTATAATGGAAACAACTTTCGAATATTTATTTAAGTAAATTTAATTGAAAAATGCTATTTAAGAGATAAAAATATAAAATATTAAAAATTGTGCATTGAATGTCTGAAATTTAAAAAATTATTTTTTCTACATAAAACTTTGATTTTTTTCTTTCTTTCTATTATGCAATGAAGCATAATAGATAAGAACACTTAAATGTCTATATTTCCACCAGAAATAATGGTGAAGAGATGAAAAGATTGATACTACCATGGAGCTAAGGTGTATAGAGGAACATGTAGTGATGCACTACAGTGGAGACACTTGCCATCATTGATATAGTGTTGTATGATCATTTTTATGGACGATGTTTACTTATCTTTTGATTAATGAGTTGCACGGGATGGAATGGTGGGTGGTACGTTATTTTCTTCTCCTTTTCACTCCTTGTTGACTAGCTTCTTATGTTTGTTAAAATGATTAATCACTTGGTTTGCCTTCGTCTCACCTACCCCTACACACATTCCCTCCAACCCTGTCTTTTGTTGTACAAAATTAGAGAATGTTGTCGTTCATTCTAGCCCCTCTCTCTTATGTTTCTTGGGAAATCGCATAATATTTGAGACTTTAGATTAAAAGTAATTTTTTAATTCACTGTAACACCTTTTATAGACAATTATTAAGACAAAGTAAAACAGTTATATTTCAATAAACATTTTAGCTCATTTTCTTTCTACAGAATGAGATATCATACTTCAAACTGGAATTAAACTAAGAAAAGCTTCTTAATTAACCACCCTACAGTCCTTCCTAACCTCTTGGCCACCATTGATGCTGCTCATTTTAACCATGGACTTCACAAAAGCCTTGTAAAATGCATCTTGTGAGGTAGCAAACTTAGAAACAAGATCCTTGGTATTTGGTGTGTCAAGAAGAACTTGATCAGAAGAAAATATACCCTTCCTTTGGATGATCAACTTGTAATATGTATTATCAAATGTAGTTGAAGAAGCATCCAAGGTTGTGCCTGCATTCTTTACCTGATTTTTTATTGGACAAATTGATTTTAGCTTTGCTGCAAATGATGGATTTAATGTAGGGTCCACATCATGTGTTGCATCAAAATTATGGATTCTGTTCTTGAAGGATGAGCAGTGAGAGAAACCTAAGGTATGTCCTCCTACATAAGGGTAAAAAAGATACATCACTATAAACCATACTCATGCATAATTTATTATAAGACTGGTAGAAATAAGATATGTTTGGATTTTCAATTGACTTATTTAAGCTTATTTACTAATATAAACATTTATAAGACTGTTTGAGAGAGTTTATGTAAGCAACTTATTATATGTCTATAAAATGTTTTTAACTTATTTTATAAACCCTCAATAATAGTTTATAAAAAAATTTATGTATTATATAAAAATAGTTTGATTTTATCTTATCTATATCATATAAACTCTTAATTAAACTGTTTATCTAGACAAATTGAATTAATGATGGAATTTAGAGACAAAAAAATATAAAATAAGAGATGATTAATTTGTTGCTAATTCAATTTATTTTAGTGAAGTTTTGGGCCTTGAAATTTCTTACCTGACAAAGCTACCAAGTCTTCCATTGAGAGACCTCTTTGAGAGAAGCTCTTTTGTAGTTGTGATATGTTGAAAGTTGGTGATGGTAACTGTATGGTTTCACTGGCCTTTGATATTCTTCCATCCTTTCTTCCTTTAGGAACATCCCAACCTGGACCTCCAGACTGTAATATTACATTCACATAAACCATGTTTGTATAAGTCAAAGCTTAAGGAAGTTTAAAACACACACATTAGATACAACACCGACACTTAAACGATGATACCAAGAATAATTTTTTGAAAAAATTGAAGTAATTGAATGTAACCAAATGTCTTAGTGTTGTGTTAGCATCCGACACTAACATGTGTCTGACACCAAACACGCGTTCTAAAGTGTCGGTGCTACATTGGCATCTTTAGTTATGTCATGATAAATTTCATAGTTATTTAGCTTTGTTTATATTATACCAGAAATACAGCATCCCTTGCTGCTAGAGCTAGGATATCAGCACAAGAGACTACACCAGGGCAAGTAGCTTCTATTGCTTTCTTTGCATTGTCAATGATAAAGAATGCATGCAATGAAACATTTGGTGGTCCATCTTTTTCTGCTTTGTTGCTTCCTTTTGAGTTTAGCAGCACAGAAGCATCACATCCCTTCAGAAAAATAAAAAATAAAAGGGAAAAAATCAGATATACTACAATGTGTGTAATGTGTATGCATGTCAAGGTGATAAAGTAATTCAGAAAAGAGAAAAATGCATATAAGGAAGATTTTTTCAGATTTGAATTTAGTGCATTCATGCAATCACGTAGATGCCAATGTGAACTGTTAGATCAAGATCAGATGATTCGAGTTCAACTTTGTATTTTGGACAGGATTCACCACAGTCGAAACTCAGATTATCCAATCTTATACGTCTATGTGATTGTGTCAAATGCGTGATTCACTGACTTCATGAAATTCTAATCCGTTTTTTTGTAGTGTTACCCGAATGAAGCAATCATGGAAGTGCAATCGGAGAAGCGCTGCAGGGACAGTTTTGTCCACAGCAGTGGCAGCTTTCACTGTCTTGGCAACAATGAACTCTACATCAGGACATGTCTTTTCATAGTAGTTGAAGCTAAGTGAATTTACAGTTGAAACTACTGAGAACAAGAGAATTAAATTCAAGACTAATGTAACCATGATAGCCATGCAAGCCAATTAAGACTATTAAATAATTCAATGTTTTTTATACTCTAGACGTGGAAATCAAAGATGTACAATATTGGTTTTTATAGAGTGAAGAAAAGAGATTAATTAGTTATTGACTAGGAACATGATGTGGCCCAAGACAATCAATTTGTTAAGTAGGATTGTCAATGTAGTAATGTTAAAGTAATTTCAATACCAAAAGGCAATCACTTTTTCTGGTATATTGACCTATTCATAATGTGAGAAATGAAATGTTAGGCCATGCCAAAGTTAGATAAGAGCTAACCAAATCAACTATTACATATAATTTCCTTGTTCTTACCAACAAGGGATTATGAAGGAAGAATCTAAGATAGTTATGGTGGTTGAGCCATCTTAGTTGTTGCTTTTGCTGCCTAAACTTGCATTCCAAGTTTTTTTAACTTTGTTTAGTTATGATGATTATAAAAAATATTTGTTAGTTATGATGTTGATTAGGTATTTCAAAAGCCATAATTATTGGAGCCTAAGTGGTAATGTGGATTTTAGTCTAAAGGTGCTAATTAGAAACATTATTGTTCAATTGAAAGATTGTTACTCAATGGCCTAAATAGGAAACAAAAGACAAAAGCAATAGTCTCTTGTAGGCTCATAATGTGAATATTTTCTATTGACTAATACATATAAAGCTTTTAGTTTAAGGAATATGGATCATTTGCATAAAATAATTTTACAGCGACATTAAATAAAAGCTCACGCAAACATATTTTTTAACTATACTTTAACAATAACTACAAAAAGATGGATTTTCATTAGATGTCAGTATAAATAAGATATGTTCCCTTTTCTTAAATAAAAAATGCTAGTTAAAAATTGTAGTATCCAACACTAGTAGAGTAGTTAAAAAGTTTGTTAGAATAGTGTCAACTTGATGCTAAGTTGACATATTTTGAATAGTTAAAGAGTTTGTTACAATAGCGTCAGTTAGGTGCTGAACTAACACGTTTTGTTAGTAGAGTAAAAATATGTAACAAGTTTGTACTCAATTTAAATATACGCAAAAAATTCATCACAAATGAAAAGTATTAGTTTAGGAAATGTTATTTTTTGATTTATAAAAAAATTAAATGCACTTAACTATTATTCTTAATATAAGTACAATTAGTTAATTATGCTTATAAATGAGTCAACACGAGGTATCATTTTTTCATTTTCTAATAATCTTATATAGTAAAAAGATGTGAAGCAGTCTACACAATTTGCCTTGTCTTCTCCCAAAACCTAACCTTCTGATGTGTGGCAATCATACATATCCTCCCTTCTTTGTTTTTAACGTGCTCCATTTCCACAACATCAATTTTATTTGCTCCACAATGATACCAGTGTTGGCATTTTCACCTTGAAAAACATTCTTGTTACGAATCTTTCCAAATAACTCATAACTCATACACGAGCAAACCAAATAATGGCAAGTTTCTCTTCCACAACTTTTCCACCTTTGATCAAGCACCAGAGCGGCTGCAAACTTGCAGTTATATCACTGTGAAACACGTCTGCCACTACTAACCATTTTAACAAATTATTCCACACATTTATAATAATAGGACACTCAAAAAATAAATGTTTTTCATTCTCCATATGTCCACAACCCCACACACATTGGCTTTGCTTCTGAATTTTGAATCCCTCTCTTGATGAGATTGCTTTTGGTTGGATTCTATCTTGAATTAGCCTCTCGATTCTTCATCAGTTAACTAAGTAAACCCGACAAGAAACACGATAGGCGAATAGCAGTAGTATTATGCTACATTCTCAGTTATGTCTTCGTGATATTTTCGTGAGCCAGTTTCTGGCAATAATCAGCATCGGAAAAAATAAAACAAAACACAAACAGATGTCAACCAACTGCTGTATTAATATATAATGTGAGAATGCGAATTTCTGTAGTTTACAACTATGCTATTGCTAGGAATATTATTTACAAAGCCATGATCAAATTAATGCTATTAAACTAAGAAGAGCAGGAAGCAATATTGCTTCTCGTATACTAAAATTAATAAGCCTATTAATTTAAACAATACATGATAAAATGACAGAAAGATGCTAAAAAATAGTTTTAAGTGTAAGAAGGACCACTATATATACAAAAGTAAGCTTCATCCTACATGACTGATTAGGTGAAAAACTGCCAGTATTACTTGATGGGTCTGATGTAATCACAGGATTCACAGCAGTTGCAGGGGAAACAGCAGGAGAGAGGGATTTGTTAGTAGGTACTGTATTGGAGAGCACTTCATCAGTACCTGTGAGTGAGAGGATCATATGATTCATATGTCAATGTTTCAACTACAATTAATGGAGAAGATAAGTAAAATATGTCAAGATCTTAATGTTTAAGAGGTGAAATATACTCACAGTTAGATTCCTTCCAACCAAGATTCATGTTCTCGCGATCAAAGACTATACGGTAACCGGTCATGAAGTTTTCTGCATGAAGATATATGTAATTGATGTTACAAGCTTGTATATAAGTCATACATATCTATATAGCATATCTATATAGCACTGATACTTCAGATTGAAAATGTATCTGGTGTATGACATCGACACATGTCATTATATTCGATCACTTTCATTTTTCAAATTATTATTGGTGACTACAAGTCGATTTCGAATCTAATGTCTGTACCAGTGCTTCATAGTTACATATTCTTGTCATAACATTGTTACAACGTAGAATAAAAGTCGTAGATTAACAAAGTTTGTTCCAAAAGGACAATATAATTGATAATTCTGAATGAAAAACTTTATTAACATATATTCGCTAAGAAGAAATGTTTCTTTTGTTATATACTCACGTCCAATGATATTCACATTGTCACTTTTTTGTATTGCCAAACAAAGAAGATTTCCTTCAACCTGGATACCACAAAAGGAATTCGAAATTAGGAAGGTAAAGGATCATTAGGAATCATAAAACAAGAAGTTTGAGCTTATGTTACCGGTTCGATTGGATCCGTGACATAATAATTGTCTCCACCTTTCATTGTTAAATTCAAAAAGGGAACTTCAATTGTCTCATCTGGACTGCAGGTAAAGTGAAATTATTCAGTACTTAATAATTGCGTAAGAAGAATAAGAAAATTTTGATGGTTTCTTTCAAACCTTTTAGTACCTTATGTCATAACAATATTCAAAGGGGACATCGGAATCAGGTGATAGAGGCGAATGTCGATTTGCTTTGACTAGAGAATTGAACTGCAAACACAACGGAAATTTTTAACAACTCGAACGAAACGAAACTCCTTATCCCATCTTAATTGCAGTAGAATAGATTACTTACCTTATCAGAAATTAGTGTATAAGCTGGGTCATTTAGGTATGTGAATGAGGTACCAGAGTCAAAAATTGCATGAAACTCATGATCAACAGCATATCCTCCCACAATAATTTGTGTAACGGTGATGTTATATGTTGGACTGGTAAGAAGTATCCAAGTACAAATAAGCACTAGTGAATTTTGACACTGTTTTTCCATATTTTCTTTTGCATAACTTAGAGTGCAAGTAAGCGATAACTTCTTGTTAAAAGAGAAATGAAGATAAAATCCACTTACAGCAATTCCCTGAGGTTGAATGGTGTTTTTCCTTGGTCCGAGCTTCCGGTATCCCCAAACGTGATTCTTCCGGAACCATCAGATTTAAAACACATTGAAAAAGAGTTTGAAATAAGTCCCTTTTGGGCTAGGATGCTAGGAACTGATAGATTTTCCATACCAAGTCCAAATAAACCATTTGGAGCTGCCCCACTTAGAAATACACCAGTCTGAACTTGGCCACAACTGCAATAGATTAGATGGCGAATTCCGTAAATTGATGTTAAGAAGACAAAATCTAAAGGTTAATTGAGAAATATTGAAAACAAAAAGGTTAATTGTAGAAAGAAGTTTCAAAAGAGATAATCAAACATTCAGAAGCAATGATGTTGAAATCTTAGTTTAAGGATCAACTTGTGAAAACTAGGAATCTTCAAGTCAAGAACATGGCACAGGCGACATGGACATCAAGAATGCATTGAGATTTCAAATTAACTTAACACTAACGACAATTTGACAACTGTTTCCGAGGAGATTTGAACTCTGTCCCTTGAACTTATAAGGTCAAACTCTTATCGCAAAGTTATCACCTCAAGGACAACATTGAGGCTTCAAATATATGTGCAACTAATAAATTTGTTAGTAAGATGTTGAGAATTTTACCCAATAGTAATTTGTGTGTCAACATCTTTTGTATGATCATCATCTGTAATCAAGTGTAACACATCTTCTATCAAGAATCCAGAAGATGAGGTATCATTTGAAAGATATTGAACTTCATACTGACAACTGCTACGAGATGAAGGGCATTGACTTTGTTTACATAAGTTGCTATTGCATGAAACACTTTTCCTTGTAGATGAATTATCAAGCTCATAGATATTAAGATCAATTATCTGCAATATGAAAAAAATAAAATAAGAGAGACAGAGAAGTGGCATTAAATTCAAACCTCTTACATTGTGTTAGGTTCTGCTGCGACAAAATTTGATTTTAATTAAAAGGGAGTTGAATGTAAAGTTGTTTATGTTTGGATGCATTCCCGTAAAAGTGAGTTGAACAATAAATTTGAGTGTAAAAATTACGTCTGGAGTTAAAACTACAAATCCTAACTTCAAATTAGAATCAATTCTAGAGACAAAAACAATTCTAATTGACATCTCCCAAACATATCAAAATAAATTTTATGTGTCTGGATTTATTGTTGACTCTCCCTACCATGAAACCAAACACACACTTAGTTCTGACATCAGTTCTATTTAGGATTCACAAAGAAACCATAGGAAAAAGGAAAGAAAATTCATTTAACCAAGACTAACTAACCATCAGGATATAAAACAAGTAACAATTAATTAAGATGAAAATGAAATTTCATATAAGCTCTTGACTGTTACATGGGAAACACAGTACTAATACAAATATACTGATAAAGAGTTACTATATGATTGAGTATGAATCTTAACTAGCAAAAAGAGAGTACAAAGTGAAAACCTTTCCAGTTTGTGTCTTTATACCGCGCACACAACTGGTACAATTACAAGGTAACCAGAACAAGTCACTTCCAGTATCCAATGCCACCAAAAACCATAAAGGTGGTGTCCCAACCGAAACATTGGCAAAATGCAAACTGAAATCCAAATAACAAGGGGAAATTATTATTACCAACATACACAACATCATAGACAATACTCAACAGACTCGAATATAAGCAAATTCCAACTAATTTCACCAAGCATAATCAATGTTATCATTTCAAAACATACCCTTAAGTTAATGTTTTATAAAATATTAAATGAATAGAGAAAATAGTATGGTGAACATAGTTATATTTTGTATTACATCAAAAAACTTAAATAAAAATAACTAACTAACATTCTCAATTAACATGCAATTGGTTATTTTTGCTTATATTTGAGTAGGAGAGAGTACTTGCCAGGAGGATAAATATTCATATATACCTAGGCAACAAACAACAACACTTTTGGCATCAAATTTTACTCTTATATAAAAAATAAATAAATAACTCCGAATTTTCCATCTTAATATTATTGTTTTCAAATGGAAACACAGTATATTCTTCTAATCTTCTATATAGTCAAGATTTGACACAAGATTCCGATAAATACTACCAGCAATTTTTTTTTTTTATTTTTTTTTTTATATTTTCTTAAAAAAAGAAAAACTAATAAGAGAAAATAAATAAAAGTAAGAAATTGACAAGTGGGAGATGAACTGTCATACTATCCGAAGGCAGCAATCCGACGGGTTTCATTGCCGGCAGCAAAAGTGATCGGCGTATGTTGATCGGCGGCAAGTCGACGGCCGTGAAATACGCGATCTCTATGAATCATAGCAGCATAGTATTGAGGAGTTCCTTTACGAGGTAATAATAACTGATCATCTTCATGAATGCCTATAATTTCAGTAACTGGATCGGAGAATCTGTGATGGATATCCAACCCGAATGTGCCGAAACTGTGACAACAACTCTGTGAAGATAAACTCAACACCACCAACAGAACTAGTGATATTATTATACGCGCTGAGTCATAACTACATGCCATGAGTTGTTGAACAAGGGAGCTACTTGTGTTAATAAAAAGATGAATTTTCCCGTGGTGATTATTTTAATTTTGTTTTGATGTTAGGGAAGAAAATGTGAATTGATACAGGATAACGAAGGGGGAAAAAAATATAGATTTAGTTTTGGGGGGTTAAGGTGTTTGACACCAAATGTTTTACTTTTAGGACAGGTGTTCAGAGAGAATTAAGGTTTAAGATATTATGGTGTTTGGTAGAGGATTCTAGCTAATCAAGTAATTAGTTGTCAACTATTAATGATTATTTTGTATTTTACGTTAATATGATTGGTATAAGTTCAATAAGTTCAATTTTTAAAGACACATTTTTAGTTTTCTATTTTTTTTATTTAACATACTTCAATTAAGTCAAGTTACTCTTTTAATAGGAGGATCATAAATTTCATGAGACAATATGTGAGTTTTTAACAATTTGCCATTACCTATCAACCTTCCGATATAGATTTCTAATTAAGTTATTAATAACTCTTTCCGGTCCTTATAGTCCTACCCATCTCTAGTGGAAGTGGAGGTGATTTTTGACTCCACACGTATAAATGTGGGTCCACTATGATTGAGTACATTCAATTTATTTTGTATTTTATTGTTATTTAAATGTTTATTCCAGGTAAATACTCGTAAAATCAACCGAGAAGGATTCAAGTTTCACCGTTCATGTTTTATTGTGCTATAGAGAACCAGATATTATGTTACTGTATTTTTCAGGACCGATTTGATTGTTTGTTTATTTTCAATTTTAGTTTAATAGATTTAATTAATGAAGGAGAAGGGTTTGTTTAACATTGAAGTTAATAATGCTTTTTAGCTTTCTTTTTTCCATTCCTTATCACTTGTGTGCTCCTTGTTTCTGCTGCCCATGTACCGCCAAACATGTTGGTTGTCTGCCTTTGGGAGATGCATAAACAATTGAGCAATCATGTTCATTTTATATTCTTAGATGATGGTATGGAACCGAATATTATTAGTATTCTCTCACTTCCTTTTTAATTATTGCTATCAAGTTAATTACACATATTAAAAAAAATTATAAATCATGTTATATTTATGAATTTTTTTTATCGATTTCAATAATATTTTTAATTGTTCATTAATTCATTTCATTTATATCTTTTTTACAATAAATAACCACCAATAGTTTTGACAAAACAACAATTAATACTATTTTAAACTTTAAAAATAACCAATAATGACATATATATACATCTCTCTAACTTTTATAAATTCAACATCTCATTTTATTTTTGTCTTTCTTTTCTCATCAAATCATCGATGTATCACATCTATGCATCATTCTCTTTTGTTTCTTTATCTCTCAAAATGTATCCACTCCAAACATTTTTCAATAAAAAAGAACAGAATTTTATTAAAAATTGACACATAAAAAAAAGAGAGGAAGTATATGATATGGTATTGGCAATTTTCCCGGTGAAACACTTTCTCATGTTGCTCATCCTAACTCCTAATTCTCTATTCTTCAAGTTACTTCCACTTTGTTGTATTCCTTATTTCTCTCCACTTCATCTCCATTTGCTGGGTTCTTCCACAACTGCTCCATTCTATTGAGATGCCTCTTCCATATTCCTCAATAGATATTCGTTGCGTTTTTGTCTTACTTCCATCGCCATTTTGTATTTGAAACTGATTCTTCACTCGAAGTTAAGTGAACAAACTCAGGAGAACGTTGTTTCATCAATTTGGCGAACTTCGTCACCATGGATTGGCGGAATCCCCCAACACGTATTGCATTGAGTCTTCTACTGCTGTCAACCTTACTTCCTATGCTTCCATTCTATCAGACATTTTGAGTGGTATGAGCAGAATTCACCAGCTCCTCTCGATTAATTCGACAGGTAAAATCAATGAAACTTACATATAGCATTTACACTGTTATTCGTGAATATATGCTTCATACTAAAAAAGTTCACATAAACAATATATGTAAATAGAGACAGTGAGGCTAAAATGTGTTATAATGTGGGAAGGAAAACTTACATATGGCATTTACACTGTGTTATATGAGAGAAACAATCTTAAACAAATTCTACACTACTAGGCTATAGAGTCAGGAAAAGAAAAGGTTCTCTAAGATCAACATGTAGTTTATATATGCTAAATTTACCGTAAACCATCAATGGCCCATACAAATGTATGATCATAGAACATGTAAACAAAACCAAATACAAGAAGATACTAGGGATCCAAAGAAACTCAGAAGTGAAGTGTGGCTATAAAGCGGTGACGGTGATGCACTTGACTGCTGAGAATTGTATTTGGACCTTTTACTTGAATCAGTGGCAGGGTAATGGCCAAGTCCCGCAGCCACTGCAGGAGGCACAGTATCTGAGTGTCGTCTTGTTGAGACAGCATTATTATGATCCTCAATGTCATAACCTGTCAAGGGCTCAAAGTATATGACTTTTTTTTCTTTGCTTTAAAAGATCAGAGGTAGGACCCTATCAATCTCAGGCTCTCAGCATATAACAACAATAAATTGGAGAACAGTAACTATGAGAAGAAAAAAATACTTACAATCAGATTTCTTCCATCCCAATGTGAGCTTTTCCCGGTCAAAAACAACACGGTAACCAGTCATGAAGTTTTCTGCAATCGACATCAAGAGCTGAGGCATGAGAAAGAATATAAATAATACACCATGTTAATTCATGCATAGTCAAAAGCAAAACTTCTTTCTCAAGAGTTGTGCTTATTGACATATACTCAGAAATTATAAGCGACTTACGCCCTATTATGTTCAGCTCAGCACTCTTGACTACTGCTAGACAGTATACAAGTTCACTCTGTAGAAGTAATAAGGAAAAGAACATCGTTTTATAAGTATATCCAAAGTTTAAAATTGTTAGATACATAGATTTATGAGGTGTCAAGCTAGCACTACCACCTGTGTAGAGATAATAATTATTGGATCATAAACAGGGAAACGGCTTCCACCTCCCATAGTTAAACTCATGCTAGGTATCAAGCTAGTATTTGCATCAGGACTGTCCAAATCATAAGAAAGAATATTAAGCTTTGACTGAAATAACAAATGAAACAAATAATAATGAGTTCAATAGATATATATTGCCAGTGTTCAATAGTTTTACACCAACATTCAATGGGAATCTTCGATTTAACTATGTCATACCAGTAATTTTAAAATGCAGTTAAAAAGTAGTGGGATGTGACAATATTTGATTCTCATTAGACATCAGTGTAAAACTAGTTAACACCGACAGTTCATGTCCCGTTTTTTCAATAATCACAGCTTTATAACCTCATATCATAACAATATTCGAAAGGGATCCTTGAATCGGATGGGCGTCGCCTATCTTCCACTTGGGAATGAAACTACAACATAAAATACTTCAATGGTAAGCTTTATCTTGAAATAACATCTAGTTAAATGAAAAGCAGCATATTTTGTCCCTTTTTGGCACTTACACTCTCAGAAAGCCTTGAATAGGTTGGATCAACCAAATATGTAAAAGAAGTTCCGGAATCAAAAAGAGCGGTGAATTCCACATCGATTAGAGTTGTTCCTACACGGACTTGATTGACCGTGATGTTATAGGTAGGGCTGTGAGATGTATCCAAGCATAAGAGATCTATTCACAAGCATTTAACACACTACTTTAAATTCAGATAATCAGAGGCAAGTAACAGGGAATTACCACTTACTGTGATGGGTTCAGATTAAATGGAGTCTCATCTTGATCAATACTTCCTTTGTCCCCAAAACTTATTCTTCCAACGCCATCTCGTCCGAAACACATGGAGAACGAATCTGCAGTAAATCCTTCCCGTGATAACATGCTAGGAACTGATATTTTCTCCATACCAAGTCCAAACAAACCGTTGGGAGCAGCAACATCTAAGAACGATCCACTCTGAACTTGTCCACAGCTGCAAAACATGTATTGAATTTTATTGCCAGTAATGATCAGCTTAAAAACTTAACTATATCAGAAAAGCATCATATGAATCAGTTATTGCTAGTGATTGATCAAAGAAACTAACCCAAATATGACATTTGCCTCAACAAGGTCCTGGTGATCATCTTCTTTAGTTAAGTGCAGAACATCCTCTACTAGTATTCCAGACGTAGAGGTTTCGGCGGAAACATAAGAGACCATGTAAGGGCAGTTGCTGAATGTCCCAAGGCATTGGTTACGGTGCGTGCAGAGACTATTGTTACAAGTGACTTTTTTACTTGTTGAAGATCCATTAGGATTATAAACACTTAGGTCAAAATCCTACCATAACAATGCATTCTATTCAAAACCAAACCAAGGGTAGAAAACACAGGATAATTTAATAGATTTAATATATCATGGAAAGCTCACTCATGAGGTAATTATCATCATAGTTCTAAATGTGGTCTGCAACTGAAATTGTGGTTGCATTATAAAGCTTTTATAAGTCTCTAGCTCTACAATGGTATCGCAACCGCAATTGCAGTGATATCGGCCACATCAAAATGCAGTATCAAGGTTTGCGGCGTAACCACAACCACAATTTAAAACCATGATTACCATCATAATTAGAAACACTCTACTAAACAACTTAACTTCATTCACAAGAAAAGACTCTAAAAGAAGAGAAGAGAGAGAGTACATACTGAAGCCAAAGCAGAAGCAAAGGCAGTACTATCAGTAGCTGCACATCTTGTGCAATCACAGGGTACCCAAAACAGGTCACTTCCTGTATCAAGTGCCACCATGAACTTCACTCCAGGTGTACCTAGTTCAACTGTTGTATAATGCAAACTGCATCGAAACAACACACAGAAAAAAAATTAAATAAAGAAAATCAAATAGAAAATTCCAACAACAAAAAAAAACTAATCAAGATAGTTCATAAAACCATCCCTTTCCAAAAATAGGGTTGGTTAAATTGAAATTTAAATAAATACAATGACATATAGTTTCTTTCTTTTAAAACATTATTACTACCATTTTAGAATAGAAAAATAAAATTTATTCGACTAAAAGGAAGTTTATTTGTGAGAGGGTTACAATCCGAGGGAGCTGATGCGGAAGGTGGAATTGCCGTCGGAGAAAGCGAGACCGGCGTCGAATTGGGAGAGTCTGCGGCCGCGGAGGAAGCGGTCGCGGTCGGCTAACTCGGCGTAGTATTCGACGGTTCCTTTTTCGGGCCAACGATGGGATGGAGAGGGAGCGGATAGAGACCATTTCTTGACTGGTTCGGAGTAACGGTGGTGCATCGTGAATGTGAATATGTGTGCATCGCAATGTAACACGAAGATTATTAAGATGATGATAATTCTGCTGAAATTGAGCATTTTCTTCTTCACTATGCTAAAACACCTAAAGAAAAAAAGAGAGGATCTTGGTGTGTGATGTGAATGTGAATGTGAATGGGGAGTGAGATCTTCAAAAAATTTAACACAAATGTGGTTATTACTTATTGTTATGTTAGGTGTGTGAGTGTCACTTGAGAATTGAGGCATATTACTAAGTCAGTCAAGTCAGTCTTTGATGAATGAACTTGACTTACTCACTCACTGACCCACATGGCGTGGCCCACATGGCCATGTGACTGGGCCCCACTTAACTCCTTTTTGTTTTGACAGTTGTTTGACGGTTGCAAAATACTCCCTCTACGCCTCTACCACTAAACTTTCTAAACAAAATTAATCTATTTGGAACCTTTTTTACTAAATAAATGCATTTGGTATTGAATAAGATAAATCCTAAACATGTTTGTATATGTAAGTAGTCGTACTTGTCGATTTTACAAGAGTTGAATTCGTTTTCAACTCAAATTTTAATATGATATTATAATTTATTCAAGATTTGTTGTTATTCAATTTTAATATGATATTACTATTTTTCAATCTCCTTCATCTTTTTTATTGTTATTAGTCATATTGCTATTATTGCTTGCTATTGTTGAAACATATAAATAGCAAATAGCTCTTCCTCGTTTTAATATAGGTGAAAAAGCAAAATGGATCACTACAACTGTTTTGCGTATAAGCTTCAAGAAGATACAAAGAAAGGTAGAGGATATATAGAGAGGTGTAGGAGTGTGGTAGATAGAGATGTACTAGACTAGAGGATCTAATCTCATATATATGGACTTCTTTCCTCTTATTTGATTGGATAATAAAATTAGAGGAAATGTTAAATTTTTTAGTAAAATATCATTTTAAAGGAAAATGATATTTGTCACCAATAATAAATTCACCAAAGACATATAATTTAACATAACTGAGACTCTTGTTTTAAAAGAAATTGCTAAAAAGTACCAAAGTAATATAACCATATTGCCTTACACAACAAAATTTGTTATATATATACACAAAAACATATCTTGAGTCTATGAAGCTCACATATGTATTTACATTTACATAAGCATTACTAATTACTCTCTACACAATATAATCCCTCAAAATTTAAATTCTACGCTAAGGAAATTTATGACAATCTTTTCCCTTCTCTTTCTTTCTTGATTCTCATAGTTGAAGCAGAGGTGATACCAAATTTATCAGAAAATTTAGTTCTTGACAATAATGGTGAAACAACTTCCATTTGATGAAGAAACTCAACATCATGAACCAATGGATTCTCTGTTCTTCGCGGCGGAGAGCCGGAGTAACAGCAAGGTAAGCATCCATTGCATATTAATTCTCTTCCATCTGCATTCTGCATAAACATTCACCAATCTCATCAACAATCATTCATACATAATCCAATTTGACACCTTAATTACTTTTTTTTTTGTTAAGTTAATAACAAAACCAAAACCTTTTCAATGATCATGTTGAATACTCCATTCCCTTCATCAATGTTTTGCTGACTGGTGAATGAAAAAGTATAATAAATCATAAGCAACTTCACAATTTTAATCAAAACACTACAATGAGTTAAATACATTGTTATAATATCACAATTGTTCGACTTTTATATCGTCAATCAATCAAAATTAACGACTTAAAAAAATTTACACAAACAATATTTAATCATCTACCCGAACAAATAATAATATGTGATTTATTGACGGTGTAAATAAAAACATTTTGTTCCATTGAAAAAAAAAATCAACCTGTGTTTGGTACACAAAATTGGTTTGAGGAAATCAGGGATTGAAGGTGAAAGCCTAATAGGCTTTGGACAAAGGGGTTGATCATATTTTCCTGATCCAATCCTTTTTCTCTCTGAACCTACAAGATTGCTTTTCACTGCTTGATGATGCATGTTCTTTCTCTCCACAAGTGATGAAAGAACAAGAACAATCTAAGTCACAGAGTGAAAGGAGCATGTGATGTGTAACTTATGACTCGTTATTCAAACTATTTATGCTCACGTTGTAGAGTAGTATCAGTTATATTGAAAGAATAGCCACACATTTTAGAGACAAACTTACACGTATTGGAATTCAGAGTATGTTGGAGTGGAAAGAGTTGTTTGGTTCAGAGTGATTAAAGGGTTGGTATTTGACTATAGGAAATTCACACTTGTTCTTGAGTGAATTACTACAACATAGAAACTCAACCCTTAATTAATGTTTTTTTCTTAAAAAAGTTATTAATTTTTTTTAGATTACTTATGCACGTTTTTATGCATTTATTATTTTAAAAGATATTTTCTCTAAAAAATATTAGGTATATAGTGAAACTATTTAACTTTAACAAAATTATATAATTAAAATATTTTCAAAACATAATATTTGTTTAAAAAAATATTTTTGTCTCAAATAAATTATTTCAGAAGCATAATATGAATAAATAAATATTTGTACATGGTCTCAACTTTAAATGACACCAATTTTTTAGATTTTATAATATGAGTAAATAAATATTAAAAACGATGTCAATATTTTATAATAGTATGGGTAAATATCTGGTGGATATCAATTTTTGTATCGGTATTAAGTTCGTATGTCCATTCATACATTATATTTTATTTGTGTTATGTATACGAAAGGAAGAGAGTAGAGAACAATACAAAAGAATAAACAGAGAGAAATGGGATAAGAAAAAAATTAATATTGATCTTATTTCTTGATTATTTTATGTGTTTATTGATATAAGTAAATAAGAGCAGCAACACTCCCATATGTATCTTCCACATGAGTCGATATCTCTAAAGCATGTAGGCAACACTACAGCGAATTCACTCTTGTCGCTGAAAAATAGTGCAACCAACCAAAAAGATTAGAAACACTCTCGCAACCATCTCCCATAGTTGGTCACGACAATGCTGATTATACACTTCAAATAGTCAAATATATCGAATTGTGGTTGTCCGCTTGACATTAAATTCAGCATGAGCATATGCTTTAATAACTCCAAACAGTTCAACTAATACATTTGCACCATTGTCTTTGTCAAAAACAGTGACATTAAAGAATGCTCTAGTGATGGGTAAATATAGATGTGAAGAAACATCGTCACGTGTAATCGTCATCTCCCCAATTGAAAGATGGAAGTTGTTATTGTCTTGATGACATCTCTCTACGAAAGTAGATATGACTCATTTGTCAATCATTTCATAGCTAAATACTCATAGCTCCCCACGATCTTGAAATAAATTAAGGGAAAAATGTACGTTAAAATACATCATGACAACAACTACTATAAATTTATTATGATCGAAAAAATTACCACTCTATCCTAAAGTCGAGTAGCCACGTGGTCACCAAATGTCCTAAGGATAGATGTGTCAGCAAGACCACCAAGATATCCATCAGCTTGTGGAGATTGATACATATGCTCTGCTTGAGCCTCCTGTTGTGTATGCTCCTCCTGTTGAGTCTGATGTTGTTGTAATCGTTGTTGTTCCTGTTGTGCCCACCACTCCCATTGTACTTCATGATGCGGCTCAAGATATTGATCCCACGCAGAAGCGGTTGGTCTAACGCGACAAGCCTCATTATTACCAAAATCATTAATTGTAACACTACACGTTCCATCAGTAAACATAGTATGCATCATTTCTACATAAAGATAATCAAAATCAAACATATGGTAATTATTATGTGTGCTAAATCAGTTCACATGCCCTACGCATTCTTAGTTTGCGTTGGTGTACGTGTTTTACAATAACATATGTGTAATTTTGAATATTTTAGTCCACGTTAACTCATTTCACGTATCCTACGCAAATTGAGTTTGCATAGGTGTTCATGATTTAACATTTACATTATTTACACTTACAAACAAACAAAAAATATTATTTACGTCGGGTCATAAAGTGAAGGGAAACATACTAAAAAAAACAACTATAATAATTTTGAGGTAAAAGACATATATTGATTTTAATAAACTACAGATTCGATTATGCTAGTGTCATTAGAGATAGTCAAATGTAAAGGCTAAATGAATCATAAAGTATTCTTAATCTTGTAACGAGACATTATTCTTTCACGGCTCACCCTAAATTTATGTTTTAGAAAATAGTTTCTTGCTTCATGTTAGCCCTCTACTTCTCTGTAGATTTACTTTAAATGAGATTAAGTGACCACAATGAGATTATGAGTTTATAAACCACCAAATCAAATTGCTTTATTGAACTCTTATGGTCAAAAGTCATAAGATGATTTAGTAGTTTATAAAAATTTAAATGACAAGAAGATTATGAGTTCAATTACTCTCGCTACCAAAAATAAAAATCTACCGTTGAATATTTTTGTTTTCAATTAATTAATTTGAATTTTAATAGTAAAAATTTGAAGAAGCATCTTATAAGTGTAAACAATATTTTATTTTAGATGAAAACAACCCAAAAGCAGCGAGAAAGGGAAGTGAAGAGAGTCAAATTGCAAAGCAGTCATGCGAATATTTAATCATTTCTTTTTTATAATAATGAGAGGAATCATTTTTATCTCTTAGATTAAAATGGACAACATATATTAGAAGAGAAATGCTAAATGATGCGAATTTTTTTTGGCACAAAAGATACCAAAGATGGTTAAATTGGTGAATAGATAAAACAGCAAAATTGTAAAACGTCCATTAAATTAATTTTTAAATTCTGTAAAATGACAAATAAATTTTTAAAATTATAAAATATCAATCAAAATAACCTCTTATTAAACTTTTGACTTTAAATATTTTAATGTGACACTATAATTGAATATGTGACTTATCAATGTTGATTTCACATTAATTTAATTTTCTTGGGAATAAATTCATCAATAAAATTTTATCATTTCAGATAAATTTATGAGTAATTATAATTATGCATAATTAATTAATAAATTGGTCAGTGAAATATTTAAATTTCAAAAAGAAAATTAATTGATATTATAATGACATTAATATAAAATAATGACATAAAAAAGTTTCATATTTAATTAATATGTGATATCGTAGTCAGGTTCCATAATATGAGATAATCTAACAAATGAGGTGTTCAAGAAAAAAGGAGAGACGATTCTGATCGTGTGGTGGCCGACAACATTGTCGATAGTGGTTGTCTGGTGAGTACAGTGGCATTAGAGCTCCGTTGCGGTGAAAGAAATGGAGGTCAAACAATAACTACTTTCTGTGAGGAAAGTGAACCGTAAACAAGTTGATTAGATGGAAAAATGGTCATGTGAATCGCTTAAAGGTATGATTTAATCCCAGCCGCTCATTTTCATCCAAAGGTTGAAAAGAGATCCTCTCACTCTCATATAAGAAATATTTTCTCACTAGATATAACCCCCATATATATATAGAGGGAGAGAGGTTAAAAATAAAACAAACAAAAGTTGATAAGCATGACATGACCATTTTAACTGACAATAATATTTGTGTGCAATTTCTTTTTCCCATATCTATGTATTGTCTACAAATAATGGTAACTAGTAAGCTTTACGATAAGAAAATAGATTGGCATGCAATTCAAATTCTTAGCAAGTAGTCTGTAAGAATATGCCAACAGTAAGAACAGCACCATTTGCTCTGAAACTTGTCCGAAGCAGAAGCAACAGGGCTCTCACTGTTACTTCTCTAACGAAAACAAGTCCAATTTTCCCAAGAATTTCTCCATTGTGATCAGCGTGTAGATATAAAAAGTGGAAATATTACAATCGCCCCAAATTTGCACAAATCTAGGAACTTCACAGAAATATCATATCATATGGTACATCCCATTAACATCCTGGCCAATCTTTGGAACAGATGGTAGAAATGAAGTGTGAGTAACAGATTATGGACAGCAGTTAAAAGAACCATCTTCCCTGGCTCTTGAGTGATCCCTTCAACCTCATCCCCCATCGCTATTTTTTTCTGAGTCACATGTTATTGTATGGGAACAGATACAAATCTATTTGAAAGCAAGAATATCAAAGCTTGAATCACCTTTGAGAGGCATCCCAATCAAACCTGGGCTGTGAAAATACCTCATAATCAATGGGACTATTTACAAAATTATCAACCGTTTGAATGCCCTCCAAAAGAGTTGATTGAAAACTATCACTACGGGAAGGCAATACTTTATACAAGACTAACAATCCAAGAGTGAAAATAGCTTGCAGCTTCGCAGAGTCCCCTTTCACTGAGAAGAATAGGAGCATGGCGAGTAAGAATAGATCAACGCAGAAACGCATGATGCATATTACAGTATCCATTAACCTCCCATCGTTGCCTGCAGGAAATCCCCGAACTCGATAGACAAACAGAAAATTGTACTTGTCAACCACATATCTATATCCAAAATAAACAGCACCAACAGGGACAACAAGTGGACTAAACGAACAGTATACCAGAGTAAGGGCAAATATTGTCAAATTAAATGCATAATATTGTGCAAAATCGAATGTCTGTTTTGGAGCAGGTGAGCTCCCAGTGATTGGATAGACAAAAAGATCTTGTCCCTCTTGATTATCCCCATTGGTAGTTTCATAAGCACCTGCACTGGGATCCATCAGTGGTCTCTGAAGACTATCTGTGTCCTGATGTTCTAACGGGTATTCTTCACTTTGTTCTGGAACTAGCTGAAGCATGTCATTCTTCCGAAACTTTTGGATATTTCTTTTTATCCATGGAATGGGCGCCAATAGATCATAAGATATCCCCAGGAATGTGCTTGTGATCAGAAATGCAAGAGATGAAAGGCACGACTTAGACAGGAATGATGCACTCATATATTGCTCAATCCTCTTGCAATCCTCTCCATCCAAATAGCACCGACCCATCTTCAGGATGGCACTCTCTAATGATGATTCAACAATACCCCGCAAGAGAATGAGATTTACAAGGAAGAAGCAAACCAACTTCACGAGTGCAGCTCTTTGCTCACCAGAAACCGTTAGATGACGTTCAAATTTCGACAGATAAGAAAGTGCAGAAGGAATTACTATGTACATGCTGACAAAGATGATAAGATTGGGTAAGAACTGAAAAATAAGGCTTCCAAGCCAGCTAGAGCTCTGCACCCAAGCCAGCCACATTTGTGCATTATCCATAGCCTCGGCATTGATGATCCTTCCAGCACTCTGAACAGCACTGATCACAGCAAGGGGAGAACTAAAGAACAAGAGCATCAACAACAAGCAGGTATTCACAAACACTCTCCGCAATTTCAGTGATAGCTTAGGCGTCCCCAAATTTTTCCAATAAATGTCAGACGCCAAGGGAGCACGCTCAACTTTCCATTGGTTTCTCCTCAAACGCAACTCCATAAGAGAAAAGAACTTCCCAACTCGCCTCCTCTTTTCGTTCTGAAAATCCTGAACAGCCTTATTAGTAGTATACACATCCTTGAACATAACAAAGGCAACACCGGCACCCGGTGCACGCCCTTCTTTGTAAGCAGCCAACTCAGACTCCAGTTCAGCCCTCATTTCCTGCAATTTCCTCAACCACTCCTCGTCAGTATAACCAAATCCAACCATAACATCGGCATAAAAACCTTTCAACCGTTTCCAACAAAAAACCACCCAACTCCACAATCCTGGAGGCACACTCCCACCAACGCCACCATACTCTTCGCAATCATCGGGCAACAGGCGAGAGTCAATCCTAGCCACTAACCACGAAATCTCGTCCCTCACACGCAACAACTCGGTGGCCAAACCATCCAATGCACACAAATCCATTGGCACAATAACCTTATAAACCTTACCAGGATACCTATACTGAAAATACTCCTGCAACACAGCTCTATCAGCTCCTATAATTTTGGGTAACCCTTGAACCATTATAGTGAATATAGCACTGGAATTCGCAGTGGGATCACTCAAATTACCATAACCATCCCTAAACCTAGTGATTCTCAAACGCTCTTCAGTGGCGGAAATGCCGAAATGAACCAATACAACTACAACAACAGCGAAAAGGAAATGAATCCAAAGCAGAGGCGAACCTTTAGGTATATGGTTGATGGTTGTCTTGGAGAATTGATCATCCAAAACCGCAGCGCCGGCGTGGAGATTTAGCGGAAGCAAAACAACGACGGCGAGAGCCGCAACGGACAAGAGAACGGCGCAGCTTCCACCTTCGATAAGGAGAAACTGAGCGGCGTCAGCACCGCAGTGGCGGGCGATTTCACGGCCTGTTGCGTGCCATACGGCGAGAAGCTTGCTGGCGAGGGCGGCGGGACCGGGCATACGGCGGTGGTCGCTCCGTAGCTTCACCAAGAGGAAAATCAAGAGGCAGAACAAAGCGCCGATAGCGGATATGTTGAGAAGGTAGTCGATGTTGCCATACCAGGAGCCATAAGGGTCACCGTCGTCGCCGGAAGACGGCGGCGGAGGGAGGGGATCTCGCATGAAGGAAACTCCAAGGTGCAGTTTGTCCGGTGGGATTGGAAAATTAGGGTTTTTGTTTGTTAACGAGAATTAGGTGAAATTGGGAATTGGAAAGTGTGTGTGAGGGTTATGGTTAGAGATAGCAAGATTTTGGAGGAAAATTGAATCGCGGAGAAGAGGAAGAAACAGAGGAAGGGAAAACCGATCCAGACATGGATGGAATTTTTATTTATTTATTTAATTTTATATTGTTTTCCATTTTTTTTCTTCTGTTTTTATCGTTACCTCTTACGGCTAAGCTTGTGTTCAACAGAATATATGACAATAAGTTAGAATCAATCAATACTTATCAAAACAAAACAATTAGAACTGAAAATGAATTACTCTTTCTGCAATATTCACCCTTGAAATATTCTTTGTCTTAATGACTCATTTAATTTTTTAGATATATTTTCCAAATCGTATTTTTAATTAATATTTCTTTCATTTTACAATAATTAATTTATTTGTTAAAAAAATTGTCTCAAAAATAATTAATTATTTCAGTTTTTAATATATTTCTTTTACTATATATTTATGACATTGATAATATATCAATATCTAATAAGGATAATTTGGTAACAATAGTATTCTCTTTTTCATTTATATAATTTTTGTAATGTGTGTGAAATAATTAAATAACTCAATTATTTTGGAACAAATAAGTATTATTTAGATTACTTTCAATGCAATATCTTATAATATTCATTTATAACATTGATAAAGCACTAATTCTTAATAAAGATAATTTAGTAAAATTATTATTCTCTCTTTTATTTATACATATTTTTTTCTTAATATGTGTGAAATAATCAAACAGTTCCATTATTATGGAAAGAAAGGAGTATTTATTTAATGTTTAACATGATGATGACAACTTATGTAGAGGCGAATGCTACAGGTGTTCATCATATAATAGTTAAATTAAAAGTTATCGAAAACTTTAATGACAATAGAAGATACTATTTAAAAACAGTATTTTTTTGTTTTTACGATTGAGATAATGTTTTGAATTTTGATCAATATCAATTTGATAAAAGTAAAAAAAACGAATGTATCTATCAAAATTCAACTCGTCTAACCGGTATCAACCATATCACTATCACAATTATAAAAACAAAGAGAACTATTAACTTATACATTCGCAAAGTTTAAGATAATTTTAAAAAATCAGTCAATGATAAACCACTTGTGCTCTGTAGAACTTACCATCTTATACAAATCATTAATCTTTAAAATGTTACAAAAAAAAGGTGAGATAAGGTGGTAAAATAATAAAAATTTATTGAACGCAATTGTAAAAATAGTTTAATAATGGATATTCTTTAAATCCATTTTTGATCAAAGGACCTAAAAAAAAATGGAGATGATCTATGCACATTGTTGCTTTCAGTTTCCCATGAGTAACATTGATCTCCATTTTTCAAAAGAAATTAAAAATTCTATTAATTATAGTTTCATGTGAGTAATAAACATAAATTTCAAAATGTTACATAATTCAACTTTTATACACTTAAAACAATAATAATGACCTCATCTATTTCTTTTTAAAAATAGAGAGGATCTATGGTCAACTATCTAAGGTATTTAGGTAATTTAATATTTGACAATTAGCGAATTAACTACTTTCAATTTATAATATTCATTCTAAACTTATCATTATTACCCGAACTCTCTCGATCATTTTCAATTGTATCACCACAAACGACCACCAAATGTACAATTAATCATTGCCCAACTAGTACTAGCAGCACTCTTATACCCATTTTTGTATTTCAAGAAAATGCCTTCTTGAAACTGAAAGCAAAATTCCTCAACAAGCTTTTCATTTACCGGTTGACAAGTATTCAAGACAAGTGTTAGTCATGCAAAACTCTAAAAACCAACTCCCCACAAATTGAGGGGTTTTGTATTTGATCACAACTTTGTTGGTTTTATTACTTAATTGTGAATTCTTCATTGAGTAGAAGTGTCAACCAGGTCATTGCACAGACTCTAAAATTATTAGGCCTTAATTATTATTATAATTGTGATACATTAATTAAAAAATTCTATAAAAAAAACGCTCAAGTCTAATAATATTCTATTTATTGTAGAGGAAATAATTTATTACACTAAATTTTATTAAATTTAACAAAAACTTTTAGTTAGTGAACCGTCCACAAAAGAAAAATGTCATAAGGTACCATATATGATTAAAAGGTTTCTTTTGACAGGAAAAAAAAATCAAGAATGTTGTTATTTGATTTTTCTTTTGATACGTTGTTTGGTAGTATCTTTTAAAATTATAAATGTACATCAAAAATTGTTAGAAGAATGACTCTTTAAATAGTTATAAGGCTAATATTAGCTTGAATTACAATTTACGTAGTTTGATGAATTTAGATAAAATAATTTGAATTTTTTGTGTTTCATTCGGTAAAAATTTAATATTTTAAAATCATTTATAATTATTAAAATTACATTTTTTTTTATTAGAAACTCAATTTTTTACATTCGAACATGGCCTCCAAATATATTAAAACATTTTTACATACATTTAAGTTTTTGACATGTACCCGTATCCTTTTGACGCGGTTGAATAACTGACAAAAAATTAAATTAAGAAAAATAAACACTATACTTTTTATAAATCGGAGGTGCATCCCTCTATGATTTAGTTAAAACATAAACCAAAACAACCCTAATTTTGCCTCAACCCCTATTCCTCTCAATTAGGGGTGGGAATAGACTAGGTCGAGATATGCTTTACAACGCCTGAGTCTGGTATGTCAAAAAATGCAAGATATAAATATGTCATGTGGCCTGTCATAGGCTTATTTTTTAGCTATGAGTCTGACCTTCATAGAATTCTGGTATGATATACTTAAAAGTCTATTTCATTTTATCTTTTTTGAATAAGTAATCAAACATATCTTTAAATAGATTAATGAGTTAATATATCAATAAAATTAAGTTCTATTTTGATATTTAATATGATATTTTGAAGAATATACTTTATACACATCCTACTTAACTTTTATTTTATAATAATACATTTAAAAATGTTAAAAACTAAATAAATTTAATATGCATAAATTACTAAAAGTTGAATATCTAACAAAAATGTCAAAATTTAATATTATATTTATAGTGGTAAAAAATTATTATTTATATTTATTTAAATAGGTCGGCCTAATAGATCTAAAATGTTTATTGTGTTGCTTGTAGTCTGATCTCTTTAACAAAATAGACTTTTTTAGAAGTCTTGGCCTATTTAAAAAAAAGTTAAATTTAAGTATGACGTTATTAAAACCTTAGACCCTCATTCAGTATGATTTATTTTCATCCTTACTCCCCGCCACAAAGAACAAACTAACAAATAAACACAATCTCAAATGCAAAATTTTGCTCAGTCTTTATTTTCTTGCTCAATCTTTTCCAGATTTTATTTTTCCCTATTCTTTGATTGACATGTATCCCTTTTTATGTAGAGTATGTATCATTGGTGATGGTGGTTGCTAACATTTATGCCTTTTCACTGTTGATGTAAAAATTTCCATCAACATGTGTGCCATTTTATTGAAGTCTCTTTACATAGTGACCTATTTAATTGGCTTTAAAAATGGAGGTGCAATTGTCTATCTCTTGAATTCATTAATAATTAATAATATCCCTAATTGTAGCTCTACCTATAGAGCTGCATTTTGCACCGATAGGAAGAATACCTTACATTGAAAATTATGTTAACAACAAATACTAGTTAGAAGAGAAAAAACAGAAAAGTTTGTATCAAAATATTTAATATGATGATTGAATAAATATAAATACATTTGGAATATTTTAATTGGTCTATGTCACTTAAGTACCGGTACTTATTAAAATAAAAGTGTACTAGAGTATTCACTTAAAATTAATCATGCAATGTGACTTGAATTTTGGATGTGAACATTGAATGAGATTAATGTCCCACTTTGATTTAATATAAAGAAAATGAATTACTTTAAGACACTATAAGACATTATGTAAGCTTTCATTGATTTTATAAGTGTTTTTTAAAGAGATATTTTGATGAAATAATTACATTGAATGGTATTTTTTGAGAGACTAAACCACGTGGCCTTACAATTTTGAGGATTAAAATTATAGTATCTTTATCCATAAATGTAAGATCTTTTTGGTCAAATCACATAAGTTTAAAAAATATGAAGTAACGTTAAATTTGTTAAGAATGTTATTGTTTTTATAAGTTTATCGTTGAAGAGAGAGAGTTAGTTAATGTTTCTATTATAATATTTATTATTGTTGATCGTAGAAAAAAATGTAAATTAATTAGGAGTATGTTAATAAAGACATAATTAGTGTAGTTGAAAGTTCAACGAGGATCTTATAAAAAAAGGCAAATAAATTTTTTAGGAAGATCTTATATTTAGGGATAGAAGTAGTAACTTATTCACTAATCATGTTTGAGTGTGTATTCACCAAAGATATGTATACTAACAGATGTTGGGTTTAGCAAAATAAGAAAGATTCCTATAACATGGAGAATCTAAGTTCAAATTTCTATTAAGAGAGATATCCATAATTTGTATCTAAAGTGTCTCGAATAAATAATATCAACATATCCGTCTAGAATTACAACATGATTAAAACATCGATGTTTTGATAAATTTCATACACTTGGCATAAAAGCACTATGAGTAAAGCCAAACAAAACATGAACAACTATTAACAACGAGTGACTAGGAGTTAAAGTTGTGTAAAACCAACATCTAAAACTTGTTTGCCATCTGAATATGATTATTCTCCTACGATCAATGTCAATAAAAAAGGAGAACCTACGTTTTTTTTATCTATCCAATTACAAATCAATTGACTGACTGTTGCAGACTCATTTCGACTCTATGTAGACTCAATGATGTCAAATATGATCACTTGTGAGAAAAGTTAAATAGACATAGAGGGGTTGCAAAAGATAGAAAACATATTTACATTGTGGTAAGTTATAGAAATTTATGCCTATAATTATTTTAATAGAAATATAGGGGATCGAAGACCTTATGGTCCATGACTCGTGTAGATTGGGCCATGTATGGCAAGCACCGTATGAGTTATGGTAAACTAGCTGCTCCTCTCACCTAAGAAATGGTAATTAAAAAACAATAGAAATTTATTTGGATAAATACAATTAAATATTTACTCAAAAAATATAATTAATTATTGGTGTAATCTCTTTTTTAGTATTTATTTGAAAAATTTCATTTAGTGTTAGTGTATACTTGTATAGTTATATAATTTAATTTATATATAATAGTGGTGATTTTTTCAATTACAAAGTCAATTAATTATGACATTTAAATCATTAAAAATATTAATTTTTATCATAACTATTTTTAAAGTACAGATTATTAGTTGTGATGTGTTTACGATATAAATTTTTTATATTAAGTAGCATGCAAAAATTAAAATCTAGTTATATATTATTTTTTCGATTACAATTTTATAGTTTATACTAAACTGTATAAAATAAACAAGAAATCAGAGATATAAAAAAAAATCCTTCTAACTTCTAAGGACCACTGTTGCAACTTTGACACGTACTTTGGAGATTATTCCAAGTAGAATCAATAAGTTCCATGTACTCTTGCATCTTGAATCACATGGACAACTAATTATAATGTTTTATATACTAAAATTGATCGAGAAAAAAAGAGTATACACCGTTAATTATAAAAACCGTTGATTTCAATATTTAATTATAACTTCTATTAATCAATAATTATATAATTCATGATTCATATTAATTGTCTTGTAAAACTGTTTACACATGTCCATTAAATTTAAATTACATACTATACATGTATGTATCTTCCAAAACTTTTACATTGATTTGACTATATTTTCTTAAAATTAACCTAATTTCACCCTAACATACATGCCTTACAAAAAAACAAGTATAAGAAAATACTAAAAAAAAGAAGAAAGTAAACAAAGTCTTACTAATTATTTGGATAAAAATGACTATACACCAAACTATATAAATAAATTTTATACTTCAAGTTAAATAATAATTAATTTAATCATTTCACTGTATAGTTGTAATTTCTATCAATCAATAATTATATAATTCACAATTTATATGTCAGTGTAAACTATTTATAGTGATAATTTATATCATTAAAGTTTAATTATTTTTAATTTCTTATGATTCATTCTGATTTTTTTAATTAAACACTTATTTTGTCTAAAAGAAAGTAAACGTTTATTTTAGCTTTTTAAAATATGACTCGTGGAATTAGTATTTTAATTATAAAAATCGGTGAGACCAACCATCGTCACTAGAAATAACAATCTGATATGATATCTATTAATGATGAAAATTATGATGTTAAATGTATATTTTTTAAATAAAAGTAAACATTTATTAAGTTTTTCCTACTAACATACTACTCCTAATATTTTTAGGTTAATGTTAGTTAAAAAACTAAATATCCATATATAATCTTGAAAATATTATTTTCAACTTAACAAAATTTTAAAATTTGATCTTTTTTATATAAAATTCTAGTTTTTTTTTTTTAATTAATAAATGTTTAAGACGTTTATTAACGTGGTCCAGATTTTTTATTTTTCAAGAATGAGAACATGACCGTCGTACCAATCATATTTCCAGGCAATTTTTAAAATAAATTTTTTAGAAGCAATTATGATTTTTTCTTTCGAAAAGGCAAGAAGCAATTATGAAATTACTATTTTACTTAATTTTTTATTAAAAAATTTTCTTTTGATATTTCAAACATGCGAGTGTTGTAAAAATTATTCTTTCAACTAAAAATGTATTAAATTAGTTCATAAAGGAACAGTAACAAAAAAAAGTTTTTAATCAAAAAAAATTGATGCATGAATTGTTATTAAATGAATAACTTTTTCGACAAAATATCTTCTAGTGTCTCTCAAAAATGAAATACGTAGACTTGTGTAATATCATATCGTAATAGTTTTTAAGATGAATATGAAAATGTATTTCTTTTTGTTTCTTGCTGACGCAGTAACGCGTATATAGCTAATATATATCTTTTCAGCTATAATTTATTATTTTAAAAATGATATTTTTTTAAAAGCATAAAATAAAATGCTATTAATAAACTTATTCCATTCTATATTCTTATTCCAATTCACTCAATTTCCTTTTATTATGTAACATTTTACTTAAAAATATTGGAACATAGTTGTCTTATTATTAAGAGTGGAAATAGGTTTGATTGAGAAGAACTCACAATATAGTTGACTTTTTTATTAGATATTCAACATTTAGTAATTTATATAACTTTTTAGTTTTTTGACATATTTAAATATATTATTATAAAATAAAATTGAAGCATAATATATATAAAGTCATATTCCTTAACATATCATGTTAAATATCAAAATATAATTAATTTCATTTATATATAAACTCATTTATTTATTTAAAATATGTTTGATTATTTTTTTAAAAATATTAAAATGAAATAAGCTTTTAATTAAGTTAACATGTCATACCATACTTCTATCAAAGTCAAACTCCAACCTTAAAAATAAATCAACGACAGATTACATGTCAAGTTTAAATCTTAATTTTTTTGACAAATCAAACTCAACCCTCGTAAAATCTAGCTTGATCTAATCAATTCTAACCCTATTAATCATATATGCATTTAATGTGTTATCTAAAACTTTATGAGGAGGGTTCTACTTTTTTTTTTTAATTAAGCGAGTTCTCTGCTTTTCAATATAAACAATAAAAATATCATATTTTGTAAAAGTTAATTAATTATACTATATTTAATACTATTACATCTGAAATATGTTTTATTAAATGAATTACATATTTTCTTCACTGTAACATTAAATTGTTGTTAATACTATAAAGAAAGGGAAATAGCAAAGAAGACCACCTATAAATTTTGGTCCATTATAAATTAGTATTTAAAAATTACTTAAAATACTATACTATTAAATAAGGTTCAGTTTAATTTTATAGCTGACATAATAGTTCAATCGATATTTATTCAAAAAAATAAAATAATTATGTTGTTTAAAATTTATTCGTCTAAAATCGAGATCAACCAAATCATTATTTCAATTATAAAAAAAAAATTATTAAATTAAAATATTTTTTAAAAGTGTTATCGATGACATTAAAAATTAAAATGATTATACACATCTCATCAATTTGTATCACATTAAATTCTTTTACAAAAAAATACACTCACAGCAATAATTTTGAGAAAAGTAAGGAAGAAAAGAGAAAAGGTGTGTGTAATAGTAATATTCACAAAATTGAGGGAGAGTTAGTTGACATACTTTACCCCTTTTTCTTCGGTGTCTGTCGAGAAAGACCAGAATAGTAGATAGATAAATACATTAACACTATCAAGCACAAAGTAAAATCAATTTCAATTTCAATTTCATTTCATCATACTTCACTCACTCTTCAATCTCCCCAATCTCAAACTTCTTCTTCCTCTATCATCTTCTTTTTCACATCACCGCACCAAAACTCAAAACCCTATTTCCAAATCACTTTACTCTCCAAGGATTTCTAGATCTATCACTCTCTTCCATCCAAGTACCTCTCTTACCCTATATTTTTATCTACTATCAATTATTTCTTTAATTAATTTAATTATTTATTTATTTTTCAGGTATATATAGTGGTGTTTGTATTGATTTCATTTGCATCCAATTTTTGGATGTGAAGTAAAGAGTAGGTTGTTTTGGTGGTGAAATGAGGGATGCTATCAAAGTTGATGGACTTTCTAAGCGCCTGTTGGCGGAGAACATCGTCGGACCGAAAGGCATCCGATGTTTGCGGGAGGAAGGAAGGTTTGCTTTGGTACAAGGATGCCGGGCAGCAGTTGTTTGGTGATTACTCTATGGCGGTTGTGCAGGCTAATAACCTGCTTGAGGATCAGAGTCAAATTGAGTCTGGTCCTCTTAGTTTCCTTGATGATGGACCTTATGGTACTTTTGTTGGTGTTTATGATGGTCATGGTGGACCTGAGACTTCTAGATTCGTTTGTGATCACCTCTTCCAACATTTAAAACGTATTCAACTTATTATTGATTATTTTTTTTAAACTTGTTATTTGTAGATAAATATGTTTATGTTGTTGTTGTATGTTGATTAAAATTGTAGTTGATGTTGATGCTTCAAAATATCTATGTGCTACTTTTTCAATCCAATTGGGGGATTCACTTTAAAGGGGGGAAGTGACTGTAGATGACAGAATCAACTGTTTATGCGATGTTACATGCAGGCTGCAGGGATTTTTTTTTTATAGGGAATTTTACTCCTCTAAACTGAATTAACAATTTTTTATAGGCAAATATTAGTGGTTAATTTGTTAGGAGAAGGGGAAATGTTAGTAGTAGGGATCAAACCTTGGACCTTTTGCATAATACTCATTTGATGTCTCAATCCAAACCACTGGCTAATCCTTTGGGGACAAACTGAGTAGACAGTGGAATGAAAAAGTTCAATGGTTGGTATTTGAAGGCACTTGTGATTAGTTATACATGTATTTGTAATATCAACCATTGGTTTAACGTCAATGGTTGATATTATTCACTTTACACTCTAATAAAGTAATAAGTTGTTCACTTTAGATTCCTGTACGTAGGTAACATGACAAATCATAGTTACGATTTGTTGAAAACTACCTTGATTTTCTCAGCACAAGTTTAAATTGAAATACTCACTCTAGAGGAGTCAGTTGAAATCAATGATATAGAGCTAGAAAAATCTCTTGGTCCTCATTTCATGTTGCTTTTGAACATTTTGTTGATGCTTATATCTGTGTATTTGTGTTTTATTTAAGGATTTGCGACTGAGCAGAAGTCTATGTCTGTGGAGGTTATTCGGAAGGCATACCAAGCCACCGAAGAAGGTTTTCTGGGAGTGGTTACCAAGCAGTGGCCTATGAATCCTCAGATTGCTGCTGTGGGATCTTGTTGTTTGGTAGGTGTGATTTGTGGTGGTTCCCTCTACATTGCTAACCTTGGTGATTCCCGTGCCGTGCTTGGGCGGGCTGTCAGGGCAACTGGGGAGGTTTTGGCAATCCAGCTTTCATCAGAGCATAATGTGGCCATAGATTCTGTTAGACAAGAGATGCATTCCTTGCATCCGGATGACCCAAAAATTGTGGTTCTAAAGCACAATGTGTGGCGGGTGAAGGGTCTGATACAGGTAAGTTTTATACTGATTGGTTTTTTTGCAATATATGTTGTCTGTAGTTTTTTCACCTTAGGGGTATGTTAAATCACGTTTTCTGTAGTTGACTTCTTGAGAGTATTGATGATTTATGTAAACTGACATCACCTTACAAATAGTCAGGTGTGCTTGGGCTTTTTTGTCCTTTGCAGCCGTCATTCTCATGGCTTACTTATTTAAAAATTGCTGATTCATTATTATTTTTAGTTCATTTGTCTTTTTGTAGGTAAATATAATATTTAAAGTAATTCAACAAATCCAAGCATGGTATTGAAGGTTCTTATTTAGTATAGATCAAATCCGTAAAGTTTCACAGCATTTTAAATAAATTAATACTTCATCAAATACTTAAATAATTTGGTGAAGCTATTTGATGAAGTATTAATTTGTTTAAATACTTCATCAAATACTTAAAATTAATACTTCATTTTAAACAAATTAATACTTCATCAAATAATATACTTTTTGAAATATACATATTGAATATAAAATAACATATGTATGAGTATGACTATCTGATTTATTTGAAATTTATTTTACAAAATCTTATAAATGAAGTAAGACTGAGAAAATTTAGTTCAGGGACCAATCACGTATCTCATCAGAACAGTTGTTTGTTTTAGATACAGACTTCCTCAAACCCTAATTTCATGTTTTACAGCAAGATACCTGAAAGATACCAAATATAACTGGAAATTCATCTCATATTAGATGTTCATATTTTATACTTCTCAAATTCTGGATAGATATGGTGATCATAAATGTTATTGAGGTAGACGTCTAGGCATACACATTTTTGTGGTGTTGAGGGGATGTTTATCGGGTCAGAAACTAATAAAGTAATGATTGAAAAAAATTTCAGTTGAGAAAAATGGAAACTTAAGGAGAAACTTATCTGATACAAAAGAACTTACTAATGTGAATTATATTAATGTTTCAAGGATTTCTCTTAGTATTGCATGGAAGTTGGCAGCCTCCTATTCCTTAAGAACAGTGGATGTAATAATAACATTGTCCCTTTTATATGTGCAAAATATTTTTAAGATATGAACCAAATGTGTTTTGGTTACAAAAGATGTATAGGCTTGGCATTGGGTAGGCAGGTCTCAGAATGTTTGCTCAACCTGATCCCCAAGTTCATATTGAAACACGCATCCTACTCACTCGTCCTCACTTTTCCCTGTAAAAAGCATGTTAGTGTGGAACTAATGAAGATAAATTATTATATTTTTATATTAGTAACTTTTATGACTAGATGAGTATAATGTTTATTTAAATAATGAGTGTGGGGGCAAGCTGATTCACCTGCATCTGTGCTTCTATCAAGTGGGTTTGGGTGATATTCCCAGTCCTATGATTTATTGATGTATAGCTTACTATCCTATAGTTGTAGGTTTTAATTAAATGTTTTAATCTTGATTAAAAAATCTTCCAGCACAGAGTAGCATACAATGGTGAATTATTTGCATTACAACCTATGAGTTTTGTGTGTGGCAGATTTCTAGATCCATTGGTGACGTATACCTTAAAAAGGCAGAATTTAACAAGGAACCATTGTATGCTAAGTTTCGCCTTCGTGAAACTTTTAAAAGGCCAATTTTGAGCTCTGACCCGGCGATGTCTGTTCATGAACTACAAGAGCATGACCAATTTCTGATATTTGCATCTGATGGTCTTTGGGAACACCTTAGCAACCAGGATGCTGTTGATATAGTTCAAAATCACCCTCACAGTGTAAGATAAATGTACTGCATGGTTGTTTCTATTTTGTTTTATTGTTTTTATTGCTTAATTACTCTATCTTCTGTCCATTCATAACTTATCTTCCCCTTTTCTATTGAAAAAGTTTCAAATGAGTTGAAAGTCGAATTTATTCATGTACTCTGATGAGCATTTAGCCTTTGATATTTTTAACATGCTTTTTCATGTGCTAACAACTCATTACTGTTTTCGTTTAGGTCATACTAGTATGCTCTCCCTCATGTAAATGATACTGATTACAGTCAAAAGAAGTTAAAATGGATTAGCCGTTGTTTTCTTTTGTAGATAGGCAACTTAAATTTGGATGTTGCATACAATTTACTCCCCACTTAATACTTGGTCATTCAAGACATCTTTTTCTTTAAATATAAAGGGTTATGTTAAACTACTGATAACACGATTTACATACAACCTTTGTTGCTCAATTGCATACTCCTTATTACTCAAAAAACAAAGGTTGTATGTAAGTTGTGTTAACAATAGTTTAACATATAGCCCTTTACATATGAACAAAAAAGATGTCTTGAATGACCAAGTATTTAAGTAGGGAGTGAATTGTACGTGTAACATCCAAGTTTAAGGTAGTCTATGTTTAGTGGAACTGAAATTGCTTAGGATGCACAGTTTTGATGGAAAAATTGACAATTTAAAGGAGATAAAACACTTCAATAGTAGCATCAGAGAGAAAAGGATGTATGCATTGTAGGCATTACATGTTTTCTGTCATTGCAGGGGAGTGCTCGGAAGCTGATCAAAGTGGCTTTGCTGGAAGCAGCAAAGAAACGAGAAATGAGGTACTCAGATCTGAAGAAAATCGACCGCGGTGTCCGCCGTCATTTCCACGATGACATCACAGTTGTAGTTGTATTTCTCGACTCAAATCTTGTTAGCAAAGCTAGCACAATAAGAGGTCCTCCTTTGTCAGTAAGGGGAGGCGGCGTTCCCGTACCGTCTAGATCTTTGGCTCCCATGGAACTTGCAGGTCCTGGCTGATGAGGCTGTCTGGTTAAATGATCTGTTGTTACCTCTGTATGTAGTGTTGTACTTGTATCCTTAGCAAGACATTGAGCTCTGGTGACCCACCAGCGTGTATATCCAATTTAACAAAGATTGTGAATTAATACATTGTAACAAGTAACTTGGGGTATGTGGCTTGTGTTGAGTAAAGTATCATGGAAATAGAGCATCGAAGCCAAACATGAGCTTCAATATTTTATTTTATCATTTAGTGAAAAATCTTGTCTGCAAATCATTGTTTTTATGATGAAACTGAAACGTATCATATTTTTCTCTAATCATTGTTTTTATGATGATTTCTGTAAATTATACATCCAGTCATTGGAATGCATAACTAGTCTTTTTTATTAATGATTGGGAATGTATAATTTATCATTTACTAATCTGGTTTAGATAACTGAAAGTGATAATTTGTGTTGTTTTGATCTATAGAAGTGTCTGTCTCTTAATATTACTAGTTTCTAAATATATCAACTTTACAACTCCATTTTATACCATCCTACAACTTAGTACATTAAAGCTATTGATTTACCCTGATATGGCTTGAATGGAAAGATAGAAAAGGGTTGATAATTGTAATTCATATAACACCTTAACTTCTATTATATTCTCCTCACATTGTTCTTGTCAATATCAATACTAAAACTATTATTTTCTAGACACCTTAAGTTTGTGCTCTTAAAGGAGAAGCTATCCATATCAACATGAAATTTCTCTAATCCAACACCATCTAAGCTCACAAAGCTCTGTGAATAATCATAGTGTTCCACTGATCCACGTGTCTCTGATTCCTTGTTACTGAAGCTATCATCTGAATAATGGGCTTGCTCTAGTTCTTTACAAACTTGTGTCATTGTGGGACGATGTTTTGGTTCTTGAGCTATACATTTTATTGCAAGTTGCCCCATCTTCAACATGACTTTCATATTGCATGGCTCACTTTGACAAAATAGATTTGCATCCATGATTTCGTCAATATTACCCTTCTCTATGCTAGGCCTTGCCTGCAAGATAGATATACCAAGTTATTGCAACGATAATTTATAAAAGGGTTTAATATGTTATTAGTCTTTATTAGATCTACTTAATTTTAGTACTACAAAAATTAATTAATTTATAGGGTAAGTTTTATGGTAGACCACTTTAATATTGTGGACCAGTAGTTGAAAATCGTTCGAAACTCAAACAATGCCTAACGTCAGCTCCCTAAAAGTAGAAGCTCACAACTGTCCTTGTTATAATGTATGAGACAGTAACCTAACCCGTGTTAGTTTAATAAAATAAGAAAAACAAATATTTATACTTCAAAACTCAGCTCATATTTGTTTTTTTGTTTTTGTTTTTATCAAGTTAACACCGATTAAATAATCGTCTCAGTTGTGGAGCCGAAGAAGATCTTGTAGTTATGTTTTGGAAAATTTTCAGATATATGTCCATAATAGATGATCTATCAAGGCAATTTAGTATGAAAATTGCCTCAATTGTTAAAAATACAAAAAAAATAAAATGTTGAATAAAAGATACAAGATTTTGTTAACTATATAAACTAAATATAAATAACAATGCTGCAAGAACTAAAGGTTAAAAGTTGATTTCATAATGACTTAAAATAAAATTTTCTATTTACTAAAGTTTGTCAAATGGGACATAGAATGGGTGGATGGATATAAAGAAAAACATAGGACATATTGGATTGCTTACCCAATCAATAATATGTTGGTTACTTTGATTTTCAGCATTATCCACAGCAGGCCTAGCTGAAATAAGTTGCAAAAGTATGACACCAAAACTATACACATCACTGAATTTGGTCAAATGGTAGCTTGAACAATATGCAGGGTCAAGGTACCCTGGTGTCCCTTTGATTTGGCTACTAACATGCGATTGATCACCAGTTGGCCCTGATTTTACCAACCCAAAATCTGAAACTTTAGCCTCAAAATTTTCCCCTAATAGAATGTTACTTGGTTTTATGTCACGGTGAATTATACTTGGCTTCATCTCTTCATGCAAATAAGCTATGCCTATAAAATGTACCACACAATTCTATGTTAATTAAAGAATTTTTCTTTTGATGAAGAGGGAAGAGGGGTTATTGTTTAAAAAATATACCTTTAGCTGCTCCTATTGCTATGTTCATTCTCTGCTTCCAAGTTAAGCTTCTCCTTGTGTTTCCTACAAAAGCCAATATTTTTCAATGGTGTTAGAATTAGATATAAGAGTCATAGTTTCAAATTGTGATCTACAGCAACCTAAATTTTTTGGAAGTCTCCAGAAGTAAACCTACCTATCATGTACTCCAGAAGTGAACCATTTGGAACATATTCATAGACTAGTATTTTTGCACCTTCTCGTTCTGATCAAAACATAATTAGTCCATTTTAGCATGAAATTGTGTTGGAATAAATCTAGTACAATGTTAAGAGTAAAGAAACGTGCTTTTGCAATGAATATCATAATACATTTTTACCGTACAAAGTAAAGAACTTTTTGCCTTTCATATAGTTATTACCTGGTTCTTCACAATATCCAACTAGACCAATAAGATTCTTGTGCTTTACTGCTGAAAGAAGCCTAACCTCTGCCAAGAAAAAACAAACTATTACCTACAATCAAGGCCTGTGCTTAGAATTTTGATGTCCTGGGGAATAAAAAAATGCTACCTTTGTAATTATCTAATATTATTTTTTACTGTAAAATCATAAATACATAATTCAATCATAATTAAGATATTTTTAAAAATATTACTTTGATCATCATTCGGTCATAATTCTAATTTAAAAAAATTTCTATCTACAACAATAATATATATAGATAATATTATTCTACAAAAAATGTATGTATTAGGGGAAAAAAATTAAGTGAATAATTCAATATCATATCACTTGATTTTAATTCAATTGTTAAAACTATCAACTGAATTTTAATTCTTCAAATAAAATTTAATCATAAAGATCATAAGAATTATCATATTTTAACAAGTTTAAAGATGTTTACAAAATATTTGTAAGTTTTTATCAAATAATGATATACTATTTTAATGCTAAACTAAAATTTTTTAAAAATCATTTGTATATAATTTTTTATATAAAATTGTTTTTTTTTTAATATCTATACATACTAACTAATATTACTTAAATACAAATTAAAAATATTGTGCCCCTCAAATATTTAATCTTATAATTATTTCGAATGTTGTTTTTAGTCTTCACACTCACTTTTCAATCCTGCAACTTATAAAACTGTATATCAGTTTTATAATTTGTTCGAACTAAAAAATGAATACAAAGATTAAAAATAAAAAATATAAATTCTACGAAGCCTAAAATCAAATTTAACATTGATTAAATATATTTTTCTCTTAAAGTTGTGAAGAGAATTGGCAAGAGAACTCAAGCAAGCAGGTATTTATTAGGCTAACCATTTCTGAATTCCTCAACACTTAAGAATGATTCAGAATGAGATCTCTTTATGGCTAATATTCCTTCTAACTCAAAGGTTCCCTTATAAACATTACCAAATGCACCAGAACCCAATAAGCAATCTTGGCTAAAATTTTTGGTAGCTCTCTCTAGTTCCTCAAGATTAAAACATCTTAAAGATATTTTTTCATATTTCAAGCTTTTAAACTCCTTTCCTACATAAAAGAAAAATCCAAAGATTCAGTGTCACACATTAGGTAAAACTAAATTAACAAATTTAATTGTAGAAATTCATGTCACCTTTCAAATTCTTAGGTTTGTTAAAAAATGGAATGACCCTTTTCCAGAAGAGGCAGAACATTAACAAAGCCAATGCCAATACTGTTGAAATGCCTGCAATAAAACCTAGAAACATATTATGTGTAGATGCATTCCTATCATTAACCATTATTGCAACCTTAGAATGATATTATTCTCCACAAAACTAAACAAATTCTATGATACTTAGCAAATATACTCATATACTTGAACGTCCATTCGTAGGCCGGCATATAAGCCAAAAGTTCCTATTACATGATAGTGAAAAATATAATAGAAAAATTTAAGTACCAATAGAGAGTCTAATTAAGCATAATAATTTGTTAATTAATTTCTAAAAAGTTGCTATGCAAACGTATTGTGATTATAGTGTACCTATAAAATATATTTTAATTTGATTTATTATCAATTGATTATAATTATTTATTTTACTCTTTAAAATGAGTTGTTTACTTTAAAAGAGTCTGATGATTATTTTTTTTTATATAATGATACAACGTGGAAACATTATTGGAAAGTAATCTAATTAATACAAGAGTATGCTTACAAAATTGAATAGACATGCCATGCCGGATAACCTTAGTTTATGGGATTGACCAAGTAAAGTTTGTTTAATTAGTTGCACCCCAAAAAAAAAAGTTTGTTTGATCGGATCAATTTGATTAGTGATTGATTTGGAATATATATATTTTTAATTAAACAACGAACCTTAATTTGTTAGAGGCCCGTCACTTCTAAGCAATTTGAAGATAGCACTGCATTAGTCTTGTCCTTACCATCTTAATTAAGAAAAAAAATTTAAGGTGGAAGATAGTTGACGATGGATGAGTATTTGAAACATATTTAAAACTCCCAACTATTTTAGACATTGTTAATAAGAAATTGACTTTAATTGTTATTTCTATTTTTATAATTAATATAATAACTTAAATGATATTAATTTGATAAAAATAATAAATAAATAAATAAAGACGTATTTTGTATTAAATCTACGTCAATAAAGTCGTCGTTTTATTTATAAAAACGAAAAGAATCGTGAACTATTAGTTCTGAAAAATAGCGTCAATTATGATTAGAATTTTCGATTAGAATTTAAATATTGGTTCACAATAGAAGTCCATAGACAAACTCACCAATTAATTAATAAGCTTAATTGAAGTTTTAGTTCTCTTATTTTTACTGATTCACGAAATTGATCCATCTATCTTAAAAGTCGACAGTTTAGTCTTTCCCTATAATTTTTTAACAAAAAAATAATGATGCAATGTTTTAAATAACGTGACATATGATACAACTATGTAAAATCATTAACACCATGAAATTAGAATAAAACGCCGTAAAATCATATAATTGTATGTCATGTCATTAAAAATATGTCAAATATTCATTTTTTTTAGGTAAAAAAATTGAGAAAATAACTAAAATTGTTGACTTTTAAATTGGAGGATCAATTTCGTAAATTAATAATAATAGAAACCAAAACTACAATTAAGCCTAACTAATATGCAACTTTGTTTATTTCTTTAAAGTGATTCACGAATTAAGTTCCTGAAATTGTCCCAAAAAAATTGAAAATAAAAAGTTCTTGAATTGAAAGTAAAGGTAATGGAAAATTTATTTACAAAGCTAATAAAATAATTTTTGAAATTGAATTTGTTTTTAGGCAAAAAAATTATTTTTCTTATCATATTAAAACAGTCTCAGAAAATTAGTATTGATATGTGAAGTTCGATTATGCAGTACAGACACAAATATAAATACAAGAAATTTTTGAAATTCAAAATACAACACGACTTAAATTTAGATGTAGTAACAAAATTTTATTAAAAATTTGATATAGATTCAAATAGTTATATCTTTATTTCTAGATGCAGAATAGTTATAAACTTGATTCTGGTGTTTGCCTCTGATCCAACAAACTTGATTCTATTGTTTGCCTCTGGTCCAACAAATTTGATTCTATTGTTTGCCTCTGGTCCAACAAACTTGCCTCTAGTCCAACAAACTTGATTCTGGTGTTTGCCTCTGGTCCATCAAACATGCTTCTGGTGGCTGCCTCTGGTAAATTACACTCGCCTTTGGTCCAATAATTATGCCTTTGGTTGCTCCATGCCTCTGGTCAAGTGAAGCTGATTCTGGTTTGTGCCTTTGGTCAAGAAATCATGCCTCTGATTGTTCTTGCCTCTAGTGCTCCTACCTCTGGTTCATTAAACGTGCATTTGATTGTTCCTGCATGTAGGTCCAGTGATCATGCCTGTGGTTGTTATTTGTCTATGATCAAGTATAGTTTGCTTCATCAAAACTGAAATTCCAGAAACATTTAGAAAAAAAATTCTAATTCTTAGTTTTATGCTCAACGGCTAGAATTAAACTCGACGGTTATAATTTTGAAGACAATGAAGCACCATGCTGAAGGACAAACAAACCATGTCGTGAAGGATACAAGACCATTCCTTGAAGGACATTCAACCATACTTTGAAGGACAAGGACAATGTTGCATAAGCTTCTATAAACTGCACACAAATTCTGAGTTCAAAGTAACAGACTAAGATACAAATTTCAAACATAAACAGAACCAATCACAACAACTTATAACATTCTTTCAAAGTGAATTAATCTCAAATCAGCAAACACAAACACTGAGTTAGAAAATTGTCAAATTTATCTAAGTGTTGAGAAAGAAATATTTGAGAGCTTATATTACAAATACACTCTAGTTATAGAGAAAATTCTGAAACCCACAAACACTCTTTCTTTGTATACAAGCATGATAGTGGCTGATTGTGTTCCTCAACGGCTTGACGACACTAAGATAAAATGTTGAGAAGACTTGTTAGAACTTGTAAACTAAGTTCGATAGTGTCTGCCCTTTCCTTAACAACTTGACGGTACAAAGTTGGAGGTGAGAGGATTGAACACAGTCATTGTGACTAACCAAGTGCTCAAGTGTAAGTTCTAAATATAGTAGATTAAATCCTTTGAAAAAGGAGACTGGATGTAACTACTAAGTTAGTAGTGAACCAAAATAAAATAGCTGAGTCATTTATTTTATCACTTCAATTTTTAAGACATTCGAAATATTAAAAAAAAAATCTGTAAACACAATTCAACCTTCATTTCTTATATTTCTTGCCCAATATATTGTATGGTTGTCTTTTTTTGGTTATGTGTTGTCACATTGTAGTAGCATCAACGAAATAGAACAAAGGAAATTGATCTTCTTAAATTAGGAGAAAGGATTTGGGTGAAGCCGTGAGGATAGCAAGATGTACATGAGGGGTTTCTTGGGACTGATTGCATGTTGTTTTGTGGGAGTATTCAGAGCTAGGTGGATGAAAATTTTATTTTTTATATTTTTTCTTTTAGTGAAAATTTTAAGTTTATTCGGGGTAAGCGAAAACTATCAACTTAATTAAAATAACATCAATTAAATTATTAATATATTATTATGTCAACTAATAAATTAAAAATAAAGTATTTAGTTAATTAATTAATTACTTTTTTGCAATAATTAATTAATTAATTATTTTATTTAATAAAAATTAAATTATTTTGAAATAAAAATTAATATATATTGGTTTTTTAGTTCAAAGGTATTGTCATCTTTTAAATAATCATAACATTTTTTTCTTCTCACTATCTATCTAACCAAACAAAGAAATAGATAAAAATATAATTAATTCTCTTTCATTTTATTGATATTTCTCTTATACCAATCAACTATTATATTTCTCATCTATTTTTTTTTTCTTACGCTCTCTCTTATTTATTTTCCCCCAAACCAAACACATCCTAAGTGATGCATGAAAATATTGTTGAGTTCGGCGGCACGATTTTGAGAAGAATGTCAAATCAAAGGAATTTATTGTCGGCATGGGATCACCAGAAATGCAAGTCCATATTTAACTTGAAGAAGGTGGCCAACCCCCATGGGGTGGAACCAAGAATAAATTACTGGATTGGCCAACTATATTTTTAAAATTTATTCATATATGTAAAAACAAAATTATTTAAATTTATATCAACTAATTACATTAATAATTTATCAAAATGCATAACGTTTCTCTTACATATCATGAAAATCATCAATAATTAAATTTATACTAATCTTTTAAAGTTGCGAAATTTTTTTTAAAAAATCTGGTTATAAAAACAGATAAAATGCACTCTTCATATCAATTAATTACTTTTATTTATAACCACTTTTATTATTTTATTGATTTTTTTGTTACTAATGAAAAAGTTACTTATACTCATGCTCATAAAAATAAAATAAAAAGTTATCAAAGTCTCAAGTTTTATTAAACATTTTAGGAAGTTGTATTGATCATGACTACTAACAATTAGTTAAAAATGTTGTACAATTAAAGAATAATAAAAATATATATTGAATTTTAACACCACTAAAACTAAAGCTTACTATGTTTTAAGCTTGTTACATTAAAATAAGTTCTCACAAAAATTGAAACTAAGTTTGACAATTTTCGAGCTAGTGTGAGTCATAACCAACATAAGTCACCATCAATATGATCATTAACTAGAAGAAAAGACACCATTAATGATTCATGTGTGGAAAAAGAGTCACAATCGAAATGATCTCGATGGAAATAAAATAACCCACTAATATGATCCATATGTGGGAGAAGAGCCACCACCGATTAATCATCGATGGAAATAAAAGGAACCACTAATATGATTCATATGTGAAAAAAAAGTCACCACCGAATTAATCGCCGATTGGAATAACATTGGATTGTTTGAGCAAATGATCCTCACGACCTTGTCCTTGGAACCAAATTCTCACACCAGTAACTCAACATGCGTAATTGGAATAACTGACCAATTTTTTGCAAGAAATTAGCGGAAGAGTAGTAAACTGAAAGCGGGAGAAGAAGCAACATCAAATACAGTGCTAAACATAAGGAATTACGTAAGGAGAAAGAGAAAAGGTTGTTGAAAAATCATCAAAAATTGAAAATTACATCAGAATGTGATTTAAGACACCGAGTGACGATCAACGTTGAAAACCGGTGGCTGGAGAATGTGCCATGCGATGTTGGTGACAGAGCGTGGGAATCACGCAGAAAGGAGTAGCAGCGCGTGTAGAGGAGTTTGACAGCAGAAAAATGGTCATTATGCTCTCCAAAGATTTGCACGACGTCTGTGGTGGTTTTAGGTAATGGATTGCCCTGGAAAAAGGGATGTTGGTGTTGGCAAAACTGTAACAAAGTAAAAAAGGACAGAATTGTGACAACAGGTATAAAGCACAACTGTGTTTGAGGAAAAAAAATTAAGTGTAAAAATGAACAATGATGGCAGCGCTTTTGAGGCAGCTGTAGTTGTGTGGTTGGCTGCTAGAAAGGTCGTCCAAGTTGTCGGCGACAAATGTTTGTTTGAAGCCAAAAATTGAAAGACTGAAAGGTGGCACTGTCGACGATAAATGTTGCTGTAGGTAGCAGTAGTGAAGCACATAGAAATGTCACAAAATCATAGACATGTCACGAAATCATAGTCTACTCTAATATGTCTAATGAGATCATACACCTTCTGTATATAATAATGTGTATAATAATGCTCCAATAATTATATTTTATATTTAAGAAGTTGTATTGATTAAAACTACTAACAGTTAACTTATGATGTTATACACTCAAACAATAATAAAAAACAAATACTGAAATTTAAAACCTATATTCAAAATTTCTTGGTAGTTTGGCAATAGTTATATGACAAACTTTCCATAACAAAGAACTATTATTACTTATTTATAAATTAATAATTGATAATATATAACAATTCTATAAGAGGTTGGATTAAATATTTTTCTTTTAAGATAAATTTTTGGTCTAAAGTTATTTATGTAATCGTTTTTTTTTTCATTTTCTTTTATCTAAATAAATAATTTTCTCACATATTTAGTTTTCTTTTGTGTTTTTGTCGTTTTAGAATGACATTGTTTTGATTGTTCGTCGTGTTGCAACATTGTTTTAGTTTTCTACCTAATTAGAGTATTTATTTAATTTAGATTGAGAAGTCAACTTCAATCTAGTTGAGATGGAGTCTCGTTACTACCTTAAGGGGTTTGGCCTGTTACTAAATTTTCAAGATACATTGTGTCATTGTTTATTGTTATACCCATTAACTAATTGATGGTTGTTAAATTTTATTTAACCATTTAGTCATTATCTAATACTCTACGGTAATATTTTATTAATTTTTGGGGTATTTTCTGTATAAGAAAAAATGAAATTTATTTTTCTTGAGTAATTAAAATAATGGACAAGTGGAATAACGAAGAAAATGCTGCTTAATCCTTTATTTTTAAAAAGCAACAAAAGTTATGTCCTATAGGCATGAGTATGCAAATGAATAAAATAAAGGGTCTTGGAAATATAGGGTTGCCACCTCAAAGTCCTTAAGAATATTTTCACAAAAATAATATTATTTTTGCTTATTTTTTTAAGAGATATTTAATTTATAATTTGATTAATAAAAGTTGATCTATATTAAGGATCAAATATATTAATTTTTGTTGACCAAATTATAATTCAATAAATGTCTATTCTAAAAAAAATCGAATAGAGTAATTTTTTTTAAAAAATTACAAAATTAACTCTACCATAATTATAAAATAAACTAAATTTTCTAACCTAAATTCTAATTGTGTGGGCTATGAATTTTATCCAGAGATATACAAATCAAACCAAATGATCATATGATCTCAAATATTTAACCAAAATTAATTAAATTAGTTTGATATTTTTGTATGGGTTTGAGTCCAAATTGAACTAAACGAATAAATCCGACTTTTATTGATTTGAGTATAGTTTCACGTAATTCAAAATAGAATCCACAATACTCAAACCAAACCATTATCTTTTATTAATACTATGTCAATATTAGTATCTTAAAAAATGTGTTGTGTTTAAATGTATTTTAATAATTATATAAATTATTTTTGTCCTTGTAGTTAATAAACTTGTTTTAATAGTATACAAATTTGAATTTTATTTGTATGCATCGACAATATAAAAATATTTTACATTGTGAGTTAATCATACCTATCAGATTATTAAATCATTTGACTGTTATTATAATTACTTTTAAAATCACCCTTATGAATAGTTGTAATGTATCGACAATGTAAATTTTTTTACAATGACAATGCATAACAAATTAAACTCTAAATAAATAGTGTTTGAAAAAATTAGATTTTTAAAAACTAATTTTTAATTACTAAAAAAAATCAACTCAAATTTGATCTATTATTTCTTTTTAATAAGCTTTAGGGGTTTGACTATCAATATATTTTTAAAAATTTACAACTTAAAATTCTTATATACAATACAATATTATATTTGTTTATTTATCCATTAAAACTTCAAAAACTTGGTCACCCCAATGTTTCACTTCAAACTCCATCACCGCTTAAGTGTGTGACTTTTTAAATTAAGTCTTTATTTGTAATACTTTTGTTTTTATATATTTAATAAAAACAATATGTTTTTAATTTCAATTATATGACTTTTTAGTCTTGCCCCATGTTGACCCAAAGTTCTGGTTCCGCCCTTAATTCAGTGTAAATTACTTTGGTGTATTTAACATTACAATTATAGGGACATGAGTATTTCGTACACATCAATTTTATCATATTTGTATATTTTGTAAAATTTATGGGCATTGTGCTGTTTTATGGTATTAATTTAGATGTTGTGAATTTATTCACAGGTTCATTTTCGTTTTTAACAATTTTGAATTATATTGTTATTGATCAATATAATTTATATCGTTTTGAATGAAATAAATACAATATTTTTTTAGTCTTAAAAAATGTTGGATTAAATTACACTAATATAATGTTAAACCATTGATACAAATTTTACAAAATCAACAATTGTATTTAAAATTTATATCATATAAATCATTTATGTAATTTTATATAAATCTAAAATCATCATGATATGTTAGTTATTGACATATATCAAAATTAATGTCTTATGTAATTTGATTAAACGCCGTTAGTCTTTATAAGTCTCAATCATTAATGAAATGATTTTAGATTTGTGCGGAAAATTTTATATGAATAATCTATATGATATAAACTTTCACTCCAATGGTGGATTTATAAAATATTTATCAGTTAAAATATATTATTGAACGGTGTAACATTACATTAGTGTAATTTGATTGTCTTCATTATATAATACTACTTTCGTCCCTAAATATAAGATCTTGTTGAGTATTTTTTTTCTTTTTTTATAAGATTCTTTTTAATTTTCAAGTGTATTATTATTTCTTTATTAACATACCATTAATTAATTTATATTTTTTTTGCAATTAACAATAAAACATTAATTAATTTCCTTTCTTAAAGAATACAATTGTAAAATTAATATTAATTGTCAAAAAATTTAATACTACTATCAATTTTTTTTAACTGTCGGTGATTTGATCAATAAAATCCTATATTTATAGAAAAATCTAACATTAAATGAATTAAATTAAAAAATAAATTTTTACAAAGATCAAAATTAAATTAAACTCATATTACAGGAAAAAAAGATTGTTAATCCATTCAAATAACAACAGTTGTGGCTTATATATATATATATATTGTATTATACAAATGTCATGAATATTGAATGCTTTTATTTTTCGAAAGTGATCAAAATTATTTATACCATAGCTTCATAGATTATATAACAAGGATAAAAAACACAGTTAATTCATTTTATTTTTTTTTTATTTTTTTTTTTTATAATACAAACAAAGTGGTCCCTCCACCACTTTGTCCCTAGCTCCGCCCTCACAACTTGTGAAGACGATCACATGAATTCATCAATTTGTATAGCAATTTGAATTATACTTTATTGCTGGACAACAGCTACAAAGGTTTAAAAAGTTAGATCCATTTTTAATGTTTTACTAGCCATATTTCTTTTGAAAAAATCTGCTGTAATTGAAAAATATACACTACAACTAGAGCTGTCATTAAATTTTAAAGTTTCTCTGAAAATTATTCAATCAAACCACTTAATATTAGATCATCTATTGTGATAATTTTTTAAAGCCTTCATTGATTATTTCATTATTTTTGAATGACCTATATGAGGGGATTCATGAACTTAATATTTTGTCAATTGATATTTTTTTAATTCAAAATTCATTTTTGTTGGAAAAATATTAAAAAGAAATTATTGATAAAATTAAAATTTACTTCTTTTTCTGAAAAAAAAAAGCAATTTGTTTTTCGAAAAGATTTCTTGAAAAAGATAAAAAAAAATTAATTTATTCTTTTTTGGAAAAAAATCGATTTATTTATGAAAAAATAAAAAATTATTATTATTATTTTTAATCAAAAAAAAAATTGAAACTTGTTTTTGAAAAATTTTGAGAAAAAATTTCAAAAATTTTTTCCAAGTTTTTTTTTAAATAAATGAAAAGATAAATTTGAAAAGTTTGACCTATAAACCCACTTAAATCTACAAAATTTTAAAGGCTTTTTAATTTTTAGAACTTTATTTAGATGATCTTTTTAAATATGAAATTTTGTGGCCCTCCAACGTATGCTCTGAAACTTATAATTAATAGAATTGTTAAAGTGATTTATAATTAATAGATTTGTGAAATTAATACATATAACTATAACACTAGGTAGATTTTCCGGCTTAAATTTCAATTTTAATTGTTTTGAACTCTATACAAGGGTATCAAAAAATGAAATTTATGATTCGATAAATTGAAAATTTAATCCAACTCAATTAAATTAATTTTTATTTTTGTGAAGTCTCAATCTCTATTAGTTCATATATCGGTTTCAATCTCTTTCAAATTTTTAGTATTAGAATGCCCTTTTTTAATATCCTAAACCAATCATAATACCCAGGCCCACTTAACCATACGACAATACCACAACTTGGGTGACCCATCATAATACCAGGCCCACTTTACCCTACTACACATAAACACAAACCCAACAAAGAAAAAATAAACAAAAACCCAACATTTAATTCTCTAGCTGTTCCTTTTGAAAATTTGACTCCGTATCCCCTTAATTAATCCTATACCCCCAAAAAGCCAGTGAAAATACCATAATACCTTCATATGTATTAAGTCAAAATTTTCATTTTTTTAAAGTTTTCTGGTACAGAACACCACTTCGGAAAACAAGTTTTCCGGTAGTTCTAGAAAACTTTTTTCAAGTTTTCCAGAAATAATGAACTACCGGAAAACTTGTTAGTGATTTTTCAGGAAGTTATCGGAAAACTTCACCCACAAGTTTTACGGTAGTTTCAGATTTTTTTTATTTTAATTTTTTTATTATATTATTATTTAATTAATTTATTTGATTTTAACTATATTTTTTTTCGGTGGGTAGGGATAGATGTAAAGACGACAAAGTTATAGCTACGGGCGAAGCTTCATTACGACGACACGGCCACCCCAAAATTTTCAATAATTTTTTAAGTGATCTAAAAAAATTTAATAAAATATAATTTTTTTTTTTAAAATAAGGGTGTGTACCGGAAAACTTGTGGATAAAGTTTTCCGAAAAAACGTTCTGGAAAAGTTGGAGAAAATTTTCCGGTACACACATTTTTCCCTTCTGTACCGGAAATCTTTTTTTTAGTTTTCCGAAAATATCCTTCTGTAATGGAAAACTTTTAAGTTTTCCGGTAAAACTCTGTGTACCGGAATTCTTGAAAATAGTTTTCGAGAAGTGAAAGTGGATTTTGTAAAAAAAAAAAAATTAAAGGTATTTTTGGCATTTTTAAAAAATTGTGGAGGTATAAAGATAAAAGTGGAAGTACAGGGTCAAATTTTAGTTCCTTTTTAGATCTCCACTTCATATTAATCATTCAAAAATCCAATTTGAATAAAAATACTATATAGTCACATACAATAAATGGAAAGTGATTTTATTTATGCCAAAAAAATCTTTCTGCTAACTTTGTTTCAATGATACATGCCACTCATAAATGTGGTACCTCTCTAAATGTAACCAAATGAAGTATGTGTATGTTTCTTATAAACAATGATACAACCTATTTTATTTTCTTTTTACCTTTTCCTTTTTTCATAAAATGATGATAGAACCTATAGAAGATGTACTCAAAATAATTACTTATAGAAGATGTCTTCGGCATAATGGGCAAGAGCCATGCTTGATAATCCATTGGTCAATACAAGGTAGGTGAAACATATGATCGCAATGGGACAATCTTCTAACTGTGTCTCCAACTTCTAAATCCTGAATTTGCACGAAATTAACGATGTCAATTTTAATTTTAATTTGCGTTGTGATGACTTGATATGATAAAAAATTATATATAAATGCAATCAACATGACCACAATTGTAGTCGTAATATAATTATAGATATTTTAAAATCTTTATATCGTAGATTTAATTGTAATTGTTAAATTGAATACATAAAAATAATGATGTAAATTAAAAAGGACTAACAAACCTGAAGACAAATTGAACATGAAACTCTATTGCCAGAAGCATCAAAATTGTAGTCACTCGTGATCAGCATTGTTGGAATCTTTTCAACCGAAGCTCTTGATATACCTTTGTCGCCGCCAATGTGAAATAAGTTTTGAACCTCATTAAATCTCATTTCATAAGCATCCATCTGAGTAAGGAAGTAAATTAAAGATCCATTTGTTACGGATTATAAAAAAACAGTAATTTTAATATTTAATAATTTTAAAATTATCTATTAGAGATTTAAAAAAAAATCAATATTTGATTTTTATTTGTCCACTGAAATAAAAATAATGTTTTTTTAAATATCAGTTCTAAAAAAAATGATTTTTATAATAAAAATCAATTTATCATTTAAAACAATTTTTATATTATTTTTAAATTCTAATTTTTTTACAAAAATTATAACAAATAAATAAAAACTCTTAAAAATAATTAGTTTTAGAAATAAATTGTAACAAGCAAACTGTAAGACATAATATAACCAATATAATGCAAGTGCAAAATATGAGTAACCAAATCATTTTATATCTCTCACTATGGATAAAGCAAATTACCTGATTTTGGACCGCATTCAAGATGGCTGGACCTATCCTTTCACGTACAAGTCTTCCATTCACTAGGCTATTAATAACATCAATCTGCATATATACAATAAACTCAAAAATTACTAGTGAAAAATTGCACTCATAAGCAAAATTTTAAATCAAGGTTGCACTATAAAATTGCCGACAAATCCAATTGATGCAACTTTCATTATAGTTATATTGTCGTGGTCAACTTTATTTTTAAAATGAAGTCTTGAACATAATTAAGCTTTAAAAAATCTAACAAACAACAGCGAATTAAAATGCTACAAAATTATAAAAGACTTTGACATCATATTTTTATTCAAAAAATAATAAATATATGAGTCACCTCTCTTATATATTTAATATTTAATTTGTTTATAAATATAAAATTTAATACTAAACTAAGTATTATGTTACTCACCAAATATAAGAGACATACAATTACAGATTCATCGGATTGCCAAACATCAAGAGAATATTCAAAGACTTCAAAAGAGAAAACAGTTCCTGACATTGCACCAACAACAGCACCTCGAATGAAACCAGTCTCTGTCTCTTGCCCTATTAAGGCTCCAGTTATAGCCCCCAACAAAGTTTCCACTGCCAACAAACAAACCAAACCATCAAATCAATCCTTAATAACCGCAAATGTGTCACAACATTCAATGATTCTTAAAACAGAAACAAGACAACACTGTCATGTCAACACATGTAAACAAAACAAACACATGCAAAACACTCCAACGCAACAGACACACACTAAAGTAGATTGGTACTTAAAAAGTCAATAGAAATTCCAACCACAACTAACAATATTTTTTGAAATTATAAATTAACACTCTTCTTCTTGGTCTTAACGGAGTCCCTCGATATGTCATTTTGATAAAAATAAAAAAAAATAGTGTATTTTAAAATATTTAATTTATTAAACCGACATTAATTATATTATCATTTCAATCGTAGATATGAAGAAAATCGTTAATTTATAATTTCATAAAATATTGTTATATTAATATTTCTGATGACTTTTATATCCTTTTATACGAAAACCATGTACCAAAGTGGTCTATAGATAATCTGCCAAAAAAAATTTTTTTCAACAAAATCGTGCATTTTTGTCTTAATTAACCGAGAGCACCATATATATTATAATTGCTAAAAACTAATTAAAAGACAACCTCGTACACACGAACATGACACACCACTATAGTGGCGATTGAAGACAAAATTCACTAGAAAGAATTCAGAACAAAACAAGAATAGGAATATATTATAGATACCAAATGCAAAGCATAAGGTTAAGATTGCAGAAAAAATATTCCCGATGATGACTGAGACGACAACCCTTTTGACCCTCTCAAAGAAATTATCAAAGAAATCCAAAAAAGGGAATTTATTTGCCACAAACTCCATCTGGGTGTCTCACAAACTGAGTTTTGTTAATTCTATACGTCTAAAGATTGGAGTTTAAGCAAACCATAATATATAGTTATATTATAATTTATATATAGTAGTATATAATGAGCTTATATAGAAGATGAAGATATCTTTCAAAATGAAAGAAAAAAAGATGATGAAGATAACTAAGTCTATTCTTTCCACAAATGCTTTAGTGAGCAAGATATAAGAAGATGCTATGAAACTATCACCGACCAACCCGCATTTAAAGCTGGTGCACACGCATTACAAATTGAATAATACTATATCAACACAGTCATAATAACTTAAGTAACATCTAATTAAAAATTGTTCAAATAACAATTTAAAATTAATTTCTCTAAACGATTCATTTTTAATTGAAATGATTAACTATTTGAGTTTAAAAGTTTTGTTGATTATAATATATCAACATCTAATTATTCAAAAAAAAAAAATATATATATATATATTATTTTTATATTTAATTTAGTTATTTTGAATTAAATTTAAATTTTAAATTGATTTTATCTTTGAGATATCAATTTCCAACAAAATTCCAAACTATCAAAAAATTTATCTTGAATAATTCACTTTACATGGCGAAGAATTAAAGTACGATGCTTTTTTGATTTTTCTCTACTCTCTTAGTTACACCCTCAAACACAAAATAGTTAACTATAATTTTCAAAATATGTTTAGCCGCATATTCATTCTTCAAATTTCATTCTATATTTTTTTATGAATATTTCATTAAAAATATATATTAGTTTTTCTTCGTTTATTTTTTCATCTAAGAATTGTACATGAACTAATAAAAAAAACTAATTTTAGCACGTTAACGAATTCAATTCACGCATTATATATAAATTCTTAATTTTCAAGTATTATACAAACTTAATTCACTCGGATTTACATAAATTTAGTTAATATGATACTTGTAAATTTTGAATTTTTAGATGTTGCACGAACTAAATTTACATAAATGTATGTGATTGATACATGAATTTACTCACTGAATTAATGTATGTGAATTGAAGGTTAATTAGAATAGTATTCTTGAATTCAATTTGAAGGGTGATTTGCAATTCCATTTCATTTCAAGATTTTAAGTTGTACTTGAATTGAAGGTGTACGTGTTAATGCATTATTTTAGACAAAAATTTACGTAAATAAAATTTATGTATATGTGTATCCTTTTAAAATTGAGTGATGTTTATGTGATCTCGTTTCACGTATACTCCTATCACATTGAATAAATAGGAATAATGTAGAAAAATTGTAAAAATATATGGAATGAAAAAATGGGTAGGGAAGCATGGGTTTAAATTCAAAAGTGATAGAAAGAAAAGGACCAAGGAAAAGAAAATTGAAAGGAAGAGTGAGACAAAGGAACAGGAATATGAATAGGAAGGAAAATTGAAAGAACATTGGTTGAAAATTTAAAAATGGAATATGGGTTTTTTTTTGTCTTACATGGGTGTAATTTTTTGATAATCATGTTACAGGTACAATATATTACCTCTGTTTAGAAATGACCAATTCTAGCCAACGAAAATGAGTAATAGATAAGGAGTCTTTAATATCTTGTAAAGGAATATTTAATATAAAATATTAAATATTTTAAAATATTTAAAAGACAAAAAGAATATTAAATGGAATATGTAAAAAAGTTTTAGCAATTTATAAAATAAATAAAAAATGTATACTATTTATCAGAGTATTATTTTCTATTTACCATCAAAATATTATTAAAAATATTTTTGAAAAAATATTTGAGATAACAAAAGTAGGCTAAATAGATTTATTATATTAAAAAATAAAAAAATTATTGAATGGTCATTAAACAATAAAAGTTTTATAATACTTATACTTATCGATAATTTTTTCTCTCCAAATTTGTGTCACTATTTATTCCTAATGTTGAACTATGGTAGAATTGAAAATAGGTTAGATCGAGTTAGATTTTACAAGGCAAATGTCTAATATGTTATCTATCATGAACTTATTTTAGGTGTGAGTTTGAAGCTAGATAAATTTCATTTAAATACAAATGGGAATAGTACAATTAAATTAATCGTAAATTGAGACATTTTCCTTCATATTTTGAAATAAAATCTTATGATTAAAAAAAAGCCAAGAACACACTAATGATACACAAACATTTCAGAAGCCAATGAAAAATAACAAAATCAAAACTTTTCTTTAATGCAATGCATCTATGAAAAAAAAAAAAACTGTTATTGTTCGCTCATATCAATTATAGATGGTATTTGAGATTATCAATTCAACCACATGTTAATAAATCATAATAAAATGACTATTGGACACATACTCATTGAGTACCCGCTAAAATACCCACGATGGGCAGGGTAAAAACCCGCATTATACTTATAAGTATAGACATGAGTAATCATCCGCAAAAGTAAGCGGATATAGGTGCAAGTACATTTACCTATCCTTCTATGCACCTGCATATCATATATTATTAGTTTATATATATATATATATATACACACACACACATGAATATCTACAAAAGATATAAATTTTATTATGACTAATAATATTTAAGCTATCAAATATAAATAAAATCAAACTAAAAATTAGTCAAATTTCTCTTTATTTTTCCGGGTGGAATAAAAATATTCCATAACAAAGACATATATAAAATTAACAATTAATTTCATAAAAGATGGTAGTTGTTTTTTAAATTTTATTTTGTTCTTAATCAAATAAATTTGTGTTCAGTCTAGTAATTAATTTTTCTTTTTGTTTTATTTGTATTAGTAGTACTAAATCAAATAAGTATTTACAAGTTCAATATTGTTTTTGATAATTTAAATATTTTAGTTTATTATTTTCATGATTTAATATTAAAGAACTTTGAATATTTTCTTATTGTGTTAAAATTATGATATTTTATAATTTAATAATATAATTTAGTTTAAATGCGGGTAACAGATATGAGTACTGAGGTATGCAAAGGGTACAAGTATGTTGATTAACATTGAGACCCGCATGGCTACGGATCCGAGTACGAGTATCTTTTCAAATTGATTGCGTGAGAACAAGTATTATAGTACTTTATTCATGCTCTACCCATTGTCATACCTAAGTCATATGTAATGCTAAAAATATGTTGAATTTGGTGGTAGTTTTCTAAAAGCTTCTTGTGAGTCTTTTTTTCTACTACATTAAGACAAAAAAACAAATAACGACACATCATAGTGACAAACAAATCAAAACGCACTAAAAAAACAAAATCATAGTTAAACACACAAAAAAACTCATTACATATAAAGTTATTTATTTAAGTAAAATGAGAGAATAAAATAAATTAGAGGGTCAATTCTTAACTAAGCAATCATCCTAAACAATCTCTCTAAAAGATGAAGAGAGAATTATGTTTAATTAAAGGAGAGATGAGGTGGTATATGTCAATTCAAGATTACTCTTTAATGCAATAAATCAATAATGCATTAATATATTTTATGTGTAGAAAGATTTCAAGTTTTGTTTAATAATAATTTTTTGTTTGCTGAAGTTTTGATGTCTTACTAAAAAAAAAAGTTGTTTTGATGTCAATTAGTGTCTGTTACAACTCCCCTAAACTAAGGCCGTAAGCTCTTTAGAGTGACCATGCCTAGAGGGACATGTTGTCTGAAATGTCGCAAAATTTTCAAAACAGTACAACAAATAGCTGTCGCATTTATATATTTTATAAAGATTAAAAAATTTAATAAACAAAAATCTCTAAAATATTTTATATTTTTAATGACTTAATTTATTAATTATTAAAGATAATTTATACAATATATTTTACATTTTATTAAAATTACATGAATTAAATGCAGTCAACAATATTTTTTAATATGAATAATTAGTTCAGTTAATTCAGTTTTGATTATAATTTATTTAGGATGGAATATTATATGTCATAGAGGTAGAATAAAAAATAATATTTTAAAAATAATGTACATAATATTAATTAAAAGTATAATAAAAAAATTAAAATTATATTAAAAATTAAAAGTAATATAAAATTATTTTTTTTGAAATATGTGACGGTTATTTTGAAATATAGTGAATTATATTATTTTTAATTAAAGCATTTCTTTTCTGGTTACAAATACACATCATTTTCTATTACTAAGCCTAGATTGTTATGACTCGATCACCCAAAATTAGTACTACTACTGTTACTTTCCAGATCTCTGAAAACAACTGATCTCGTACGAATCTTGTGTTTGTCCAATTGGAGCAATGGAACCCATTTGTGACCTTTTTCTTCTGCAATCTATACCATATGATTGGTGGTTAAACTAAGCAATGACCCCAAAAATCCAATCTTAGATTCTACTACACCATTCTTAATTATAAGTCTCCATGACTTTTTTTTTTTTAATTAAAAAAAGTAGAAAACAAAATTAATATGTTAATTTTATAGATTGAATGTTGATATCCTTGAATTACCTTTTACATATGAATCTATTTACTTTTTAAAATATTATTTATTTTTGAATATATATAATTTGATTTTTTTCATTTTAAGATAAATTAATAGTAATTATAAGATGGGTTTGGAAAAATAATAATAAATGCACTGAATATTTTGAAATGATGTTTATATTTTAAGACAATTTTTTCTCAAATGATATTTATAATTAAAGACAAAGATAATATTATATTTATTGAGTCGGCTAAGTTATTTTGTAATCAGAGCTGGTCAATATTCAATTTGTTCATTTTTTAAAGATTTAGTTTTTATATTTCTTCGTCGAAAAATGTTATTTGAATACAAATTGTGAACACAATACTTGACACGCATGTAATGTTCATATAGTAAACAATATTTTTTTAATTTTTATTTATTTATTATTGAGATATCTTTTTGTGACACATATTTATACCATTGACCACTTTGAATACTTTATTAACCACTAAAATATAAATTACTAACCACTTATTTAACATATATCTCATTAACCACTAAAATGCAAGATATTAACAAATTTAGAGTGTTGCGATTTAGTGGTTAAAGAAGTCATCGTAGTTAATGTCATATATTTTAATAGTTAATAAAATATATTTAAAAAGTGGTTAATAACATATATTATAGTAGTTAATAACAAAATATTATTTGTGGAATAAAGAGTACATTGTATTGTGTTCCAATAACCAAATATTATTTGTCCTTCAATATAAAACCCCTTTAAAAATCCAACATGCATTAATGACTTATTTATAAAAATACCCTGATTTAATTACCATTGAAAAATATAATTTTTTTTCTCACTTATGATATAATGTTTATAGGGAAAACATAGAAAGTAACACAATTTTAATAAATTTACTGATCAAACTACTTTTTTAATACACGTGAATTTTATCATAAGATCTTATAATAAAGATATGGAGAGTAAATCTATAGTAAATTGTGAATTTTCGTAACCATTTTAACTTTCTCATACATTCATGAAGTTCCTCAAGTGATGCAGAAAAAATGTTGATTATGTTGTTAAGAGAATGAGGATGAGGAAAGTGATGGTGTCGATAATGAGAACGAGAAAAGTGGAAGGTGTTGAGTAAGGTTAGAATCAATGTGTTGACGTTGTTAGTGACGATTTTCGCGACACAACACAAGAGTGTCTGAGTTTCAAGGTAATGATTTTTGAGGAAGAATGAATGAATTAATGGAAGGAGTTTAGTAAATTAAGATCTGAAAACTAAATAGAATTGAATTGGAAGAAAATGAGAATGAGAGCTTTTATTAATCGTTAATAATGAATTATTTTCCTTTTCCTCTCAAAATAGAGGGAATGTTGGTGAGAAAGGTTGCGAGTCTCTCTTTAATAACTCTTAGAAATATGAGTTATTACATCTATTTTAAGTTTTAATTTGTGACATATTTGAGTTGATATAAAAGATTATTTGTATAAGTAGATGTAGCTTATTAATTAATTAAGTATCAATGTCTTTTTTATTAAATTAGAATAATTTAAAGTTGAATTGATTTTGAGTTGTATTTGTTTGTGCATTGAATAATTAATAGAGAAATCTAAAAATATGCTACAAGTTGCTATAAGAGTCTAGTGCACTACGGTAGAGTATTAAAAGAGCGCACAATTGTGGGTCCAGTTGATAGTGAATTTTGTTTCTAATTTTGAAGTCTTTTTAGCTAAGGATAATGACAAATTTACTCGATCAACGACGTGTCATTGCTTTTTGGATATTAGGCCAATGGAATCATTATTGAAAAAAGAAGAAGAAAAAGCCTAAAAAGAAAAAATCCTTTAAGCTAAACCAGGTCCCAAGAATACTACAACATACTAATGTATGTAACATGATTATAACCAAGTTAAATCCGTAACTACTTTTTATCATCTGAAACTAGATCTAGTCTATTACTTTAAATTTTAGTATGTGTTCTTTTTAATTTTAGAACAATCAAATTATTTGTGAGAACAATATTTTACTTACATTTTATCACTTGCTTTGGACTTTTACAACTTATTATACACACAACTTTCTCTCTTTTAGACTGTGTGTGTTGTTCGCTCTGTTTCTGTGTGCATGCGATATTTTTTTAGTTTTTAAAGAGTACGCTACTATTTTAATCATTAAAAGTGTAGAACATTATCATTTTAATATCTAATTCAGTTCAAAATTCAAATTAGTTATCGATTCATTAAAATAGTATTTGGAAAATAGAACTTATAATCATAATAATTCCTGAAAGATACAATTTACTATCAAAATAGTCTTTAGTTATTATAACAACTAAATTAATTGACTGTTATAACGACTAAATTGATTGACTATTTAAAAATTCAAAAAATAATCTATATTTAGTTACCTTAATAACAAGATATTGCACTTTCAAAAATTTAAATGGTAGTTTATCCATTTCTAAAAGGTAGGTGCAGTGATACCGTCATACAGCTCCATCATGGTTTCATCAAGAAAATTGACACTAATCAATTGAAGACAGTTGTTTTGGGGTGAAGAAAGCCAGTTTTTGACGTTGTTCTTTCTACAACTTTTCATAATTCCTACTTGTGAAGTTTTTATCAGAATAAATCTACTTTTTAAGTTTTGCCAAAAAAGAATTTAATATTATTTAAGTGTTAAATAAAAATTTCGTTTCTACAAAATTTTGAAAATTTTTATTTTTAATTTGTGTATAAATAAATAATATATTATTATTTTTATAAAATTATTACGTAAGCAGTTTTAGTTTGTGTTAGAATATCAACGTGTCTTTTAAATGTTTGTTTTATATACATGTTTATAATATTATAAAAAATTTATTCATAAATAATATAATTTTTATCTTAAATATATAACTTTTATAAAAATTTATATTTAATTTATCTCAAGTAAAAAATTTTATATTTATACAGATGAACTTTTAATAATATTTTAAACATTTTTATAAAAATTCATTCCATAATTTAAAAATTAAAGTATATTTTATTGCAGTAAAAATTAAAATAATTTGTAAAATAATTTTATAGGATCAAAACAAGTAATATTTTGTTAAACAAATTAAAAACGAAAATTTCAAAATTTTATAACATTTAAAAACTTATTTAATCTAATATTTAAAAAAATATACTTCGATTAATACTTAGATTATCCTCTAACTAATAAATTTTAGTCTTTAGAAAATTTCTCAGGGGTAAATGCATCAAAGTACACTAGCAATAAATGCAGCATTATTGCAACTAGAACAACTACTCTCCTTATGTTTTGGTTGATATTTGACTATATTCCTTCACTTTGGTTGTATTTTGCATTTGTTTAGAATTACATTTTCCCACCCTTTTTCTCTCCTCACAGGTCACTTCAACCTCACACTCAAATCTGACACTTCATCAAACCTTTCTAAAAAATTAGAGATATACAAAAACTCTCAAATTGTTTTTTTTTTTAAATCTCGTACTAAATTTTTAATATTAAATTTTCAATTGAAATGATTTTTTTAAAATTTCAATCTATTATTTCATTATTTTTTTTAGATTTAAGTAAATGGCTCATAATTCAATATTTTGTTAAGTGAGTGGTTCATAGAGTTATCTAAAACATTTTTTTTCTCGGAAACATTTTTAAATCTTATTTTCCTTGAAAAATTTTGTGAGAAAAATCAACAAATTATTTTTAAAAAAAAATAGATTTTTTTTCTCGAATAAAAAAATTTCGATAAAAAGTAAAAAAAATATTATAAATCATTTTTTATTGGAAAAAAATCGAAACTTTTTTAATGAAAAATTTTGAGAAAAAAATCAAAAAAAGATTTGCCAAAAAAGTGAGCCCGTAGACCCCACTAAACCCACAAAATTTTAAGGGTTTTTTAGTTTTGAGAGTTTTCTTTTCTAGAGTCTTTTTAACTATAAAATTTTTTGACCCCTCCAAACCAATAATTAATGGACTTGTGAAATTTACACGACACAATTCACCTTTCTTAATCTCAAATTAAGGCATTTTTCTTTTCGTCAATGATCACAATTGGTTCCGATATTACTTGCAAACTGAATTTTGTCTTCATTTTTTCTAGATCTAACTTCAACAAAGTTAAGTGTATTTTTGGTTTTTAGTTTCTTTTAAAAATGTAAAATCATACCAAGTAAGAAAGCCATTAAACCAATTAAAACCTAAGTTGTCACATCTTCATATCGGATAATGGTTCGTTTAAGTTTGTTAATATCAATTTCTGCAATTCGGTGAATGTTAAAAAATTAGAAGGTTGATAATATTTATTAGTCTTAGCCACCCACTTTCTATTAACTTTTCAATGTCTTTATGAATGTGAATTTTGTAACTTTGTATTTTGGACTACAATAATGTTAGTTTACTTAAGTTTCACATGTTAATAAATTCGCTTATGCAACTATGTATTTCAGGCTATTTATATTTACAACTTAAATCTCATATAAAGCATATTGCACTTTAATAACTATGTATTATGAAACATGTCGAAGTATCAATCTAATACAACCTTGTGTAACCCGTGTTTTTTTATTTGGTACAAAAGAAGGTTTAAAGACAAAGAGAAAAATAAACAAAAACAATTAACAAACAATTCTAATAAATTTAAGGAAGAGACTCCAAAATTATCACTAACTAAGATGATCTTCAATTCATCCGACGGGAGAGCTGGGAGAACGAATAACTCAATGTTGTTTAATGTAAGACTATAATCGGCTAGCCAATCTGCACAATGATTTCTTTCACGCCATGTATGGTTGAATTTGACATGTCAATCTTGCCGAGTCATCTTTCTGATTCTACGAACTAAGGTTGAAAAAATGTGATTATTCATTTGCTCTTCACCGAGCATATCTATCAAGACTTTGCAATCACTCTCGACCACTAAGTTTGTAATCTTCTTTTGCCAAGCTAACTCCAACTCATGCAACATTGCCCACATATAATCAGTGAGAACATTACACATACCAATTTTCCGAGCATACCCCCTAACCCAATTTCCAGAAGAATCCCGAAAAATACCTCCACATCCAGCAATGGATGTAGAACTCTTGTAAGTACCATGACAATTGAGCTTGATCCAATTGCTATTTGGTCGGATCCAGTAGACATGCATCATATCTGGTCTCAACAGATGTACATTCTTCTTCACACAGTTTCCATTCTCGATCTCTTTCACAAGATACATGATTGTGTCAGTTGGGTTAATAGACCGTTGGAAGCCTTCTTCAAAAATTGCTTTATTTCTCTGTTTTCACATGTACCAACACGATATCATAAAGATGGACTGCCACTGAGATCTCTGATACTCTATAATACTCTATAATATTCAAAAAAAGTAAAGATGGACTACCACTATTCTTCTAACCACTCAGATGCCTTTGAAGCTGCTTAGTGATATGTCGAAACCGTAATGTGTAATGTTTGCCCCAAGATACTTTCCCAAGTTCAGAGCTTCTTTGAACCCCGTATGTCGCATAATCTCTTATTGAAGCTGAGGATCTGCATTAGCTGAGAAATAAATTGGAGTCTTCTCAACATTGATTTTTTGGGATGTGTCTTGATAATAGTTCAGAGCAATGTGTGATGCAGTAAGCTTGATCTATAGTGGAATCTGCAAAAAGGAGGTGAGACACTTTAGGTCCCGCACGCCCTGTACACATAGGCTTCCAATAACCCTGCATAAACCTGGTCAGTGATAATATGCAACATACCATCCATACAAATATCAAAAAGATAAGGAGAAAGGGGGTCACCTTGTCGAATACCTCTAGACGGGGAAAAGCTATCAAGCTTATCCCCATTCCCTAAAATTTTGAAAGACGAAGTAGAAATACAATAATAAATTAAATTAATTAACTCCTCATGAACCTTACAATCCTGAAGACATTGAGTAACAAAATTCCAATTTAGCTTGTCATAGGCCTTCACCTAATCGATCTTTATTGACATAAAGACCTTCTGAGTCTTCATTCTTTTCATTGCATGAACCATCGCTATAATAATATTATGATTAATATTCCTCCCAGGGATAAAGTTTGATTGATACAGAAAGATGATGTTATTAAACAAAGGTTTCATACGGTTCATCATAATTTTAGTAACCAATTTATGAATCACATTGCAAAGAGAAATAGGACGAAACTGTGTGAGAAAATTCGGTTGGTCAATCTTTGGAATGAGTACCAAAAGAGTATTGTTAGTCGAACTAATCTGAGAGGAAACATTTCAGACACTGCTAACAAATTGGTATAAATGCGAAGCCAGAATGTCCCAATAATGCTGATAGAATAGAGTTGGAAAACCATCCTCATATGGGGCTTTGTGGGGACCCATATCAAACAGAGCCTTTTAGATCTCAACCATAAAAGGCATAGAGCGCAAACTTACTTGATCATTCTCCATATGCGTTGGGTAAAAGGAAAAGATACAATAGGCTCCATGATCTCTTGATCTTCATGAAAAAGATTAGAAAAATGTCGCATAGCCATATCCTTTAACTTCGCAGCGTCAAACTCCCATCTCTAAGCGCCGTGATTTTATTCTTTCTTCTACGCACGATTGTCTTAAAATAATAATATTTTGTGTTCCTATCATCATCAGTGATCCACTTACCTTTGGACTTTTGAACCAATGACATTCTTCATGATAAAGAGTTTGAGCTAACGCATCTTGGAGATCAGATTCAAGCGCAATCTATTGTACCCATAATGAAAAATATTTTGAATACCATTTAACCTAGCTATGATTTCCTTCTTACATTTAAATATTTTTCCAAAAATGTATTTGTTCCCATAGCTATGATTTCCTTCATACCTTCCAACAAAGAAACTAAATTTCCTCCAAAGATCCACTTCTCTCTTATCAAAGGGTTAAAATTATCATCCATAATCCAAGCCACTTCAAATCTGAAGGGACGGTTGAGGGTCTACAAGGCTCCTCTGAAGCATAACAGTCATAGGATGATGGTTAAACTGGACACGAGGCAAAATTGTAGCAACTCCTTCTAGAAAATTGAGTCGCCAATCGACTTTACAAAAAAAATGATCAAGCTTTTTGTTAATACGGTCTCTTCCCTCCCACCGGGGTCCTCTCCAAGTGAATTTAGAACCCACAATGGTCACTTCCATCACTCAATACATCTAGACATGTTGACCCGAACGCCTCCTTTTTGCTCCTCAGGTCCTGAAATTTCATTGAAATCCCCCAACATCATCCAGGTGACACGATGTTAGCAGCTAAATTTTTTAACAGGTGCTAAGACTAGTATACAACACAGTTAACAGTGACTTTTGAGAAACCCCATATCTAACTTTAACATGGAGAAAATGTTGATTTTCCTGAACCAGAGTAATATGTATGTCGTCTTTGTTCCACATCAACCAAATACCTCCAGCGAAACCACTAGTCTCGATCCTCAAATTCTTACGGAAACCAAGTCTTTTTATTGTATTAGTGGCTTTAACAACACTACATCTAGTTTCTTGGAGAGGAACCATATCCACTTTAAACAACCTACAATAATTTTTGAGTGCTCTACCGAAATTCTTTCCTTGAGCACCCCTGCAAATCCAAGATAAAATAATCATTAAAACAATAAAATTAAAGGTACAAGATAAATATATTCTACTCATCTTAAAGGATTTGCATATGGGACTCCGTCTCCAAATTTGCGATGTCTTCGTCCATTCCTTGTGTGTGAGGAATATCACAGATATCACTAGTGTTAAATTGAGTTGGTTCTGCATTATGTAGCTTCAAACTATGCTTTAAGTTGTTAGCTAAGATTGGTGCATTGATTTCCACTACTGCAACAGGCCCATTATCACAGGTTAGCGGAATGTGCATTGTCATATTTCTAATGGGATGGTTTGCAAGATTTATGTTTGGGTCTATTGATTGAGATTTAATTTTTTTCCACTCTATTTCTAACTTGGGAAACTGTGTAGCCTTCTTTATAGGTGTTAATTGATCCCAATTTTTTATGGATTCCCTTTGTAGCCCGCAAAGCGTATAAGTTGTCATTCGTAGCATTTTCCAATCTAGATCTTTTTTTTCTTCCACGTTTTTGGAATGTGGAAGGTATTTACTTGTTTTTCCCCTTCTTTATTGGTATCTTTTCTAAAATTATCATACACCTTTTGAAGACAATCAAACTATTATTTACTTTATTTTATCGACCCTTTCTCTTGCCACCGAAAATCAAAGGTTTATTCTACCGTTTTTTACGTTGCAGAGTAATCCAATCACCATGTAGCAAATCATCTTGATTTCCTCCAAGAATTTCGCTTGTTTCCTTTCCACTAGCGGCATCCATTTCTGGAACTTTCGGATCTGGTTGTTGTAGTTCGCCATTGCTGTTTTCCGCCACCGCCTTTGTACCATTGTTGCATTGTTTTTATTCTCATTGTCATCACCATTATGTTTCAGCATACTTTCTTTTGTAGTAGCCTTGTTCACACAATTATATCACATGTGCCCATAACATCCACAATTTGCACAGATAATATGAAGTCCTTCGTATTGAATATTGTACCATTGAATGTTGATTTCCACCTTTCCAACCACAGGTTGATGCAGGTCTATTTCTTCGCAAATTATAGCAAACCTTTCTCTTGCAACGTTAAGAGTATGTATATCCACCTTCACTGGTTTCCCCACAACAGTCGCAAGAGCAAAAGAAAACTTTCATCATAGTAAACAAGATTGAGGCTTGGAATTCTTATCCAAACCATTGTTTTATCGATGGTTGCACTTGTTGCATTGAACTCCGAGTCCACCGATGTACTATGAGGTAGTGGCCAAAAATCATCGATGGACCACCGCTAATCACTTTATTTTGGTCACCTGCACTGTCAAACTTTGTCATGTAGTAACTTCTCCCTACATCCATTATTTCAAGTTCCTTTGTTAGCTTCCAAATGCTTTCCAATTTGGATTGCATAGTATCTTAGGATCAACATGAAACAGAGGTAGCAATCTGTTACCATTGACATGCTCCATTTGAACAAGCTTTTTTGTGATTTGATATGTTTTGGCCCGAGCAACAACAGTTTGTTTTTCCAGCACCTTATCACGAAAATAGATAGGTTCTTGTATGTTATCTTTCTTCACTTCTCCTCCACGATCTGGAGGTTCTTGCTAGTTACCACTTGTTTCCGGCGACGGTCAATGTATTGTATAGGAAAAGACCATATAAACCCTAGCACACGTAAAAACTCTAGCTGACGTTTCAATTGTGTAACCTGTGTTAATCTACATATACTTTACTAGTTTTAATATATTACACTTTTCCGATTAAATTCTGCGTAAACTCTATTATTTTTATAAATTATATCTTTTTTACAGCATAAATCATCTTCTCTAAGTTAGATTTCATCCCTACTTTTTTTTTTAGGATAAGTGAGAAGTGGGAGTTTCATGTTTGATTTTCCAATTTGTATTTTTTGTTGTCATTAATTAATTATTTTTGTTAAAAAAATACACGATATGGTAGCATAAGTATATTGTAATTATTAGTGGTTAATATATTACAATCCTACTCAAATATTTGATTTTCCATCAAAATAACCTCCAAAACATCATATTTTGCTCATTTCCAAATCCTAATCAAGAGGTAAGTGCTAATTTTTCTTCATTCTTATTTTCAATTCACATTTTTTTCTTGTGTTATCGGGTCTACCAGAAGGACCTTTGTGACTGGTAGAATAGTTTTTGCCTTTTGGTTTATTAAGGTTTAGGGTTTTACAATAGTTAGTTTTAATTGGTTTAGCTTTTCATTTGATTGTTTCAGTGATGGAGAGTATAAAAAGTCGATCACCTAATTTATAGAGTGAGGCGAAATGAGGTTGTGACATAGGTCAAAGTTTTCGGTCATAGCCACAGACATAAGAGGTGTAGATTGAGATGTCACCACCAACACCTCTTCAATCATTTCCGAGGAGGCTCGTGGATATGTCATTGAACAAACACTCATATTTCTTTTATCATGTGTCTTCTCATTTCAACTGCTTGTTGGTTTCTTTATACGCATCACGCTTTCGCACCTCAATACAATAAATTGTTTTCTTCAATTAGAATCATGATTAGACTTTGTAATTACTATTATAATCCTAAGTTAGCTCCCTCACATCGAATCAAATCCAAAAAAGTTAACGAAAACCACTTTTTTTCCAAAATATATCTATTTTTTAAGCTTTGCCAAAAAAAATAATATATTACATCCTTTTTCCAAATTATATTTTGTAAGTGTGATTTCCCAACTATTTTTTTATTAATAGTGATGCAAATATGTCTGGTCGACAAAGACTTATGTTCTGATTTACGTCACACAAATTATATTTTGTAAGTGTGATCTCCCAACTAATTTTTTATTAATAGTGATGCAAATATGTCTAGTCAACAAAGACTTATGGTCTGATTTACGTCACACAAATTATATTTTGTAAGTCTGAGTTCCCAACTAATTTTTTATTAATAGTGATGCAAATATATCAGACTTGTCGACAAAGACTTATGGTCTAAATTACGTCAGATCCAAATCAGAATAATTTTTTTGAATTGACAAAGACTAGGACTTTTTTTTAAAAGTCTATTGAACTACAAAGAGATACCAAATACCTAAACATTAAACCCTTGTATTTTCCTTATATTTCAACTTTACCCTTAACTTTTTTTATATTGAATATTCAATAAAAAAAATTATATTCTGAAATTTTCAAATATAAATAATTCAGAATTTTGGGGTTTTAATTTTGAATAATTCTGAATTTCTTACACTTAAAAACATCCTATAAACATAATTAATTTTTTTCTAAACATGGACTAGTTTATGGAATTTGTTTTCATTTTATTTTCTTGAAAAATAAGGTTGAAGGTAAAATTTGAATCACATGTGTGAGTTAAAACTAAAACAAAGTTAACCACTACACCACCAAACAATTTCTTATATTTTTGTAAACAAGTGTTTTTTCTTTGAGAAAAATATAATAAAGAATTAAATTGTAAATGACAAGTTATACATTAAACTTTACTAATTGGCCCCCTCATAGAGTCCTGCCAAGCCCCGTCGATGCTTTGATGTTCACTAAATGAATATAATATATTGACGCTGGGAGTGTCCACCTGGTAATATCAAATGCAACATTGATTTTTCAAAAATTGCAACATTTACGTTGCCATGTTTGAGGATCGAAACTGTTATGGTATTGGTACTTCATTTAAGTTTACACAGATCGGAGGCATGGAATTCCAGAGGTAAAGGAGACTGAGATTTGTGGAGTTCTGGTGACTTTACGATAGTAAAGTCAATTCAATGTTCCTAGTGTTCATTTGAAATTGATTGTGCTATGGTAGTGGACAGATTAAATGACAGAAGTGATAGTTGCAATGAATTTAGTGACATGCTTAGAAGCTGTCAAGAAATCATGCAACAAAATAACAACTTTGTAGCTGGCTGTATTAGGCAATTGAGTGACTCACTCTTTAGTACAATCATCTCCTTTATTTGCTTTTGCTGGTCTCCAAGTTTTCAATTCTATTCCACGTTGTATTACTAACTGTACTTATAATTAATGAAATACAGCAAGTTTATTTCCTGTCAAAAATTTATGAAGGGCCAAATATAAGAATTAGGTGGAATAGCATTTTCTCAAAATTAACAAGAAATATTTTAAACTTGTAAAATAAATAGAAATGTTCTCAAGACTTTTTTAATCAAAACATTGTTATATAGGTGAGATGTGATTAAGTTTCAACAAGGTGATGTCATTAGCTTATTTTACACTAAAATCAACATAAAAAAATCTAACTGAAAAAACTTTGGAAAAGAACCCTGATATGTAAACTTTTTCGATTCAGAGGTAAATTATTTACTTATTGACCACTGAAATTTAAACTTATAAAAAAGTTTAGCATTTAAGAAGATTACAAGCTTAAATCCCATTGCCATTAATATTTAGGACATACAATGTGTTGAAACGAAAGCAGGAAAAATGGTCGGGGTTAAACGGTTAAAAGATTGTGAGCTTGGCCAAATTGGTCAATCCGAATGTATATTTTATATGTCTAAATTGACCAATCTACATATATTTGAGCACATAGATAAGGGGGTGGGAGAAGAAACTCACTAAACAATTTTACCACTCAGGGCCCAAATGGAGTAATAAAGGCAGCGATCCCATCAAATCATAAAAAACTTCGTGAGCATACATCCACAGAATTTGGGAGATGACATGCAGACACATAATTCCTTAGATGCAAAGGCTCGATTTAACAAAATCTAATATGCTTGAAATAGAAAATTTAAACACACGACCAAACCAACTTCCTGTGTGACTTGGATAATAAGGCACAAACTGATAGTCACACTAGAACAACAGCTTCTACCAATACACACATAGCGTACGCACAAACCGATAGTCGTAGTATAAATAGTAAACAAATTTTTCTTCCCCTATTCGCAGGTAGAAACAAGCTAACCTACATCTCTCCCCTAGATCCCCGAGCGTATCTCCTGTCAGGGCTATAAGGGGAATGAGGAATGGACCTAGACCTCTCCCTCCTAGACCTCCCACCATAGGGTGAACGTTGTGGTGAATGATCATGGCCCCCGCGGTATGGTGAATGCCTTGGAGACCTACGATATGAATAATCAACCTGACCTGAACCACCACGATTCCTTCCCCGGTCACCACGATGATCGCCACGATAGTCACCACGGTGGTCGCCACGATAGTCACCACGATGGTCGCCACGATAGTCACCACGTTGGTCGCCCCGATGGTCGCCACGTTGGCCTTGAAAAAAAAAACAGAAGAGACCTCAGTAAATGAAGCTTGTGAGTTGCAAAAAGAACATATTCACCATTGAGGATAGATGTCTATCAAGTCCAACTTACCATAATCTCTAGTATTTTTCAGCCCAAGATAGTGCCCTGGTGTTGGAGTTCTTGCACGCTTTCTTCGTGACTGAAACAATACAGGAGCTCAATCCATAGTGCTTTCTTGATATAAAACATAAGTAAAAAGAATACTACAGAAAGCAAGTAAACTCTCGTGAGTTGTGACATGTTTCTTGTCATTATATGTTCTATGAAGTAACATTTAAGTTATATATTAATAGAATCTTTTAAAAGAAATTTCATCAAGGATTCTAGGTAAAAAGGTCAGCTTCTAAGAAAAGGGAGGAAAAATTCATATCCACACACATATGATTAATGCTAGGTGTGAGATACCATAAAAAGCCTGATTATAAAGTTGTTGAAAATGTCCGTTGTTTAGTTGAGAGTTGAAAGTGAATGCTGAGGTTGTAAGGTTGATGGGCAATAAAGTTGCTATGTTTAGTTGATCAGTCGCATTTGATTAGCTGTTTAAGCTTGCCATTGATCAAGCAGGTTCACTAGATTTGCATCGATGAACTGATCATCTCTGATTGTTGCCAACATAGCTGATGCAATGTATAGTTGAGAGTTTGAAGTGAAAACTGAGGTTGTAAGGTTGATGACCACAACATAGTTGCTAAGTTTAGTTGATCAGTTGCATTTGATTAGCTGTTTAAGCTTGCCATTGATCAAGCAGTTTCAATCAATTGCATGGATGAACTGATTTTCTCTGATTGTTGCCAACATAACTGATGCAATGTAGTCTGAATATAACCAGAGAACCTTCAAGTTAAGAAAAAAGAGAAGTACATTTGTTTAATCAACCACTATCAAAAGCGTAAACACATTACCCGCTCTACAGTGATGTAACGACCCTCTAAAACTGATTGATTGAGATACTTAATACAGCGCTCAGCATCCTCAGGGGAATCCATTGTAACAAAAGCAAAACCACGAGAAATTCGGGTGCGTGGCTCCACCACAAGAAAACATGAAGCAACCTACAAAAGAAAACAACCATGAATATAATTTTTCCAGAATCAGTGGCTCACTAGAGAGGCAAACTATAAATATTCAGTAATAAAATTGAATAGAAAACTAATATGCTACTATTCACCTTTCCCTCCTTGGAAAAGTGCTCCTCTAGGTCCCGGTCAGTGACCCTTGAAGATAGACCAGTAACATATAGTGTATTACCAGGATTTGTAGCATTGGCCCTGCAATATAATTGAAAACATGAGAAGTTAATACTTAATAGGATATCAATAGACCAAAGTTAGCACAAAACACATCTATCCCTTTGAGAAATACTGAGTTAAAACTTAAAAAGTAGGCTGTCAGGCAAAGTATCCTCCCGACAGGATTATCAACCAAAATCGAAAAGGACCAACCTTTCAGGACTTCGAGACCTTGATCTGAAGAAAAAAAGACCAGCCATTCCACAAAGTGATGACAGTAAGAGAAGACAAAAAAGTTAAAAGTACTGAGCTAGAAAAGTCAAATTTTTTCAAACAAAAAAAAAAGGAATCTTTAAAGCTAAACCATTTGTTGCTATTAACCTGCCACGGCTCCTTGAATTGGATCTTGGCCTTTGTCTTGGTACAGACCTCGACCTTGACCTCGATCTAGACCTCGATTGAGCTTTCCAGGGTGAAGGGGACCTAGAATTCCTAATACACCATTTTACGCAAAGAGAAAATAGCTTCACTGTGAGTTGAATTCAAAACAAATTATGTGTATGTATAACTTCATAAACACAGAATCTCACACTAAAAAAAGCCACTTTCCATCAAGCAACACAAATCTAGTTAAAAAATTATGATAAATAAATCGTCTCAACAGTGTTAATCAAAATTATCAATTTCTAACCAAGCTGCTAAACAGCACGAGAAGCCAGGCATCCCTTCAAATGTTGAAGAAACTACATTCCCCACTAAACAATTAGGGATTCCAGTTTTTTATTCAAATTGAACCAATAAATTATACCTATACGACTAGAACCCTAAAAATTTGTATAAAAATATGTTCCAATTAAACATGAAAGCATCAAAGCGAGAATAAATAAATAAAAGAGACGATTATAATGATTATTAAGAGATTCTATAGGGATACCTTCGAGGGGGAGAATCAGCCTACAAAACGAAACATAAAGAAAAGTTAGATAGAGTTGGAGGCGAAACTCAGAAGAAGAGAAGAGAAGCGCTTTGAGATTGGAGAAAGAGAACTTGCCATTTTGAAGAGTAAAACGAAGTATTAGGGTTTTGGTATAGAATGAGTTATTCAGATCAGATCCCCCCACTTGTGTTTTTGAAGTGAGCCGTTGTTTGCGAAGGGGATGGAAGTACTATTTTTGGGTGATTCAATATGACAGTTAGGGTTGCTTATCGGATGGCTTCCCTTTTATAGACTCAAAAATGAGATTAATTTCCATCAATTTTTTTATTTTTATAATGCAATTAACAAATTATTTGATGATGTTATTTGATGAGTTTAATAAATAAAAGTAGCTCAATAAAAGTTATGTATTTAGTTTAAAATTATTTTGTCATCATTAAATTATTTTAAGTTGAGTTAATTATTATTAATGGTCTTTAATTAGTAATCGAGTTGTGAGTTTTATCACATATTTAAGTAGAATTTAGTCAAGACATCAAAATAAGAGCATGGTTTTCATTAATTTAAATCATGGATATAAAATTGGTAGGATAAATGTGAATGTCACATTTTCTAAACATTTAGAGTTAACATTTTAGGTTGAGAATAAGTGAAAAACTAATATGACTAATGGAATTCAAGTTAAAGGACCAAATATAACAAAAAAAAGAATTAAATGACTAAAGTAAAATTGCAAAATAAATTAAAAGACTAAATACATAGTTTAATAAATAAAAAATTAAATATATGTTAAAATTTAGGTAAAACTACTTTTTGGATTTCCTTAATTTAATTCTAAGTAACAATTCAAACGTTTATTTTTTTTTTCCTTTTTAATTTGTATAATTTATTTAATTTTAAGTAATAATTTGATGTTTTATATCTTAAAATATCAATAATATTATTCTTTTTTTTATAGAAATTCAGAAAATTCATCATTATTTTCAAACAAAACTCAAAAAATTACTAATTATCTTCAACAAAATTCATATTTTCATTAAATTCATAATTAAAATCTTTAAATAAATTCATATTTTTATCTCCAACAACAAGAACAACATCAAATTCATTAAATAAAAAACTCACATTTTAAGATTTAGGTTAGCAATTTAATTTAGAGAATGATAGAAAGAAAAACAAGATATTGTCTTGGTGATTTGGAGATCAAATATTAGAGTGTGAGTTCCTTATTTGATAGATTAATATTGTTGAAGATGAAAATACAAGTTTATTTGAAAATTTGAGTTATAAATTTGATGAAAATGTGGATTTTGTTGAAGATGATCAATAATTTTATGAGTTTTGTTTGAAGATAATGATGAATTTTCTAGATTTCTATAAAAAAAAATAATATTGTTGACATTTTAAGATATAAAATATTAAAAATAATTTAAAATTAAATAAAAATCAAATAAAAAAATATTGAATTATTATTTAAAAATTAATTATTATTTAGATAAGAAGAAATTAAAAAATAAAAAACAATTTAAAGAGCAATTTCGAATTTTTAAAAAAATTACTACACCAATCACAAAGACATCTATTTAACAAGGAATCTTCTCATTCCGTTTATTAAACCAAACACAAACTATTTTTTCAAACGCCCAAGGTTTGATTTTTTAACGTCTATTTTTAATTAATGAAATAATGTCTATTTTTATGTGTGCACTCAAACGTTGTTGTGGGGACTAAGTATTTTCCTCGTTCCCTTTATCATACAATACAATGTGCACCAAAACATTGCAGATTTTAGTTCCAGCACTAATTTACGCTTTCACATCCAAATTCTACTGAAGAGCTTCCACACACCTCAATGAGTTCCAATGCGCGGTGTATCTCAAAGACTGCACCAATTTTTGGGACCAAAAAAACCTCACAAAACCTCATTTCATTACACCGACCTACTACACCTTTGCAAAACCGTCGATTCTATTAAAAAAACCCACGCCCAAGTCATCATCGGAGGCCACGAACAAGACCCATTTATCGCCGCTAAACTAATTGACAAATACGCACAGATTGGTAATGGCGGCTCCAATGTTAAACACGCACGCAAGGTGTTCGACAAATTGTCCCATAGAGACGTTTTCTGTTGGAACGTTGTCATCAAGGGTTACGCCAATATGGGTCCTTTCGCGGAAGCCTTAAACGTTTATGATGAAATGCGTTTGAGTGGTACTACTCTGAATCGCTACACTTACCCTTTTGTGCTTAAGGCTTGTGGTGCTGAGAGAGCTTTTTTAAAGGGTAGAATCATTCATGGGCATGCGGTGAAGTGTGGATTGGACTTTGATTTGTTCGTTGGTAATGCCTTTGTTGCATTTTATGCTAAGTGTCAGGAGGTTGAAGTGTCGCGGAAAGTGTTTGATGAAATGCCTGAAAGAGATATTGTTAGTTGGAATTCAATGATTTCGGGATATATTGCAAATGGGTATGTGGATGATGCTGTAATGATATTCTTTGATATGTTGAGGGATGATGATATAGGTTTTCCTGATAATGCCACCCTTGTAACTGTTCTTCCAGCATTTGCTGAGAAAGCGGATATTCATGCAGGATATTGGATTCATTGTTATATTGTCAAGACAGGGATGAAACTTGATCCTGCTGTTGGTTGTGGTCTTATAACATTGTACTCAAATTGTGGCTATATAAGCATGGCAAGAGCCATTTTTGACCAGATATCTGATAGAAATGTCATCGTGTGGAATGCAATTATTAGGTGTTATGGGATGCATGGTTTTGCTCAGGAGGCTCTCGGCATGTTCCAGCGTTTGGTTGAGTCTGGTTTGCATCCGGATGGCATTGTGTTTCTGTGTCTGTTGTCGGCTTGCAGTCATGCAGGTATGCATGCACAGGGCTGGCAACTTTTTCAGACCATGGAAACTTATGGTGTTGTGAAAAGTGAGGCTCATTATGCTTGCATGGTGGATCTTTTGGGAAGAGCTGGTGATCTTGAAAAAGCAGTGGAGTTTATTCAATCTATGCCTGTCCAACCAGGGAAAAATGTTTATGGTGCCTTGTTGGGTGCTTGTAGAATTCACAAAAATTTGGAACTTGCTGAATTGGCTGCAGAGAAGTTGTTTGTTTTGGACCCTAACAACGCTGGGCGTTATGTAATTCTAGCGCAGATGTACGAAGATGCAGGTCGGTGGCAGGATGCAGCCAGAGTGAGGAAAGTAATCAGGGAGAAAGAAATCAAGAAGCCAATTGGTTATAGCTCTGTAGAACTGGAATCAGGTCATAAAAAATTTGGGGTAAATGATGAGACTCATCCATTTACAACACAGATTTTTGAGACATTGGTAAGCTTAGATAAGATAATGGGTATAGAAGCTCACACACGATGTGATGCCATTTTGTAGGAACTAGGAATTAGGAAATGGTGGACAAATAGATCCACCATCTAATTGTTTTGAATAACTCATACTAGTTTTCTAGAATTGATAGTCGTGTCTTCGTCCTTCAAGATGATCACGAATCTGCTCAAGCTGCACTGTGCAATGAATTAACTGATATTGTTAATTATATAGTTGAGGAGTCTCTTAGGACAGATACCAATGGTTAGACTTCATTAAATTAGTTTCATTATGCTAAAATTACAATTATGAATGATAGATTCAACTTCAAGACAAGATAGAAGCTGATGAAAATTTACATATGCTCGAAGGGATAAATAGAAAAAGGTTCAGTTCATTTGAAACTTGTAATTTTCTCAAGATCACCATGACTGTTGTTGTAAATTAAATTTGAAGCTGTTTTTGAAGATCTTGCCAATGTGCGACCAAATACCACAATTGAAGTGGTGATCGATGATTTTGATTTGGACAGTGGATAATACAAATCTTGAACCCAAACAGATCAACATTTTGAATACACCATCTTTTTAGTTGCGGCATTACTTGCATTATACAGTATATCTCCTCATGCAGTAGAAGAAAGGGTAACTACAAAAATGAACTTCTATACTGCTGTCTATATTTTACTTCTCTATCTGATTAAAGCTTGCTTACTCTGCTTTTTTCCTTTTGTTCTGTTATAGCCTAGAATAATAGAATGCAAATGGATGAAAATGATTGAGAATAATGTTTCCTTGTTATGAAGATTTATGGAAGATAAAATAGATGAATGGTAAACGTGTAAATTTAAGATTTCAAGATAGTCCTAGTTGATCACTAATTGGGCAATCCATATTAAGGGGCAAAAAATAACTTAAAATGATACACTAAATCAAGTCCACTTAGAATTTTTTTTCCTGACTACATAAAACAGCACTTAGTTGTTTATTTGTATATACTAAGCATATCACACTCTGTATTTTGCTCAGAAAATAGATCAACATTTTTTTTCCTCCAATATTAACTTCGCATTCACAATACAACAATCATAAGCATCACAACACCAACTCTTGCTAACATTCTTATAACCGTGATTCACTTTTCTATTAAATTTATGTTCGGAATCACTGTGAATTTTAGAAACCAAAATTTGTTGAATATCTAAAGTGTCGATAATTCTATTAAATTTACCATGAATCTAAATATGAACCAATACTAGTATGAAAGTAACATTCACCCCTTTGTATGTGTAGCATCGAAATCTGACAATGAACCTCTACTACTTACAAATTTCTTCGTTGTACCCTACGACGGTGTTATCCGTGTAGACTGCGTCTCCAAAACAAAATCTTTCCTACTTTGTGTTGGAACCTCACAACTACTTCCCTTGAAAATCCAAAGTAGAACTTTCTTCTTTTCTTATGACAAGTAAAAGAACCACTCTTTTTGTTGAAGACCGGTGAACCCTTTTGGTCTTTCCTTTTTTCTTGCACTTCACTTGACTCATGCAAGAAACCTTAGGAGAGGATGAACCTCTACATCTTATAATGAACCTCTACCACTTACAAATTTCTTCGTTGTATTCTACGACGGTGTTATTCGTGTAGATTCCGTCTCCAAAACAAATCTTTCCTATTTTGTGTTGGACCCCCACAACTACTTCCCTTGAAAACCCAAAGCAGAATCTTCTTCTTTTCTCATGACAAGTAAAAGAACTACTTTTTTTTGTTAAAGACCGGTGAACCCTTTTAGCCTTTCTTTTTTTCTTGCACTTCACTTGACCCATGCAAGAAACCTTAGGATAGGACGGTTCTTGTGAACTAAAGCTTTGCTTCTATGCTTTCTTCATGCTTCCTTTGAAATTATTGATAACCCTTTTGTGCAGATGATCGATAGTATGTCCTCTAGGTTGTAATAATTTGATAGTTTGGCAAGGTTGATAGTATGTCCTTAATAGAGTGCAATATGTTTCTTTTAAAATTTAACTTCTAAATATGAATAACCTTAATTTATTATGCCCTTGTTAGAGTGTAAACTTATGCATACTTCTAAATATGAATAACAAAATTACAGAGGCAAAATTTATTAAAGTTCAATCTCATCAATGACAAACTTATTTAATGTATGATAATGATTTTGAAATTTTTATCAAAGAAAATTTGTTCAATGATGATAGTTCAATTTCATCAGTAACAAACTTATCTCGTGAATGATAATGATTTTGAAATTTTTATCATTGACAACTTGTTCCGTGTATGATAGTTTCATCTAATAAGTGACAACTTATCCCGTGTTTGATAATAATTTTGAAATTTTTTATTAATGGGAACCTGTTCCATGTATGATAGTTCAATATCAGAAGTAACAACTTATCCCAAATGATAGTTATCTTGAAATTTTTGTCAGTGAGAACTTGTCATGTGTATGGTACCTGAATCTCATTTATGATAATTTCTCTTATGCATGATAATTATTTTGATTTTTTTTTCCAGTGATAATTTGTCTCGTGTATGATAGATCTACATCATAAGTGACAACTTGTCTAGTGTATGATAGTTGTTTTGAAATTTTCATAGGTAAGAATTTATCCCGTGTATGATAGTTATTTTGAAATATTTATTATTGAGAACTTTCTCGTGCATGATAACTCAATCGCAAAAGTGACAATTTATCATGTGTATCATAGTTATTTTAGAATTTTTATCAGTGAGAACTGAGAACTTATCTCGTATATGATAATTATATTGAAATTTTTATCAGTAAAAATCTCGTTTATAATAGTTCAGTATAATGCTACTGAAGAGTCTTGATATAATTTCCATCCAAGAGACAAAAAAACTGCATGATATGAAGATTTTTTATCACTTTTTTTTTCTATCTTGGATTAGGTTTATGTCCCACAATTGTTTTCCTTTCTTTTTAATAAATTTTTAACATAAAAAAAATCTCATAAGTGATAACTTATTTGTGTATCACAATTATTTTGACATTTTTATGCATGTACCATAGTTTAAATTAGAAATTAAAATTAATTTTTCCTCTATTTTCATCTCTCTAATGTATAATTTTTTTCTTTTGATCCCTATAACTATGTTTTGTTTTGATTTAAAGAAAAAATAACTCAGTTAAGAAAAATAAAAATTGAAAAAAGAAAGTTTTTGTACATTAACCTGACCGTCCTGTCCCGTTTTATTAACACGTTTAGCAAAACATGCCAACTTAAGTGGTAGAATCCAACACCTCAACTCGTGTTGGGAAAAACCAGAGATAATTAGAGATAATTATCTCAATAATGCGGAATATTTTTCCCCCACCTGTGCAGATAAATGGCCAAACAGAAAATAATAATCGGCAGAAAATTAAATGAGACAAACACAATTTTTAACGTGGAAAACTTCCCTCAAATTGAGAGAATAAAAACTACGGGACCTAGTCCAGTAAAACCTTCCACTATAATAATTAATGGGTACACCAGAGTCTTCCTAATAACAATAGAGAATATCAATCACTCTTTCTAATAACAATAGAGAATACAATCAACAACAATAACCTTATAACAATCTTCCACTAAAGTGGGTATGCCAAAATAACTCTCAGAGAAAGTAAAACCTGAATTCCTTTCCTTTTCTCTGGTTGTCGTTGGTGCGTGCGGTTACTGTCGTTGTTTTGCTTGTTTGCCTTTTTGCCTTAGGGATTTGAGATCCCTTTCCTTCCTTTTATTTTCCTTTACATGGGTCAAGCCCAATAAACCATATATTCCTTTTTTTTTTTATTTCAATAATAATAATAATAATACTAATAAACTTGGTGGGTTCCACTTGGGGAGTGATCCCACCCAACAACTCGCTCCACCTAAAATAACCGATAAGGGATTGACTCGTTGAACTCAACCCATTTTGTCATCCCAGTTTTGAATTACTTTTAAACATTGGTCTTCGGTGTATCATGGTAGAATTTTCTCTATTGTTATTAAAAAATAAATACATACTTTGGTTTTTTATCATTTCCAACCAGGGTGCATAGTTTGATTGTGGTTATGTTACTTGATTAAGACTCAAACTAAAAGCTTAGTCAATGAAAACACTATTAGATCAACAAAAATTGATGTATAGATAAGAGGAAATATTCTCTAAACAGGACACCTTATAAATAACAACAACAATGTATCTATACTTTTACTTCATAAAGATATATTTATATTCTTTATTAATCAACAACTATTTAACACTTTTATCTAATTCTTTTTATAAGAGACAATTGAACTAACAAAAGTTAATGTATTTTGTTCATGTTATGGGCCAATATATTAACTTTCGTTGATTCAATTATTTTTTATAAAAAAGACCGGGGAGTATACTACCATAATATGTTTTAGGATTTTCATACTTAAGTTGCTACAACAAGGATATGTTTTAGGATATATATTCTCGGTGGTTGCCTAACCATTGTGTTTCATTAATTTTTGGCGTCTATGTTTGTTTCTTTGGTGTGCTTTAGAAAAAATATTACAGCTCTAATGTTTCTAAAGTTTGCTATTATTAGATCTATAGTTGAGTATCTACTTTTGGTTGTGCTTGAAGCAGCAAAGAAACGTCATCTTAATGAGTTTTATAAGGTTGTCAAAAGTTCATCATTTAATCAACACTTAATATATAACATCACATAGATTAGAACAACAAGTGTTTGGACACATCTTCACCCAAAATATGAAATATTTGATATATGATTCTTCTCTAACTTTTATGTTACTGGACACACATTTCTATCAAATATATATAGGATATATATTATTCACACTTGACACTCAAACAATAGCAACAATTATTCCACATTTTTATCGATAGGAGGAATTGAATGTCTTTGGCGAGAGATGGGAATTGTTGAAGTTATTTGTAGATGAAGAGAGAGTCGCATTTTTTCTCCATCACCCCATAAAACATAAGCTTCTTCACCATGAACAGCATCATCACCAACCTCAAGGTCTTCTTCTTGCATCCTAAGATCCATAATGTGACTTACAAGAATACAAATGAGGCTTGTCACAACAACATTCCAAAGAGTAATAAAAGTTGCTCCTAGTAATTGGTACAATATTTGCCTAATTCCATGGCCCATATTTCCATCAAAATAGCTATAGAATAAGCCAGGCCCATAAGGCATTTCAGGCCCATAGAGTATCCTTAAAAGTTTGGGCTTGGCAAACACACCGGAAAGGATTCCTCCAAGAATACCAGCTACGGCATGAGTGTGAAAGACTCCTAATGTATCATCCACACTTTGAAAGAATGAAGATTTTTTGTGTAACACCATCATTGTGTACCATGGAATTGAACCAGACAAAGCTCCCATCAATATTGCTGCCCATGGATCCACCAACCCTTTTCACATACACACATCAAATATCATTTTTAAATGTTACTTTATAAATATGATTTAGATATGAAATGTTCAACCACCATTTTAATAGTGATTAATTTTCGTGGAGAATTATTTTGATCAATCAAATTTTCTTTATCCGTAAAAGTTAGAGATCAATCTCTAACCATTTATTTAGCGTGTTTGAATCAATCTTACCACTCATACCAATCACACAATGTTGATTTTAAAAAGTTTTTTATATGTAGTTATAATAATGTTAACACCGTTTAATAAAAACGCTCAAGATATTAATTTTGACTCACCTTAAATTTATGTTGAATATAGAACAGTACACTTCAACTTATAATTTTCTCAAATTCATTTGAATAAGTTTTCACAAACAAATCATAACCCCAACTATGGTATAGACAACTATTTGGATTTTGCGGTGGGAATGATAAAATCAAGATGACTTGTCGTGATTTTTGTCGATCTTTCCGCAAAAGCAAAATGTATTTATGTGTTAGCTGCTATGAAGCATAAATATTAACATTAATACTGAACACGACACTGGTATATTTGACATTAATAATAATTCTAAAAAATAAATTAATTTAATATAATCAATATATCGGTGTGACGTGAGGACTACAAAGATTAACTATTTAACGTGTGGCTTATGTGAGTTTTAATTACCTGCACCTGGAGTGATGCAAACGAGGCCAGTGATCATTCCTTGAACAGAACCAATGACTGAGCCCTTATGGTATACAACCATATCTAGTGCAAGCCAAACAAGTAGGCTTGTGGCAGTGCATAGATGTGTATTGAAGATTGCCAATGATGTAATCTCTCCAACTTGAAATGGTGCTCCACCATTAAAACCTGTCCAACCCATCCATAAGAACCCTGCACCTCCAAGCATGTGTGCTATGTTATTTGGTGGAAAATTCTGCCTATCTTCTGAAGTTCTTGGACCCACCTACCATTCATCAACATTAATTAGGTGTTAATTGAATGGTGACTCTTCAAGATGTTCAAGAAAATATTACCTAAATAAGATATTAGGAATTATTCTCATGTTTCTAGAAAATATTAAGAAAAGAATTATAATTAATTAAAGTGACATTAATAAATATTTTATAATTATTCTCAAAAAGATTTGAATTCCATCATTTGAGGTTAAAAAGTCAAACTCTTAATTTTACTTGAATTCAATTATAAATTAAATTTGTTTAGCCATGAAACTCAAATATGTTAAGACTGTGATGCTTGATATACATGTTAGTTAGTATAAAGGACTCTGCAACCGCTGCACCAGTGTAGCTAGTTCAAAGATTTCAAATATGTTTTGTTGAGTTTATATATTGTATAATTCTATAAGGAAGAGAGAATAAATAAATTTAATATAGGTGATGTCATCTTGTTTAGATGCACATTTTATATACATAGTACGTCATAATCTAATTTATTTGTTTGTTTTTGTCCTTGTAAGTAGACATGGACTTAATAATTATAAAACATTAGTATAAAACTGGGTATACTTCAAAACATAAAAATAAAAATAAAAAATATTAAATTACCCAATAAGCAGCTGTGAAACCAGCAACGCCAGATGATAGATGAATTACAAAGCCACCAGCATAATCAATTATTATAGTTTCAAGAAAGCCATTCCCCCATATAGTAAAAGCCCCAACAGTGTAAGAAAATGTAAGCCACATAGGAACAAACAACATCCATGCATAAAAATTCATTCTCCCAAGTAAAGACCCTGCAAGCAACACAACAGTAATTGCAGCAAAAGCAAATTGATAGTAAACAAAGTCAGCCATTGGTAAATAATAATTTGTTGATGCTTTAGCAAGTAGAAATTTTTGTGTCAATGCAAAATTGGGCTTTCCAACAAAGGGTAGAAGTTTTGTCCCAAATGCCATTTGATGGGCCCATAAAACCCAACAAACTAACACGGCAGCAAATGCATATAGGGCCATGAAAGCTGAATTCACGGCCCATTTTTTCTTAACCATGCTGCCGTAGAGTATTACAAGCCCAGGAACAGTTTGAAGGCCCACTAATGTTGCTGCTGTTAGTTGCCATGCATTGTCGGCTTTGTTGTTCCAATCCGGTGATGATTCGGTTGGTAAAACTGAATCCGGAAAAGGGGAAACATATTTAGAAGAATTAAAATTCATAATGAAAATCACTAAGTTTTTGGGAAAATTTTCTAGTTGGTGGGGTGGTGTTTGGACTATATAGTGTAATTAATTTTGGACATAGTTCTAAAGCTATCTTTGGAATAATCACCTAAAGCTGTGGTTTCTTGTTGTGGTGGCTTGGACATTGTTTGATGATGCAATGAGATTCAATTGAAAATTTTATTATTATTATACTAAGATTTAACTTACACCATACTGTATCTTGTTAACGAATCAAATTACTAGATATGTTTGATTTTTATTAAAATTATGTCTAAAATTATTCACATAAATAATTGTAAGTGAAACTTTTTATTTTAAATACATTATATTACGGTGAATGGCTTAAACTCGTAATAATTATAGAATTTTAGTTTTTGTAACATGTGATTGAGACAAGACTTAGCAATTCATTTATGATGATGCGATATTGTGATGGGCTTAGTTCTAATCGCTATATACCGTAATAAAATTGTGACGTTTCAACTTTGAATTGAAAAACTAAATATAAAATTTGAAATAAATTTTTATTTAAACGACCTTTCAATAGAGATTAGACAAATTATAGAATTTTTTTAGTCCAACTACTTAATTAATCAAGCAAACTAGTAGTGGCTTAAAGTTCATTGATGAGCCGGTTACTAATTTCCGCATACATTTCAGAATATTAATCGGTTAGAGCAAGCCAAATCAATGTTTTTCGGTGTTAGTAACACATTTTTTTAATGTATTTTATATGATTGGTTAAAATTCACATATATCTTATTAAATTATGTGAGTCTCATATGAATTTAATGAGATTCATGTGAATTTTAATTAATAAAAAATCATGTTAAAAAATATGTGTTCAAGAGTATTTTGCTAGCATTATTCTACTTTATATTCATGGGTTTTTTATGTTTGTAGTAGTTGGAATCATGACATAATAATGACATAATCAGAGCTATGATTTGGCTTGGTGAGCGAATTAGAGTGGAAGATCCTACTATGGATCAAGTCTAGTGTTGTGGATGACTTACACTTGAGCGGAAGATTGTTGGAACTCATGTGTAAATGGTTAGTCCCACATCGATTAGGAATAGAGGAAATATTAGATATATAAGAGATGTGACCCATTGCATTAAGGTTTTGAGTTGAGATGTAGTATCAAAGTCTCTTCGCAATCTTGGACGTTTAGCTCATTGATGTTGGCGTGCTCCCATGGACTCCCAAACATTGGAAATGTTGAATATATAATATCTTAAGATTTCATTTTTTCGGTTGCTAATTTTGTTTTTTCTAGTAGTGATGGAAGATAATTGATGTAATGTTTGAAAAAAGAGAATGTGAAAAGAAATAAACAAGACATGAATGTTATATATTTTGAATTGACATAAATATCTTTGTCATTCTTGAATTTAATGGAGTCGCCGCCAAAGTTTATTTTAGGAAAAATATTGGGAAACCCTTAAAAATAAAAATGGTCTTTGAAACCAAATTTTGAGTTTGAGAGTAGATTATGCACAGCGAAGGTATTATCACCCTACGACATCCGTTAAAATACGATTACTTATAATTAATTGTGCAAAATTAATATTAACTTAAATATATTTATTTCTCCTTATTATTAAATATAAATATCAATTGTATTTTTGAATGTGATTTTGAAATAAATGTGTGCTTAAGAAAGAGAGGGGAAAAAAAAAGAAATTTTTTATTAATTTGCTTGACAATAGTGTGATCTTGCTCTTACGTATCTCCCGGCGCAATGGAGAAATCAAAACTACGTAGTTCTTGGATAGAAAATGCAAATGTGTTGACTGCTTTTAAAGAAATTATGTTTTGTTGTTGATAAAAAAAAGTTGTTCTAACGGAAAAAGAGTTATGTTGTTTTAATAATTATTTTTTTAAAAAAAAAATATAGTTTTAAGACTATCAAGTTGTACAACTCGTGACTCAAAAACTCAAGGAGTAAAAAGATGTCTTATCCAATTAATCCATTTAAGAATTTTTTTTATTATTTCAGTTATAACATTGAGTTTTAAAGCCACCAAGTCTTAACAACTCAAAGATTAAAAAGAGGTCGCATCTAATTAATCAAATTTAAAAGTTGATTTTAGATTAATTTATTTATAAAAATGAATTTTATAACTATTTAAAAGTTAATATTTGTTAAAAAAACTTAATAAATAAAAAAAGTTGGATGTGTGTTAAAAATGAATATTGGAGTCATGGAGTAAAAAAAACAAATGGGCTTTGGAACCCATAATCTAACTTTAATATATAATTAAAAAGGAAAAGAAAAGAAAATATTAAACAAAGCAAAGTAATCCTAAAAGTAGAAACATAACAGAAAAGAAAAAAGGGGTAGGGGTTGGAAACAAATTCAATAGAGAGAAAAGTGAGTTTCATTATTAAGAGTGAGACAGAACAAACACCAAAGAAAATGTCAACAAAAGAAGAGTTGCCCGTAGTGGTGGTTCGCCGGGGGTCGAAGTGTACGACGGTGGCTGAGTGGACGCTCTAGCGATAGCGCTCGTGGTGGTAGTTCGCCGGAGGTCGAAGTTGACGGAGGTGGCTGTGTTGACGCTCTTACAATAGTGCTCGTGGTGGTGGTTTATCGGAGGTCGATTTGATGATGGTTTCATAGGGGATTTGCAAAGGATGATGGAGGTGATGATGTGTGGCTCATGCTCTTTCTAACTCTCTATATTTTTATTCAGATTTTTCATTTGATTTTTGTTAGTTGTGTTATTAAAAAGAGTTTGGATTTGTTTATGGTTATCAATTGATTTGATGAAGAAGATGGTGGTTTTCTTTATCTCTCTACATTTTCTTCTCTGTATTTTTTTTTTATGCAGAAAAATTTCTCCTTTTGTATGTGTTGCTTTTTTCTAAAAAAAATAATACCCTTTTGTTTGATTTTTTGCTCTCAATTTATATACTAAAATGGTGAATCTTTTTATCCATCAGATAAAAATAAGTTATGGTTTTTAATTGTTTTGCAGAAATTATGGAGTGATAAGTAAAGATGTGACTTCTACTTTTTGATGAAGTGCAAAGTTGTGAAGATCAAACTTCTACTTTTTAGTGGAGTGAAAAGTTGGTCAAGATTCAAAAAGAGTGAAACATGGAAGCTGAAAATATGGAGGAGGGAGACTTGTGTTCTATTTCTACCAAAAACATTATTTTTATTTGTTTGTTAGTTATTGTTATTTTTTTATCTTTTATTTAATTATATTTTTATGATGTAAATTAAACAATTTGTTAAAACATCAATAAAAATGTGAGTTCAATTATTGATTTTTTTTGGAAATTTTTTAATACAATAAAATCAGATGACAAATATATAAAATTAAACACATTATTATGATTTATTATTTATAAATTTTTTAATTAGTCGGACAAAATTGGAGGACGGAAATCTTCATCTACAATATTCACTCACATATTTCAAAACTATGGATAAAAATGGAAATAATGTAAAAAATGATGTTCCTACATTTTCTTATCATTAATGAGGAGAAAGAATTTTTGATGGACCCCACACTTTTTAAAATCTCTCTCACATTTCTTTTCTACCAAACAAGAGAAGTTTGTTCTCTCTCCAATTTCTCACAAAACAAACACACTCTAAAAAACAAACTAACATTGATGTTGATCAACTAACTAAAATGACTTATTCTATATGTATTAGACCTTTAAAAAAAAAGTGTGCATGCTAGTATCAAATATTTTATTTTTTGGTTTTAAAAACGTAGTATTGAATCTCAACTACTAGATTCAAATAAATAAGATATTGTATGTTTAAACCTATACTCCAGTACTATATATATAGTATTCTCTCATCTTTTACCATCTAAAATACATTTAAACAATACATTGAAGATTTATCTTGTCATAGATATTTTTTGGGTGAAGAATTGTCATAGATATTATGAAGCTATTATTAATGGATCCCATAAATACCATATCAACCAAACCACAAAGTAGTATATTGAAGCATGGACGCATGTAAAACAAGAGTTCATATTGTGACAGAGATACTGCTTTGCTATATTGAGCAAACATCAAAAAACATTTAATCCAAACAATTACTTTTTCAAGTCAACCCCCACACCCAGGCCCTCACTTACATTTAATCCATACTCACTCTCTCCCATATTGTACAATGTTATAGCAAAATCAATTCTGTACAAATTTAATTATTGTTTTAAATAAATTTTTTTCACATATACTTTTATCTGTTTTATTTTGTTTTTTTTTAATATTAATATTAATAAATGATTAAAAAAATTATTTAAATGAGTGAGAGATAAATGATAATAATTGTATATTACACCAACACTTTTTCACAAAATCTACACTACTATTGTTTTTTTTTTTCCATTTAAAATAAGTTTGTTCACAATGAGATAGAGGGAATAGTGAGCCAAATGGTTTTGAAAGTTACAAAAGAGAGTTTAATGGGTACCATACCTAAATATTAATGTTGCAGCCTGTTTATTTCAGAGGGAGATTCCCTCATTCAATAAGATGCTCTTTCTGATTTATCCAACACACCAAGTATCACCATCATGGCCGCTCTTGACTTAATTACAGTTCTGCCCTTGATATTTCAAACAAAGAAAAAGGGTTAGTTTAGACTTTTTATTGTGAGTTTGAGTCAGACAAATTCTACATATGTATTTAGTTATGTAGTAATAAAAATAAATTTTGAATCAGCTAATTTTATAAAATTAAATTTTAGATAAAAAATAATTGAATATTAAGTGATTTATGTTTAAATATTTTTATTTAACTAAAATTTATTAGTTGAATAATAAAAATGAGTAGAAAAATAAATTTAATGTAAAAAATTATAAATCATAAATTCAAGTTAGAAATAATATTTTTTGAGACAATTAATTTCAATCAATATCACTAAAACATGGAAAAATCAGTTTTATATATTTAAATCTAATATTATTTTTGTTGGACAACAAAACCAACATTAAAGTATGTTTGGAGTTGTATTTCGGAGAGAAAAAGAGGTGAAAATTTATTTTTCATTTCTAGGTTAAAAATTATATTTTTTGTTCTAAAATTGATTAACAGAGTAATTGAAATATTATATATATATATATACATATATATATATATATATATATAT